>BSQW01000013.1:4583750-5824375 GCA_030161315.1 Eutrema japonicum
TGGGGAGCCGGCTTCAAATGGGAGAGTTGATGATGCATATAATGGTGGAATCCTTACTATTTGTAGAGCTTGCGAAATATCAGAACAAAATAACGAGCATATCAATGAAGAGCCGATGAACATGTATGTTGTTGTATTTCTCGGATTTGAACAACCGGGTTCAGCTAGTACAACTAAGAACATGTCTGTATCAGTATTTCTCGGATTTGTACAACCAGGTTCAACTAAGTACAAATAAGAACATGTTTGTTGTTGTATTTCTCGGATTTGTACAATCGGGTTTAACTAGTACAACTACGAACAAAATAATTATACAATCAAAATTATTAATATAATATCCAACTAATATTAAAATGGTAAATTAAGGTGTAAAAAGGATTCGTAATACATAAAAACATGATTATTAATCACTAAAAACGAATTAAACATTTTTCTAATACATATGTTTGTTTTCACATGAAGTAATCCTTATAATATAAGGAAGACTTTGTTAATATTCACCTCTTATGATGGAAAAGAGGTGAAAAATACGATTTCGGACAAATTATCTTATGAAAACCTCATAAATGGTACATAACTGTGGGAAATCACGTGGACAACTACAACGTAATAATTTATATTAAGGTCCAACTTAAAATATATAAATATTGCCAAAAGTACAACTATGATGTTTGGTGTACAACTGTATATCTAAGGGACAACTATGTTTAAACCAAATCTAGAACAAATATGAATCGGAGAGAGTATATGTTTTGTGGAATAAATCCAAATGGTGTTTAAAGGAATTGTCGATATTATTGGGAAAGAAAAAAAAAAGACAGAAAAGATAAAACCACAATTAATTTGCTATTGACATAATAAAAAAAAAGAGGTGGTGTTTTGCTACCGTACGCCTCTCCGAGGTTCTTCGACTACAGAAATGGCGAACAGAGTCGGAGGTGTGAAGAGAGTCAAATTTTCTCCTGCAACTCCAGATTTTCCCATTGTTTTCCGTTTGGATGGAGTGCGTGTTCATCGGCGTTGCACTTTCGTGCGAAATTGTTCTTCTAATCGAAAGCCAAGACTCCGGATTGTTGCCCAGAAATGGAAACTGAACGACATCGACCCAAGTACGACCTTCTTCTTCTTCTTCTTCTTCGATTTCGTTTATGGGTTTTGGAGTTATGTACTAGTCTCTGGACAAAACTCTGAAACATTATTAATTTTAAGGTTTTCTTTTCCGACAGATGCGGTGCAAGAACGATTTAGCCGGTGGGTGTCTAAATCCCAAAAATATCTTAGCGACGTAACCTCTCCGCTGAAAAAAAAAGGTCAGAGCCTCAAGGTCGATCTTGAGGATCAGAAAGATTTTGAAGACTTGGAGGAACTTCTCACAGTCGAACAAACAGTTGAAAGCGATACACCCAAAGGATCTCTTTCTTTTGATGCTATTATCTCCATCGAGCAGTTTAGCAGGTGAACCAATCAAGCACTCGAATTCATCCTTACTTCTCATTTCTCTAGTAAAGTTTTTCAATTGTTCATATGCAGGATGAATGGATTAACTGGGAAGCAAATGCAGGATATATTTCAAACACTTGTTCCTCCAGCCACATCTACCAATCCCCGATACCTGGTGGAATATTGCTGTTTCAGGTTTTTATCCAGGGACAGCTCCGAATTTCATCCGTGTCTCAAGGTATCTGCAATTTGTGTATGCTTTACACTGACTCTATATCATCCGGAAAATAAAGACTCCTTAATGCTTTCTCAACTTATTTTTGTCATAGGAGCCTGCCTTCCAGAGGCTAATTTTCATCACCATGCTTGCCTGGGCGAATCCATACTGTAAAGAACGAAACGCACGCAATGATGCCTCAGAGAAACCTTCTTTTCAGGTATTTCTGTTAGCTTTATATGATGACAAAAGTTCTTTACTCTGGAATTGAATCTCATAGTGGCTCTGAAGGTTGGTAGTGGTAATAGTATTCTGCTCTTCTGGAAATTATGATTCAAAAATATGCTGGGGTAGTGGATCAATACTGATAAAAAGGTTATCGGTGTTGAAGGGACGGTTTGTTGGGGAAGAGGCATTTGTCCGTATTGCTCCAGCGATTTCGGGCTTGGCTGATAGGGCTACAGTTTATAACCTCTTCGAGGCTCTAGCTGCTGCCACTGATCAAAAAGGCATTTCTTTGGAGATTTGGCTAGCTTACATCCAGGAACTTGTCAAGTGAGTATAACATTGACTAACACGCATCTTACATCTTTGTGCATTCGATGATATCATTAGCTTGTAAGGACTTAACTATTTAAATGTATGACATTCCTTTTAACATAGCTTTCTGTTTAAATATCTATGGACTCAATATCGCTTTCCAAGCTGAATATCTTTTCGTGATAGTAGAGTTTAAATGTATGTAAACCCCATTAACTTAGCTTGTTGCATAAATATGGACGCCGCATTGTTTTCCTAGTTGAGTATATTTCCATTGTCAGAACAGAATACACGAACGACGGAAGTCATACCAGGCTACAGAATTTCCGCAGTTGTCATCAGAGAGACTTCTATGCATGGCCTCTAACAGGAAAGGACCTGTTTTAAAGTGGGAGAATAACGTTGCATGGCCTGGAAAACTGACTTTAACTGATAAAGCTCTCTATTTTCAGGTATTTATAGTTCTTTATTATGTAACTCCCTCGGGAAGGAGCCATAGAACACAATTTTCCTTTTGCCGGTGTCAACTAATACTATATTATATAGGATTGATTGAATCGGCTATTGTATACCTTTTCCTTCAGATTTACATATTCCATGCATACATATGCAACTTTAGCTGGAATTCTTAGTTGCAGTAGTGTAATTTTAAACTCTTTAAACCCCTCTGTCGTTGAACTTTTCTTTTGGTGTAGAAAAGTCCACCTTCGCACTGAACTGTTTCTTTGGTGTCAAAATGTATTAATCGCTTCCCTTTCAGCCAGTTGACTTAAAGGGCAGCAAAGGGATCTTAAGACTTGATCTCGCAGGGGACAAGTCATCTGTAGAGAAAGCAAAAGTGGGTCCTCTGGGGTTTTCCCTCTTTGATTCTGCAGTAACTGTTTCATCCGGACCCGGGTGAGTTCAAATGTTCATGTAACTGATGTGATTTTGATGTTTATCTTAGTGTGCCCTATGCCTGGGTGGTCGTTTTACTTAGAGACATGCTAACCTGTAATATGTTCATTTAAGGTTGGCCACTTGGGTTCTAGAGTTCGTTGACCTAGGAGGTGAACTGAGACGAGATGTTTGGCATGCAATTATTAGTGAAGTTATAGCGTTGCACACATTTCTACGAGAGTTTGGGCCAGAAGAGAATGATAAATCACTGTTTCATGTGTTTGGTGCAAAGAAGGGTAAGGGAAAGGCAATTGCAAGTGCATCTAACTGTATTGCAAGACTCCAGGCTCTTCAATACATGCGGAATTTGCCAGATGATCCTATCAAACTAGTTCAATTCTCTTTTCTTCGACAAGTAGTCTATGGTGACATTCTGTGTCAAACTTTAGCTGTAAATTTTTGGGGTGGACCATTAGTGAACAAAATTGCAAACACAGTCTACAACCGAGGTAAAATGGGCAGGACTTCCGGAGAGTCCTATGAAAGTTTTGATAACGCCTCTGATCTAGATGGAAGTGTCTACTTGAAAAAGTGGATGAGATCTCCGTCCTGGGGTTCAACTGCATCTATTAACTTCTGGAAAAACTCTTCTCTAAGACAAGGCTTAGTTCTGAACAAAAACCTTGCCGTGGCTGACCTCACACTAATAGAGAGAGCAGCAGAAACATGCAGACAAAAATATAAGGTGGTAGAAAAAACTCAAGCCACTATTAATGCCGCAACCATCAAAGGGATACCCAGTAACATTGATCTCTTTAAGGTAACGCTTATTCCTCATATATAGTTTTCGCTGCAAACATTGTGTCGGAGAGTTTCCTTATTCTAAATGTTCAGATAATTTCAACTCCTGTGTACAATGTACTCAGTATTTGTGGTGTTTCTTTACTGCCTAGTAAATTGTTATACAAAGGTAAAATTAGTAGAGACAGTAGTGATTCAATGTTACCCTTTTACTCCTATTTTTCACTCCCAGGAACTCATTCTACCACTAACTATAGCTGCCACAAAGTTTGAGAAACTCCGGCGATGGCAGGAGCCTTATATGACGGTCTCTTTTCTAGCATTTGCGTCAACAATAATTTTCAGGTTGGTTTACACCCTGACACGTGATAAATGTGATATCATATACGTTGCATTCAGAATGATCTTTACATGTAAGACTTGCAGACGCATGCAAAGAATTCATATTATCAACTGGTGGACCGATAAGTTGGATAATATGAATACTACTGAGAATACTATTCTGTGCCTCAGGAACCTTTTGCAGTATGTTCTTCCCGTATCTCTAATGTTTTTAGCAACTGGGATGCTTACGTTGAAGGGACTCAGACGACAAGGGCGTCTTGGAAGATTGTTTGGAATGGTTACCATTCGAGATCAGCCATCTTCAAATACTATTCAAAAAATTATTGCTGTCAAAGATGCTATGCAAGATATGGAGAGCTATCTCCAGAACATGAATGTTGTGCTTCTAAAACTGCGGACAATTATACTTGCTGGTCATGCTCAGGTATGTTCTATTCATTGGATCAGGTTTCTTGCCACACTTTCTTCTCTCTGTTATCTAGAATTTATGAATAGGGAAAAGAATCATGTGATCTCTTGCCATGGATAGTGGTCGTGACAGGTAACTATTATGTGTTGTTATATAACGTGGTTACACAATTTGAAATCTCTTGTCAGGTAACTACTGAAGTGGCGCTGGTTTTGCTATCTATCGCAACGGTTCTAGTCATTGTCCCTTTCAAGTATGTTCTGGCTTGTGTTCTCTTCGATCAATTTACTCGAGAGCTCGAGTTCCGGAAAGAAATGGTCATAAAATTCAAAGCTTTCTTACGAGAACGTTGGGAAATGGTACCAGCAGCTCCTGTCCTTGTTTTACCGGTTGTAAATGAAGAGTCTACTACACCTACAACTCAAGGCAAACAAGCAGCTCAGAAAAAAACACAGAGAGGTGATTGATAAAAAGTGGCACATTTGTATTAGGGTACTGGCATTTGCATGGCTTAGACACACGAGTTGCTTAAGAAGTACAATCCTAGGAGGAACAAATATCAAATGTAGTTGACAATGATTCTGTGGTTGTTAAATGTATATGATAAGTACAGAGCCCTATAGATGTTAAAACAAAAAATTCTCACATTTCTTACTCCTGATCAAGAACCATCTCCGTTCGCGGTGGCTCCCTGACGGTGATTCTGGTATCTCACCGATCGCAGATTCGGAGAAGGAGAAAATCAAGACGCTTATCGTCTTCCTTATGAATTCTTCTCTACCCCCTCGTATCCAGAGCCAGTTGAGTGAAGCCCTAATTGCCATTGGTAAGAAAGATTTCCTAAAATCTTGGCCTACTTTTCTTCCCCGTCTTATCTCCCAACTTCAGGTAGCGGCTTCCTCCAGCGATTATGCATCCCTCGATGGTATTCTTGGGACCGCTAATTCAATTTTCCAAAAGTTTAGACAGAAGAATATGTGCATTTCCTACTGGCCCTGGGTTCGATTTCGATTCTTGTTGGGAAGGGTTTCCTCCGAATGAGTAAATGCCGGCTTAGGGGTGGCAATATGGGCAAATGCCCAGGGTCCATTTTTTTTTTGAATTTTTACACTCAAAAAAAAAATTTGGGGTTCAATTTTTTTTTTTTCAGATAAGGACCCAAAAAAATAATTTCCCCCAAATTTTTTTTTTGGCCATGGACCCTTAGAAGTTTAGAACCGGGCCTGTGTACGGACCTGGAACCTAAACGATTCAAAAAATAAAAAAATAAAAAACTTGTCTTGATATGTTTGTTGGTCCGTTTCTTCTTGAGATTTTCATGAAAACGGCTGCGTTGATTGAGGTAGATGTGAACCCTAAGTCTCTGTTTGAGTCACAGACGTTGTGCTGCAGCATATTTTTATCTTTCATCTTTGGGTATGTGCCACAGTTTTTCAAGGTTCATATGAAAGATCTGATGGGACAGTTTATGAAGTACTTATTACCTTCTCCAACTACGTAGAGTTCATCCGTAGAGACATGGAGCCAAGTGGTTTGGACACTAGAAGGAGAATGGCATGTGAGCTACTCAAAGGACTTGTCACAAACTACAAAACACAAGTTGTAGGTGTAGTTATTCCTGAGTTACAGAAGCTCTATGGTTCATTTTCAGAAAATCTGGCTAAGCTGTGGAGAAATCAGGCTTGTGTAATTGACGTGGTTATCTCTCTGGGTGATTGTTTTCAGCTCATCTATCAAAAAATCATTCTCTTTGAGTTGCATAGCTCTGAGGATAGCAGTTCTCCTATGCTACATGCATAGTCCGGAATCCTACATGGAGTAAAGAGATGAAGTTAGCCGCTGTTGTAGCAACTACTGTAATGTGTGAGTTGAATTGTCTTCTACGCTGGGGGAAAATATTTGACAGTATACTGACGCTTGTTTTAAGGCATGATCAAGGTAAACCTGAGATGCCAGAAATCTCATGCTCATCCTAGTGTGTTGGGGCAGAACATTGCAGGCAATCTCGAGCAAGATAATCAAGTAGCTTGGATTCAGCTTTGCACTGATTACGAGTATGTAATTGCTTGAAGTAAGATGTGGCTTCTAGGGGAAAATTGCTCATTTAACTCAAGAACTATTTTTGCACGTTCAATTTATTCCCCAATTATCGCTTGATCAAAATAATTCCCCAAGTTGTAGTTGATTTTGCAAAATCGGGATTAACAAAGTCAAACGCTAATTACTAAATAGATACATGTCTACTAAATCGGCTGTAGCTCCTTCAATATAATCCCGAATGAGTTTAAACTACTCCCATTGGAAAGCTAACTCAATTTTCTATAACGTTAATGAAGAGATCCAAATCTAAATCCAAAGGGAAGACTTCCATCCGAGTCGATCTTCTAGACACATATTATTGATGCAAGATCGACTCAGATGGAAGCCTTCTCTTTGAATTTAACTTTGGAGCTCTTCATCAAAGGTATAGGAAATTGAGTGAGCTTTCCAATGGGAGTGGTTTTAACTCATCCGGGGTTGTACTGAAGGAGTTAGAACCGATTTAGTGGAAACGTAATTTAGTCGATGTAACTCCTTCAATATATCCATGAATGAGTTGAAACCACTCCCATTGGAAACCTCACTCAATTTCCTATAACTTTTATGAAGAGTTCCAAAGCTAAATCCAAAGAGAAGGCTTCCATCTGAGTCGATCTTGCATCAAGAATATGTGTCTAGAAAATCGAATCGGATGAAAGCCTTCCATTTGAATTTAGCTATGGCGCTCTTCATGAAAGTTATAGGAAACTGAGTTAGCTTTCCAATGGGAGTGGATTCAACATATTCGGGGTTGTATTGAAAGAGTTGCAACCACTAAAGTGGACATATATTCATTTAGTAATTAGCGTTTGATTTTGTTAATCCCGATTTTGCAAAGTCAAACTTGAGAAATTATTTTGAGCAAGCGATAATTGAGCGCTCGAAAATAGATGTGTAATTAAATGAACAATTTTCCGGCTTCTAGGGGGATTTGTCTTTTCTTTTTCAGAGATTGAATTTGGGTGTTGACAAGAGCACAAAGAGTTTTTCTTCTGTATAGCACATATGATTTTTTCTGAACCAAAACATTACATGTTTAGAAGCATACTCGCTGATAAAAAAGGTTTACATTTTCTTTTGTTACACTGAAACTGAAAGCAGTCGTGGATAAATGTTTTTTTGAACAAATTAGTGAAGGTTGCAGATCAAGAATATTAAGGACTTTTATCTGCAAAATCTAGAAAGTCCATGAGATTTTACAAATGAGTTCCGAAAAGAAATGGTCATAAAATTCAAAGCTTTCTTACGAGAACGTTGGGAAATGGTACCAGCAGCTCCTGTCCTTGTTTTACCGTTTGTAAATGAAAGTCTACACCTGCAACTCAAGGCAAACAGGCAGCTCAAAAAACCGACACAGAGCGGTGATTGATAACTTAGTGGCACATTTGTTGTATATAGGTTGTCAATTTGAGTGTTTATCCGCGGGTCCTGCGGGTTATGACCTGTCGCGGGTGGGTGTGGGTCGAAAATTTTCAAAATGCCAAAAAGCGGGGCGGCTGCAGGTCGAGTGTTTTCAAATGCGGGGCGGGTGCGGGTCGGTATTTTTTTCTAGCGGGTCTCGCGGGTTACCCTCAATTAAAAAAAAAAATTTATTTACTAAATACTATTAAAATGTTGAAATATTTTGTAATATATATATATTTTTTATTGGTTAACTAATTTGTTTTGTAATATATATCAATTAATTAATTATTTTGTTTGTTTTTTGAGAAAATTGTTTATTTATGTTTTTTCATGTGAAATTTATTTTATTAAATTTATTTTATTAATTTATTTTTTTACTAATTTTTTTGTTTTTAAAGATTTGCAGGTTACCCGCGGGTTCAAACGGGACGGGTGCGGATCGAGTAATTTTTGTTAATGAATCAAGCGGGGCGGATCGATGCGGATCGGAAAAAACATATAATCCGCGCGGGGCGGATCTAGTGGGGTGGGTTGAACCCGCTTGACAGCTCTAGTTGTATAATGTAGTGGCCTTTGAGTTGCTCAAGAAGTACAATCCTAGGAGGAACAAATATCAAATGTAGCTGACAGTGATTCTCTGGTTGTTAAATGTATATGATAAGTACAGAGCCCTATAGATGTTAAAAAAAAAAGTCTCACATTTCTTACTCCTGATCTCTAAAATTTGTTGTCAGCTTTAAGCGATTTTAACTATGATTTTAAAATTTGTTGTCTCGGATAATCTTGTGCTCACTATTTTCTTTATCTTTATCCAAAGAGAGCGAAAAAATGCGTAATGGTCTTGTCTTGTCTTGCGTATGCATTTCTCGTCTCTTCCTTATGAAATTTCAAGCATGATGCAAGCAGCCGAAATGAGAGAGGGAAAGCCGTTACAAATTGAAGCAGAAAATCCGAAAGATAACTCCTTTGTGTCACATGCAGCATGTTTTGCTTAGAGCCTTTATATAAACAATCTTCCATATTCACAATCTAATTCAATTGAACACAAACGAAAACAAGATGAGAATCCAAGTTGGAGGATATGCGTTGATAGTTGCAGTTATGGCGTCTGTTATATTACAGCAGCCTGAGTTGGTGACCGGACAAGCTAGAGTTCCGGCTATGTTTGTGCTCGGAGACTCATTGGTCGATGTTGGGAACAACAACTTTCTAGCATCCATAGCTCGAGCCAATTACTTGCCGTATGGCATCGACTTAAACTTCCGTCCTACTGGCAGATTTAGCAACGGCATGAATTTCATTGATCTGCTTGGTAAGATTTCATTAAAAGTCTACTTCAAAAATCAGTTTTCTGTTTTAGTATCTCTTGTCTTACTTAAAAAACACTGAAACTGTTCTGTAAACAGCTCAGTTGTTAGGAATCTCATCGCCTCCTCCCTTCGCGGATCCAACCACATCAGGCAATAGAATCCTCGGAGGAGTTAACTATGCATCTGCAGCTGCTGGCATCCTCGATGAATCGGGCCAAAACTATGTAATTTCTGAGTTTTGTGTCATCACTTTTAGTTATAAGATACGATGGTGTACAGTGTTAATAGATAGAGAGTGATGGCTTTAATGTGCAGGGAGATAGATTCAGCCTGAGCCAGCAAGTGGTTTACCTAGAGATGACGCTGAGCCAGTTGAGAACGATGATGAGCCCCCAAAACTTTACGGATTACTTGGCAAAATCGATTGTGATTCTCGTTTTCGGAAGCAATGACTATCTCAACAACTACCTTATGCCCAATCTCTACTCGTCTAGCATCAGATACAGACCGCCTGAGTTCGCCAACCTTCTTCTCAATCAATACGCTCGTCAACTTCTTGTATGATACATAGAATCTTTATACAGTATTATCCTTGAATAAATCTTCTGATAATCATTTGAATCTATGTGTAGACTCTGTACAGTCTAGGTTTAAGGAAAATATTTATACCTGGAGTAGCACCACTAGGCTGCATACCAAACCAAAGAGCCAGCAGCAGTGCACCGCCTGGGAGATGCCTTGACAGTGTTAACCAAATTTTAGGCTCGTTTAACCAAGGGCTAAGATCACTTGTTGACCAGCTGAACCAGCGATCACCTGGAGCCATCTATGTATACGGCAACACATATAGCGCAGTAGGTGACATCTTAAACAACCCAGCTGCTTACGGTAAATCTCCTCCTAGATTTGTATGGCTGCTAAAGGGAGTTTCTTCTATGCTTTCTACTCTGATCAAGCAGGGTTTATATATGGTACAGGATTCAGCGTAGTGGACAGGGCTTGTTGCGGGATTGGGAGGAACCAAGGACAAATCACATGTTTGCCGTTGCAGAATCCTTGTCCTAACAGGTCTCAGTATGTCTTTTGGGATGCATTCCATCCTACTCAGACTGCTAACTCCATTCTGGTTAGACGAGCTTTCTATGGCCCACCTACCGACGCATATCCTGTCAATGTTCAACAGATGACTCTCCTTCGCTAGTTTTTTTTGTTTTTCTTTTCTTTTTGTGTGTGTGTGTGTGTGTGTTTCTCAGTCTTGAAGTTGTGTTATGAAGCTTGAACCTGTCTATAAAGCTGAAATCAATATGCTTTTACCGCAAAATAACATGTGCTAATGACAACGGGCAGAAGCCCCATGATTACAACTCTTAAAGAGGACATGTTAGTTTCAAGAACAGAGTAAGCCAAGTTTAGTGTGCACCAAAATTCCAGAAAAGGGAACACATGCATTGTCAATTTACTCCATTCCTCCCACCAGTTCATTAAACCCACTCCAGCCCTAACTGCGGTGGATCGGTCTTTGGATGTAAAGTAATCCCCTGTGCTGCAGTACCAGCTTGACCAATTATCCGATCCCAGCCCATGATGTGTGGAAGGGCAAACTGCACAAAATACAAAATCTGGTAAAAAAAAAAACAATCACAAATATCCCTTCCTTAAAGAATATATACTTGATCCCTATTCATGTGCTAAAACTGAAAAAAATTGCAATGCTCTTTCATTTTCCAGTCAATGTTTTTGGTTTCCGAATTGATATAATAGCAATAGAACAGAGAGAAGGCAGAATTTAGATCATATCTTACACTGAAAGCTGTCTTCATCACTGCAAATTCAGCTGTTGTGACAGGAACCACAATCCGTTCGTTGGTTTTGAGGATGCTATTGTTAACGGCTGCAATACAACAGCAGAAGTTAAGCCTCTGTACAGCATTCCTATTATTAGAAGGAAATCTGTTCCATGCGAAAACTGTTATAGCCTTAACACTATTACAAAACCAATTCAAGTGTAAGCTTCAAAATTTACTTTACAGAATGCCCCCACAACTAACAAATTTCAGTAGTGTACAGACTGATCAACCACTAAATATAAATATAGAAGCCTTACTCAATGAAATGAAGTAGCCGCTACAATCAGCGAGGGGCTTGATCGACAACGCCTTCCTGACTTGACCAGCATTACTGAGGAATCAATGACAATGTGCGTGTGTCAGAAGATGAAATTGCTGAATAAGCACACATGTATCTGCAAATAACATCATGTATTGAAGCAAACAAACCTTGATTTCATGGAAGGGTCATGGAAAAACTCAGAGGTGTCATTGGAACCCATGCTGATCAAGGATCCAACTTCCGTAGCTGACAAAGCAAACAACTACCACAATGTAGCAAACAAAATCATTTTGTTTTTCAGACAAGAAAGATACAAGAGAAGGTATAGAGAGAGATAAAGATAAAGACCTGTTTCTTTTCCCAGTCGTACTTGCGCTCACCAGAAGCAGGCATAAAAGTCATCATCACGGTTCCACGACGATCTATCCGGAGATTTCCGGGCTAAAGAATTGCACACAGTAAGCGACGAGAATCTCAAAGGTCTTAAGAAATCACACAAAAGTAAAAGCAAACCTCGATTTTGGTGAAAGTGGGGAGAACAGGTTCAACAGAGAGTGCAGCTTTTCCTTTGTAGATAGCATAGGGTGCGAACACTCGACCACTTGGTTTTGCCGCATCTTTGAGTTAAAAGGGAACAAAATCAGGGCAACATTTCAACAGAAAAAAACAAATCAACTACAGACCTTTGCCAGAGAAGCCGCGTCCAGGGGTAGAAGAACCTGCCCGGGTTGCAAAACCACGCAACGCCGACGACTTAAAGGTCCCTTCGAAAAGTGATTTGCTTTGGTCACAAAGACTCCTGCTTCAACCCAAAAAAAAAAAAAAAAAAGAGAGGCCATTTTAGTGAAACGGGTTCGAAAATTTGCATTTCTCGGAAGAAACAAGGAATTAGGGTAACCTCGAGAGCAAAGTGCGAGCTTGCTTCATCATCTTCTCTGACGAGACAAACGAGTAGTCGCGTCAGCTTGGGGGTTTTTTTTTTTTTGGTTGGAGGTTTTATGATTTATCAAAGCGGGTTTATCCATTCGAATATAACCCGACCCATACAATATATAACCCGTTTTCCCTATATTAGTATGTTAACGACCCAATGGGCCTTTGTTGTGATTTGATGGGGGCCCAGCTCGTTGAAGATCTTCCGAATCATAATTTCCAACGATTTGCATTCCAAATTGTTTAGATAGATTGAGGGATCGAGAGCATACTTGTTTCATCAGCAAGATGTTCGACATTCCCATTGACGCATTGGTCAGCTTGCGCTTCGTCTTCTCTCTCGAAATTTGATTTTCTTAGTTCTTAGTCTTCGGGATCTTCTAGCCTTATTGATTCGTGATCCTGGATCAAAAATTTCATCATCTTTTACTCCAAGTTAAGCTTAACTTTCTTGTCTTTTTTTGTTTTGTTTTTGTCATTGATTTTAATTCTTAATTTTTTCCTTGAACCCATCTTGTTTTTATTTTAATTTCATCTTAGTTCAAACAGGACAAGTAAGTTCCAAACAATTGCCCACACGGACGTAGTCTAGTAGTCGGTCGGAGACGTAGTCCCGTAACCCGGGTTCGAAATTGGCTTGGCCCCCTGGAGAAATGAATTCTTGGCGATGGCATTAGAAAAATGACGTGTGAGAAAGCGAGCTTGGGTCCTAGAAAAGGGGTCCTCACGGACCTTGGCCCAAACATTTAACATGCTTGCCCGGTAGCGGCGAGCCGTGGCAGCCCAGGAGAATAGTCATGAGGTTTAGACAGTCGATGGAAACCCCTGAGTTATCAAAAAAAAAAAGTTCCAAACAATTATATTTGCCAACACGACATAATTCCAAACAATCCTCAACGTTTAAAAATAAAGAAAAGCATGCATGGTTGTAGTCCAGTGGTAGGAAGGACCGTGTGGGGTGTTACCCCACTCTATCTAGTTCGATCTGTCCTGAAAACAAAAACATATCCACGTGGGAAATATGGCCCAGACAGTTTACATGATAGTCCGGTAACAGGAGATCTGGCTATCCCATGGCATTAGTCGGATGACATTCACTACAAGAAAACACCCTTTTTGCAATGAACGATATCGTTGTAAAATCGTTGCAAAAGAGGGTTTGAATCGAATTTGCGACGAAAAAGAGATATTCGTTAACTGATCGTCGCAAACCACAAATCGTCGTAAATTCGTCGCTAAATCGTCGGTAAATTTTCGTAGTAAAATCGTCGTAAATATTACATTGAAATTACGACGAATATAAATATGTCGTAAAAACGATGGAAATTCGAAGGGAAATATTTCATTGTTAATTCGATGGCAAAAAATTGTCGTCGTTAATTCGTTGCTAATTAATCGTCATAAAATCGTTGCTAAATAATCGTTGCAACATCGTTGCTAATAAATCGTCGTACAATCGTTGTAAATTAGCCACGATTTTATGACAATTAATTTAGCAACGAATCAACGAGAACTATTGTTTACCATCGAATTAACGACGATTCTATATATGATTTTTATTATTATTTTTGAAATTTTATTAATTTCTAAATTATAAAATGAAAATTTTAAAAATAATATATAATAATATTTTATTAGAAAAAAAATATTATAATCTGTTACAAAAAAAAACAAAATTTAGAATTCGAAATCCTAACTGGTTAATTGTTGGGAAATCGATGTAAAGTTCAACTTATAATAATCATTGCTAATTCGTGGGTAATTTTACGACGATATTACAACGTTTTATATAAACCTCGGTAAATCGTCGCTAAGTTACAACGATTTTACGACGATTTTGATAATCGTCGTAATGTCGTCGGTACTCGTTGTAAAATCGTCGCTAATTAGCGACGATTTTACAACGAAAATTTTCGTCCCAATTTTGTGACGTTTTTAAGAATCGTCGTAAAGTCGTCGTAAAAACGATTGCAATTTACAACGAAATATAATCGTCGCAAAAATTTGTTACAAAATGCATGTTTTCTTGTAGTGATTCCAAACTCGGAACATGCGGTGTGGTAGCCCATTTGAATCTCATGGTCCGTTGACTCGAGTCAAGCTTGGAGTTTATGATGTCCTTTGAACCTAAAGAATAGTCCACTTTGTAGCACATCGGTGCATTCTTATCGGAACTGGCCAGATTAGCTGATAGTGTATATATAAAAAAAAATTAAGAGAATTGATTGGCAAATGAGTTTTTTATGCATGAACGTGAAACCTCCCTTTTAACAATTGTGTGCAAAGTATTAAAGTGAGAACTTCAAAAAAGAAAAAATGTTAACGTGTTGTCTATATTTTGACGGGTGATCGGGTGATTCATTCAATTGTATTCGAAGAACTAAAATGACTAAAACGTGTACGATGAAAGAAAATCTGTTATTTTCATGCTTGGTACAAAAACTCTATGCTAACTAGCCAACAGTTTTAGTAAGTCTTTTACGTGTGGAACTGAAACTTGTCCTTTTGTTTTTAGATGTAAGCATGAAATCAAATTAAATTACATTAATCGTTATACGACACAACAAGCTAAAAACTAAAGTCACCCACTCACAATGTTGGTAACAAGCTCTGAGACTTTCTATAAATATAATCACATCTGTGTTTTTGTCTCCAACACACAATAATATCATTAGAGAAGAACAAAAAATGGAGAAAACAAGCGAAGCAGTTTTTCTGAAGATATACAAATGAATAATGATGAATTTTTGTTCGTTTTAATATTTTCTAACAAAACCAATTTGGGGTATTTTTAACTATGGAATTTTCTTATTTTCCAAAATGTATTTAGTCTTTAACGGGCCAATGGGCCTTCTTGTTGTGATTTGATGGGGCCCAGATCGCTGAATATCAAACACCTAGTGTATGGTAGATCTTTAGGGGTCTGATTTCGGAGTTGAAGATCTTTGGAATCTCAATCTCCCACCAGAGGATCGGTTGAGGGATCGAGCATTCTTGTTTCATGAGCAAGATGTCCGACATTTCCATTGACGCATTGGTACGCTTTCGCTTATTCTCTCGATTTTTGATTTTCCGAAGTCTCCGGGATCTTCTAGCAATATAGATTGGTGATCCTGCTTGATTCTTTCACTTCTTTAGCGGAATCGGTCTCTTATCGAACTTTGTGTCTATTCTCTTTGCTCTTCTATCTAACATCAATAGGGCCAAGCCATGGCCGACTTCAGTAATCCTGGGAAACTTGGATTTGATTTAGGAGCATATGTCGGAGACTTGGCTTTTGAAGAGGATTCAGGCAGGTAACATTTCTCAAGTTTTTCTGTTTACCTTAATTCGAGTACGATGTATACTTTTTGCTGAAATCGACATTACTCTTTCTAACTTTTTTTTTTTTTTTTTGCTGGACAGTGAGGATATATCATTGGAAGGGCTTCAGCAAGAACTAGAAGAATGTGAAAGTGATGAGGTTAAGCTATTCACACATCTGAGATCAAAGTTTTATAGCTGAAAATGAAGCACTTCGTTTTTCTTTTTCTTTTTTCCTTCCATTATCATTTCTAGTCTCTTTTGAGTTACTCTGTACATGGATTAATCATAGAATTTAAGAATATGGTGTCCTCCTCTCTATCTTGTTTGTGTGTCAGCTCAGGTTGTTGCCAATATACTATCCAGTGGTGCAAAACTTAGAGAATATGCCAAAGGGGTAGAAAACAATCTACGGAAGGTCGAATTGGATTCAATTCAGGTTGCTAGTCTTACCTTATGGCCTTGCTATTTCCCACTTTGTCCTGTAATATATATATATTTTTTTCCATCTACAAGTTTGGGAATTTCTTCGGTCTTGTAAGTAACTTACTGAAAATGCTTTACACTCCACGAATGCTCAGGATTACATAAAAGAAAGTGACAACCTAGTCTCACTTCACGATCAGATTCGTGACTGTGACAGCATCTTGTCACAAATGGAAACTCTCCTCAGTGGATTTCAGGTGATTAATAATTAGTTGTGTGTATGGGGCTTCTCTCTCCTTATTCTAAATTTTTCCTAATGGGAGGAATTTTTTTACCTATAAATACCTACCTATATTTTCCTTTTAAGATAAATGCACTCTTTGCTTCTTCGTTTCTTTCAGGAAGAGATTGGTTCTATAAGTTCAGACATAAAGATTCTTCAAGAAAAATCAATGGACATGGGTTTGAGATTGAAAAATCGCAGGGTATAGCCACTATTAGTATTATCTCTTGCTGCTTCCGCCTGTGACTCATCCTAATGAGCTTGTCTATTTGAACAGGTGGCTGAATCAAAGCTAGCAAAATTTGTCGAAGACATTATAGTGCCACCAAAGATGATAGATGTGATTGTTGATGGAGAGGTATTTTTCAATTTCCCGTTTTTATGTATCTATTTTTCTTTTTGTTTCTGGTGCTCTAAGAATTACTGATTTGGTGCATATGCAGTATTCTGACAAACGTAGGAAAAATAGAAAAACAACGTTTTATGGTTAAGCTTGGTTTACGCTGCCACTATGTGCAATTTAGTTTTCTTACACCATGTAGTCCTTCTATCTCTATGTCCCCTGAGCACGTGTTTTTCTAAAACTGTAGGGTGCATTTAGGCCTACGTTGGATTGCTGAGGGGGTTTTTTTTTTTTTTCTAATCTGATAGTCATGCTATTGTCCCTTATTCAGGTGAATGAAGAGTATATGAAAACGCTTGAAATTCTGAGTAAGAAGCTGAAATTTGTAGAAGCAGATCAAGCTGTAAAAAGTTCCAAAGCGTTAAATGATGTAGAGCCTGAGCTCGAAAAGCTCCGGCAAAAAGCTATTTCCAAGGTTATTTATCTACTTTCTCTGTTACCTAATACCGGACGATTATATATTTCGCTGAAGGGAGTGTGATATGTCCAAACAGTTACGTATCTATTGACTCAAAACAGACATTTGATACATGCATATTTCTTAAAGTTGTTAATTGTTGGATAAATAAGTACAGAAAAGTTAAGTTCCTGATATAACCCAACTTATTCCACCTCATTGAGATGAATCATTGTTCCTTCCTCTAAAATATTTTATGGGCAGAACAAATTTGCCATCTCGGTGAATTGAACGAATTTTTTTAGTGGTGTATTAAGTCCACGTCGTTTGTGTTTGTTCTCTTCCAATGCTGAAAGGGCATGGACGTCGGCGGAGCATTCTAAATCTGTTCTCATGCAGTAGATTTATTTCCGTTTTGCAGGTGTATGATTTTATTGTCCAGAAGCTTATAGCCCTGAGGAAACCCAAAACAAATATTCAGATTCTTCAACAGAGTGTGTTGTTAAAGTACAAGTGAGTTATGCTCTCCAAGCCAACATTTTCGGTCTTGCCTGTATGTTTCTGTTGACTTTTTTTCCGCATAGCTGTGTATGTGGTCATCACCTTACAAACGATTTGCTTAGTTATATTGCTTTGTATTTTGCATGCGTGATGTTGGCGGAGTTGCTTTATTTCACATGCTACTGATAACCAACTTGATTTTATTTTGCTTCTACAGTAAATTTATTTGGATCCATACTTCATTATTCACCAATTACAATTTATTGTTAGGTATATTATCTCCTTCCTCAAAGAACATGGAAAAGAAGTGTTTATGGATGTCCGTGCTGCATACATTGATACCATGAACAAGGTGATATTCTTTATCTTGTTTGATTACTTGCACCAGGGTGCAACTCTATATAGTCTTAGTTGGATGACGAAGGGATAAACTGATAGATTTGTCTTAGGTTAAAATCTGCAAATATAAGGTAGTGAACACAACATCCTATTGTACTTTACATGCAGGTAGTTCTTCTTTTCTCGTATTCTCACTAGAGTTATTGAGCTATGATGACTAAATACTGTATGCAGGTTAGATAAACAAAGATGTTGAATAGCTTAGGCGTTTAATTGTTGTTACACCTTATGTATTGTGAGATATGGTTTCAGGTGTTAAGTGCACATTTTCGTGCTTATATTCAAGCACTTGAGAAACTACAGTTAGATATAGCCACATCATATGACTTGATTGGGGTGGAGACTAGAAGCACCGGCCTCTTCTCAAGAGCTAGGGAGCCACTAAAGAACCGTTCTGCCGTTTTTGCTTTGGGTGAGAGGATAAAAATTATAAAGGTACTCATCATTCAGTGACTAGCTCTGGTGAATTCGTTATATAGTATGAGTTACTTTTCTGGTTCTTAATTTAAAGGATGGTGCTAGCCTGCTAGGTGTGCGTCTTTACAAAAAAAAATAGAAGTTGTATTAACTTAATGTACACGATGGACTTCATTTAGGAGTGCTCACTTTGGTTTTTGGTTCAGATAGTTTGGTTTTAGGTTCTTAATTAAAGGAATCAAATTTCATTTGGTTTATTTTGATATATTTCAGGATTTTTTTATATAACAATATGTATCCTTTAATTTGATGAAACTTTTACTTTTTTTTTTCCTTTCTCATTTCACTTTGTGTTAGTTTGGTTCAGTATCGATTTTGTTTTTCTGGTATAAATGAAATAAATTCAAAGTTACCCTTACTTTCACTTGACATTTTTCTGTTAGTCTTATAGTTGAAGTGAGGGTATTGTATACTAAAAGTTCGTTAAAAGACTTAAGTTTCAGTATGTCCACTGTAGGAAATTGATCAACCTGCATTGATCCCGCACATAGCTGAAGCGAGCTCTCTCAAGTATCCTTATGAAGTTCTCTTCAGGAGCTTGCACAAGCTACTTATGGATACAGCTACTTCTGAGTTCTGTTGATTTCCCTTTTTCTATTTGTGCTATTGTTGCTCATCGCTCAATCCCCTGGTTAATGTCATTTGTTTTCATTTTAACAGGTATATATTTTGTGATGATTTCTTTGGTGAAGAGTCCATATTTTATGAAATTTTTGCGGGTAATTTCTTATGCCTCCCTTTTTCTCTGTGTAATGCTATACCAGACCTTGTGGATTTTGTTAGCTGTTTAAAAGTACATCTTGTAGAACTACTGCCAACATAGTTAGAATAGTTGTTACAAAATTGATACTGAATCACACTTTGGACTTAGTTCCTGCATCACCTGACATGACTCTTCTCAGTTGTAAATGGGTGTTGAGCAGCGTGTATCTTGTCTGCTTCCGGATAGAAACTTGAACCCTTTCTACTTTACAGATGATACGATGATAGTAGCACTGTGTTTTTTGGTAATTTCTGAATTCTCCATGATACAGGTCCATTTTCTGTCATCGATGAGCACTTCAATCCCGTTCTTTCAAACTGTTTTGATGCTATCGGCCTGATGCTTATGATTCGCATTATACACCACCACCAGGTACTAACTATGACCCAATTTCTACTTTATGTGTGTTTTGGGGAATCCATTTAGAACCAGGTAATATAGTTAGCTTCCCTTTGCATCTTTTTAGCTGCATTTGTATGTGAGAATGCATTAGAAGTTAGTGGTCAGATGAAGTATGGTTTGATATTTATCACTCAGCATTGGAAGGAGGAGCCTTAACGTTTTGCAAACCAAAGATGCAGATATACTGGGTTTTAGAAAAGATGTTTCTGGATTCCATACATTCAACTGGTCCACATAGGCGTTCCCGGACCAGTCTATATTTTGCCTTAACAGTATGATTATCTAGTGTAGCTTATATATTACTTATTTTCATGATCCCAGCCTTTTGTAAGCGTCATGATTGTTTATGTGCCCACTCAGTGTTGTAAGTTATTCTCAATTGCTACCTGGTTCACAGCTTATCATGTCTCGCCGGAGGATTCCATGCCTAGATTCATATCTGGACAAGGTGCATAACTCCTTCTCTTTTATTCTGTTTGGTCTACTCTTATATACATATGTTGTTTGCAATTGAAGCAAAAAAATGCTCATTATTATTGTGTGTATCTGCAGCTGTTTTCACTTGGTCACTATATTTTTTCTTTCTGGTATAACTTTGAAGGCCTTGTATGGATTTTAGATATAAGCTCATAGGTGCGGCTATGGTTGGTTTCCTTAGGGTCCATATTCTTCTCTCAATGAATCTTTTACATTTTGCAAATTGAGCAGGTTAATATTTCTCTGTGGCCTCGTTTCAAGATGGTGTTTGACTCACACCTCAGCAGTCTGCGGGATGCAAACATAAAGACATTATGGGAAGATGATGTTCATCCTCATTATGTCATGAGGCGTTATGCTGAATTCACGGCTTCGTTTATTCACCTGAATGTTGAATATGGAGATGGGCAGGTTCGTTATAATCATTCTCTCTCTCTCTCTCTCTACTGATATGTGTTACCTGGAGCTGGTCAATCAAAGCGCTTGACATTGCCTATGGTACTCTGCAGCTTGATATAAATTTGGAGCGTTTAAGAATGGCTGTAGATGGCTTGATTCTCAAGCTTGCAAAGTTGTTCCCAAAGCCAAAGCAGCAAATTGTGTTTCTCATAAACAACTACGATATGACAATTGCTGTGCTGAAGGTGAGTTGAATTCTTTGCCGTCTCGTGTAGACCAGTCTTTACTTGGTTTGAAATACCTTTCTGAATCAGTCAGCATATCCGGATTTTCTATGAATCTTAACTCATATACCAGAAAGAAACTGTTTTGATCATCTTCCTCTATTCTAGGAAGCTGGACCAGAAGGTGGGAAAATTCAAATGCATTTTGAGGAATTACTAAAGAGCAACACTTCGTTATTTGTGGTAAGGGAAAATGTTGCAATTTTTTGTTTTTTCCTTTAAATTTGTGGTCATGTTGCCTTTGATAATTTGCTTTTTTTTTTTTTTAAATCCGGCAGGAAGAATTGCTGGTGGAGCATTTCAGTGATTTAATCAAATTTGTGAAAAACCGATCATGTAAGCAATTTGTTTCTTTCTTGTCCCCGCATTCATCATTTGCCAAGTCAAATAAACACTAAACTGTAAAACAAGTCGCAGCTGAGGATTCAAGTTCAAATCCAGAGAGGTCAATCACAGTTGCTGAATTAGAGCCACTGGTGAAGGACTTTGGAAGCAGATGGAAGACAGCGATAGAGATGATGCACAAAGATATCATAACTTCCTTCAGTAACTTCTTGTGTGGTATGGATATTTTGAAAGCTGCATTGACACAACTCTTGCTCTATTACACAAGACTCACGGACTGCATAGATGGTGGATCTGCTTTGAAGAGGGATATTGTCTCCTTTCCATCCATCACGTTCGAGATCAAGAAATATCTTAAGACTTTCTGAAAGATAACATAGAATATGGCTGCTTATGAAGAGAGAGAGAGAGTATGTAAGATGAGTCAAATATATCCTTGAATGTCTTTTTACTGTTATCCCATTTTAGTCTCGGTTATTAAACAGCCCGAGTGTATTAGATAATTTCATACAAGAGTTGTCTTACATAAAAACGACTCTTCTTAGGCTCATTGCATTAAACGATTTCAAATCCCAAGGCCATCTAGATACCAAAAACTTGGCTTCCTTGAGTTCTACCTTGAACGACTAGGCACAAAAAAAGATGGTAAAAAACAATCCTTCACAAAGCATCCTCGTGATAAAGATGAAGTCCTAGTCCAAGTCTTGCACATGCACGGCGAAATGCCATTGCTTCAGCCTTTTGCACAGCATCACCATAGCCTTTATCATCTACCGAAGTGGTGCCTGTTGATTCCCTAAATATCTTCACAACACAAACAATGATTAATTAGTAATTGATTCCAGCTAACTAGCAAAACAATGAACACAAAACTAGATTTGTAGCTTCTCGGACAAGAAGGCAAAGAAGTCCGCTAAAGACCTCTTATGCTTAAAGAAGAGGGAAGTACCTCAGCATCAGTGCCGTAGAGAGTCACGCGATAAGCCACGGTGACGGTGTTACCATCAGGCGAGTAAGTGACACTTCTAACTTCTCCTGACCATTCTGAAACAGAGAATCATAAACAAAAATGTCAAATCTCAAAACCCAATATGAAACCCAGAGGAAGAAATCATCAGATCTAAGGATCCAGCAGACCTGGAGCATGCAGATTCATGATCCGATTAACAATGTGCCTGAGAACCAACCAACACAGTTTTGAAAGTATAAGTATCAACAGTGTCTCTCAAAAACACCATCAATAAGAACCCTAAAACCCTACCGAGAGAGAAAGAGAGAGAGAGATACCATGGGATGTATTTCATGGCGAATCCATCTTCGACACGGGTTTTGATGACGCTATCTGGAACCTTTTTGTTAAGCTCCTTGAGAATCTCAGCGAGAGGTCGGCTGATTCCTGAAGTTGGAACATCGGTCTCTGGTACAGAACAGAACCCACGAAACCCCTTCCCCATTCCCCACGAACAACGCCTCGAAACATTCGCTGCTCCACTCCTCAACGTCCATGTCGCCGCCTTCAACCGTAACCCTAGACTCGCCATTTCCTTTCGCCGGAGAAAAATGCTTAAAAGGCGCGTTTTTTTTGGGGGGAGGGGGCTCTGTCTGGGACCAATGGGTTAAATGCCACACTGTCTTCAAAGTTATCCCAAATGTCCACGTTATAATAATTGACTAGTATTCAATCTCCGTTTTTTTAATATAAAGAATTTTCCTTAAAAACACAGGAATTAAAAAAATTTCTTTTTTTTGCTTGAAACATTAAACATTAACATATCAGCATTTAATTATCCAATTAGATAGAAGAGTATTAATGTTTCATAATAGTATCAAGACTACTAATGAGTATAATTAATTAAATTTTACATGAGAATGTGAGAAGCTCTTATAAAAAACAAAACAAAATGTCTAAAACCCTTTATAAAAAAAAACAGAGGGAGTATATAATGCAAAAAAAAAAATAGTTATTTTGTGTTCATTGTTTTGCTTGTTAGCCTGAATTAATTAGTAATTAATCATTGTTTGTGTTGTGAAGATATTTAGGGAACCAACATGCACCACTTCGGTAGATGATAAAGGCTATGGTGATGCTGTGCAAAAAGGCTGAAGCAATGGCATTTCGCCGTGCATGTGCAAGACTTGGACTAGACTTCATCTTTACCATTGGTCATGTTTGTATGGTTCATCAATCATTGCTCCTTCAGTAGTGTTTGGGTTGTCTCTTTTGTTCTCTTTCTATTTCAATCTTCCTTTGTAACTCACTTTGTCGTTTTTTGGAATTGAAACTCCTCTGTGAACATATTTCATGTAGCAAACTTGGTTCGATATATTTTTCTCTACAACATTAAAATTGAATCAATCAAGTAACCAAAACCTCTCAAATTCAAATTAATTTCACATTCATAAAAATCGAGTTTAATTATCTCGATCCGCGTTTTATGATTTACGATTACCCATAATCCGATTTAAAACCCGATTGGCAAAAACATTTGACCCGATAAATAAAACAAAAAGACCTAACCCACTAAGTCAAAATCGAATTGGGGTTTTAGGGCTCGTCGATTAGTAAGGTTCACCGATTTGGCTTCGCCTTTTTGGAAATTTTGGAGAGGACATGTCGTTCATCTTCATCGCGATGAATACTCATCATCATTCCCTTGTTTTCAGGTTTGAATGGGATTTTGTTTGATTGTCAATTTCTTTGTGTGTCTTTAGTTGGTGAGGGGTCAACGTCTTCTATGCCCTTATTGATTAGAAAAAGGGCTCAGATGTCCCTGGGTAGTAAAGTGACAACGTTATCCTTAATGAAAAGTTGTAAGGGTTAAATAGAATTAAATCGGAAAGAGAACAACGAAAACCACGGTAGTTCAGTGGTTTTGAGCTACATGCGCGTCACCCGCGAGCGCGCGCGACCAGGGTTCGAATCCCCTATGCGTGGTATAACCAGATAATACTAGGGTATAACCAGGAAATACTGGTAATACTGGTAATACCAGTAATACCAACAATAAACTAGAGTGATACTGGTAATACCAGTAATACCAGCAATACCAGTACAATTAGGGTAATACTAGGAGATGTCAGTAATACTGGTACAACTGATGTTATAATTATGTCGATTATATTTCATTAAAAAAATAATTAAAAAGGTAATATTTAATTTAAAAAAACTCAGGGGTATTTTCGTCGTTTCCTAAAAATGAGGGGCTATAGGGATTAGTCGGGGACCTTATTGATTTAAAGATCCTTCATAAGGGCATACAAGACGATTACCCGTTGGTGAGGGCTCCGTTTAGGGTCAACGTCTTCTATGCCCTTATTGATTAGAAAAAGGGTTCAGATGTCTCTAGGTAGTAAAATGACAATTTTAACCTTAATGAAATGTTGTAAGGGTTAAATAGAATTAAATCGGTAAGAGGACAACGAAAACCACGGTAGTTCAGTGGTTTTGAGCTCCACGCGCGTCACCCGCGGGCGCGCGCGACCAGGATTCGAATCCCCGCTTCGTGGTATAACCAGATAATACTAGGGTATAACCAGGTAATATTAGGGTATAACCAGGTAATACTGGTAATACCAGTAATACTGATACAACTAGAGTGATACTGGTAATATCGGTAATACCAGTACAAATAGAGTGATACTGATAATACCATCAATAGCAATAAAACTAGGGTAATACTAGGGGATATCAGTAATACTGGTACAACTGATGTTATAACTATGTCGATTATATTTCATTAAAAATAATAATTAAAAAGGTAATATTTAATTTAAAAAAACTCAGGGGTATTTTCGTCGTTTCCTAAAAATGAGGGGCTATAGAGATTAGTCGGGGATCTTATTGATTTAAAGATCCCTCATAAGGGCATACAAGACGATTACCCCTCTGTTTATACAAAAGAAAAAATGTTGCAGAGCCAAGTTTGGACCTTTCTCTAGGGTCACCTAGAGGGTTACATGTTAAAACATGTGTGGTTTGTAGTAGGTGGTTGTATGGTCTTTAAAACCAAAGTGATTCTAGTGGATTTCGGGCATCAGATCCCAGCGAGATTAGAGTTCAAGTTAGGAAGCCTGAACTCGTTGAAAAAACCTCATCTTATTTTACTTTTATGGTCTGCTCTTACTATTAAAACACATTCGAACTACAAACAAGAAAGAGAGCAAGAGGATTTAAGAGATTATCGATTAAATCCTAACAAAGAGAATACCTATTAAAAGATCTTGTATGTTTAGTGTGTTATTACAAAACAACAAATCGAATTTGCAAAAGAATAAATGGTTTCATCTATATGCCAAAGTTCCAACAAAAGTTTGATTATTGAACTATACACCAAACATTATTTAGAGACACCTATGGCGGAGTGCAATTGAATACAATGAAACTAACACTCTTTTTCTCTTGATAAGGCTACAAGACCTGCATTACCTGTTAGAATCGACTCTATATAGTTGTAGTTTGTACGCATGTAGTGAAATCCGTCAGCTTGTCTGGTCCAGCAAGCATTGTTCATTAAATAGTGTTTGGACACTTTCCATTTTCATCCTCCTTTTTAACTCACTTTCTTGTTCTTTAGAATTGAAGAACCTCTGTGATGTACATGTTTCGGGTAGCAAACTTGGTTCGACATATTTTTCTCTACAACATCGCAGAGGAGCTTCAATTCCAAAGAACAAAAATGTGAGTTGCAAAGAATGATGGAAATGGAAAGAGATCAAAAGAGTCAACTCACACACTATTGAATAAGCAATGGTTGCTGAACCTGAGAAGCACAAAGGGTTCCACGACGTGCGTACAAACTACAACTACACAGAGCAGACTCTAACGGGGAATACGGGCCTGATCTCCGCTCTAGTAGCCTTATCAGGAGAAAAAATAGTGTTTGACTAGAACAATATGATCTCTATGTTAGCTCCATTGTATCTGTCGCACCACGCCACCAACACCGAGTCTTCTTAGGCTCATTGAATCGATTTCAAATCCCAAGGCCATCTAGATACCAAAAATTTCTCTTCCTTGAGTTCTATCTTGAACGACTAACTTCTAGGAAACACCAAAAAAAAAAATTTAATGGTAAAAAACGATCCTTCACAAAGCATCCTCGTGATAAAGGTGAAGTCCTAGTCCAAGTCTTGTACAGGCACGGCGAAATGCCATTGCTTCAGCCTTTTGCACAGCATCACCATAGCCTTTATCATCTACCGAAGTGGTGCCTGTTGATTCCCTAAATATCTTCACAACACAAACAATGATTAATTAGTAATTGATTCCAGCTAACTAGCAAAACAATGAACACAAAACTAGATTTGTAGCTTCTCGGACAAGAAGGCAAAGAAGTCCGCTAAAGACCTCTTATGCTTAAAGAAGAGGGAAGTACCTCAGCATCAGTGCCGTAGAGAGTCACGCGAGAGGCCACAGTGACGGTGTTACCATCAGGCGAGTAAGTAACATTTCTAACTTTTCCTGACCATTATGAAACAGAGAAACATAAACAAAAATGTCAACCCAGAGGAAGAAATCATCAGATCTAAGAGGATCTAGCAGACCTGGAGCATGCAGATTCATGATCCGATTAACAATGTGCCTGAGAACGAAACAACCAACACAGTTTTGTTAAGCTCCTTGAGAATCTCAGCGAGAGGTCGGCTGATTCTTGAAGGTCATTTTTTATTTGGGGGAGGCTCTGTCTGGTGTAGGGTTTAGTTGTCTTACTTGTCATTTCCTTTTTAATTATACTTTCCAGTTTGTACACTAATTAGGCTTAATTATTTCTACAGTAATAGTAAAACCACAGAGAGCAAAACGCCGTCGTTGCGAGGGTTCTTCTTCTGGTCTTCGACCTTTTGGTAAACTCTCTCCCTTGTTCTCGGCCTTCTTTGTCTCTTCTTTGCTTGAAAATTGAAACCCATTCCTCCAAGCTCCAGCGTGAGTTAATCTAATCTCTCTATAATGATTAATTACCTGCTTTTATGTCATATTTTTACGATTGATCTGGAATTGTATCTGAGTGAGAGTATTTGGGTCGAATTGATTAACTAGTGAATTCGATAATGCTCTTCATAGAATGCTTAGCAAAGCCTGACCTGGGTTTTACTTACCACTGTACGTATTGAATCCGGAAAGTTGCAAGTGTTTGGTTATCTTTATCTACTAAAGCACAAGTCCCACTATTCACGATCTCTTCATTCAACTTCCTTTCTCCTATTGAAATACAATTGTCGCAACTTTCATACTAATTTCAGGTCTATCTCTCTACCTTCTTCTCTCTGATCAGAGATCTTTGATCTACCCATTTTCGCCATTAACATTGTCTCACTCCTCTGTATAGTTTTGTCGGCTTCGGCCGAGCACATCGGAACCGGTTAAGGTCTAAGAAGGTTCGAGAAAGAGTGAATTTGGTGGATAAATCGAAAACCGTAGAGAGGTTTGCTATTTTTTTCTCCTTTTTGGTAAGAAAAATTGGTTTAATTATGTACGGTTGTAGGGGCAAGAGGAACATGAAGTGTTGAAGATGACAAAATCGGTGCTGCCATGGGAACGATGATTAAATTCTAAGACAAAATTAAGAGAGGTATATACATATCTGTATCAATTGTTTCAGTTTTTCAGTAAATTGGTCTATAGTCTCTACAATACACAAATTTGTTTTCTCTAGATGTTTGATATATCAATACACAATGAAAAAAAAATTATTCTTCAGCTCTACTGCATCCTTTTGACAGCCAAGCTGTTGATAGATAAGAAACTTGTAAGCAAAAGAATCATAGTTTTTTTTTCTTCTTTTGGGTCATGAGACATCATTAAGAAAACGTGTCCGAAACAAAGCGATTCTCATTTTGTTGTTTTAATGAAACAATGCAGGTATTGAGACCAAGGTTGAGAAGCAGCTTACCTGTGAATACTATGTATTTATGAAGTTTTTCCATTTCTCCATATGAAGTCTTTGATATGGAGAAATGTCTCAAAGCCTTTGTTTTCGCAAAAAGCTAAAATATAACTTTCGCAAATGTAACTTTACATAATATCACCTACTCTTAAACTATTATGTAAAGTAATTTTGATTACTTAATTATTTTTCCATTGTTATGTACTGATTTTAAATTTTTTATTTGCTTTCATATGATGATGTTTCTGTGTTACGGGCTGACTTTTACCTTTTTATTGTTTTAATTGGATTTGTAATTTTTTTTGCAGATGGATATATTGAATGAGTTACTGGAAAACAAAAACAGTAAGAAATAAAACGTCCACCCACCAGTCCAGGGACAAATCAATACAAAATTAGCTTCAAACTAATATTTGTCTCACACCAACTATTTTCGTAGGTTTGTGTGTAATCAATGATAAGTGTGTTAATGTTTTTATGATTAGTCATTTCTTGATAAGTAAAAGTTATGTTATACATGTAAGTTAAAGTTATTTTACATAACTAAAATTGGTTTTATTTGTAGGCAAAAATATTTTCGTGCGTAGCACGGGGTAATACTAGTATATAATAAAGTTAGGACCTTTTGCAACTTCTCTAATCCAATCTTCCACAGAGAAAGTTGGACTTTTTCCTCTCTTTTCTCTCCCCAATTGTTATAATTCGTGCTTATGAACTGTCAGACTGGAGTAAGGAATGGATTCAGATGCATGGAAAATCATCCATATACCTGATAAGCCTACATGCCCACCTGAGCATCAGCCCACTTGTATGCTTCAATTTCTGAGGGCTTCTCATTTTGGATTTTATCTTTCAAAGGTTCTTTTCTTTTTGAAAAACTCCTGCTTGTGTGTTCTTGTTCACAGTGAAGGTGTATGCGAGTGTAATCAATCCCAAGTTTGCCAATACCATAGTGAGGTTTGTCATGTTGTTTCGACTCTGATTCATTGATTGAAATTTGTTGCTGCTCTGCAGAGCCCTAGTTTCTTCCAACTCTGCTCTAAAACGAGAGAATTTTACCTTTGATATAATAGGCATTTATGTAAGATTGCTCCTCTAGAGGATCTTCGTCATGTTAAAAGGGTGCGGAAGAAGATTCTTCCAGATCACGGTATCCCCCCATTCTTACTTTTGTTGGCTTAGTGAAATACCAAACATCAGATTATGAGGTCTTGATTGTAAGCTTATCGTACAGGTGAAACTCAGTTGACTGTCATCTTATGTCTAGCACCTGAGCACAACGATCATTTGAATGATATGTCACCTGATGTACAGAAACTCGTTGATCCCTATGAGTTGAGTCCTTTTATTACAGAAGTGGGTTGCTTTTTCTTTAATCTCACAACAACAATTCCCTTCAAGGCTTTTGTACATTTAGAATCCGAGTCAACGCTTTTTACTCATTGATTTATTCGTTCAGTTTTAGTCTGATCTTTCTGTTATATAACTATGATAGGTATGCAAATATGCTGCGGTGTCGAAAGAAGAATGGGAAGAACAGTGTAAAATATGGCCAACTTCATTTCATCCCCCAATCTAGTAAGCTCCATGTCTTTTGTTGGATTTTGGTTTGTTGCATCAATTTTGTAAAAACAAAAGGAGTATACATTATCCTCTTTTTTTTAATCTTTAATGCTATTAGAGTAATCTTGCTTGATTATTACTATTAGTGTTCTTCTCTGCGTTGTGATAGCAATAACATGTCCTCGTTTGTAATGTTGCACTCACCGCCTTTTTTTCCATTTGACAATGACAGCAAAATAGATGGCATTAATGGATTCAGTGAGGAGGACACACAATCAATCTTCAAGTTCATGAGACTTGTTATTGATCTGGCAGTATCTGAGCATAAACCAGTAAGTATTTTGCTGCTTGCCTTAATCTACTCAATGTCGTGAAGTTTTAGAAAACAGACCAGGCTCTTTGTATACATGCTCTCCTATGCATCTATTTTTCACTTTTTACATACCATTCGCTTTTTTCATCGCCTTAATTTTTTTAGTAATACGCTTTACCATGGCTAATACCCAGTTCATTCAGATTGTAAATGCTGCAGTGATAGTTGATCCATCAGTTAGGCGGATAATAGCTAGTGAAACGGATCAAGTATATCCATCGTCTGCTCCTCGCAACACGACTACGACAGAGACCATCCCCTTCAACGAAACACTGGATGACAGAGTGACTAACGCTAGCTCGGAGATATTCTTAAACGGCATAATTGAAAAACCGAATAGTTCACTGTCTACTGTTGCTTGCCTCAATCCTTGGCAATGGATTTTGCAGCCACATGACACCGAAAAGTGTAGCCAATGGCACCCTCTAAGGCATGCTTCCATAGTTGCCATTGAATCTTCTTCTGCAAGAGATAGATATCTTTTTCCCAATTCATCTGAGAGTTTTGGTCCGGATCATATTCAGCCCTCAAATGCTGATATTCCAGCTAAAAAGCAGAAAACAAGCAGTCACTGTCCGAACGTAAGTTCATTCCAACCAAGATATTTAGATTAGATCTTCTCCATGTGTTTTGACTATTAAAACATTCTCTCTTACACTCTTGAGTCACCAATAGGTCCAAAATGACAGCAGAGGAGAAGCTCTTCGAGATCCTCCAATGGAAAGGCCTTACCTCTGCACTGGTTATGACATTTTCCTGCTTTGGGAACCTTGTACGATGTGAGTTTCTGCATATACATTACCCTTGTAGCATCAGCAAGTTTTGGAATCTGATAAAGTGGTGATTATGTTCCTGTGTATATTAGGTGTGCTATGGCGCTTGTGCATCAAAGAATAAAACGAATTTTCTATGCTTTTCCAAACCCAACGACAGGCGGTCTTGGGAGTGTTCATAGACTCCAAGGGGAAAAGAGTTTAAACCATCATTATGCAGTGTTCAGAGTTTTGCTACTTGGGGATGCCGATAATTCACTCAACCATGGTCTAAAACACGTTACAGCCGTTTCATAATTGTATTACAAGTTCTATATAAGGAAGCTGATTTTTCGTTCTTATTCTTTCCAAGAATCTGAAATCTTGCTGAGTTATCATTTAGACCAAGAATTGACTTGTCTGAAACTGTGACATATACGTGAAAGATGTTTATCAGAAACTTCAGAGTTAGTACTACCATCTTTAAGAATGATCGAGTTTGGTGAATCGTACTAAAATTGCTACGGTGATTCCAATATCAGTTCTCTGTTTTCTCGAACCAGAAATTTTTCATGTTCGTATTGAAAAGCCTTCTTCAAGACACTCAGTTCTAAGGTCTTCCATGAAACCCTGAAACATAGCTGGATTGCTCGTAACAACTGCATCCACACCTAAGTGAAGCATCCTTTTCATTGGATCAGCCTCATCCACAGTCCATGCATAAACGTCTTTGTTTCTCCTGTTCATCAGATCGAGCAAGATTGTGAACACATGGAAAATGATGGCTGGGTGTGTTTTCAGTTTAAAACATTGGAATCCATTGCTTACCGACGCACAACTCTAACCAATTTTTCATCGATCAAAGGATGATAGACTCCCACAACCCTAGCTCCCTTCATTCTCAGCAGGCTGTTTCTCACCCCAGTCGAAGGATCCACCATCACAATGTATCCCACCTGCCAAAAAATCAAAGTACAGTCGCAAGGAATGAGCAAGAAACTGGACCCCAACTTCTCATATCCGATCCTCACATGAAAAAAGAAAAAGAAAAAAAAATCCTTTTTTACTTACTGTAATATCTGGTGCTCGTTTGATTATGTCCCTAGCCAAACTATCGCTTTTGGCCCACACAATGCAATTCTTGCACTGCGCTCTCTCAATCTAACAACAGAGGACTGATGATTCAGGTAGGCAAAGCCAGATATAACCACCATTAAAAAGTAAAGGCAAAGCATCAACGATAATCAAATCCAAGTTATTTATATAAGCAGTTTTAGCTCTCTGTGTACAAAGATACAAGGAGAGAGATGATTAAGCAAGCTCTTTATGATACAGAACGTGATAAGTGACAAAGAAGATCTCGTGTACTACTACTACTGTACTTTGTACAAAGAGCTAGCAAGTGATAACTTAGTACTTACAACAGAAAGGATGTCTTGTGCGAGCCCCTTTTCATACTTTGGCGGTCCGACTTTAGCATCAAGAATCACTTGCCGGACTGAATTTGATATCAACTAGATGATTGAAGTTTATGGTTACGTTAAGGCACTTGTTACTGAGCAGCAATTACAAAGCAAAGCACGAGAAGATAGTAATAACAAGAGTGTGACGTTGAGGCATTACCGCTAAAGCATCTTCAAGGGTAGGAATCCTACGATTGCCCAAGGTCCCTTTAACAATTTGTGAGACATCAAGTTCTTTGATCTTCAAAAAAAAAAGTCAAAGGTCTAAGAAAAACGAGGTGCAAAGCCTATCCCAAAAGATGGTAAATAGAGATTGAGACCTGTTTCATACTCAGATCTCCAACTTGGACAGAAGAGTTACGAGCAATACGCTGCAGATCCCTGACTGTGCAGTGTGATCAGACGATAAAGAAGATCTCCGATGAGAATCGAAACACAGAAAAAAAACGAAACCAAGGAAGAGAAGGAAAAGAGTCTGTAACCTGTTGTGAAGAGCGAATAAAACACCATCGGAGGAACGAGAAACATCGACTTCGATGCAATCGTCTCGAGAACTGATAGCGTAACTGTAAGCATCCATCTGCGAGAGAGAGAGTAAGGTTTAGTAAGAGTGTGAAGAAGAGGGAAAGGGATCGAGAGTATATATATACAGTGTTGGGGAAACCGAGGGTGGAATCGCCGCCGTGAGCGCAGACAAGTGGAGGATGGTGAAGCCAATCGCACTTCCTTGCGACGATCTGGCGAAATCGTCGGAGCTTGAAATGGAAGAAGAGAGGAGGGAAGATGGCTAAGAAGACCACAGCGAAGAGAATCATTCTCTTGAATTTTCTCGAGTACAAAGGCCTGAAGAGATGACGGCGGCGAGTTCCTCCGCCGTCGAGTGGCCGTCTTCTCGGTCGCCATTAGCTGAAGACAAAATGGTTAGGAGTACTAATGAAACAAGTTCACCAATCACCATCAAACTTCTTTTTTTGGATAGTCTATACTTTATTATTTGGAACTAATTTAAAGAACATTTAATATTCAATAGACCTTTTTTGGTTCTAATAGGCTATTAAATTTTGGTAGTCCACTATTTTCTCAAGTATGAATCTATAAATTTGACGTAGATTAAGAAAATTTTAAAATATTTAAATATAGATGATTTAAATTTAAAAGTTATTATTTTTAAATTAGGGTCAAAACAGAAATTGTGTACGACAATCTTTAGAAATGTAAAACTATAATTTTTTTGAAAACGTAAAACGACAATATTCTCATTTGGAAACGTAAAACGACAATTTTTTTGTTCTCATTTGTTCCATATATGTATCTCTAGAGAAAGTAAACGCTGAAAATATATAAGTTTAGAAGACAAAATGAAAACACAAAGAAAGAAAGGGGTTTGTTATCAACAACTTCAATGCATCTCTTTGCTACCTAAAAGCAGATAAGAGAAGTAGAAACGTGTGGAGATTCACTTTGATGAATGAAAACTACTCTTTGTATCTCATCGTCTCTTTCTCGAACCCAATTGTTGGGAATTGTTTAGCATATTCTTCAACCATCTCACGCAGCTTCGTCATCTCTGACTGCAATTTCTCATTTGATTGCATTGTTTCTACAAAGTCCTTCAGCTTTGTTCCTGCAATACATTATAGATCCCTCATTTTCAGAGACCATGATACAAAAAAAGACTTTTTATATACCTTGAGACTCTGCCTTGATCTTCAAGGCTATCTTGACGGCTAAATCAAAATACTCTGCCACTTTTGCAAAATCTTCCTCAATGAATCCTCTTGATGTGAGAGCTGGTGTTCCTGTAAGAAGAACATATACGAATTTCTTCAGTGATCACCAGGTCTCTATGATCACAACTAAAATAGAATCAACCTCATTTTTTGTTCAAAAGTAGTATATGCCAAGATGCATGAACGTTTACTGCTTTTTCCACATTACTTCTTTCAGTAAGTGTTCTTTTAAGAGCCTTACCCATACGGATGCCACCTGGAACCATGGCCGAAACATCACCCGGAACAGTATTCTTGTTTGCTGCAATATGTACTAATTCTAATACTTTTTCCACTCTTGATCCATCTATTCCCTGCAAAACCCAACTTCCAATATCATACACTACCAGAAAAAACTAGCGAGACACTATGCACTGCTTAATGAGGTTCACAGCACAAAAACCAAACATTTAAACTTGATTTGCTACATCTGTTCAGCATATCATCACTAAAAAATGAAATCACACAATAAATAGGAGACGCAGGAAACCATCACTGTTTTAGTTTATCTTACTAAATTCAAATCTTCAGGAGTTAAGCTATGGTCTCTAAAACCGATGAGATTCACCACTTTCTTATGCAAACTCAGTAATTCGAAAGCAAACATTTCCATCTAGACATCATCAAAGGTTCTCTGCAATAAAAGATAGAACGAGAGGTACCTTATTTTTCAGATTCACCAAAACTAAATGATTCTCAGTGCCTCCAGACACTAAGTCATATCCTTTCGCTAGCAAAGACTGCAATTAAAAGCCATTTTGCAAACAAAAAGTGAGATGATTACAGTAGGCCTTATACCAGGTGTTTCAAACATGGCAGGACTTGAGTCATGTCAGCTAATTATCAACCAAGAATACAAAAATCAGCAAACACATCTCACCTCAGCAAACTTTGAGCAGTTACGGAGAACTTGATCCTGGTAGGCCTTATACTCTGGTGTTCTCACCTGTGAGTAAATCGACAAGTCAAAAAGTGATTAGGCCTTGATCAGAAAGTGAAAGGAGCATAATTTCATATAAAAAAAAAAAGTTTGATGACCGAACCTGCTTCAGAGCAACTGCTAGACCTGTTATAGTGTGATTATGTGGACCACCTTGCAGTCCAGGAAAAACAGCTGAGTTAATTCTGTCTTCATAGTCATACATGACCTGACATGTTGTAGAGATACAAACGTCATATGATCAGATACTAAAAGAATTAGTCAGCACCTGCAGGTTACTTACTAATTCATACAATATGTCACGAAATTCACCTCTTTCCCTTGTTTGTTAACCTCTTTCAACCCCTTTCTAAAGAATATCATTGCCCCTCTGGGACCGCGAAGCGATTTGTGAGTTGTAGTCGTAACAACATCTGCATACTCAAAAGGAGAAGGGATAACGCCAGCAGCAACCAACCCACTAATGTGAGCCATATCAGCCAACATGACCGCCTTTTGCTTGTCACAGACCTGCAAATTTGTCACGCATAATCTTGAAAAATGCAATCCACATTTGTTCAACATGCAACTTTGGTAATTATACTTCATAGTAAAGAGTTGAGACAATATTTTACCTTACGAATACGTGCATAGTCATATAGACGAGCATAAGCACTTGCACCCGCTACAATAAGTTTGGGTCTGAAAAGCACAGCACTTTTTTCTAGCTGAGAATAATTATACCAACATGTATCTCAATGGTATATTTGGTAAGGATAAAATGTTCAAGGATTAAGCTAAGGTGGCTATTAACTACCAAACCTGATCATAATCAATGTAACCAGTGTTCTCATCCAATCTGTATGGCATTGTCTCAAAAAAGATGGATACAGCAGATATTTTTTTCGTGTCAGTCTGCACAGGAGCAATTAGAAGAGAAAAGGGACAAAATACATTATCAACTCGACATGGAGATGAGAAAAGAAGCCGAAAACTGACCAAAATATAGAGATTATATTTCAGGTACCTGGTAACCATGAGAAAGATGTCCACCATGAGGTAGGTCAAGTGCCATAATTCTTTCATGAGGTTTCAGTAGCGCGGTGTAAACTTGGAAGTTAGCTGGTGATCCTGATAAAGACTGCACATTGACTACAAAAAAGGAGTAGCTCATGTCATAAGTGTCCCCATTAGTAAAGTTGGTTTCTAGTAGAATGTGTTTAAGTTTAACCACGGATAGTCAATAGATTCACTTATAAATAAAGCATGTGGTCTGCATAAAACTCGTACCTCCCCATTTCGAAGGATCTAACTGAAAAGCTTCTAGCGCCCGTTTTTGACATAGTGACTCGGCCATGTCAATGTACCTAGTTGACAAGACGCAAATAATCTTTGAGCATCGGAGGATACTAACAACAAAGTGCAAAAGGGAAACAAGGATGCCGTTGAAAGCATAAACAAAGACAAATGTTGCCATACTCATTTCCTCCATAGTATCTAGCTCCAGGGTATCCTTCACTATACTTGTTAGTCATAACAGAACCAACAGCTTCCATCACCGAGGCAGAGGTGAAATTCTCTGACGGTATAAGTTCAAATCCCTGAAACCTCGCAACAACATCCAGAATTCCAAATCAATATAAAAGCTTCCAGATTTCCAAAGTTTTTTCTTCTTTTTTCGACTAAACGAATGAAGCAGAAAAACTTCCCAGATTAATACCTTCCATTGCCTAGCCTTCTCGAGTTCGATAATATCTGCGATTTCGGGATCGATTTCTTCCAGAGGTGCGTTCAGTTGCTTTATCCACTGATAAAGAAAATGTAAAACTCGAAATAAGAGAAGCTGTAGATTATTCTATGATGCATCGGATCCAATTGCCATCAATGTGATATATGTAAAGCAAAACAATGATATTTTACACTGGAACGAGATCTCTCCGAGTCCGCCATAGCCGAGGTTGGCAAAGACGACTGAGCACACAAAAAAAACATGAGAGCGGATCAAAATCAATCAAACAACAAGAAAGAAAAAAGTGGGGATTGAGGAGATAAAGCGTGAATCGGAATAACCATAAAACGGAGGGAAACAAGCGAGATCGGCTTCTTAACGGAAGAGGAGAGTCTGCGAAGAGCCAACGCCATCATTTCTCTATCTCCGAGCAGCAGTTGAAAGCCTCTGTAAATAAGCTCTTGTGGTTGGTGAGAGCAAAAGTGGCTTCGATAGCTTTTTATATTTCTATTATTCGGTGCAATGCAATGACGTAACAAGTCACCACTTGCGAGAGTGTTATAAGCTAATTAAAAATAGTGGCCGAGACCTGTTTCATACTCAGATCTCGATATACTCTGGTCCCTGGACATCCCAGTGTGATCAGGCGATGAGGAACATTAATTGTTCAGGGAACTATCTCGTTGGGCTTGGGAAGAATCAAGCCCATATACTTACTTTCTCAAATTATGTTACTCATTACGGCTGGCCACTCGTACCCGTCTTCAAATAAAAGGTACTCGTACCTAGGTCTGCGCAAATTATTAGTTAGATTCGTTTCGATCCGGTATTCGTTTCGATTCGATCCGAAAAATTTAGATATCCGTAAAAATTCGAAACAAAGCAAATACTAAAATATAGTATACGTCTAAAACAAAGCAAATCACAAATACTAATTTTAAGAGGGTCGGATATCCGCTTTGATCCGTAGATCATATATATAAATAATATATTATAAATTTATAATAATTATTTACATTTTATGTATCTCTTTAATAAATAAAAAATGTCAAAAGAAAATATGCATGATAAAAATATATAAACTCTATATTAATTAATAAAATATTAATAAAAATGTTTATATTGGAGTTTAAGTGAATATATTAATTTTTTTGTATGTTTATTTTGTCCATCATTTTTTATATACGAAAAAACTAGATGATTTCACTTTTTTCCTCTTGTTAGTTCATATTAAATAAAAAATACACTAAAAACTTTTTTTTTAGTTTTTATTTGTATTGAATGGAGCGTAATAGATAACCGCGGATATCCGCAAATATCCGTATTTTTTGGAGCAAAACAAATCACAAAATTAGATATTCGGTAAAAACGGAACAAATCACAAATAGTAAAATTTCTCGACATATCCGCTCCGTGCCCACCCCTACTCGTACCCATCTCGTTATTAATTTCATTTTTTGAAGGGTAAAGGTCGGGTATTGGATATCAATTTTTTTTCACACACATCCCGTTACGCGACCCGTAAATATATGCTTTAATTATATTTTATAACATTATATATAAAATTAATAATACTATAAACCTAATTATTAGGGCAATTCTACAAAATAGCACCAAAAAACTAAAAGTTCAAACATTTAGCACACAAGGTTGAAAGTCACAAATCTAGCATTCATTAAAAGGGAAATAGACTAAACTACCCTCACTTATATTTTACTATCAATCGAGGAAAAAAAAAGTTTGCCGGAATCGTGGCTAATCTCGAAGTGTCATCGCCGACGATCCTCTGATTCGCCGGAATCGTTGACATCAGAGATTTAGTATCGCATGAAGCTTTTCGTTGCCGAACGGTAAGCTTTTACTCGTTTATTCTCATCGATTGATTTTCAAATCTTCATTCAAATTCGATTTTTCGGTGTGTTTGGTCTTGGTGTATGTGAGCTTGCTGTGATTTCTGGTATCAGGGGCGAAGCTTCAGTCGAACCTGGTGTTGGGAGGTTTGTCTAAATCCGGTCGGGTCGAGGAAGCCCGCCAGTTGTTTGATAGAATGCCAGAGATGGATGAGTTTACTTGGAACACTATGACCGTTGCTTACTCTGGTTCAAGGCGACTGGCTCATGCAAAAAAACTTTTTCTTAGAAACCCAGTGAATAATACAATCTCCTGGAATGCTCTTATCTCTGGTATTGCAAGTATGTAAGTGAAGATGAAGCTTTCGCTTTGTTTTGGGAAATGCAGTTTGATGGAAGAAACCCTAACGAGTACACTTTGGGTAATGTTCTTAGGATGTGTGCTTCGCTTGGTTTACTTCTGAGAGGTGAACAGATTCATGGGCGTACAATAAAAACCGGGTTTGATTTGGATGTTAATGTGGTTAATGGACTTCTCGCTATATATGCACAATGCAAAAGCATCTCTGAAGCTGAATACCTCTTTGGGACAATGCTAGGTGAGAGAAATAATGTCACATGGATTTCGATGCTCCCTGGGTACTCTAAAAATGGTTTTGCTTACAAGGCAATCGAGTGTTTTAGGGATATGAACAGAGAAGAAAATCAATCGAATCAATTTACTTTTCCTAGAGTTTTAACTGCCTGTGTTGCGGTTTCTGCTCGCGGGATAGGAGTTCCAGCACGAGCTATTGAATTTGTTTATAGTTGGAAGAGCCATAGTTTGAAGTGTTTCGTATTGGGAATCTTAGAGATATGGATGTATATCATTAGAAGCTTTGGTAGATACTTTAGATTGGTTGGTAATCCACTAACATCTTACCTTTGCATCATAAACGTTATTTTTCATGATTTCCACAAGTAGCAGTCTTCTTAATTCAAGATGAGCTTTAGGTAGTGTTTTGGTTGTTGGTTTACTCAAGAAGAAGTTGACTTCCTTGGTATCTTTCCTTTTCTCCAAGCTTCTTTTTTTGGTTATTGCAGTAAATTTATCTTTTGCGTGTGGATTTTTTTTTTTTTTTTGTGTCAAGGGATCTCAAGAGGAAGAACAGGAGCAGCTTCCAGGGCTATGTAATGGTTCAGGAGAAGAGAATACTTCCTCATCTGAAAAGGAGGATACTTCCAGGGCTATGTAATGGTTTATGAATTTAGACAAATGTTGAAATGATCTTTTCTGGAAATGCAACGTATTTAGGAACCATTTAGGAACATATATAACGTATTTAGGAAAGTCTTCCGAAATCAACAAGAAACAGAAAAAGTATTATTTCACATAAGTCATGCAAAGACAAACTATAAAAGGCTATATTACATATTGATTTTCATGCGTAAATCCGAACATGTGTTGTTGTTTGCCTATACAAAGAAAGAAAGATACAAATATTGAAATGATCCTTTCTGGAAATGCAACGCATTTAGGAACATATATAACGTATTTAGGAAAGTCTTCCGAAATCAACAAGAAACAGAAAAAGTATTATTTCACATAAGTCATGCAAAGACAAACTATAAAAGGCTATATTACATATTGATTTTCATGCGTAAATCCGAACATGTGTTGTTGTTTGCCTATACAAAGAAAGAAAGATACAAATATTGAAATGATCCTTTCTGGAAATGCAACGCATTTAGGAACATATATAACGTATTTAGGAAAGTCTTCCGAAATCAACGAGAAACAGAAAAAGTATTATTTCACATAAGTCATGCAGAGACAAACTATAAAAGGCTATATTACATATTGATTTTCATGCGTAAATCCGAACATGTGTTGTTGTTTGCCTACACAAAGAAAGAAAGATACAAATGTTGAAATGGCCCTTTCTGGAAATGCAACGCATTTATGAACCATTTAGGAACATATATAATGTATTTAGGAAAGTCTTCCTAAATCGACAAGAAACCGAAAAAGTATGATTTCACTTAAATCATGCAGAGACAAACTATAAAAGACTATATTACTTGTAGATTTTTATGCGTAAATGAAGTATCAGAACAGATGTGTTGTTGTTTTGTCTACACAAAAAAATAAAGAAAGATTCAAATGATAAAAACTAATCCTTTCTTGAAAATGAAACGTATTTAGGAACATATATAACATATTTCGGAAAGACTTCCTAAATAAACAAATGATGAAAACTGATCCTTTCTTGAAAATGAATCGTATTTAGGAACATATATAACGTATTTAGGAAAGCTTTCCTAAATGATGAAAACTGATCCTTTCTTGAAAATGAATCGTATTTAGGAACATATATAACGTATTTAGGAAAGCTTTCCTAAATGATGAAAAATGATGAAAACTGATACTTTCTTGAAAATGAAACGTATTTAGGAACATATATAACATATTTCGGAAAGACTTCCTAAATGAACAAATGATGAAAACTGATCCTTTCTTGAAAATGAATCGTATTTAGGAACATATATAACGTATTTAGGAAAGCTTTCCTAAATGATGAAAAATGATGAAAACTGATACTTTCTTGAAAATGAAACGTATTTAGGAACATATATAACATATTTCGGAAAGACTTCCTAAATGAACAAATGATGAAAACTGATCCTTTCTTGAAAATGAATCGTATTTAGGAACATATATAACGTATTTAGGAAAGCTTTCCTAAATGATGAAAAATGATGAAAACTGATACTTTCTTGAAAATGAAACGTATTTAGGAACATATATAACATATTTCGGAAAGACTTCCTAAATGAACAAATGATGAAAACTGATCCTTTCTTGAAAATGAATCGTATTTAGGAACATATATAACGTATTTCGAAAAGACTTCCTAAATGATGAAAAATGATCCTTTCTGGAAATGAAACGTATTTAGTAACCATTTAGGAACATGTATAACGTATTTAGGAAAGTCTTCCTAAATGATAAAAAATGATACTTTATGGAAATGAAACGTATTTAGGAACATATATAACGTATTTAGGAAAGCTTTCCTAAATGATTCCTAAATGATGAAAAATGATGAAAACTGATCCTTTCTTGAAAATGAAACGTATTTACGAACATATATAACATATTTCGGAAAGACTTCCTAAATGAACAAATGATGAAAACTGATCCTTTCTTGAAAATGAATCGTATTTAGGAACATATATAACGTATTTAGGAAAGCTTTCCTAAATGATGAAAAATGATGAAAACTGATCCTTTCTTGAAAATGAATCGTATTTAGGAACATATATAACATATTTCGGAAAGACTTCCTAAATGAACAAATGATGAAACTGATCCTTTCTTGAAAATGAATCGTATTTAGGAACATATATAACATATTTCGGAAAGACTTCCTAAATGAACAAATGATGAAAACTGATACTTTCTTGAAAATGAAACGTATTTACGAACATATATAACATATTTCGGAAAGACTTCCTAAATGAACAAATGATGAAAACTGATCCTTTCTTGAAAATGAATCGTATTTAAGAACATATATAACATATTTCGGAAAGACTTCCTAAATGAACAAATGATGAAAACTGATCCTTTCTTGAAAATGAATCGTATTTAGGAACATATATAACGTATTTAGGAAAGCTTTCCTAAATGATGAAAAATGATGAAAACTGATCCTTTCTTGAAAATGAATCGTATTTAGGAACATATATAACGTATTTAGGAAAGCTTTCCTAAATGATGAAAAATGATGAAAACTGATCCTTTCTTGAAAATGAAACGTATTTAGGAACATATATAACATATTTCGGAAAGACTTCCTAAATGAACAAATGATGAAACTGATCCTTTCTTGAAAATGAATCGTATTTAGGAACATATATAACATATTTCGGAAAGACTTCCTAAATGAACAAATGATGAAAACTGATACTTTCTTGAAAATGAAACGTATTTACGAACATATATAACATATTTCGGAAAGACTTCCTAAATGAACAAATGATGAAAACTGATCATTTCTTGAAAATGAATCGTATTTAAGAACATATATAACATATTTCGGAAAGACTTCCAAAAAGAACAAATGATGAAAACTGATCCTTTCTTGAAAATGAATCGTATTTAGGAACATATATAACGTATTTAGGAAAGCTTTCCTAAATGATGAAAAATGATGAAAACTGATCCTTTCTTGAAAATGAATCGTATTTAGGAACATATATAACGTATTTAGGAAAGCTTTCCTAAATGATGAAAAATGATGAAAACTGATCCTTTCTTGAAAATGAAACGTATTTAGGAACATATATAACATATTTCGGAAAGACTTCCTAAATGAACAAATGATGAAAACTGATCCTTTCTTGAAAATGAAACGTATTAAGGAACATATATAACGTATTTCAGAAAGTCTTCCGAAATGAACAAAAACAGAAAACGATATTTCTTGTTGATTTCCATGCGTAAATGAAGCATCAGAACATATGTGTTGTTGTTTTGTCTACACAAAGAAATAAAGAAAGATTCAAATGATGAAAACTGATACTTTCTTGAAAATGAAACGTATTTAGGAACATATATAACGTATTTCGGAAAGTCTTCCTAAATGAACAAGAAACAGAAAACTATAAAAGACTATATTAAATGTTGATTTTCATGCGTAAATGAAGCATCATAACATGTGTTGTTGTTTGCCTACATAAAGAAAGAAAGATACAAATGATAAAAAATGATCCTTTCTGGAAATGAAACGTATTTAGGAACCATTTAGGAACATATATAATGTATTTAGGAAAGCCTTCCTAAACGTATTTAGAAAGAAAGATACAAATGATGAAAAATGATCATTTCCTTGAAATGAAACGTATATATGAACAATTTCGGAAACTGTATAACTAATTTAGGAAAGCTTTCGTAAATGAACAAGAAACATGAAAAACTGTAAAAGACTATATTAACTGTTGATTTTCATGCGTAAATGAAACATTAGAACATATGTTGCTGTTTGGCTACGCAAAGAAAGAAAGATACAAATGACGAAAAATGATCATTTCCTTGAAATGAAACGTATATAGGAACCATTTAGGAACATATATAACTAATTTAAGAAAGCATTCGTAAATGAACAAGAAACAAGAAACAAGAAAAACTCTAAAAGACTATATTAACTGTTGATTTTCATGCGTAATTGAAGCATCAGAACATGTGCTTTTGTTTGCCTACACAAAGAAAGAAAGATACAAATGATGAAAAATGATCATTTCCTTGAAATGAAACGTATTTAGGAACCATTTAGGAACTTATATAACTAATTTAGGAAAGTCTTCGTAAATGAACAAGAAACAAGAAAAACTCTAAAAGACTATATTAACTGTTTATTATCATATATAGGAACCATTTAGGAACATATATAACTAATTTAAGAAAACATTCGTAAATGAACAAGAAACAAGAAACAAGAAAAACTCTAAAAGACTATATTAACTGTTGATTTTCATGCGTAATTGAAGCATCAGAACATGTGCTTTTGTTTGCCTACACAAAGAAACAAAGATACAAATGATGAAAAATGATCATTTCCTTGAAATGAAACGTATTTAGGAACCATTTAGGAACTTATATAACTAATTTAGGAAAGTCTTCGTAAATGAACAAGAAACAAGAAAAACTCTAAAAGACTATATTAACTGTTTATTATCATGCATAAATGAAGCATCATAACATGTGTTGTTGTTTGGCTACGTAAAGAAAGAAAGATACAAATGGTTCCTAAAAATGAAACGTATTTAGGAACTATTTAGGAACTTATATAACTAATTTAGGAAAGCATTCGTAAATGAACAAGAAACATGAAAAACTATAAAAGACTATATTAATTGTTGATTTTCATGCGTAAATGAAACATCAAAACATGTGTTGTTGTTTGCCTACACAAAGAAAGAAATATACAAATGATTAAAAATGATCATTTCCTTGAAATGAAACGTATTTAGGAACCATTTAGGAACTTATATAACTAATTTAGGAAAGCATTCGTAAATGAACAAGAAACAAGAAAAACTCTAAAAGACTATATTAACTGTTGATTTTCATGCGTAAATGAAGCATCAGAACATGTGCTTTTGTTTGCCTACACAAAGAAATAAAGATACAAATGATGAGAAATGATCATTTCCTTGAAATGAAACGTATATATGAACCATTTAGGAATATATATAACTAATTTAAGAAATCTATGCAACACACAATTTCATGCCCAAATCTTAAAATCGTATCCAAGGCAACCATCATCAGTCGAAAGCATAAAGTATAACCAAAATTTGCATAGCAAAATAACAAAGGAGCAAATTTTTGATAATCCACTCAACGTAGGAAAGACTTTTAAGGGTCTAAAAGCATCGAACTCATTTCCAAAAAGCTTAAAAGCTTAAAGTCCATCACCAGCAGTGGCATAAACTTTGTGCTTTAGTGTTCAATTCTCAATTCTCTCTTAATCGCAAATTACCATCAAGGTAGCTTTCTGATTTCCGATATGGGTTTTCTTCGATTAGCATTTTTTTATTGGGGTTTGTATTATTTCTACGTCTGCGTTGTTAAGCTTCGATCTTTGATTTACTTCCAAACCAGATATGGGATCAATTTCTTTGATCGGATATTGTTCGTGTTTGTGGGATCGGGCTTTAGTATATCGAATCGATTTTTTTGCTGTTTATTTTTCCAATTGATCATAGATTTTTTTCTTCTGAAATTCAGATTCAAATCTTCGTTAAGACTCTCACCGGAAAGACAATCACCCTCGAGGTGGAAAGCTCTGACACAATCGACAACGTTAAAGCAAAGATCATGGATAAGGAGGGAATCCCACCGGATCAGCAGAGGCTTATCTTCGCCGGAAAGCAGCTGGAAGACGGGCAACGAACTCAGTAACGCCGTCACCGTTAGAATCAGCCTCCGTCATCATTTTCGTCAACTCACGGTAAGTCAACGGATATCCCATCTTAGCCATTGACCCAGCAAGTTCCGCAGCCGTGATATGACCGTTACCGTCACGATGGAACGGAAAACCTCCATGAGCTGCTCCTGGTTAATGAGAACCTCCTCGTTGAGATCCGGCAGAATCGCGACTACGAGCTTGTCAAATTCGACGGATCCGTTACCGTTACGGTCGATTTGATTGAGGAGGAGAGAGATCTGATCGCCGTGAGGTTTGATCCCGAGGGAACAGAGGAGAGCGGCGAGCTCGAGCTGTGTGATGCTTCCGTCTCCGTCGAAGCGAGCGAAGATGTTGTCTTTGGTTTCGCAGACGAGGAAGAAGGAAGAGAGAATTTTGGAAAAAAAATTAATTTTTTAATTGGATGTGGGATGAATACTTCTTTAATTGGATTTGAGAATCTTATCATAGGTAAGATAGTCTTTTATCTCTTTAATGAATGCTAAAAATGAGGCTTTTTTATTAGGGTGCTAGTTTGATGAGAAAGTTTTCAAAAAGTGCTATTTTGATCAATTTCTCTAATTATTATGCTCAATTAACAATAAAATATGTTTTTTTAGTGAACCATAAAACCCAAACCCAACATACCCAATACAAAATTATTATGCGAATAAAGTCAATGATTTATAAATATACGAAAGAATCGGATATTTAACGGATCAACTAGTTTTTTTGTAAAGTACTCGTTTTTAGGATTTTCATTATTTGTGGATCGGGTAACAATAATTTATATTTTTACTAGTAAAAATCGGATTGGATAAAAAATACTCCGAAATTCAAGAATACCCGACCCTTGTCAGCCCTGTTACTCATGCATGAATCTATAAAATATCACTTCTTTTCCTTTATTTTCTGCATAAATAAAGTAAAAAAAAATAAAAAACATTTCTTCCATATCTCTAGTGTAAGTAAACCCATGAAAATAAATTTAGAAGAGTTTAGCACACAAAATGAACAAACGAAAGAGGTAGCAAATGAAATCATCTCCTAGTCTTATCGAGAACTTCAATGTATCTCTTTGGAACTCCATAGTGTTCCACCATATATCTCGCAACATCATCAATCACACCTCCCTGAATCAGAACCTCGTACCCTTTCTTACCTGTAAACAACACAAAAACAATCTCTCAAATAGAGTTATTCACTTACACAAAAGAAAAGATTTACTAAACGTACCTGGAAGTTCTCCAATTGAAGTGCTGCAAGCAAACTTCTTCTGCAGCTCTGATCCAAACGAGTCTGGGTCTATCAAAAATGTCTCTATCCCTGACACCTTGGTCACTTTTTTGTTACCTTGTCTTCGTTCCGTCATTATCTGAACCGGCTTTATAGCTCCTTTACGAACCACCGGTTCACCACCTCGCATGACTACGTGATTAGGCTGCATCCTCCCTATAAACGTCGATCCAACATCCTTTTTGTGAACCTCTGATGGGTATGCTGATCCTTTTTTTATAGCTCCTTTGAACAATGCATCACATAATATCGGATCCAACACCACCATTGACTTGTTTGTTGGCTTTACCAGATTTTCCTTCTCGATGTATCTGAACACAACATCAGAGGCTTCTGAAGCTGTGTATAGCTTTCCTTTGTCTTCCTCAACTGATGCAAATATCACACTGTTGTGTATGCTTGGTTTATAAACCTCTATGATTTCAAGCATTTTCTCTGACTGAGCTTGTGCTGTGGAGCGGTCTCCAGAAGACTCGGAGATTTCCGTTTTCTTTTTCTCTGGCTTGAAGGAGGAGTAATCTGGGTGCCTACGGTTCACCGAAATCAACACAATCTCCTTCTTATGCTTGTCTTCTTTCACAGAAATCTGTGTATGTGTTTAAAACGATCAGAATGAGTGTACATACCAATCACCAAAGCATGTCTGCTTGCAATTATGAGTACCAAGGTAAATGTAATAGTACAAATGAGTGTTACTAACCCTTTACGAGATACAGCTTACAACGCTTGATGATTATATTTGCCTAAATTGATAAACCAGTTGGTATTTGCAGTGAAACATCTACGCACACTCCTATTTTATATCATCGAGCAAGAAAAATACCGTAAAACAAGGGGAAGTAGAAAGATAACTAACCATTCCTCCAGATGCTTTAGATTGCAGCCACTTTGACAGCTTTTTATGGGAGGACTTCTTGATGTCAAGTGTGAGCCCAGAAGGCCTACAAGGTAATACATGATTTGCCCTGCACCACTCACAGAAAAAACCTATGTAAGCAAAACTGGGTAAGGAGAAGGAAAAAGCGTAATAAAACAACCCAATCCCAACAAGGTAAAGCGGGATTGCATACATCAGGAGATAAGACACCAGCCAACTACCAGAATATAGTTGGCTTTAAAAGTAACTCAAGTATCGGAATGGCGTTCTTACCATAGAGTGCTTCCTGGGATGGGCAGGTCCTTCTCCTTTAGTGTTGTATGCAATGCTTGCAAAAGGCATTGGTCAAGAAGGGAATCTACCTCCTCAGGGGAGAGAATATTCTGCTTCTCGGTATTAGATTCATTAGCAGAAACGTCATCTGCTAAGTTCAGCTCATTCATGCTCCCAACCATATGTTCTTCAGAGCCATTCTTAGCATCCGTGACTGATGTTGAAGGACCGAGATTATTCACATCAGCAGATTCATCTTCTTCATTTCCTGTGTTTGTCTGAGGACCAGCTGAAGCGTCTGAAATCTCTTCACCTGAACCAGAAGCAAGGTGTGATGGGTCCTCCATGACAACATCCTCCATAAAACCAGCATTTGGAACATAGTGCCCCTCTGCTGATTCCCTGTGAAACACACCGTTAGCATGTAGGATGCTGACTTCCTTCCGAAGATAATAAAAAGAACCGGAAAAAAGCAAAACTGTTGCCAGCATCTCATGTACCAGAGGAAGTCACGGTAATAATGAGTTATCCGTAAAGCCTTCCCACGCAAACCTGCTTTAAGGGCTTCTGCACTACTCATTGTGGTAAACCCAACCTTCAAAAACATACATAACCGTAAAACATCATGTAACTCGAGAGGCAAACTTTACGTTCGTTAAGAAGGTTCACTGGTTAGGAGATACAAAGAGACTTACCGCTATAGGTGCCAGATTTCCAGGAACTTTTACAGCCCATATTTCTCCAGCTGAGAAAGAAGGAAAGCCTTCGGCAGGAATCAAAATACCTGGGAACATCAAATCTGCACCGCCTATGACATACCGAGAAACCTCACCTCCTTTCAACATAAAGGAAGGTAACATTTCAGGAGCCTCCCAGAGAGCAAAAACTACAGCAGGAGAAGAAAAAAAAAATCAGACGGATTTGTCTTGATCAAAAACTAACTATCCCACTCATATGGCGCACTGTGCTTGAAGCATTTGAATCATACAAAATCTACAAACCTGTGGGGAATATCTCATTCCCTCTTCCATCGATATCGAAAAACATGGGACATCCACCTTCAATACTATAGACAAGAACCCGATTCTGAAACTTGGAAACAGTTATCTCGACCTAGACGAGACATAAAAATGTCAAAGTAAGCAAGACATCATCAAACCATAACAAACCCGAAGCAGTATAATCGAAAATCAATCAGGCGAAAGAAGAAGAAATGCCCACAATACGATGATAATGAAATACAAGTAAAAAAGCAAACCTTGGGAGGAAGGATGGCGTCAAGAAGCTCATCGGTGAGGAGGGAAAACCTATTTTGGACGGTGCGCCGGATTTTCTTCCGCTCGGCGCCGGAGAGACGCTGGTGAGACTTGGCTTCAACCGCCTTCTTGAACATTATGTTCGCCTGCGTGTCGCTTTAGCACCACGGGACGCAAACCAAATCAGACCAGCGTCGTCTCTCTTAAACCCCCTTTTTTCCTCGGTTTCCTTCTCTGGCTTCGTATCTAAACCTGCCACGTGTTTCTTGCATTACAACCGGTTCATCAAAACCGTCACCGGGTTCCTACTTCCTATAATTCAGATTGGTAAAACAAAACCACAGAATCTGTAATTCGTATTGATTGAACCGGAATTTTAGGCACAACAAACTGATATTTCTATTGAACCGGAATGTTCGGCTAACAAAGAAAACTCTACCATTACCAAACCGACCCAAGTTGGTAATGGTAATGCAACTTGGTATAACAGAACCACAACGAAACTGTAAACGCTATCGATTGAACCGGAATTTCGGGCACAACAAAACTGATTTTCTATTGAACCGGAATGTTGAGCTACAACAGAACTCTTCTACTGAGACCTCATGGCTAGATCAAAACTCATCATTTATCGCTTGTATATATAAAGACTACTACCTCTACAGTAAAAAAAAATTAAAAACAAAAGGAAAGACCAAAACTGAGAACTCTTGTCATCAAAGAGACAAAACGAACATAACGAATGTTGAGCTTATCAGTAACAGAAGCCAAGCAAAACCGCTTGACTTCTCTGCTCGACCTGTCCCCTTCCTGAGGACCACGGCTACAACCGCAATAGCTCCAAAACCGACACAGATGGTGAACACAGCCACACCTTTCTTCTCCATCCACTCCATTCTTTCCAACACTTGCTCCAACCTCTCCATTACTTTCTCCTTCTCATTCTCAGCCTTCTCAAGCTCTGTCTCCACTCTCCTCCGCCACACTCTCATTTCCATGGTCTCACTCTTCATCTTCTCTTCCCTCTCCTTCATTCCCTCTACCTCCAGTCTCATTTTCGCCACCTCCTCCTCTCTCTTGCTCGCTTCCAAATCCATCTCCTTGAATATCTTCCCGTATCTCGAGCTCAGCTCCTCCAAGTAACTCTCCAACACTGATAAGCTCAAGTCTAACGACCTTATCTTCTGCATCAGTATCTTCAACACCGTGTCCCCTGGCATTCTGCTTCCGGGTTGATGTTTTATCTCTTCCACCGGATCTGGCAGCTTTTTTCTCTCAGTTGAAGTTTCAGCTTTCGAAACCGCAATCTCTGGTAAAGTTTCTTGTTCCTTCTCCTTCTGTTTACTCCCGTCTTCATCGCTTTCAGAGGACTCTGTCTCTTGGACTGGCTTCTTCTCTTTCTGCTCAGTGTCTCCCTCTCGGGTTGGTCGCAATATGTTATTGTCTTGGATAGATATCAAATCTTCCAGCATTCGTTCTACAGCATCTACTCCGTAGGCTTCTAGCAGACTCAAGGTGCAGTAGAACTCTGAACCGTAATGGCTTAGGAAATTTAGCTTTAGATATCTCACCCATTTGGGATCCACGAGGGTAAAGTTCTGCTCGTGCTTCATGTTTAAAGCCGTGAAGTTCCCTAGATGAACCCAGTTATCAGTTGGATAAACCAAGGTGCCCAGAATCTCAAAATCCTTTAGATTGGAAGAGTAATGCTCAAAATTTGCAATCTTGATTGTGTTCACCAGCGTTTCTTCTGAAAGTTCTATGACAACGAACTTCCCTTCGGTAGAACACGGATTTCGAAGGTACTTGTCTTTGTCCCGGCTTATGATGCTTGTAGCTCCTTTTGCTTCCTTGTTGGAAGATAAAACCTTTGCGCCTTTTGAAGCAGCTGCATAATTGTACTCTTTCCCACCAGGCTCCATCCTGTGAATCACGCTGGTGACTTGGCCTGCCAAAGATTTGTCTTTAGAATTGGACACTCTGCTCCTGAAATCATCAAGGCCAAGGGGAACAGCACGAGACAGCTGATCAAGCTTTGAAGCACTAGTCTCTGTATCATTCACTGGACCTGTGGCTGTGTTATTATTGATCGTCTCACTTTGCTTCAAAAACTCATTGTCTTTGCTTTCTGTAACATTTCCTGCTTCTATTTGCTTCGATATGATTTCTGTGTCTTTGATTTCTTTGGCTGCGGCTATATCAACATCCGGACTTAAATCAGGAGTAGATTGAACAGAGGCAGACTCTAGTGATGGAGTATCAACAGGTTCAGCTGTCTCATCTGCACTAACATCATCTGTATCGACTAAAGACCTGCCTGAAAATGCCCAAGAATTAAGCTATTAATGCGATTACGATAAGGGAAACAAAATAAATACTTAGTACATACGCATTCATGATTATCATTCATCTGAAAGCAGATGTTACCATCAAGCTGGTTCATACTGAGGGTTAAAGGTCAGTTTTTTGAACGTTTTTCATCCAAATTAGGAGGAACTTAAAAGGTTACCTTTGTCACCATCTCCATGACTGATCCACAATGTAGAAAGGAAGAGAAGCCCCCATATGAGAAAAACCAGAGACAGCGAAACTTTGTAGAGGCGATTCCTTCCATTAGAAGTATTCTCAGAAACTCTTCTTCTAACCAGAAGAGCTCTCCGTGATCTTTGCATTTCACATCCAGTCAAGAATCAGATCACCCAAAAAAACCTAAATGAATAGTGCACACCTGTGGTTAGCGATGCATATCAGATACACAAGTAAAGCTAGTTCTATAACTAAACCTGCCAAAAAGAGATTTAGCAACGACAATAGAGGACGAAGGACCCAAATGATTTCAAGAAGCTAAATCGAACAGAGAAGAATATATATAGTCGAAGAAAGATAAGGACCCAGAAAAGAGAATTACCCATTTTTCAGATCCAATTACGAAATTGAAGACGATAACAACATTGACCGGAAATTAGTCGGAGTAGGAATTACCTGAGAGCGAATCGGAGAAAGAAGGAGCGAGAGAAACGCGATTCTATTCGCTCGCAGATTGAAGAAGACAAACCGAAGGAAGACCCGGAAAGCTTCTTCGAAACAAACCCTTTTCAACGCCGCCGTCTCCGATGGATTTCCGATCGTTTAAATCCCGGTCGATGAAATTCCGGCGATCTACCGCGTCTCTGCATCACAGTCGACGAAACGCACCTCAATCTCTGCCACTTTTTTTTCAGGGGATTTATAGAACTCGAATACAAATTTACACAAGAGTTTTTAACCGTTGTGGTGTAAAAGGAAAGGAGAAGAGTCAAAAAAAAAAAAAAAAAAAGACTTTCAAAATGAAAAACCGCGGAATCTGTAGAGTCGACAAGCACTGATCCGCGAAGACAATGGACAGAGAGAGAGAGATGTGTATTGTATAGAAAGACTTTGGGAACAATGTATAATTTTTGAATTTGGCAATTAAATGTTTTATTTTGATGATTTAAAAATGTGACCTTACTATTATATAAAGTTACCTTACCTTCTAATCAAAAATATGTGCTTAGCTGTATACAGAATTTTTTTAAAATAACGTCCTTATCTTTACGTCAAGATATTATTGGATTTCCCATATTCAAATCTTTTGTATACATCCACCAATGCATGAATATTTTGTAACTGATTTGACTGGTCGAATGCTTGTAAATAATTTCGGTGGTAGACATTTTTTTTTGGATCTAACCAGATGTGAATTAACCCATATACTATATATGGTGGACACATGCGGCTCATAAACAAGTTAACTTATCGAATTTAGATGATTATAACCTCGAGAAACCAAATCACTATATTCCACTTTCCTCATTCACTTCACTTTCTTCCCACGAAGCAAAGTAATCATTCGCCTTGCAAAAACACTTTCAGCCATTTAATTACCTTAGTTTTTTCTTTAAGAAAAACACTTGTAACTTCCTAGGTGAACGTGAAACGGTTTGACTTGATTATTATTCCCTAATTCAAAAAGGAAAACAAAAATAGGAAATTAGTGAACGGTAGAGATGGAGGTGGTATATGTGCTTGTTCCCTGGTCTTGGGTTTCATCCTCTTGGCCACCAGACATTAGCTCATTTAAAAGCGCGGAAATTAATTTTGAAGCCTAAACAGCCGATGAGATATTCTAATAATAAAAAAAAAAAAAAAAAGTAGAGATGGAGAATGACGGTCGGAATTCAGGAGATGGGTCCCATGAGGCTGACTAATGATTTGAGAAACTACGTGGCGTAAACAGAGCCAGCTTGGATTGCTCCCTGCTCCTCCGACACCTGGCGGATTCCTCTGCGTCGACCTCGCCTTGGCCGACCTCTAAGTCTCTCTTTTTTTTTCTGCTTTAGCTATTAACAGCCTGGTTTAAATATTTCAGGCCCACATCTTAAGATTGGGTCCATTAATATTGGGTCTTAGCCCATTAACAGTTTTACATTTAAATTACGTGTCCCTTACTGATTTTTTCACGTTCGGCTTGGGCCAACGGATCTAACTAACCATTTTCCCAAAACAGGAAAAAAAATCGGAGAAAGTGCGTGGCGTATTCAATTTCAAGCCGATCTACCGGCGGCGAAATACGCTAAAGGTCCGACGAAGGCGGCGTTGATGTAAGTAGCCGGTTCCGAGTGGCTGTAATCGTCTCTTTGATCTGGATACCCATCGTTTTGATTTGGGCCTCCTACGATTGCTCCTGTGAGAATGTTCGGGTTAGGGTTTTGAGTGTAGAAGGATTGGAATCCGCCGTTGCAGCCTAAGGTTTGGGATCGAAGTGCGTGGGATGGAAGAGACGATGCTCTATGGTGGATTCTCTTTGGGAAATTAGGTCCGAATCCAACCATGTACGACATTTTGATTGGGTTCTCTCCGAGTATGTAATCCACTTGTCGCTTCGATACGCTTATCAAGGCGTTGGGGACGATAACGGAGTTTCCGCAGTTGAAAGTGTGTCGCGTGGCTTTCATGTACTTGGCGTAGGTTGTGAGCAAGAATGTTATGGCAGTTACGTATTGCAGATTGCTCTGAGGTAACTTGTACATTAATCCTCCTGTGATTGGTAACCATGAAAGAAACACGTTTTAGATTCAGAGGAGGAAAATGTTATATCGATTCTTATTGAAGAACGTGTGTTAAGTCACCTTGAGTGTATTGTGTAGAGGAGGAAGGAGAGTTTGGGAGGATCTTGCACATGAAATTCTCAGCTGCTTGCTTGTAAGGTTCAAAGTTGCTGTCTTTGTTAAGTAATGCTCGCTGCAATAAAGTAACAAGTTCTGCGAATTAGTGAGTCGAATAGTGTGATCCTAAGCTATGCTTATCGACTTTTTTTTTTTTTTATAATAGCAGCGAGACACACCCGTGACAGAAGGACATAGGCACCGGCATACTTATCGTCCCAGCTGAAAATGTCAGGCTGATCTCCACCTCCTAAAGATTGTATGAAGTTTTCATAATACGGGTTATTGGTTGCTCTCAACAACCACGACGCTCCCCACATCAATTCGTCCTGTCAACATAAGTTCACAATTAATATTGAGGACCCGATGTAGCGATAAAAGTGGTTTATATATATATAGTTGCAATGATTCATTGTGATTTGTCTTTCGAGGAAAGAGATGGAACATATGAAATCAGACCTTGTAACCAGAGTATGAGCAGTAGAAAGGACAGACGGATGAAGAAAGGGAATCACTGTAAGCGCCTCTGTACTGAATGGCAAACTGCATCACATTCTTAGCTGTTGCCAGCAGCAAACGCGAATACTTAGAATCAACTTTTCTGAAAACCATAGAAGCTGCAGCCAGAGCAGCTGCTGTTTCAGCTGCGACATCAGAACCGGGGTTAGAAGAGGAAACAGAGTAGACTGTACGAGGTGTGTCCATGTCTTCAGGCCGTTCCCAGCATTTATGATCGACATTAGGATCTCCTACCCCGACATAAAGCTTGCCCGGAGTGGCTCTAGCACATTTCAGGAGATAATCCGTTGCCCAGCGGATGTTCACACGTGCGCTTTGGAGCTCAGGACCCAACCGCTTACCGTACTCAAGTGTGCTCCATGAGAGCATCGTGGTGGTAAACGCCATTGGGAAATTGAACTTGATGTTGTCTCCTGCGTCGTAGTACCCACCGGTTAAGTCCACCTGCAATCCATATAAAATTATCCTGCTTGATTAGTTATCAATGTTACTGAGAAAGATAATTGTCTATTAAAGGTGGTATTGAGGGTGTACATGAGCGGAGGAGCCATCGGAAAGGCCGGAACTAGCCCTCCAGGAGAGTTGTTGGTCTCTAGGGAGGCGACCGGATCGCTGACCTTGGAAGAAGAGCAATGACTTGGAGAGAGCTTCTCTGTAATTTGGGTTGGCATCAACATTTCCCATGAGAAGAGACGAGAAAAGGAAAGCGAAGAAGAAAGAAGAAGTCATTTTCCAAAGTCGGAGAAGTTAATTTACTTTTGAGTTTTGAGGTACGAATCTATGATATGAAGGTCCACATATATACACAGAATGGGAGGGAGAGAGAGAGATGCAGAGATAGGAGAGAGACTGATCCGGCGCTGATGGAAGCGATAAATATGGCTTTTTAGGACAAAATAACCTTAATTTCTCCTATCTAAAATATTTTGTTTTATTTTATCTCTAACCTAATTTATCCGACCAAATCCCTTTTTCTTTTTCTGTCTATTAAGAATCTTTACCGCTGTCTATATGATTTATTTTATTTTGTTTTATTTTTGTTCACTGAGCAAATTAAACACATCGTTATGTTGTTTAACGGAACGGATAAACGAAGTTAAAAACCCTTTTTTAATCACGGTTATGTGAAATGATGTTGTCCCAATTTTCTTCCCCAAATCGATAAAATAATTAATTCTTCTTTAACCCTAATTTTTGAAATCCCAATCCAAAATCCCAAAATCTCCAAATCTCAAATCGATTTCTTCTCTCACCAAATCGATTTCTTGGGATTCGTCTTCCTCTCCTCCATTGATTCATCGATTCCTTCTTCTTCTCTTCTCCTATACATATGAGTTCTAGTTTTGATAAACCACGGGATGCCTTCGTGGGGTATGTGTATATTTGATGTCACGATTTGGTTTGGTGATAAAAGAATTGGAGATTTAGGGATTTCGAAAATTATAGTTAGAAGAATATGGGGATTTAAAAAGAAAGAGAGGACGACATCATTTTACCTAATTGTGATTTACAACGGTTTTTAACTATGTTTATATGTTCCATTAAACAACTTAACGGGGTGTCTAATTTGACTTAGGCAACAAAAGTTAGGGATTTAAATTAAAAGTCAACAGACTTTGATGATTTAAATTGTTCACGGCGCGTTTTTCTGCCAAAACGTATATTCCGTTTTCCCGCCCAAAACAAAAAAAAATTATTTTCCCGCCAAAAACGTAAAATTCTGTTTTCTCACAAAAAAACATAAAATTTTATTTTTCCTTGCCAAAAAACGAAAAAAATATGTTTCCCGCCAAAAACGTAAATTCCATTTTTCCGGTAATAAAATAAAATTGCATCTGAATCGGCTTTTAGTGTTGGAGGCAGGGTGTTGAATCCTTATAGAAGTTGTCCCCTTCCTAAAAATGTTCAAGTATTAATTTGCACATGTAACTGGTTGCATGGTTTTGCAGAGTTTGAATGTAAATTTTAATTCATTTGTGTTTGTATTATTTGAACTAATTTATATCTACAAATTTCAGGAGACATTGAAAATTACTTTGATGATGAAGACAACAATGCTACAAATATGGCTAGTAGCTCAGGAGTTGGAGAGTCGAGCATATGATGAGATTTTTAATTTTATGTTATGAGTATGATGAGATTTTTGTGATGGATATTGGCATATTATAAAGTTTTTGTTGTTGTTAAGTATGTTAGAACATTTGATTTTATGTATTATGAGTATGATTGAGATTCTATGTTATTCCAAGCGAGAATAGTTTATCGACTTCTAATATTATTATTTCATATTGGACAAAATCAAGATTTTTTTCTAAAAATAATCATACTGTATAAACCAAATTTATTTTTTTAGAACAATTAAAAAACATATTTTGTTTTACTTTTAAATAATAACTTGAATGATGCAAAGATGAAATGACATTAAAAACAAATATAATTTTATGTTCTAATTATCAAGAAAAAGACTAATTTTATCCCAAAAAAAAAAACTAATAGGCTAACTCTTTTTTTCTATAGCTTATAGGGTTAGCGCAGGGCCGGATTTGCGCAGGGCTCAAACCATGTTGACAACATCCCTATCCATGTGCTAGTTCATGATTTGAAAAGCCGAAATTTGTAAATTCATGATTTTTTTTGATAATTTTTCCAAAACCAAATGCAAAAGTGGGACTGTTTTTTAGAGATGATTTGGATTTTAGGGAGATTTGTGATATAACGCATTCCTAAACTGTATGTATTTGCGTTTTGCTGGAATCAAATCTTGTTGTATGAGTTAACAAGCTGAGTGATCTTAATTATAACGGTTAATATAATATACCTTCTCCGTTATATTTTTTGAACACTGGTTACAAAATATTTCCTTATAATATAAAAAAACAATTTTTTACTTCATTTATGAAATAAGCTAATTTGAAAACAATACTTATTGAGAAATTATTACATCACATGTTTAATTTGTACTCTTTTTTTGTTTTTTGAACGACATTTAATTTGTACTCCTTAACAGTTACTTATTGATTGATGTTTACTTCTATATGTTTCATTAAAAGTGTTTTTTTGATATATTTCACACATATTATAAAAAAAATTATACTAATATATCCCTATTTAATATACTTATAATTAATTCAAAATAATATAAATACAAATGTTATTAGATTTGAGTAAAATGATAATTTTGAGAATTAATTTGAAAAATTGTATTGAAAATGTAAAATGACAGTATTTTTGAAAAAGAAAAAAATTAACCATAGAACGACAATCTTTGTAAAACGGAGGGAGTAATAAATTTGAGTTTGAGTTTGAGTTTGAGTTTGAATTTGAATTTGAGTTTAACATATGGTAAGTTTGAGTTTCCATTAAGGATGAAGATAATTGGATATAGTGAGAATATGTACAATGTGTTCATATGTTGGTTTAGTATATAGTTAGGTAGTTTATAGTTAAATTAGGTTAGGATTTAAGGGATTTATTTTTTTTAAAAGAGGAGACAAAAGATAAGAGGGTAGCGTGAATGGCGCCAAGATAACGGCACCGAGTCTTGGGACTTAATCAAAAGTGTTTAGTGTAATGGAGACGAAATTGACGCCTTAATCCACTTTACTACTATATATATGTCCCTCTAATTATGCATGTTAGTTAAACTATTCTTCGACCTCCCTCTTTATTTGCTTTTTTCTGGGACATTCTTTTAGTGTTTGTGTAATAACAAAAGCGAATAAAAAGGGGACAACGTGTCTGCTCGATGTCATTGATCTTATGACATGACATGAATTACTACAATGATTATTAATACATGGAGTATAAAAGATACCACGGTTTAAGCAGACGCGTGATGAAAGATTAAGGTGGATATACAAATAATAGTTAGTAATTGTAATCATTCCATGTCACTAGCTAATAGGACTCAAATATCATATTATTATTAGTATTTCCCCCTAAAGATAAAGGGTTTGCATGAAACTAATGGAAGATGAGATTTCTCTCAAACATGCTCAGTCTTTATAACCGCTATATATGGCCCTACCCAGTGATACTACTCGAAGAATTTTCATTGGTTTTCGAAACCCAGGATTTTCTTTATTCTTTACTAAAAAGGTGTTTCTTTACCTTCTTCGCAAGATTTTATTACTATTTCATGTTTCTGAATGGCTTTCACATTTGGATGACAAGGACAAACAGTGGGTTGTTTCCACGGCTATGCTCTATGATTAATTAAAATAAGTTGAAATGGTCCAAAATAACAAACAAATTATCAAAATAATACAGCGTTCGAGAAAATTGTCAAAATAGTTTTTATCAAAAAAAATTTGAACTGTTTTGAGTTTAGCTAGGGTTGGATTGTTTAAGGTATATGGTTGAGGGTGAAGGGTTTCGGTCCTTTATCTTTAAAGCCCTAAACTCTAAAAAAAAATTCCAAAAATACTATTTTTACAATTTTCTCAAACGATGTACTATTCTGACAATTTGTTTGTCATTTTATACTATTTTGTTAAATACCCCTTAAAAGTATGGGTTAAAATGTTAAACTAGTGCATGGTAGAATTAGAATAATAATTTCATATTTAATTTTATCTTATTTTGTTAAATTCCATGAATGTTTAACTCAAAACTAATAGGTAATTTGTAAATTCGTTGTGTTTTTTACATATCACTCAAGATCTTATCATGTGATATGTGATTTCTAACGTATGTTGATTAAGGTTATCTTTTAGAAGTTTTAGGGTTTTCGTCTTTTTTATATTTTAAATAGATTGTTTAGAAATAACCTTTTAATTAGATTTTGATAGACTCGTAATATAGTTTTAAGTATTTTTCTCCTTTATTTCGGTAACTTTAAAATAAAATAAAAATCGTCAAATCTTAAAGTGTTTTGTTTTATTTAAAAATTCTTAAAATAAACTAATCCGAGATAATTCTGCTACGTCAATTAATTTCAGAGCCATATTATTGTTTGAACAAATTTTTCAAGCAAGTGTTGTTGAAAATCAATTTTGTGAAATTAAAAATTGGGTTTTACAAATTTGTTTGAAGTGTGAATAAGAAATGGGTTTGACACAACCAAATGAGATGTTTTCGCTGGCTATAACTAATGTAAGGGAAGTGCAAAAGTCTCACATTGGTAACTTGGAAAGTTTCCTTGTTGTTTATATATAGATTGGTTGTGTCATTGGTTTAATTGATTAACAACAAGAGAGAAGGAAAGACCACACGCGCGCCACCACCGCCGCCTGGCCGTGGCTCGTTGCATTTTTAAATTGCTCTTAAGGCTCTTGGGCTTTTGGGCTCTTATATGATTGATGGTGGTTCGGCATTCGAATGAGCAATCATTTTTTGGGCCGATTTTAATCGCCGCCCTTCTAGAATATTTTGCGAGAATATTCTACGAAAGTTGATGATCAAGGCCGAATCCTAGCCTCTCTTCTCCCATATATATCCATCGATTTTCTTCAGAGAAATCATCCTCTCACACACTAAAACTACATCCAAAAATTTCTAGCAAAAGTTCATTCAATTCCCTACCGCTTAGAGTAAGTCGTTATTCGAGAGTATCGTAGTATAATGTTCGACAGATCCGTTATCGAGTGCTTGCGATAATGGACTAACTTGGTTGTATCATGGGACTCATGAATCTAAATTATACAGGAAAGAGATTAATCTCGCCTCCAGTGTTTATCTCTGCTTTCTCGTTTTATTAATCTTATTATTTCCTTAACGTTTATTTATATATTCGTGATTAAATCAAATCATGTTTATTGTGCGAATTTTTGGTCCTACAATTATTACTAGATATGTCATGATAATTGACGATTTTATAACATCTAATCTTGAACAGATTTTCGTCTGTTTGCTAAGAGCCTAAGAAATTAAAGAAGAAAAATATGTGCGCGATACACACACTGATCGAGATCTATGATGTCTATGAAGATGGATTAATGATGGTAGATAACTATATTTTGTTTTCACCCACGATTTTTTTCAAGAAAAACAAAGGCAATTAACATAATCATATATATTCTCATCTTCTCCAAAATAAGAGTTGTGGACGAGAGAGCTTCTGAAAAACTACAACTTTTTATGGAGAAACAAAGCACTGTTTGGGAGAATCATGACCCACTAGGATTAGGATATATATATATATATATATATATATATAAAGAGATATATATATATATAAGATAAATCTAAATTTCATAAACTAAAATATTGATAAATATCTATATTTTTCTAGATCTTTCTTGATCTTCATTATTTCCATAATATTGGTATGGTCGATCTCATCGATCTCCCGATAACAAATAACAAATGAGCTAATATATGTGTCGTTCGTAATAATGGGCCTTCACAGGCTATCAATTTGGAAACCAACCACGCAAGGTTTCGTTATCTTGTCCGACAGCTCATCGATGTGGAAATCAGTGTATGTTGCCGGAGTTGTTCCCTTATGTGGGAGGTACATATGTTCTGTTTTTCCAAATAGGAAAGGGAAAATGTGTTTGAGGAAGAATAGAGGTTACTTTCATCCATTTTTTACTGTTTACTATATATATATTGCATATATGTGTTAGTTTGTTAATTTTAACCTTCAAAATGGTCATCACACAAATTAACCCATATTTGTTTAGTTTTGTTCGTATCCTATTTAGTCTTTTAGTAGTGTTAGTGTAGTTAACAATTTTGTTTTTTGTTGGTATGGTTATTTATGCGAGCGATAGTATATATATTGGTGAGAATTGAATGAGTCCATTGGTTTATGAGGAAAGTTTGGAGACAATTCATTTATGCAAAACCAACCGAGTTTAATGAGTTGACGCAAGACTTGGTAAGTCACTGCCCCACTAAAAGAGTTTCCTCTTCTTTTTAAAGAGAGCCAGTGAAGCATACAACATAACACATTACTTACAAGTTACAACACAAACTAAAAAAAAAAAAAAGATGACTCGAAGCCATTGTTATTGCTTTTTTGGTATCATTACCATCTATTTCTCCCTCCTAATCCACACTCTTGCTTCTCCTACGATCCACATTTGCCGCCACGACCAGAGGGATGCTCTTTTGGAGTTCAGGGACGAGTTTCCGATTGATGAGTATAACCCAAGTTCGTGGAATAAGAGCAGTGATTGCTGTTTTTGGAATGGTGTCACGTGCGATGATAAATCTGGCCAGGTGACATCACTCGACCTTGATTACACCTTTCTCAGCAGCTCTTTGAAAACTAACAGTAGCCTTTTTAGACTCCAATATCTTCGTCACCTAAACCGTACCAGTTGCGATCTCCAAGGAAAGATTCCTTCTTCACTAGGAAACCTTTCTCGGCTCACACTTATTGACCTACGTCTTAATAGTTTGGTAGGTGAGATTCCTGCTTCAATAGGCAATATAAAGCGGCTACGATACCTTAACCTTGGGGCTAACACTCTTAAAGGAGAAATTCCGGCTTCAATCGGCAATCTAAACCAGCTAAGATACCTTACCCTTGCGCTTAACGAGCTCACAGGAGAAATTCCTTCTTCACTAGGAAACCTTTCTTGCCTCTTAGATCTTAGACTTTCGCTTAATAAGCTTGTAGGTGTTGTTCCGGCTTCCATCGGAAACCTTAACGAACTAAGAGTCGTGTCCCTTGGCAGCAATAGCTTAAGTGGTAGTGTTTCTAATTTATTTTCCAATTTGACGAATCTTTCCCATTTGGGCCTCTCCTATAATAACTTCACATCCACGCTTCCCTCTGACATGAGTGGATTCCACAACTTGGAGCATTTTGATGTTACTGCAAACTCATTTATCGGCTCTTTCCCTAAATCCTTGTCCGTGATTCCTTCGTTACAAGTGGTTTATTTGGAAGACAACCAATTCACAGGACCTATAGAGTTTGCGAATACATCTTCACCATCGCCTATGCTAGAGATTCTATACCTGGCTCGTAACAAGTTTGATGGCCTAATCCCAGAATCCATATCTAAGTTTCTCAACCTTGAAGAGTTACATCTTAGCCAAAACAATTTCACTGGTGCAATCCCTAGGTTAATGTCAAAGTTAGTCAACCTTGGTTATCTTGATCTTTCCTACAACAAGATGGAAGGTGAAGTACCAAGTTTCTTATGGAGATTGACGACGATGATGCTTTCTCATAATTTTTTCAGCAGTTTTGAAAACTCCTCATCATCACAAGAAACACTGATCCAAGCGTTGGATCTGAATTCGAACTCATTCAGAGGACCATTTCCCGATTTGATCTGCAAGATCAAAGGGTTAAGCCTGTTATCTCTTCAACGGCTCGATTCCTCCATGTTTAAGGGATTCCATAGTTTCTTTCACAGACCTGATCCTACGTAACAACAGCTTCAGTGGAACTCTTCCAGATATATTTGCCAATGCTACCGAGTTACGATCATTCGACGTTAGTCGTAACCAGTTGGAGGGAAGTTTTCCAAAGTCTTTGATTAATTGTAAAGCTCTGCAACTTGTGAATGTGGAAAGCAACAGATTCAAGGACAAGTTTCCAGCATGGTTGGGATCTCTGCCGTCATTACATGTTCTCATCCTCAGATCAAACGAGTTCTCTGGGACATTATTGTATCATCGCCATGTGTCTGTCGGGTTTCAGAGTTTAAGAGTCATCGATATTTCACATAACGACTTCACTGGAACTCTCCCACCATACTGCTTTTCCAACTGGCGGCAAATGACCACACTGGCTGAAGAAGATGACGGGTACATGGCAGATGTCATCAACTATTCTATTTTTTTATCGCAATTCCATGGAAATGGCGAATAAAGGAGTAGATATGAGTTTTGAGCGGATCCAAAAAGAGTTCAGAGCCATTGATTTTTCTGGAAACAGATTTTATGGCAGAATCCCTGAATCTTTGTGCTTTTTAAAGGAGTTGCGTCTTCTCAACTTGTCAGGTAACGCCTTCACAAGCGATATCCCAAGATTTTTGTCAGGTAAGGCAAATTTGACGAAGCTCGAGACATTAGACCTATCACGTAATAAGTTGTCCGGTCAAATCCCTCAAGATCTTGCTAACCTTTCCTTTCTGTCGTACATGAACTTCTCCCATAATCTTCTCCAAGGTCCAGTGCCACGAGGCACACAGTTTCAAATGCAAGAATGTTCTTCATTCGTGGACAACCCTGGACTCTATGGCCTCGAAGAAATATGTGGACAAGACCATGTCTCGAATCCTACATCAAAGCTACCCGAGGAACTGTCAGAGTCCAAGGAACCAATGTTCAACTGGATAGTTGGTCGGAAATATCTTCACTTCACACTATCATGTGTGGTTCACATGAAAGTTGGTCGGAAAAAAACTCAAAAGTCCCCATATGTTGTCCAACGTCTTCTTGTTCATGTTTGTACTGAATTTTCCAGGTGTGTTCTTTTTGTGTTTGATTTTAATTTTCTTATTTAATGGATTTTGTGATAATAATTAAAAAAAAAAAACCTGTGGATTTTGTAATAATAATTTTCTTGAGAATTTTCTCCGACTCAAATCTTCAACATGTGGTAGTCAACATAGCCCAACGAAATGTCGTCATCTCTTAAATATAGAAGTGATCACTTTTACTCAGTGTTTCACTGGTAGTCTGTTTTCTCTTCTTCTTCTCGCACTTCCCCAACACTCTTGATGTGTTTTGCAATTCTCACTACTAGTGTGCTGTGAAATATAGATCCTCTGATTCTTAGAAGAGTTTACGATCATGAGTTCATGACATATTAATTTTTAGTATCACACAAGCAACCCATGCGAATTCTAAAAGACAAATGGAGAGATTCCGACATTTAAAAGACAACTCAACTTCATATTTATGAAGGATCCAGCAACTGCTAAAACAAAAAATAAAAACGTATACATGAAAATAGCATAGCAGCTGTAAAATAATATATTATGGTGGAATGAAGAAAACAGAACAAAATTTACACACTTTGAGAAAGACAGAAACAACCTGAAGCTGTAGTAAAGTTTATATGGTGGAAGAAGCGAATCCCAGGAGATGTTTACTCTGCATCACAAAGCACAATGTGTATATGCCAATCTTCACTACACGACCGAAAACCAACCTCAAGAGCCTTGGTCATAATAGGTCCAATAGAGACGGCTGTGACCCATTGAGCTTTGAGATAGATGTGCCAGTGCCACCTCTACCTCTTCCCCTTCCTCTTCCCATAGCTATTGAAGGTGGTGGTGCGAGTTTCAGTGCAGACTGCTCCCTTTTTCTTGAACCGAATATGGAGCTGATGTCTGCTGCATTTTGGTTATTGTATGAACCACTGGTGAAAGATGGCATTCCTTGGCTCGGTTTTGGTAACCCGAAAGAGTTCATTGGATCCTGATTACTAGCTGAGATACTTGAATTCCCTTGCTGGGGTGGTTTCAGTGAAGACAAGGGGGCCTTGCTGAATGCCCAGTTGTCATTGTTTGCTGTCTGAAAATGTGTGCCGTCTGGTGAATTGTTGCTAAAACCAGATGCAGTAGAAGCAACAGAAGCACTGTTGGGACGTGGAGGCCAATTAGCGAATGGATCTAATTCATCGAAACCCGTAGTAAATGAATTTCCTGTGTTTAGTTGTGTCTCATCATCAGTTGCTGGAGCAGTGAGGCTTGAAGATTGTCTTGGAGGCCACTCGATGTCCACTGGAGGGCATGTGGTTGGCGCTGTTGCCTTGTTGGGCAAATTAGACATGATCGATGGCTGTGACTGATTTGTGGATTTGTTAAACTGATTGTTTGTGCCGTGATGAGAAGACGCTGAATTTCCCAAAGCAGAATCTTTGCTCGGGGAACCCCAATCATCATCCCAAGCTGGACTGCTTTTGGCTGCAGAAGCAACCTTCTCAGGTGTTTGGGTCGATGATTGAAACTGGACTCCATTGGCAACAGAATTAGGTTTCACCTCTGGGATTCCCGAATCATTCACTGTAACTCCTCTTTTTTCCTCTATTTTTCTGTTCCAAGAGACACACGCAGATCATAATCAAGACAACTACACTATGCAGTGGTAAGTGCATGAAAACATTATTCAGAAGTGCTGGCTGAGAATAGCAGGCACACCTGAGAATATCCTTGACAAATAGCATATATTTAGCAAACTGCTGGACGTTTAGTTGTTGGGCAGTGAGAAGCGGCATCATCAGGGTAAGCACATGCTCTGCTGTGAATTCAACTCCATACTAGAGAACAATGATGGAGAATGCAGCTTATGAGATGTGATGCTACCACATATAGAAAAGGGGAAAATCAAGACGTTCAAACTTGAAACATTAAGGAGAAATTTGAGCCTGTTGCTTACCTGTTTCAGAATTGCGTTTGCGACAGCAAGGGTACACATAAGGGTAGGTGCAGAACGATCAACAGCAGTACAACTCTGAATTGTTTGCAGAATTTCAATAACAGCGGGTTTATCAAGCGTTTGAACCAGCTCTGCTAGGCAGAGCAAAGCATTTACTCTAACCTGAACAACAAGTACATTCAAATCAAAATTTTCAAATGAGGGCATTGGTTTATTTTATCGTTCTCTAAATTTTACAAGCTATTAAAGGAAACTGGTATAAAAGAAAATAAAAATAAAAAAATTGGCTGAAATAATCAAGCAAGGTATAACTTACTGCAGCGACTGTAGTTTTGAGAGCCAGGCCATGAACGCGAGGCAAAATTGCTTGCTTTACAACCTGGAAAATCGAGATGGGAAAACAAAAAAATAACTACAAGAACTCATCCAGTGTAATTGACTCTGAACACATCCAGTGTAATTGAATGTGCAAGCTACACATCAAAATTGAATTCATCCTTGATCCAGACAAAAAAATCTTCTAATAAATATAAAAAACATAGAATTGAGCATCACCTGACCATCGAGTTGCTTAGCGACAGATGTAGATCTTTTAAGAACCTCCTCCTGTATGCGGACATCGTTGTCATTGTAGGCTCGGAGAAGCAAAGGAAGGACATGCGATACAAGATGATTGCTATTAGTCTGAAAAGTTTAACAAAAACATAAGCCAAACAAGGATCTCACCCTGTATGCAATAGAAAACAAGGGAAAGTGACTTCATTGCATATGTACAACTGGTATTCAGAAACAAATAGCAGTCCGTCTAAGGTCAATCTAGAAGCTTTCAACACAAGTCAGAAACAGATGTCACAAAGATATGCGCCTCACTATATCTGTGTGTACCAGTTTATGGCAGCACATCTGCCACAGGGAACCATACTTTACACAGAAATCCTTTATCCTATCCTACTGTGTCCAATCAGAAGAACTTAAGCAGAAACAAACATGTGTATGGTAAGAAAAACATAATTCACATTGATCAACTTTACCTTGTTAGTAATAAGCTCTGCGTGCTTTACAAGCAGCAGTAATGTATCTCCGGAAGCAGTACTCAGAACAGGAACAAGAGCCGGAAGTGTTATCAGCTCAAAGTCATTCCTATCCTGCAAATGTAGTTTAATGTTTCAACTTTCAAGCATTCAGTCAAACACCACTGCAGACACTCTAATGATCAAAGACCATTGCTAAAGAAACTTCCATCTTTTGAACAAAGTGACAAGTTGAGAATAAGTTAATGAAATATCTAACAACAAACACCATTTGTTACCACTAAAAATAAAATCAGGGAGAACCTGTGATCGGATAGAAGTGATAAGGAAAACTACTTTTATCTAGAACAAATCAACAACAATCTAGTGTAGAAATACATGGGACTCTGATTTATCTGAACTTAAAATTACCTGAGACTGTGCTATAGTTAGAACCATTGGCAAGATCATTGGTTGCAAAACCAAATTCCTAAGTTCAGCACAAAGAGGCGGAAGCACCTGCATGATAAAACATGGTTTGCTTAGTTCTTGCAAGACATATCATTTGAGCATCAAAGCTTTTTCTATCAAGTCACAGGATAAATCAGTAAAGTGACTACCTTATACCGTAATACACGGGAATCAAAATCTTTCCACATATCTGATAATGCTTTTAAGAACTCAGACTTCTGCATGTTATCTCTTTCCTGTAATAAACAGAATAATGTTCCGAAAAGGTTATCAGATGTGGAGATACATTTTCCATCATTTACGTACAGTCGCAATGATTGGAAGTGTACACACGTACAAGCATATGGTCAAGGAAGCGGAGAGCACGTAACCTAGCGTCACTTCTGAAAAAAATTGACCCTGCAGAGTCAGAGTTCAAGGCAAAGATGTAACTAACAAGAAAAGGAGAAAAACTGTCACAAGAAATAAGGCAACCTCGTCAAGAATATGTCCACTTACCTGTAAAATCTAATGCTGTTGGTCTAAAGGACTCGTTCATTGATAGCATCCTTTGCAAATCAGATACCAAGTCCGAGGGTATAGATGAGAAAGATTCATTTGTTATATAGTTCAACGTGTTCAGGTACTGCAAAAAAATCCAAGATAACCATCATCCACTGTGGGAATTCCAAAGAGATATAACTGTTATACTGCATAACTAAAACTACTCCTAAGACATGACGCATGAGACAAAACATATCAGACAGGATAAATCTGAAGATCAAAACTAACGAGTTCAGGTTTTAGAGTTACCATCTTGACATTGTTATTGCAGTCTAACAACGGTTTTCGAGTAACTAAATGATAGGCAAGGCATCCAAAACTAAAAATGTCGGACGAAGCTCCAGCTGAAGGACCTTTGCTGCGCACCAGTTCAGGTGCAGTGTAATTTAGGGATGGCTGGACTGGCAGTACTGAATCCTCGACATCATATTCCTGCACGGTCCATATCAAAAGACAAACCATCATATATATAGGGAGTTATCTCGCTTTTACAGTTGGATACAACAAATAGATATACAGCAGCCCAGTAATATTTCGAGGTTGAACTCACAGAATAGTGGAATGATTGCATGTTATCCAAATTCCCAGCCTGTGCTGTTGAAATAGCAAAGCCAAACCCGGCAAGCTTCCAGGAACCAGCTGAAGTAATAAGAACATTCTGCAAGGATGTTACAACTCCACATGTTAAGAAAATATATACATACAACTTCCAAAAAGACAAGCAAGTATGACTAAGAATTTTGAGAAAGTAACCTCTGGAGATATGGCCCGATGGATGAGATGGGCGTTATTGTGGAGAAAGTTTAGTGTCTCGGATATCTGGAGCAAACCGTGCTTCACCTCCAACAAGCTCATCTCCTGCAAAATTATAGCAAATAAACATTCAGCCATTTCCTCAATCAATTACAAAAAAAAAAAAAAATCCTTTTAAGAGCTTCAAAGATCACTAAAACAGTTGTCTCAAAAGCAAAAGTCGAACTCAAATTGAGTTGAATGAATCACAGCAAACAACAAGAACGGATGAATGAGGCTAACAGAGAACAGAAAGCTCACCATTGACTTCAGATCTTTCGGCACATTAGCCACATTCTCCACATTCCCTAGCGCATTAGCCACGGAGGCAAAGAGCGGCTCCGTAACTAAAGCCATAGAATTCTTATTCTCATCAAGTGCCTGCACCACGTGTACCACACCGGGATGCCTCAACCGCACCAGCTTCCCGGCATCAGCTCGAATCAGATCAAGAAACGCGTCTTCGGCGGCTTTGGATAGCCCAGCTCGGACACGAGCCTCCGACAAAGCGCGCTTGTCAAGCATCCAGACGCAGACGGTCGGGTACTGCTGGGAGCGCGTGGGGTCACGCGCCTTGGCTGCGTATAGCTTCCAAGCGAGGCCAGGTCCAGCGGAACCGATCTGATCGAGGAGCTCGTAGTCCTGAAGAGGCTTCGGTCCCGTGACTTCCTGGACTGTGGTGTGAACCGTCTTCTCGATCACAGCCGCCGTTCTCGCCAGAGCTTGAGTCAGCGTCTTCATGTTAATCGACATTTCTGCCGGATTTGACGGTTTGCTCCCTAAATGTTGTCGGCGACGACGTGAAAAACCGGTGATCCGATGTGAGATCCACGAACGAAGCAGAGAGATGATTACTTATCTAACAGGGATCGAGGAGGAAGACGATGACGGATAGAAGCAGAAGTCTGGATCGAAGATCAGATCGTCTTCTTCCCCCCCACCTCTCTCACCTCTCGAGCCAACTTGTCTGTTTGATTTTTCTTTCTTTTTTTCCTTAATTACAACACACTAGAGTCTTTTTTTTTCAATTTTAATTATTTGCCAAATCAGTCCTTGTCCTTGTCCTTGTCTTGAGATGAAAGTAACATTAAAAATCTGAGTTCAAACTCAAGAAATAGCTTCTTGGGCCTCATCGTCGGCGATTACCAGTAGTCATTACAGGAGCAGGAAGAATCTTTGAAATGGTGAAACCGATTCGAGTCTCTCACAAGAATCTCTTTTCCCAAAAGCTTAGAGGCCAATTTCATGAAGTTATGGCAATCAATGCAGATCCTTATGTTCTTCATTATCTGTATCAAATTCACACCATCATCTGATCTTTTTCTTCCCTCCATCACCGCAAACGCTAAGGCCAATTTCTCGCTGTGATGCAACAAATGCTCTTCCTTCTGTTCCTCCTCTTCTATATCTTGCAAAGCTGACCTCATCTCTGGAACATAACCCATCTCCTTTAACCGACCAATCAGCCTTTCCAATTCCCTGTATATGGCTTCCCTGTCGGCACGGTGCCGTCCTCCCGACGCAAATTCATGAACCTTGTTTCCTATCTCGGTCCAGCTCAAGCCAGGTTCTTTCCTCACTCTCCATGCCTCCATCTCCTTTCTGCTTTTATTGGCTTCGTTAAAGCTACCTTCTGCACTGTAGATGTTTGACATCTGGATGTAACTCAATGAGTTTGTGGGTTCTAACTCTTTCAGCTTATCTGCCGCTAACTTACCCAACCGGGTGTTACCATGCTTCCTGCACGATCCCAATAAAGCACTCCAAACAACACCATCTGGGTCCATTGGCATCTCCTTTATAACCTCTTCTGCCTCAGCAAAACGCTCAGCTCGGCCAAGCATGTCTATCACACAAGCGTAGTGGTTTAGCTGAGGAAGAGTTTCAGGTTTCTCAAACATGGATCTGAATATTTTCATTCCTTCTTCTACTCGTCCGGCATGGCTGCAAGCCGAGAGAATAGCTATGAAGGTAGCTGAATCAGGCTTGATGTCCATTTGCTGAAAGACTTGTAGAATTGAGTCTACCTGGCCATGCAACGAGCAAGCCTTGAGCATTGAGTTCCACGACACCATATCCCGCAAATCCATATCATCAAATACACGCTTACACAAGTTAAGAGAGCCACACTTGGCATACGCATGGATTAACGAGTTGTTCAGCACTGTATCAGTACCAAAACCACCTTTGATGACTTGAGCGTGTATAGTCAAAGCGTGGCGAGCAGTGACAAGCCCCGCACAAGCTTTTAGTACACTTGAGAAAGTATACCAGTCAGGGCTTAGATTCTCGTGACGTAACTGAGAAAAGAGATGAATAGCCCTCTCTGGATCATACACTGCAAACGCTGTTATAATCCCAGTCCAAGCAACAATGTCCCTGCAGTGGCTCATTTCCATAAAAAGCTTGTAGCATTCAGTAAAGTCCCCTAAAACTTCTGAATAAACTTTAACCAATGCAGTAGCCACTTCAGTCTGAGTTACAAATCCGGACTTTACAGTCAGAGAATGCAGCTGAAGACAACACTTCGAAACCTGATCAGGAGCTAAGTCAGAGCTTTTGTACAAGGAAGAACATATATTAAGCAACGTGGCACGATCAAATCCGACTCCATCACTGTGCATCCGCATAAAAACGCCAATGGCCTGTTTCCCGAGATTGCAGCACTGAAAAGCTGCAATCATTGAGTTCCAAGCAACCAAATTTTTAAACTCCATGGCCTCAAACACAGTCCACGCCTCATATGCTGCGGCACCAACACGACACCTACCGTACATAGAGATAAGCGCATTGGCCACATAAACAGAACAATGTAAACCCAGTTTCAAAGCAAGCCCGTGTAGCTGCTTGCCAGGCTCATAGTGGCATGAAGTCAACACGCTGGACAACGCAAACTCGTTGGGGCAGCAGTGGGCTAACATAGCCGAGAAAACACAGAATCCCTCTTGCTCGTTCCCTGCCTGCGCGTAGCCTGTAATCAGTGCAGTCCACGAAACTACATTCCTATCAGGCATTTTATCAAACAGTTGGCGTGCGTATACGATTTTCCCGCATTTCGCATACATGGTAATGAGGTGGTTAGCGAGGAAAAGGTTCTGGGAATAAGAATTAGGTTGCGAGAGCATGTGGTGATGTAAGCTGACGCCATGGCGGAGATTTCGTTGGTCTGCACATGCTTGAAACAGAGCCGCGTAAGCCTGCTCGGACAGAAGCTCGACCGGCGCACAATAGAACAAGGAAAAAGCTCGACGGAGATCACCAGACCCCACTAACGTACGCAATCCTTCAACAAGTTCGTGTTTCAGTGCAGAAGGTGAAGCAGAGCTAAAGCGCCTCAAGCTCCCAAAAGAGATATGAGATACGCTTGTCATCATCAACGCTCCGAATTCATTTACCGAAATATAAACAAGCAAAAACAGGAAGATGTTCTAAGCTCCGGCGATCAGTCGCACCTACCGGTAAAGCCAAGTAGTCAGACCCGTCGATGTTCTCATTTTGATTTACCACATTCTGATTTTGACTTGTAATTTCCATTTATATGATATATAAAAAACAAATTTTCCATATATTTACAGTATCATAAAGTAACCTTTTTTATTCAAAAATACCTAGTTTGAAAATAGTAAATTGAATGTAAGAACCTCTTCGAGTGGTTCCAAAACCCTAAAGCGATAGCGGCGACCTTTAAGATCCACCGACGCAAATTCCTTTAGGTCAATCTCACAACTCTCTTCTTCTCCAAAGTTTGGAAAATCATGGAAGGGAAAGGAACTCGCAGAGATCTTCTGGAATTGGAACACAAGAATCTATCTTCTTCCTCCTCTGCTATGGAGTCGGTACTTTTGGTCTGTAAGGGGAAGAAGAAGGAGAAGAAGAAGGAGAAGAAGAAGACGGAGGAGGCTCCATCGAAGCCAACGATTGCTCCAGTTCCCAAAAGCGAATTTCTTGACAAAGTGAAAGGATTCATAGGGATCATGGCGGAAGATAACAAACGGTTGGAGCAAGAAGCAGAAGGAAACTTGGAAGCTTTTGATATCGAAGCACTTACGGGAAACGAATCTCAAGTTATCGAAATGGATTTGATGCTCGGTGTCGCTGATCTCAACACACCTGAAGCAGTCAATGCAGCTGAAGCAGCTATTGCCGGCAATGGTCGTCTTGCAGCTGAAAGTGGAGACTCCAGCAGCGATGAGAGTGATGACGATGACGAGGATGAGAAGAAGAGATCTTTCGGTGAAGATGGCAGCAGAAAACCAACCAAGATCATTGAGCTCTCTTAAAAAGATACTCCTTTTCTCAAATTTCAATCTTTTTTACTTTGTATGAAATATTTTGCCTAATGTTATCGTTGAGAACACGATGCTTCACTCGTTGAGAACACGATGCTTCATAATTTTTGGACCGTGTTCCAAGTCGCTTGCAAAAAGATGGGCAATTTCAATCCACGAAGAAAAGAGGTAAACAAATTCTCAAGTAATGTGATGGTCTTAAGTCTTAACTCTCTTCGTCAACAAGAATTGTACAGCCGTCACAGATTCCAACGTCAAATAATGTTGCTGTCTCGACATCGAATGCTGTAGGAAAAGGCGAGTTCTGCCATGGAAAATATACAATTGGTATGAACATAATAGAGATACAAAGACTCGTATAGTCAAAACGTGGTTCCTTTCAAGTTAGTAGTTTATTAACATTGTAAAGATACCTCTTCCTGCATAAATAATCTTGTCTTGATGGACTTTAGCTTGAATAAGTTCCTACATAAAATCTTTAGCTTCCCCACCTGTCACAAACACCAATTGAAGGCTACAATAAAAAAAAAATTCACATTTTCACAGTTTAGACATTAGATTCTCAACACAAAAGAAGAAGTAACAACCGTGATACTGCCTGGTAACTTCTCTGTCAGCTGAGGCTTTTCACCCATCGATGGACCAACGCATTTGAGAGTAATGGCTGCATATATGTCATAGTGATATAAACGCAGCTTCTATATAATCAATGAACCATACTTAAGAAACGCTTAAAAAGACATACAGATAAGTCCAGATGCCATATTCTTGGGGCCGGTGTTCTCAGACGAAGCTCTTTCATCCTCAAGTCCGTGAAGCTTCTTGAGTTCATAAAACCTGCAATATCACAAGCAGGGCACACTTTCTTATGTCAACTTCTGGCAGAAACTTGTATGAAAAGAAGAAAACAGGATCCGGACACCAAAATATTACTCTTTCTTTTTTTTTTTGTGAAGATTAGATTCGAAGAAGAGATTTAGTTTTGCAAAATGTACCTTGGGTGGAGCAACTTAATCTCCTCAGACTTGTCATTTCGCTTTGACATCACCATTCGGACATACCTGTGATCATCCAAAATAAAACTAAGTATAATACTGCCGCTGAAATCAAACAACAAAATTGACCAAGAAGGGAGGGGAAAACTTTCCCCTGGCCAGAAAATAAGAGTTGTCGATTTACCGGATCTCAGAATCCTTCTTCTCACGAGCTCTAACCTGGAAAAAAAATAGAAACGATAGATTCAGATATTAAAGACCAATGAAAGGTAACAATATGTTTAACATTTTTGCAGGCACTTGTTCTACCTCACTCCCATTCAGCACTTGTACTTTCGTCAACCGTGCAACGAGAACAAATCTTGGGACACCGCCTCTTACAGGATCAGTTATTGGGTTACCCGAAAGCCTGATGTCCTATTACTTGAAGAGGGTAGCTCGGTTAAAGTACACAATCTTTAAAGGTTTACCTAGCTTTCATAATGAACATCTAAGAATTATTGGGAACACCAAGAATTCCAGTGGGTAATTAATGTGTATGCCTCTATAACAAGGATCATTATTGATATATTAGAGTATCACAGAACAAAAGATCAATACCACCAACTTAGGAAATACATTCAGTGCGTCTATCGAGACCAGATCACCAATGTTGTTAGCTCCTGAAAAATACATCGGGTGAGATAAATGGCCAAATTTCAAGAAAGAGGATAGAATACTTGAATAGATTACCTAAAAGAAGACAACGCAGACTTGGAAATGGGTCGATACTTTTCTTTGGTGATTCATTGCCATTTTCAGAGTGAAAGATGCGTGACAGCTTATTCTTGTTCAGGTAAAGCTGCTCCAAGCTGAGAAACAACATTGAGATGATCAATTTTTTAACAAGTATCAATAGTGCAATGTATATAATGGGTCCATCAACTATGAGTAGAGGGGAAAATACTTATTTACTGACCATGGAAGTTGAGATAGCTTTAATACTTCACTCCATTCAGAGATACAATTATCATCCAAGTTCAGAAGTCGCAGAGAATTAAAGGCTTGATCATCTGAGGATGAAATAGACTGCAAGAAGCAACCAGGGCAGGGGCTTAAAAATGGGCCAGTAAAAAAGGAGGTCACAATTTACAAACTAAACAACCAAGTTTTTAATGCAGACAAAATGTTGCTATAAGTGTAACACAAGTATAGTCATCAAAAAGACCAAACAGTTTTCCAAGCATGTCCAGACTATATCCTACTTGGAGCAACTGAGCAAGCATTGGAACTACAAAATAAAACGTTACCGTTATGGCAGATATCATGTTCCCCATCAGATGCAACTCCTCAATTCCAGGTAACGAGCGCCTAAGATGTTCAACCTGCTCCATGATGGTAAGAGCCACAAAAGTAAAAAAAAACTGTGGTGGTGCGCAATTAGTTCATGATAAAAACTAACAGGTCAGGTCAAGAGTCACATATCACCTGAGTCCAGCTCAGACCACTATTATTCAGAACCAAAACACGGATATTTTTTAACTGTGGCAAACAGGTGACATCACTTGATAAAGAATTGCAGGACAAATTAAGGGTTGTAAGGGCTGGTAACTGTTCACAAAGAGCACCAATTTCCTGTAAACCAGAAACAGATGATCATTCATATCTTTCACGTGATGGTGGATAAAATCTAGACTGAATATGTTGCTAGAAATGTCACAGAATAGTCAAGCAGAAACGACTGATACCTCCCAGTCAGAAATCAAGTTTCCAGTTAAGTCCAGCAGCTTCAAATCTGGAACAGAGGAAGCAAATGAAACAAGAAATGTTAAAGTATGTTCATTTAAAGGCTTTGAGCAAGAGAAAGAGTCACACGAATGTTTTAATAGTGGCAGGGCTGAGAGTAGATTTAATCTTACTTGGTAGAAGTGAACCTAAGTCAGATGAAACTCCAAGAGAGCTAACACCAAGATACGAAAGAGAAGCACTCGTGAGCTCCTCAAACCGACTTAGCTTATCCTGAATCTTGTCCCCTCCCAGAAGTTGAATCGAAACACGTTTGTTCTTCGCAGAGAGAACATACATTTCGTCTAACAACAAAAAGAAGGAGATACATTATTTCAAATTCAAAACCACAATGATCGCTACGAAACCCCTAATTGCATAACTATAACATTCACCAAGAAACCTATCAACAAAAGAAATGTGCACTGAACAAAACTTGAACAGTAGAGGAGAGAGAGAATAAACGCAATGCAGACCTTCTTCGTCCTTAGTTGAAGTCGTTCGGTATCTGAGCTCCAAGGCTTGAAGCAGCGTGATACCACGGCTAAGATTCTGGGAGCGAACAAAGGAAGCGGAACTCTGGGAACGGCTGTTAAAGTAGAAAACGCCATTAACGGAACCGTCGTGCTTGCCATCACCGTCTTGATCCCAATCAACGCCGATCCAGGTTCCCGAGTACCCCTCCACACCTCCGACGTACTTCACGGTGCCCACTCGACGCGGATCGTTGAGCGAGTGCACTCGCTGCCCGATTTTAAAAGACTCGTTGCTCGACTCGGCCTTCATTTTTCGCAAATGTCCGAAGCTACCTGATGGAGACGGAGTGAAAACTTTGTATAAATGTTGTAAATTGCCGTTTATTTAAATGGGCTTACGTGGGCCTAGAATTGTATAGAATGGTTCTCTAGTTAATGGGCTTAATTAAATTCTGGTTAATAACAGTCTAACAAAATACAAAAAAGCCCACATGACTGACAATGAAGTCAAACCATTCTCACGCCGACATTACGTAATATACGTATGGTCAAAGGAACTCAAAGTCGGATCTTTTGGCCTTGTTCGGACGAAAGGAGTGTACTTAAGTTTTGGATTAAGATAATAAATAACAATTAAGTCCTCAAAATAGGAATCCAGCTGCAACTCACCATTTAGTATTAAGTCCCCCCCCCCCCCCCCAACATAGGAATCCAGCTTGCAATTCACCACTAATTCACATTAACGCACACATATCTCTCTTTCTCTCTATGTTCATCTTTAGGAAGTCCAATGAACATCTTCCATTGTTTTTTTTATTTGTCATATATGAATTTTTTTTTTATTAAACAAACTTTGAAAATACAAAGCCGGAAATGATAAAATCCTTCCAGATACTAAACCGACGAGTTCGAAAACTAAATCTTTAGAAAAGGAAGCCAAACAAACTTGATAAAATACAAAATCTAAAAGCCAAACACTGCCAAATTAGAACATCTTTCATTGTTTAGAACCACGCTTTTTTCTTTTAATTTAGTATTTACTAAATGTTATTTGTAAACTCTAATCTTTTGAAGAAAAAAATATTTCAATTCTACAAAACTTGAATTTTGAATATATCGTTATAATTGTGTAGACTGATTTTCGTTATAGTTCTCAATACAAACATTATGACAAAATCTTACCGTTTAATAAATAAACGGGATCCCTAAATAAACAAAATCATTCAAAAATCGTGACATTTAATTTAGTGGTTTATGTTAATACTGATCGGTTCAAATCCGCATGATGTATAATGTTGGGAAAACAGTTTCTAAATAATTAAGGTACTAGGAATTAATCCGCAGAGTAATTTTAATTTGTTTTAAAATTTAAGAAATTTTGATTTGATTTTTTCTGAATTTATAATATGTCTAGCTAATGATTATAGATAGAACTATCAAATCGATCTAACCTATTTAACTTGTTTTGCAGCGGGTTAAAATATAAACTTAAATTTACGCATAATAATCATATAAAAGTATAACAAACCTTAGTAAATTTTCAAAGAAAAAAATCATATTGTTTAATAATTTGAGTATACCATCTATCTTTAAAACTAAAATTTAATATTTTGACTTGCGAGACCTGTTTTTGTGAATATCTAAAAATTAGAATCTTAATTCATTCATGGCGAGCTAACCCGCTTACTTAAACCATTTTGTGGTGTATTAAAATATTATTCGGGATAACACGCAAATAACTACAATATTGAAACATCAACTCTAATATGCACCGTTTAATGACTATGAATTTTGTGTTCAGTCCACGGACTCTTTAGAAAAATCAATTTTCTCCTGTCTAACTCTTTATAAAAATAGTAAAATATTTTTTAACTTTTGTTTTGATATATATTCAAATAAAATTATATAAAGTATAGTGAAAAATATTGAAAGATCTCAAATATATATATATATATATATATATTTTGTTTTTTTGAATATGTGTGGATTGATTATTATTTAAAGTTATATAATATTTTTAATATTGTAAAAATTAAAAAACTAAATAATAAATATCATATTTAATGGAAAACAAATATTTTTTATATTCTCTTCAATAATCCTAAAAGATAATTATATCATTTTCTATTTCAATTATCTTTTCTTATTTGTAATGACATAATATGTAATAAACTTATAAAATAAAATTTATAAAATAAAATTTATTTTACTAAATGACTTCTTAAATAATGCTATTATAGAGAGATATGCTTTATATGTAATGAATCAAAGCATACATCATTGAATCTTTTACTAGGAAGAGACTTTTGAGGTTCGATACATTGTTTTCCTCAACGCGTAAGACCTAGGCTGCAACTGGTTGTCAACGAAAGGAATAAGTTGAATCATGATGAGTAGAATAAAAATGAGCGGAATTATATTATTGAGTTGAATAAGTTGAATTAAATGAATAAGTTGCAGAGAAATAAATAGTTAAAATAAATGGTAACTATTTAGAGGAATACAAAATTTAATATTAAAAATATATTTAATAATATCCTAAAAGTTATATAATTTGACATTAAAACTTAATAATTATGATAATATATTTAAAATAAATTAAAGTTAAAAATAATTGTTATTAGAAGATAAATTCTTTATTGCAATTAGTAAAACAATATTTTCAAAAATAAATTTTAACGTTGATGACGAGAACCACGACGACTTGCAGACCATATATGTTCAGCAATTTGATCACGAACAATCCTCATATAAGTTCCAACTTCAAATTTTGAAAATAAAATCTTTAGATATAAAAAATTGAGCTGATTTTCTGTAACTAAATATCTATTAATTTATTTTAAAAATAAAAATATTGATTGTATTGTTTATTTCCAAGATTTTCTAAACAAAAAATTAATTTATTTCCAAAATTTCCAAGATTTTCTTTGCAAAAACAAAAAAAAATCACGTAATATTTATTTTAATTAAAAAATTAATTTTTAAAAAAAGTTTATTCTACCATTGTTACTCACCTATTTTGAGTGGTAACAAATTTCAGCGTAATCAACCATTTTTCAACTCATTATATGGATCCCATTAATTTTTAGAGGAATACAATTTTGGCTCAAATAATAAATTTTTAGAGTAAAACAGTAGAATCAATGATTCAACTCATTTTTATTCCTCTATTATGTCAATTAGTTGCAGCCCTAGTATATTTTAGTGCTTACAATGAGGAAACCCAAAGTACAAAAAAACAAACAACAAAGGGGAAATAAGAAGAATCCATGAGATTTGAATATTGATTTTTTTTTTTTTTTTATGGTTTCATTGTTACGGTGGGTTATTTTAGAATAGGAACAATTAATTAATTTATCAATTCAAACATATAGGATAAATGAAGTCGGTGGTCTAAAGAAACTTTTGTTTTCTTCTGCTTCTAACTTTCTAACCTCACACAGAGTCACACACATGTTTCAACAACACTAGTTTTTTTTTTTTTTTTTATAAATTTTGTGTTATTTAAATTCCTCAATTCTGTCTCCTTTCACCTTAACTTTTTTATCTGCTGTCTTTCCCGACAAAAAAACAAAAACGTTTCTCCTTTTCAAACCAAGACCATTCCCTCCTACTCTCTTGTAAAGCAGATAGATATCTGATTTTATACACTTTCGCTCTACTAATTAAACACATCAACAAAAAAAAAATTATTTGTGTCTAAACCTTCAACTAAAAAAGTATATACTCTAACAAATCAAAAATGTATATATGTTTTTCTCGAAACCACAAAGAAATCTAACAAATTTTTCTACATAGCATAGACTAATAAGTACCAAATATCAAGTGTCGGTAACTCAACTGGAAAAATACCAAAGGCAAAACTTAGAGGTCACATGATCGAGTGACGTTTGAGACATAACCATATGAAATGCTATGGTCATGGGCTTGGAAGATGTATGGGCTTTGACCCAAAACCTCTAAATAATTTAAAAAAAAAAAAATAGTTGCAACAAGCAAATTTAAGTGTATGGATTTAAAACAGCGAAATTTTATAAAAAATGAAAATTGGCGAAAACTTTATTGTTATGTGTAAATTAAAGTTTTTAAATCCCTAAAAGTAATGGTTGTATGATATATGAATCTTGGTAGATCTACCTACAATTCCTAAAATCTCATAGGAAGAAATAAAGTTAGGGAAAATTGCATTTAAAATCTTCAAAATTAAACTCACTAACACTTTAAACCATGACAGTTTACCACTCTCATTTTGAACCATGAAAGTAACAAAACTGACACTTAAAACTTTCAAACTAGATTCCGACTTTCCACCGCCAAAAAAATTAACAGAACCGTTATCTTTGTTAACGGAACAGTGATATTTTGTTATAAAATAATGACGTGGATTTTTTTAAAAAAATATATATATTAATTTAATTAATTAATTACTTATAATAATAATTTTTATAAAAAAATAGGAAAAGAAAAAAAAAAATATTCTTCTCCTTCCTCGTTTCCTCAGTGGTTTTTTTTTTTTGAATGGATTCCTGAGTCGCTCTTACCTCTTCCCATCCTTTGATGGAAACAATCCATATTTCGATTGTAAAAACTGAACATTTCTTTTCTATTGTTTTCGAGGATTTTGTTAGCATTTCACTTCCTCTTTCTGGTTCTAATTCCCTTAAATCGATCTATAATTTGTTACCTTTGACATCGTCAAATTATATAATTCTGTAATGGCACGCATTCCTCCTCCTCTCTCTCTCCAGCTTATTTCCAGGTCTTCGCTTTATAAACCCTAATTTTCGTAATTAGAAAAAATCTTTGTTTATTGGGATCTATTTCTGATTTTAATTAGTTGTTTCTAGTTGCAACAGAGCGGGATATAATTTGTTTTTTTTTGTTTCTCTTCTTCTATTCAATTGTTTCTGGGTTGTCAAATTGATAGTTTCATTTGGGGTTTTGGAGAGACGATATCAATGGAGTGGTTTTGATTTCAGAAATAAATTAGTTGCTAAACCAGAGGGATTTGAGTGTTGTTTTTCTGGGGAAGAATCACAAGAAGAAGAAAATGTCTGACTCACCGACTTCTTCCCCACCAGCACCGTCCGCTGATTCTGTTCCGCAGCCCGATAACCCGATCGGTGGATCTACTCCTCCGTCGTTGGATTATGCGCCGCCTCCTAGCCCGCCGGCTGATTCAACTCCGCCGCCGGCGACTCCTCCCCTGGAATCAACCAATCCGCTGGATTCCTTGCCTCTACCTCCCCCGGATGCTCCGCATCCAGCTGATCCTCCACTGGTAGATTCTGGTTCGCCGCCACCGGAGCCAACCAACTCCCCTCCATCATCGGTTATGGAAAATCAACGAAACGCTCTGATAGCATTTCAAATTTAGTGAATTTGTGAATACCTTCATTGAACGAGGTTGGAGGATGAATGATGGAAAGTGGAGGAAGGAGGTAGGAGGTAGGAGGTAGCAGACGGAGGAAAGGAAACGAGGAAGGAGAAGAGAAAAATAGTTTTTGTTTTTTTTTAACCTATTTTTTATTTTTTGGAAATTATTATTATAATAAATAAATAAATTAAATTTATTTTCTTACATAATTTAAAAAAAAAACCCAAATCACTGTTCCGTTAACAAAGATAACGGTTCTGTTAATTTTTTTGGCAGCGCAAAGTCGGAAGCTAGTATGAAAGTTTTAAGTGTCAGCTTTATTACTTTCATGGTTCAAAGTGAGAGTGGTAAACTGTCAGGATTTAAAATGTTAGTGAGTTCAACTTTAAGGGTTTTAAATACAATTTTCCCAATAAAATTATATATAGTAGCCTAATGGTTTCTATGTATCACAAAAAAAATACCACTAAAAACTAAGTATAGTAGCCTAATGGTTAAGGATATACCATGTGTATGTATGATAGGGAGCCAATCTCATCCACTACTTAAGGCAGTGTAGATATTTGAAGTAGTTAAAAGTTCTACTTTTACAAGTTTTGAAATTAATATGAGTTTTATTATGGAACTCCTCGTTTAAAACCAACAACAAAAAAAACCAAGTAATAATTTGTATTAATTGGCTCATCCAATACATTTGTTTTCTATATTAGTTACTGTAAATAATTTAAATGGCGAAAAGATCTTGTTTATTTATAAACCGGAGTATTAGTCTGAGTTTCGACATGAAATTCATCTATTGCAAACAAAAAAACAATGGATTTTTCTTCTTTGAATTGACTTGGGAAAATAAAAAGTTTGAAGAGTTAGATCCAATAACCTTTGACATTTGTTTTAGGATATATCCACTTTTGCACCAACCATTAGCATCATCACAGAGGTATGGAAATTGGAAATGGATAGAATATATAAAAGGGCCTACAGGTGATGCAAGAAAACCGCGTCTTCTATTTGCAAAATCCAAATTCATCCACTCTCTGCTTCTCTCTACTATTACACTCCCATGTTTTCACTACACTTCTTTTTCATTTTTTAAAACAAAGTCCAGATTCTGCCTCTTTCCTAAGTGAATCTACAGTTCCATTGAGATAAACACTTGTTAAACCCACAAACCACCTATGAAGCTTCCTGGAACCTACAATTTTGAAGCTTTGATATTATAAAACGTGTACAGGATTTTATCTGCTGTTAAGTTGCTTAATCCACACCTATAAATAACTGCAAACATTCCAACATCATAATCCAAGCATACAAAATACAAAAAGAGCAAAACACACTGACCCCAAAACTTTATTGTGTTTGTTTCTGTGTGTGTTCATGGCTGGTTTTAGTAATTCCGGTACCAGTGACAGTGCCCGAAAGGATGGCCAAGCCGGTATACCCTCTGTCTACAGAGGAGTCCGGAAGAGAAAATGGGGGAAATGGGTGTCTGAAATCCGTGAACCGGGGACCAAGAACCGGATTTGGCTAGGCAGTTTCAAGACTCCTGAAATGGCTGCAACCGCCTATGACGTGGCAGCATTCCATTTCAGGGGACGAGAGGCTCGTCTGAACTTCCCAGAGCTCGCTAGCAACCTGCCACGTCCTGCAGACTCAAGCTCAGACAGCATTCGCATGGCGGCTCATGAGGCAGCACTCTGCCTCAGGACCGAGCCAGTAGAGTCAGCCATGGAAGTGGACATATCAAGCTCCTCAAACGTAGGTCCAACGATGGTCAGACTCTCGCCCAGAGAAATTCAAGCGATCAACGAGTCAACTTTGGGATCTCCTACCATGTTGATGCACTCAACATATGACTCAATGGGGTTTGCCAATGATGTGGGGATGAATGTTTGGGATACATACCAGACTGACTCTCTTTGGGACCCTTAAATCCCAAAATCCAAACTCATGGAGTGTTTCTACAGCTCAATCTTACAATATACAGGCCTAGAATGCTTAATTATTAGGGTTTAGTTTCCAGAGTCTAGCAAAAGGGTTGTTGATTCTGACGTTATAGCAAGAACTAAAGTTCATCTGAGTTTTGGAGGGAAGGGCACACTTGTAATCTTCTAAAAGAGCAGATGAGCTTGATGGGTCCCAGATATGGACCTCTTCACAGATATTTTTAAATTGTTTGTTACTAATAAACACATATAGCTTCTATTTTATAAGCTGTGTTAGAGATTATGAGGTGTGTGACTTATTATTTATTTATTTTTCAATTGTTTGTTACCCCATATATATATATGCTTATGTAATTCAATTCAATATGAATTGTTGTTCAGTAACCTGGATTTGGTTTGGTATTATGTTGTATGGATTCCTGAAAATTATAAGAATTTTTTTTTTATTATATAACTAGACTTGTGCTTTCTCTTGACTTTCTTCCCTTAAAAGAAGCATTTTGACTAATATTAAGAAAAATCTACATTTCATACTAAAAGATTTTTACAAGTTGATCAAGTTCAATTTAGTTCTTCCATTTTCTGGAACCAAAATCAATATATACTATAAATGCAAGCTATTGGAAACAAGAGAATAGAGTATACTATTAAGAAATTCTCGAGCAACTTACTTGATGCCTTTGAGAGAAGCAAAGAAGATATATGAATCTGCAGTCAGGTTTGTAAGGATGAAGAGGAACGCATGACCACAAGTCTTTGCGCCTCTTCGACACGAGCAAACCGATTGAGAAGTTTAATGACCATTGAGTAGTGATCTTCTGATGGCTGCAATTTGTACATCCGTTGCATCAAGTTGAAGAAGCGACAAGCTTCATCAGCAAATCCGGCTTGACTGCAAATAGATAAAACTGCTGTAAAGGTGAAGGCGTTGGGAGTAAACCCTTCTGATATCATTTGCTCAAAACAGTTTATTGCATCCCTTAGGCGTCCATTGCAACCATAGGCCTCTATAATGGCGGTCCATGTCAGAGAGCCCTTGACAACAACAGAATCAAAAGAGAAATTAGCACTTCTGAGATCTCCACATTGTCCATACATTTTGATGATTCTGGCAGAAACAAAAGGGATCGACTCAAATTCCTTTTTCAGAATGTGCCCGTGTATCTCCTTCCCCAGCTTCAATGCTTTGAGCTCACTGCAAACAGTCAAAATCCTACCCATTGTAACAGAATCCGGCCTGTGCTTTGATAACAGCATTGATCTAAACACCTTGATCCCTGCTTTTAAGTCACCGTTTTCCACACAGCAGTCAATCATGGCGGTCCATGCTTTCACATTCCTTTGCTCCAACCTGTCGAACAGTCTGACAGGATACTCTGGAACACCGCACTTTGAGTACAACACCATCAAGGAAGTGACTAATGAAACATTTGGCAAGAAGAGATTCTTTAAAGCATAACAATGGATCTCTTTTCCTTGCTTTATAGCCCTCAACTCTGCACAAACAGGAAGAACGGTGGCAATTGTAACAACATCTGGCCTGAAGCCTTCCTGCTGCATCCAGACAATCGACCTCAAAGCTTGATCAAGTCTTCCGTTGGCTGCGTATCCAGACATCAGTGCAGTCCAGGAAATGGCATTCCTCTGTTTGGAGCCATAGAACACCCGTCTCCCAGAAACCATATCCCCACACTTGCAGTAAAAATCAATCAAACCAGAGTGAACAAACGGCTGTTCCAAGTAATTCTTCGATTTCAAAACATGGGCATGGACCTCCTTCCCCAGTTTCAGTGCCTTAACATCCCCAAGTACGGGAAGAATTGTTGTGAGTATAACTGAGTTTGGATATATTCCTTCTTGACTTATCATCGTCCTAAACAAACCCACTGCTTCCCACTGCCTTTTGTTGTGAGCCAATCCAGCAATCATTGCCCCCCACACGACTATATCTCTCTCTTCAATTTCATCAAAGACTCGACGTGCAAGCCCTACTTTGCCACATTTGAAATACATGTCAACAAGGGAAGTCTTGAGAAATATACTGTTAAGCAAACCGTTCTTGATCGCAAGGGCATGCGTCTTCAACCCCTGTCTCAAAGCAGATGCCCCAGCAAAGCTCTTGAACACATTAGAGAGACTATAGACATTCAAATCAACCCCTTGCTCTCTCATTTCCGTAAACGTAGAAAGAACGTCTTGATATCGCTTCTTCCCTGATATCACAGTCCCTCTAAGCAACGCATTCCAGGAGTAAACGTTTGAGCTAGTACTTTCGTCGAACACCTTCTGTGCGTCTTTGATCGAACCACACGCAGTGTACATATGAACGAGCTTGGTCCCAAGGAACTCGTTGTTCTCTAGGCCATTGATGCGGATATGAACGTGGACTTGCTTACCGAGAAATAGGGATTTCCGGCGAACACAGGCGGCTAAAAGGGCGGAGAAAGTTGTCGCATTTACTGGAATTCCCCTCTGCTCGAGATAGTCCAGAATCGTGAGAGCATCTTCGAGATTGTTTTGCCTCGCGAACTTTTGGATGTCTCTGTGGATGATGTATGGATTTTTGGAGTGGAGCGGAAGAGAAGAAGGGAAAGCATCTCTCTCCCTAAAAGGTTTGGGATTTTTTGCGGGAGAAATGGAAGGCCGTCTACTTCTGCTGAGCCTAGCCGGAGATTTCGCCGGCGCTCTGTCTTTAAAGGAACGATGAGGACGGTGGTTGAGGCTCGACGTCACTGGCAGGGACGGTAGGTCTCGGATTCCGAGAGACGACACTACTTCCATGGTGACAATTATACACTTACTCTCACCTCTTGATTAAGCAGACTCGTTAGTATTTATAGCATTCACTATTTAATATGTCAAAATATCTAGTATCTAGAACCAAAAAATTACTATAAATTATGCTTAATTTTATTAGTTGCAAATATAACTCTCAAAATTTGTAAATAATAGGGATTTTTTACTTATCTTTAAAAAAAAAAAGAATCGATGGATTACTATTTCGATTCTCAAAAGAGGCAAAATCAAAAAAAATACATGTGTTTGAGTTTAGAGCTAAATTGTAAATTGTAGTTGAGAGTGGTGTAGAGAGTTGGAATTTGGTATAAGAGCAAACTTTTCTTCTTCTTCTCTCATAAGAATCTCTAGTTCTTCTTTACCCTTCTTATTTTTGTTTTGTTTTTCTTTTCTTTATCTCTCTTTTCTTCTATCTTCTTCCTCCTCTCTACGTTATTCTATTTTTTTAATCCATGTTATGTGTCTGTCCTCATCTTCTTTAGCTTTCCTCATGCTAGCATCATTGATGCTGCTGTTACCAATGATCGAATAATTGGTCAGACTCAGATCCGTGCTCATATTTCCATCATCTTAGACATGGGTCGTATGAACTACGATATATGGTGAGAATTATTTGAGACTTATTGTCTCACATTCTCTGTCACCGGGCATCTCGACGGCACATCTCAGCCCACCGGTCCCGAAGATAAAGCCTGGAAACAGGCTGATTGTAAAACCCGTGTTCCGCAAATCTGCCAAACGAGAGAAATGAGTTAAGGCAGGAAGGACTTTTAGCCAAGAAAGAATAAGGGGGATTGAAGTTTTAGCTGAGGAACCAGTCAGTTCGGGTGATTTTTGAGCTGAGGGAGTTTTTACCGAGCTGAGGGAGTTCTTACAGAGCTAAAGTTACAGAGCTAAAATAAGCTGACCGGATTTTTCGGAAAATTAGCCAGCTGAAATAGACTGGCCGAGTTTTTCGGACTGAACTGATCAGCTCGATGCAGTCCGTGACGAGTTCGGTCTAAGGGAACAGTTATCGGACTGAAAGTAGCTGGAAACGGTTTTAGCCAACCAAAAGAGCGCGTGTGGGCAGTTTTTAGCCGAAAGGGTGCAAATGTGAAAAGGGGCGGTTATGAACGGTTTCCTTCGATGGAACCGATTGGCTTGTCCATTTAAGGGACTTTCGGTCTCATTTTCGCGCAGGAAGAACTCCGAAAGACCGAGGGAAATTCTGAGGGAAAATTGATTATTGCCGAGAGAGATAATCATCCGAGGGAATCCGATATTGCCGAGGGAAATATCCATCCGAGAGAGATATTCACCGAGGGAGATCCGATATCGCCGAGAGACAGTTTTCACCGAGGGAGATCCGATATTGCCGAGAGACAATTCACCCGAGGAGAAATCCAATAGTGCCGAGAAGGAGATTCTGCCGAGGGAATCCGATACTGCCGAGAGACAATTCACCGAGGGAAAATTTGATAGTGCTGAATTCGATTCTGCCGAGGGAAATTGTTGCCGATAGAATCCGAATTCGCCGAAGGAAATTCTTGCTGAGAGGATTTGAATCGACCGAGGGAAATTCTAGCTGAAACAGTCTGTTTCTTGCCGAGGGAAACATACCGATCGATATGTACGTGGGCGCGACCGATCCAAAGGCAACAAAAGGTGTCCGAACGTTCCGAGGGAAAAAATAAAAGGTGAGTGCGTGACCGTGGCCTTTAGTCTGGGTCGTTTCATGCTTAGATTGTATTCTGTTTACTTGATGAATACGATAGCTTATCATATTCATGTTCTGCTGGCTATCCGTGATGATTGATCTATCTTGTTGGCAATCTAGACTGAGATTGGCCGAAAGCATAGATAATCACTCGGCTAGATTATGTTCTGATAAGCATACCTGTCTGTTTAATCTATGTTTGTTGCGATTACTTGACTTGGCTCGGTGAGACGGGATGACCGCTCTCACTAGGCAATTCTGTTGCTTATGCCTCCTTTTTGGATGCAGATTCTGAGTGTACCCGAGATGGTACATATGATGCTTGATCCGTTCGCGAGACAACATGCTGGAAGGGGATGGATGGTTTATCGTTAGGGTAAAAAGGACTAGTAAAAATGTAATAGCTTATTAGCGAACTCTCATTTTGTACTGGAACCTCGAATATTAATTCAAATATTCTGTTTAACTTCACTTATGTTCGATAAAAAGGCTTGTCAAATTGAACCAAACGCGAATAAGTTAAGAAATATGATAAAAACTAACCGGCTGGAATTTAGTTAAGTGTTGGCTAAAAATACGAATCCGGGTTAGGATTTTACACTGATGGTGCAGTGAAAATGTGGATATATGGCACTATATCGGAGTCTCTTCTCAACAATGTCCTCAAAACAAAATGCACCGCTCATGAGCTATGGAGCATCATCGAAAATCTCTTCCGAGATAACAAAGAAGCTCGTGCCATTCAATTGGATAACGAGCTCCGCACATTGACGATGGGCGATATCTCCGTCCAAGATTATTGTCAGAAACTGAAGTCGCTTTCTGATCTTCTTGCAAACGTCAACGCTCCGGTCTCCGATCAAACCTTGGTGATGTATATGCTTAATGGCATCTCAGAAAAGTTTGATAACATAATCAATGTTATCAAACATTGATCTCCTTACCCGTCTTTTAGTGAATCCCGATCGATGCTTCTCGATGAGGAACGAAGGCTCGCCACACAACGCCGCACTGTGTCCAGTCACTCTGACAACTCCTCGTCTCCGCAGATTCTACTTGCGACCTCGTCCAATAATTTCTCGATGCCATCTCAGTCACCTCATAACCACTTCGCCGCCTCGCGTAATCAATATTCAACGCCTCCAACCTCGTCTCATCCCAACAATTCCAACCGAGGAAATCGTGGCAAAATACCCGGAACCGAAGAACCGAACCGAACCCGACCCAAAAAAGGGAACCGAACCGAATCCGTAACCGACAAAATACCCGAACGGATCCTAGATTCCTATACCCGAAGAACCGAAACCGAACCCGAACCGAACCGAGAACCGAATGGGTACCCGAAATACCCGAAATATAATTATATATCCAAAATGTTAATTATATTTAGACTTGATATAACCCAATTACCCAAAATTATAATTATAAAACCCGAAGATATCAATTATTGTTAGACCGAAATAACCGAAATATCTAAAATAATAAAAACAAATCTGAAAATTCTTAGTTATATTTGTCAAAATTTAACCAAATTTTATTCAAATTTAGCATTTTTTTAGTTTTTTCCTATATTTCGGGTATCCGGAACTGACCCTAACCCGAAAATACCCGAACCGAACCCGAACCGAATTTTATAAATACCCGAATGGATGCTTCAACCTTATACCCGAAAGACCCGATACCCGAAAGAATCGACCCGAACCCGAACGTGTACCCGAATGCCCACGCCTACTAACCGTAATCGTGGCGGCGGTCGTAATGGCAAAGGTTGTGGAAACCCTTCTTTCCAGTGGGGTAATGGACCGTGGCCACCAAACAATTGGGCTTCATCAAATCAACAAAATTGGCCCAATTTTCCACCTTGGCCTATTACTAATCAGTGGCCCAACAATAACACAATCTGGCCCAACAACAACACAATTTTGTCCAACTAACAACAACAGTTCGTGAACTCATTTTCACGTTTCAACGGCACCGCCCCTTCACCAGCACATCAACCGCCACTGGCTCAAGGTCTACTCGGCCAGTCTCCGTCTGGCGGCTCCGCTTATCTCAATCAGACTTCTCCGTTTCCACAACAAGGCTTCATTCATTCCGCTTTCCTCAACACCTTTAACACACCGACGCTTAATGATCCGACAGATTCCGATTGGTATATGGATTCTGGCGCTACCGCTCACCTGACCTCGCAGCCAGGTACGCCTCATTCTCCTCCTAGTTCGCTTCCAGTTGTCACTGTTGGTAATAGATCTTCCCTACATGTCACGTCTATTAGCAATTCTTCAATTTTTTCTTCTTCTGCACGTCCTCTTCATCTCCGAAATATTCTTCATTGTCCTGGAATTCTTAAAAATTTAATCTCTGTTCGCCAATTTACTTCTGATAATCTCTGTACAATTGAATTTGACCCTTTTGGTTTTCTTATAAGGATCTTCAAACTCGGACGCCTCTTATCTAATGTGATAGTTATGGCCCTCTGTACTCTGTCTCCACTCCATCCGTTCCAGCTCAAGCTTTTGCCACTTCTATTATTGATCCGTCACTATGGCATCGTCGTTTTGGCCTTCTCGGCAACTCTACTCTTCGTTTTTTTATTTCTTCTGGTTTTTTAAAATGTTTGAAGCTCGATATGAAAAGTTTGTGCCATGCCTGTCAACTTGGCAAGCATACTCGGCTTCCCCTTCATTCTTCGATATCTCAAGTTTTTTCTCCTTTTGAAATTATTCATTCAGATATATGGACATCTCATGTTCAAAGTGTGAATGGAATAAAATATTATTTGATTTTTATTGACCAATTTAGTCATTTTGTTTGAGTTTATCCTTTGCGTCAAAAGAGCGAAACATTTTCAAATTTTATCATGTTTTATAACTTTGTTCAAATTCAATTTCAAACCCCCATTAAAGCTTTACAATGCGATAATGGTGGAGAATATAACAATCGTGATTTTTAAACATTTTTATCTTCTCATGGAATTTAAAGCCGTTTCTCATGTCCTCACACATCCTAACAAAACGGCCGTGCTGAGCGGACTCTCCGAACACTAAACAATTTAGTTCGGGCTCTTCTCTTTCAAGCTAATATGCCGACCACTTATTGGGTAGAGGCACTCCATATGGCTGCCCATCTTTTTAATATTTTACCTTCTTCTTCAATCGCTAATGAAATTCCTTTTGTTCGACTTTTTCATAAAACAATTTCATACAATCATCTTCGCGTTTTCGGGTGTCTTTTTTACCCCAACCTTCTTGCAACTTTGTCTCACAAACTCTCTCCGCGTTCTACGAAATGTATTTTTCTCGGTTTTCCCTCTAATCACCATGGATATCGTTGCCTCGATCTAGCCACTCGACGCATCATCATCTCGCGTCATGTAGTTTTTGATGAAACAATTTTTCCGTTTCAGTCTCCCTCGGAAACCGCATCTACTCATCACCCACCGACCTATTTTCCTCCGACATATTTTATTCTCCCTTCTCCTCCTTCTTCTCTGCCTCCACTAATTTCCGCTGATGCTTCTCTCCCGCCAAATAACTCACCATCCTCTTCTTCTTCCGCTCAAATTCCCACCGTAACTGCCACTACCCCTACGACTCCATCTTCTCCAGTGTCTGAGGCTGCTCAAGTTGTTAACAACACTACACAAATCCAACCACTTCCTGTCCAGCCTCCTCACCGTATGCAAACTCGTAGCAAAAGTGGCATCAACAAACCTAAACAAATTATCTCTCTTCACACACAAGTTGTGGTTCCTCTTCCATCTTCTCACATTCAAGCAGCCAAAATCCGTGAATGGAATGATGCTATGGGTAGTGAATATAATTCTTGTATTTCAAGTGACACGTGGGACTTAGTTCCACGGCCACATGCTACTAATATTGTGCGTTTTATGTGGATTTTTAGTCATAAATTTAATGCAGATGGATCTCTCGTGCGCTACAAGGCAAGATTGGTCGCAAATGGCAAGTCTCAACAGGTCGGCATCGATTGTGATGAAACATTTAGTTTGGTGATCAAGCCAGTCAAAATCCGCACTGTTCTTCATATCGCTCTTACTCGCGATTGGCCAATACACCAGTTAGATGTGAAGAATGCCTTCCTGCACGGAACCCTCAATGAAACTGTTTATATGCACCAACCGCCTGGTTTTATCGACCCATCGCGTCCTAATCATGTATGTCTCCTCAAAAAGTCGCTCTATGGACTCAAACAAGCACCCCATGCTTGGTATCAACGCTTTGCTCACTACGCCATACGCATGGGATTTATAAACAGCAAATCTGACACCTCTCTTTTTATCTATCGCCACGGGTCCGACATGGCTTATCTTCTCCTTTATGTCGATGATATCATCCTCACGGCCTCCACATATCAACTTCTCAGGTCAATCATTTCCTCTCTTTCTTCTGAATTTGCGATGAAAGACCTCTATATACTTCACCATTTTCTTGGCATTCGTGTTCGCAAAGACACTCATGGGATGTTTTTGGATCAACATAACTATGCCGCCGACATCCTTTACTGGGCCAACATGACAAACTGCAATCCATGCTCCACACCGGTCGACACTTGCTCCAAGATGACTGCCAACTCTGGCCCTCATGTCTCTGACCCGACGTTTTATCGAAGTCTCGCTGGAGCACTTCAATACCTCACATTCACCCGTCCTGACATCACTTATGCGGTCCAGCAAGTATGTCTTTACATGCATGATCCACAGGAGCCTCACCTCAACGCCCTTAAGCGCATCCTTCGCTACGTTCGTGGTACCATCTCCCACGGTATTCAACTTACCAACACGCCATCCAACAATCTCACCGCATATACTGATGCCGATTGGGCCGGTTTCTCTGACACTCGACGTTCCACATCCGGATATTGTGTCTTTCTTGGCGACAATATTGTCTCTTGGTCCTCCAAACACCAACATACAGTGTCTCGCTCCAGCGCCGAAGCAGAATACCGTGGAGTCGCAAATGCCGTTGCTGAAACCGCCTGGATACGGACACTTCTCGGTGAACTCCATTATCCCGTTTCTAAAGCGACCGTTGTTTACTGTGATAATGTCAGTGCCGTGTACCTTTCTACCAATCCGGTTCAACATCAACGCACTAAACACGTTGAGATCGATATTCATTTTGTCCGCGAAAGAGTAGACATTGGTCAAGTACGAGTCCTTCATGTACCTTCCGAGCATCAATATGCTGATATCTTCACGAAAGGGCTTCCTCATGCTCTATTTTCTTCTTTCCGATCCAGCCTCAACGTCCGTGATACTCCCGTTCCGACTGCAGGGGTGTGATAGAATAGGAAACTAGAGGATTTTCTTCCTACACATAAGAGATACTCAATAATTATGTAATTATTATTATTACCGTTGTATGTCTTTATATTGATTGTAATTACACATTATCAATCATCAATTGAGATTCATATCAAATTACATCTTTCTCCTTGCTCTTGTCCTTGTTTTATACTTCGATGAGATCGTGTTTAACGTCTCCGTTTATTCCGCCTGATTCGTCATGAATTGTCTTTTAAGTCTGAGGCTCCGACTATTACGTTTAGACCGCTTAACTCTTCCGTTTGAACAAGTCTTTGGTCTCGGCGGGGTTGACTAAGTATTCTGTATTTAATCTCCTTTGACCGTAAGTGTTGTTCACTCCGATAGGCCTTTCAGCTTGGGTTGTCACCTCATTACTCATTTAATCTCGTTTGACTTATTTGAGACATTTTTACCATAGGTTTATTGGATCCAATTTACTGGATCAGAGGTTTTAACCCCAAAATTAGCCCCACAATTTCTTAAACGCAGTGTTCATATCTCGTTTAAAGAATTTCACTCCGCAACTGCTTCCATTAAGCGAAAATTTCGGCCAGACAATTCACTTTTGGAGTTTTCCTCTTTACTGGAATTTTGGTTGAGTTGCGGAGTGAAATTCCTCTTCCAAAACTTTTGGTTGAGTTGGCCTTTGTCTTTTCCAACTTACGCCCAGTTTCGTGTTCGTCCGTCATATTCTTAGCTTTATTGCCGTTTCTTATGACTCTTGCGCTTCTCTGGCCGCGAGGGACATTTTTCGTCCCGCTAGTTTTAGTTTGATGCTAATTTATAAGACGTATAATTCAATTTCATTATTTTTAGTTTTTAGCTTGATGCTTAATGTAAGGCGTATACGTCAGTTTGATAATTTGATTGTTTTTGGAACAAAACAAAAACAAAAAACCAAAATCAGATCCAAATGAGCCACAAAAAACGAAGACAAGAAGAAACGACGATGAGCTTCACTGCTTCTCTCATCTCTTCTTTGGCGTTTCCGTCTCTCGTCCCACTCCACGATCTTCCTCCTTCCTTCTTCCTCGGAAACAAAGTCGTCAATCCAACAACTGTCACTCGTTCACGGCGGAAATTGTCCGCATCCTGTAGTCCGGCTGCAAAAGCAGCTGCGTCGTCGGAGACAGCCAAGGACGTTGTCCCCGAAACGGCTCCGACATCGGCGTCTGAGGTCGTCTCCAGCTTCTACGCCGCCATTAACGGCCATGATTTATCCTCCGTCACAGACCTCATCGGTCAGGACTGCGTCTACGAGGATCTCGTCTTCTCATCCCCTTTCGTTGGCCGAACGGTGAACCGATTCCCATGGACCAATCTCTCTTCTTTTCTCCATTTTTGTTTCTCAAAGCTTTCTTTCGCTAATCTACATAAACCAATGACAGGCAATTCTAGATTTCTTCGGAAAGTTCATCGAATCAACAAGTAGGGATCTGCAATTCGTGATAGATGACATTTCAACAGAGGACTCGTCAGCTGTTGGAGTTTCATGGCATTTAGGTTAGTTTCCAAAATTCAAATCCTGCTCTTATAAGGCACTTTACACTCAAATAGACTCTTTGTGATTTAAACGCCTATGTTGTTCTATTGATAACTCGTAAACTGGAGTTCTTGACAGAATGGAAGGGCAAGAATTTCCCGTTTAGCAAAGGTTGCAGCTTTTACCGGCTACAAGTAATCGATGGCAAGAGACAGATTGTGTAAGCAAACTCTTCTGATCTTCTCTACACAACTTTGCTGCTACTACAGTGGACTGACAGTAATGCCAATTTGTCTTCCCGGGCGTGAAACATTTCTTCTCGGTTTTGTCTGCAGATATGGGAGGGACTGCGTCGAGCCTGCAATCAAACCTGGAGAAACAGTTCTGGTAACATGAGCTACTACTTAATTTCGATTGTGTGGATCGATTTGAAATTGCAAGGTAATGCAGATTTGACATCTTTTGCATTTGCGTCCAGGCTGCTATAAAGGGAGTTACCTGGTTGCTGCAGAAATTTCCTCAACTGGCCGATAAATTTTGATGGAATTATAAAGCTCCTGCTTGATGAAGTGAATCAGCTTACAAATATAAGTTTTCCCCAGCAAGCCCCACCGTTGTCCAATTTGTGCAGGAAAGATATACTAGTACCATACTGTTCTACTCCAACTAGAAGTCGTCATGTCATGTGTATACAAATTGTTTCCGGTCTAATGAAATGCAGGCGTATATAGAATATGTGCTATTAACTAAGTAAAGCTCCAGTTGATCATCCTCAGATATGATGATATGATCAGCGAGGGTCACCTTCATCCTCTTTCTTGAAGAAGTTCTTCATCTGAACTTTGCTCCTCATAGATGGCATAATCAGTAGCGTCTTTCATCAGCTGATTCAATCCATCTAACAAAGGATAGGTATCACGTGCTTGAGGGCTTAATGTGTTCCCCACCGAGAATAGTGAAAACCCAGAACCTGTGTCAATCCAAGCACACCCAGGAGCCTTTTTCACACCCAAGTCCCTCATTAAAGTCCTCACTTCAGCAAGCTTTCTCCAAGAACCAGCAGCTGCATACATATTTGCAATCAACACATAGTATCCTGGGCTCTCTGGCTTCATCTCCAGGAGCTTTTCTGCTGCCCATTTACCAATCTCTGTGTTCCCGTGGATGTGGCAAGCGTTCAGTAGAGTAGCCCACGTGGCACTGGACGGCTCATATGGCATTCTGTAAATTTCATCTTTGGCTTTCTCCAGGAGACCTGCTCTGCCATAGAGATCAACCATACAAGAATAATGTTGAAGACAAGGACGTATACCGTACTCACACTGCATCTTCTTAAACAGCCTTTGGCCTTCATGGACTAACTTGGAATGACTGCAGGCCGATAGAACTGCAACCATGGTTATATGGTCAGGTTTAATACCAAATCTGATCATCTCCTTGAACAGGGCCAAGGCAACTCGACCTTCACCCTGAATTCCGAATCCATCTATCAAGGAAGTGTATGTTACTTCGTCTCTTTCGCTCATCAAATTAAATACTCGCTTTGCAGCTACAATCTTTCCCGATTTTGCATAAACATCGACAAGGGAGTTCCACAGCATTGTATAGTCCTTGAAGCACTTGCGCCTCAGGATGTAGCAGTGGAACTCTTTCCCATGTTGCAGGTTTGCAACCCGAGCACAAAGATGGAGAATGCTTGCAAGCGTAATGGAATTTGGCTGAAAGCCAGCAAGCAACATCTCCCTGAGAAGGAAAGAGGCTTCTTCTGATCTGTTCACTTGCGCATAACCGGAAATGATAGAGTTCCAAGTACTCAAACTATATACCTCAATCTGTTGAAACACTATAAAGGCATGCCTAAGGTCATCGCATTTCGAGTACATTGTGATCAACGTGTTTCGAACATTGTCAATCCCATTGTAAAAACTGCGAATTGCAAGACCGTGGATCTCTTTTCCCAACCGTCTTGCTCCTAAGAGCGAGCAGGCCTTCAAACCAATAATCACAGCCACAGGATCTAAGCTCGTGGGAATATTTCTCATCCTAGAGACTAAACCCAAAGCTCCTGCATAGTTTCCTGTATGCAAACAACCTCCAGAAATAATATTCCAAGTTATGACACTGACTTCTACACCTGGAAACCCCATTTGATCAAAAAGCTCAAACGCTTCACTCCACATGCCTACCGAGGAATAGCAGCTTATCACTGCATTCCATGAGACAGCATCCCTTTCAGACATTCTATCGAACAACCTCCGAGCAATACCCACGTTTCCAAACCTTTTATACATAGAGATCAATGCATTGCAGACATACAAGCTGCACTTGTGAGAGCTAACCTCAATGGATCCATGAACCACCCTTCCAGAAGCAATGTCAAAAGTTTCCCCACAGGCCTTGAGAACAGATGGATAAGTGAAGGCATCAGGTCGAATTCCCTTGCTCACCATTCGCTTGTAAGCAGCAACGGCCTCCTCAAAAAGCTCGTTCTTGGCATAAGAACGGATGAGCACATTCCAAGGCAAGGGATGCAAAATGTCAGAGTTCTCATTGATTGATCGAGCTTCGCTGTGGAGATTAAAGGCAGCGTAAAAAGTAACCACCTTAGGGACTAGAGCGGAGTGATATTCGACACCCGACGAAATACAGTGAGCGTGAATTTGCAGCCCTGGCGAAAATGCACGAACATGAACGCAGGCGGATAGAAGGGAAGCCACGGAATGCAAAACGAGGTCACCTGATACAGAAGAAGAAGAAGATTGAAGACGTAGAAGAGAAAACATTCTAAAGGCGTCATGCAAATGACCGTGGCTGGCGAAATGTCGGAGAGATTTGAAAAAAGTCTCAATCAGCATTGATTCATTGTGGGTTTCGGAAGTTATTGGCACAGGACTGGGTGGCTGTTTCCATGATTTGGGAATAAACTTGACAATGTCGGAGATACCTCCAAGAATAGGACGGAAGACAAATACGGCATATACTGTCTTTGTGTAACAACATCATAGGTGGCATCTGATCACAGTTGATCCGACCACTAGAACAAGCAGATTCAAATAATTTTCTACTCCTCCTGTAATCAAAGCGGGAGAAAAATTAGGCTACAAGGTGAGAAAAATTCATTGAGGCATAGCATCGAACACGTGGTGCGCTGAACACACCATGTACACACTTAAAACCCGAGAGTATATCCATCGCAGAATCGAATATAATGATTGAAAATTCTGGGAACATAGAGAAGAAAGAGAGATTTTTGAACGGGGAAGAAGGCGAGAGAGAATCGCAGAAAGTAACGACCCGAGGCTCCGAAGAAGAAGAAGACTCCATGGCAAACTTGCTTGTCGGCCACTCATCAGAGCATATTGGATCAAAGAAAGTTATGGGCCTTTGCATAAAAGGCCCATGTTGAACTACAATGCTATAAGGCCCATTGAGGTTAGTTTCCAAAATATCTGAGGAATCGAGGCAAAGTAGAGGCCCATATACAAAAATGTGGCTACCATTATCCATCTTCTTCCGTCGTTATCCACTTCTCTCTCCTTTGTGTGGACAAATGCATTTCCTCTATTCTCTTACGCTATTTCTCACTCTCGTCCATGGCGACCACCGCATCTACGTCTCTCCCACGTAATTACTCCTTCACTCCTCCTCGTCCTCCTCCCTCTTTCATCCGCGGTCCGCCGCTGGCTATATCTATACCGCGCTATCTCCGCCGCGAGCGCCGGCTGGCTCTGAGGTTGGACCAGAATTCGAAGCAGAGGAGTGTTGTAAACGTCAGATGCGAGGCGACGGAGGTATCTTCTTCGTCTGTTACCTCGCCTGGAAGGAACTGGGTGCCAGTTGTGCCGTTATCGGCGCTTCCGAAAGGTGAACGGAGAGTGATTATTCAAGACGATGATACGATATTGCTGCTTTGGTACAAGAACGATGTGTTTGCAATTGAGAATCGTTCTCCGGCGGAAGGAGCTTACAGTGAGGGACTTCTCAACGCTAAGCTAACTCAGGTTCTCCCTCTTCTTCGTCATTGGAATTTTGACGGTGTTTGTGAGTATATCAGGTGTTTGTGAAAATTCTTGACGGAGTAGAGTGATAGCTTTTTATGAGATAGATATCTTCACCTTCTTAATCAGCACATGGATCGAGTTACTTCCAAATCATTGGATTTTGATTCCGTTCTGCCTTAGCTTCAGTATTATTTGATTCTACAGGAACGTAAATGTCAGATTTTTACAAAGAGAAAGTTAGATTAAGAATACTATGCATTGTGAAATGTTGCTATGATGAATGCTTTATAAGATTGTTTGGATTTGTTAGCTTCTTTGCTAGTTGAAAATTACTTGATTTCTCACTTAATCAGTTAGTCAGCTGGGGTTATCGTATGTGGAAAGGTTCGCTTTATAAACAAATTGGTTGCACATCACATGCTATGAATCTCATGCTCACCGTATTTTTCGTTAGGGTTTTCAACAACTACTACTATAATGCGCATCGAGGTCTTAGTTTAATAAACTACTTTTCACTCACCAATTTTCTTGGCTTCTCTAACAGTAAGTTATCCATTTTTTTCTAACAGGATGGTTGCATTGTGTGCCCATCAACGGATAGTACGTTTGATCTTAGAACTGGAGAGATCCGGGAATGGTACCCAAAAAACCCGGTTCTCAGAGTCTTGACACCTGCACTGAGAAAACTATTTGTATACCCTGTCAAATTTGATGAACAAAACATCTACATCAGCATAAGGGACAGCGGGAAAACCGAGGCAGCTGCGGAGATCGTCTTCAGTGGAAAAGCTCAGCCTGGGCTCACAGCAACAAATGTCAATGTCGACGAGGTAAAAAAAAAAAAAAAAAAGATAGGCCTCAAAATGTAAAATCTGTTTCATCTGGGCAATAATACCAAAAGGGTTGATGATAATTTAAATTTTTGAATCAGGTGAGAATGGTGGTGGACGAGGGTTCTGAAGGATTTGGTTTCTCAAAGAAGAACGAAGTGATAAACGGGAAAGCAGCAGTGATAGGGTTCTTGCTGCTGTTAGATTTTGAGCTATTGACAGGTAAAGGTCTATTGAAGGGGACAGGATTCTTGGACTTCCTTTACTCTGCTTCAGATGCTTTCAAGTAAATATATATATATATATATATATATATATTGGTCTGGTTTTGCTTACCTGCTTGTGCAATTTGTGGATGCATTACCCAACAAATGGAGAAACAAACATACTTTAGTGTCAACTCACACCATGTCTTAGTATATGAATCACATATATAGAGATGTCTGCATTGTCATTTTTTGTGTTTTACCTCTTTATATGAGATATTATTTGTTCTCCCTGAGTTAAAATTATGATCTTCAAGCTTTCCAGTAACTGTTGTGTTCGACTCTGCATCCTTTCTTCCTTTGATTTTGTTTTCTTTTTTTCTTTTTTGAACCTGAATACCAAAAACTTTCACCAAGATTATGAGTTTGATTGGTAAGGTATACCGTTTGGAAAGAATATTCTAAACATCTCAATATGATCGACCCATAATTTCGGAATATTTAAGAAGAAAGGGAGGTCTTAATTTGTAGATAGTGAAGGAGAGAGTTGATTGTATTCAAATTGGTTTGCTCCAAAGTTAGTGAGTTTCCGTGCGAGGAATCTTTCTCAGTTCGTGTTTAATTTGTGTACCCCATAAATAAAATCCCATACTTGTAAGTTTTTTTTGTTTTTCTTTGTTTTCTGTGTGCAAAACGAGACCAGACAAAAAACAACTTTCTGTCTTTTAGTCAAACTCGGAAGGATTTTTAAAAGTGAAAATTGAAGGAAAGGCTCCCTATAAGACTATATGATGACGTCATGCGTGATTAAATGTAACACAAACTCAAAAAAAAAAAAAAAAAAAAGGAGGCACGTCTCATGTGTTTCACCACGTGATGTTGTGTGATTAAAAACTGTTTTTAAAAAAAAAAAAATAATCATACTTTGCATCGAGTCATATTGTATAAGTGTTTTATTTACGACGAATATCTTCATCTTTTTTATATGATCATGTAAATTTTTAAATTAAGATCATGATTCTGATTAGCAGAAAATGTATAGGTGTTTTAAGATGCAAATGTCCTCCCAATTGATAATTCATCCACACATGACACATCGGTCTACGAAGCAATTGAATAAATTTATGATGAATATTTTTGCACCATTTTTTAATAAGATTTTTTTCTCATACAGTCATATATATATATTTACATTTCTAGTAAAAGACTGATACTCGTATAATATTGAACCTTTTTCACAATTTTGTTAAGATTTTCCTACTAAACTATTATATTATATATACATAACTTATAACTGAGAATGATCGTAGTTTTGACCAAAAGGATGAAAGATTTGGTTATATTATATATACATAACTAATGGTAGTACAAGAGGGTTTGGTTTCTTTGTGTTCTAGGTTCAAACTTTTTGTTATGATGAAAGATTATTCTTTAAATCAGAATATCAAAATGTTGACTACGGATATTGTTAGAGAGTTTATTGGGTTTAGGTTGATGAGTAGATCATATCTAAAATTGGTTATTTTGCTTAAATTGGACAATTTCACACCGCTAATTTTGTTGTCACCTCGGACCCTAAATCTCACAGTTTTGGATACGCAACTAGATTCAATCAATCACGCATGCATTATACGTCGAATAATCCACCACTAGTATCATGTTGGGATTCCATTTGTTTATCCAATTGAGTATAAAAAGTTGATGTAAACTTTAACAAGTTGAAACGCCGATCGGATCATCGATCATAGAAAAAGAAACACATCAACCGTCAGGCACATGTCAATATCACATATTCCCCTGGTCGTACCTTTGACTTTTAATATTATACATTCATTCAATCGGATATGTCTTTCTTCTCCTCCAACGTTTTTATATTCAACACTTTCGCTTACGATCATCAACTCAAAAATGGATTCGAGAGACACCGGGGAAACTCATCAGGCCAAGTACAAAGGTATCCGTCGCCGAAAATGGGGAAAATGGGTATCGGAGATTAGGGTTCCTGGAACTCGCGAGCGACTCTGGTTAGGCTCTTTCTCCACCGCCGAAGGCGCCGCCGTAGCCCACGACGTTGCTTTTTACTGCTTGCACCGACCATCTTCCCTCGAGGACGAAGCTTTTAACTTCCCTCACTTGCTCCCACCTTCCCTCGCCTCAAACACATCTCCTAAGTCCATCCAAAAAGCTGCCTCCGACGCCGGCATGGCCGTCGATGCCGGGTTCGCCATAAGCAACGACGGAGGAAGTGGTGACGGCGAAGATAGATCGTCCACGGCGTACAGGGAAGAAGACAGCGAACGGGAAACGCTGAGCATCTCCGTGTACGATTATCTAGATGAAGATCGCCTTTGATCCACATATTGATTTGTTATACGAACACCTTGTTTTAGCAATTTATATAGGATGTGAATAGAATTTGTTTTGTTTTTATGTAACTTCTGAATCTTTCTCGCCACGTGAGCTTTCATTTCTCAGGCTGCTTTTCTTATGATGTAGTTTTCATCAAGAAAACAAAAAAATTATACATGAACACGGACGGTTGATTCAGCCCATTATAAATATAAAATAAATAATATATTTGCATTTTATTACTTGTTAAAAAAAAAAAAAATTATACATGCATTTTCTAAGATAACAAGTTGTAGTATGATCAGATTTGAAAAATCTGAATTACAAAATAATAGCTTCAAAGATTTGAAAAGTTTAATACCCAAAATTCTCAAATGTCAGGTATAAAATGTTGACACCAGAGAAATGATTGTCGGGCTTTGCAAGTGGAAATGGGCCCATTGAACGAAACCAATAAGACCCAATTACGACCAGAAGAAATGAAAAATCAGGCTCTTGACTTGACCCATTTTTCCCCTCCATCATTTGATTCTAGAAGGAAAAAAACAATAAAGACATTGAGTGGCACGCACGTTCCATTTTTCTATCACAACAAACTCACAAAAACGTGAGAGAGACAACAACAAAAAACGAGAGTTTTTGGTCGCCGACCATATCACCAGAGTAGAGAAATAGATAACGCAAATCGGCAAAACTCAAGCTTCTTTCCATTAAGTAGGAGTTTGAATGGTTGTTTGTTTGTAATGGGCTGTATTTGCGCCACCGCGCGTTCTCCAAACGCCGCCGTTGCCAACAATGAGCTACTAGATTCCAGCAAATCCACCCTTCATCTCATCCCTCATCCACCGTCTTCATCATCTTCTTCATCCATAAAGGAAGGATCTTTCACACGTCCGACTTCTACAGCTTCCATCACCGTCGTCGCCAATGGTTACCCAGTGGTGCGTCATCCCTCCACGTTATCTGATCGAAACAGCAATAAACCAGTGGTTGTTGTGGGAGCTCCGGCCAGGAACCACACCAGAAGAGTCACGGATATACCGGTGGCGCAGCCTACGCAGCAGCTACAGCGTCTGCCTGGAAATAACACGGAACTTGCCAACGCAGAATGGCCGTCTTGGTTGGCTTCTGTTGCCGGAGAAGCTATCAAAGGATGGGTTCCTCGCTGCGCAGATTCCTATGAGAAGTTAGACAAAGTTAGTTGATCTTTCAATGGAAAAAAAAAATCATATTTTATGCTCTTTGAATAGAAATTTATGTTCTGTGTATTGTTGTAGATTGGACAGGGCACTTACAGCAGCGTGTACAAAGCTAGAGACCTGGAAACGGGAAAGATTGTGGCGATGAAGAAGGTTCGGTTTGTGAATATGGATCCAGAGAGTGTCCGGTTTATGGCCAGGGAGATTCTCATTCTTCGTAAACTTGACCACCCCAATGTTATGAAGCTTGAAGGTCTAGTCACTTCTAGACTCTCAGGTAGCCTCTACCTTGTCTTTGAGTACATGGAACACGATCTTGCAGGTCTAGCTGCAACTCCTGGAATCAAATTCTCTGAACCTCAGGTATTACCTTTTCTGTTTTACTATAAGTGTTATAATTCGGAAAATTCAAGTGACAAGAGAGTCTTACTTTGTTTTCAGATCAAGTGCTATATGCAACAACTGTTCCGTGGGCTTGAACATTGCCACAGACGAGGGATCCTCCACCGTGATATTAAGGGATCTAATCTCTTGATTAATAACGAAGGTGTTTTGAAGATTGGTGATTTCGGATTGGCGAATTTTTATCGGGGTGATCGAGATCTGCAGCTGACAAGTCGGGTTGTAACCTTGTGGTACAGAGCGCCTGAGCTGTTGCTCGGTGCCACTGAGTATGGACCAGCCATAGACCTGTGGAGCGCTGGCTGCATTCTCACTGAGCTCTTCGCCGGAAAGCCTATTATGCCAGGACGCACAGAAGTAATCCAACTCTCTTATACCTTTATAGTTTCTTATGAACAAATTTGTTAGCACTGGCTTTATAATCCGAAACACCATCTATTCAGATTCTGATTCTCAGAGCCCTAGATCTTACAGAACACAACTGATGAGATAATTATCGTTTTTCTTCTCAGGTGGAGCAGATGCACAAGATCTTTAAACTCTGTGGTTCACCCTCAGAAGATTACTGGAGAAGAGCAACTCTGCCACTTGCAACAAGCTTTAAACCGAGTCATCCTTACAAGCCTGTTCTTGCTGAAACCTTCAATCATTTTCCTGCATCAGCTCTGACACTCATCAATAAGCTACTAGCAATAGAACCTGAGAAACGTGGATCAGCTGCTTCTTCCTTGAGGAGCGAAGTAATATATTGATACTAACCAGAAATCCATGCTTATTAAATAAGTTATTAGATGCAATTCTCATGATCAGTTAAAAAACTTTCTTCTCTTCAGTTCATCACCACGGAGCCACTCCCTGCTAATCCAGCAAACTTACCTAGATACCCACCAAGCAAGGAACTTGACGCTAAGCTTCGCAACGAAGAAGCAAGAAAGTAAGGCTGTACATGACATTTTCAATTCACTGTTACTTCTCTCTTGTTGGGCTTTTCTCATAAAAATTTTGGTTGCAGACTAAGGGCAGAGGATAACAAGAGAAGAGGGGGAGAAACTGTGACAAGAGGACGGCCAAAAGATCTTAAAACTGCCCAGACACCTGAGTTTATGGCCGCAGGGCAGTCAAAAGTCACATGCATCAGCCATAAGTTCAAAACAGACGAGGAAGGTGGTACCGGGTTTAGGATCGAACCACCTAGAAGAGGGATCCAGCAGAATGGTCACGCTCATGCTTCTTCAATGGTTCACCCAAGTGTTGCTAATACAGAATGGAACAGAAGTGGAAGCATGAAAAGGCAAACAAATGGAGAGCTGAAGTCTAGGATATCAGAAACAGGAGATTTGTCTGGTGATTCTTATAGAAGAGATTCCAACAGAGATTACTCGACCGTAAGCCTCTTTTTTCCCCTTCTAGTTGTTTTGTGTACCTTAAACCTTTTGGTATGTAGCTGTTGAGTTGCGTTGGTCTGTGTCAGGGAAACGCACCAAGGAAAAACAGAATCCATTACTCAGGACCGTTGATGCCTCCCGGTGGAAATCTAGAAGATTTGCTGAAAGAGCACGAGAAGCAGATCCAACAAGCTGTCCGCAAAGCCCGTGTCGAAAAGTCAGCATCGAAGAAAACAGGGCAGCAGCAGCGTTACACAGGAAGAAATTCTCGGTAGCTAAAAGAGAGGGAAAAGGAACAGCATAGCACACGTTTTGAGGTTTCATCAAGCCATAGAAACTCATGAAAGCGTTTTTTGTTTTGCCAGGGGGGTTGATGCAATGTATAGTCAAATATTGTTTCTTAGGCCAACAAGATTGACCACACTATAATGTCAAACTTCGTTTTTTGTACATACACAAGGCCCGAATTCAGAGACCTATAACTACTATCCGAAATATACGGGTTGCTGAGTCCGGGTATTCCGGTTTAATCTTAATCATTCGGCTAATTATTACTTTTTACTCTTAGATTTTTATATTGAATTTGGTGATAATACGCTGTGGAATTTTGTGAAATGTTCTCGGGGATTATTGCGTGTACATTGACTTACCAATCGTAATTATGTATAATACTCTGCGAATCAACGATATACAGTACACACTAATAATAAATATGAACAAAATCGTTTTTTCAACATAAAAAAATGTTACATATTTTTTCCAAATTTAGAAAATGTTATAACATAAATTATATTTTGATTAAGTGATACTGAATGCAAATACTCCATGTTATAGTTTTAACTTTTAAGTGGTAATACAATTTGTAGAATTTTATGATTTTTAAAAGAGAAAAGGGTTATTGAGTTGTGGGAACGCGAGAAAACATCGGGACGAGTAAGGCTAGAAACGTGGGAATAAAGAAGAAGAAGAGATCTCAAAGTTAAAAAAAAAATTTAGGAAAAGACCAGAGTCGTTGGATTTGCGAGTGACTTTTACGTTACGAGATTAACCGCAGACTCGTTCAAAAGACCATCCTCACTTTCCTAGTATCCAAGTAATCCAAATTACTGTCACGCTAATTACCTCTCTATTTAAACTCATCACTTTTTCAATCATCATTAACCACTAATTTACTCTTCTTCTTTTCTTTTGTTGTTGTTTTCTTCTCTATACATATTTTGTATTTTATAATATAAAAAAATACACCTGCCTGTATTTTATTTTATTTTTGTGGATATTAAAGAAAACACAAGACAAGAATGACATACAATGCGCCTCCTCCAGTGGTAATAGGCTTTTTGGCTGCCTTCAAATATATTTATTATTATGGTATTAGTGTCGAGTTTTGGTTCGACTTGTCTTTTCTCTAAGTATATAATTACATCACATGAATAATGTAGTTTCATCAATGAGACTCTAACATCTTATCATATTATTTCCTCACTTATTTCATTTTTTGCTGCTAAAAAAAATACTTGAAACGTAATTTTGATAATTTAAATATATTTTAAAAAATTAGCCATGAACTGTATATCATCTACTATGCTAGAAAAATTATTGTAACGAAAATATGGTAACTCAACAGTTTTTTTTGGGACATTTAGTATCATCTATAAATTAACAATACTAAATCTTGATCAGGATGATGAGGAGAACAAAGGAAGATCGACAGAGAATAATCATCGGCAAATGGATTACAACGATTGGTTACCGGTAACGGCGTCTAGAGAGGCCAAGTGGTATTACTCCGCCTTCCACAATGTCACGGCCATGGTTGGCGCCGGAGTTCTCGGTCTCCCTTTCGCCATGTCACAACTTGGCTGGTAACTTTCCAAGTTTTTTTTATTTTGCTCTTCACAAAATAAAAGTAGTAATTAACGGATAAACTTTGTTATCAAACAGGGGACCTGGACTTGTTGCAATAATGTTGTCATGGGCTATAACGTTCTACTCGTTGTGGCAAATGGTGGAGTTACACGAAGCTGTCCCCGGGAAACGGTTAGACCGTTATCCAGAGCTAGGTCAAGAAGCGTTCGGACCAAGACTAGGTTACTGGATCGTCTTGCCGCAACAGCTTCTGGTCCAGATCGCTACCGACATTGTCTACAACGTGACCGGAGGCAAATCGCTTAAGAAATTCGTTGAGCTTCTTTTTCCTCATCTTAATCATATCCGTCAGACTTATTACATCCTCGGATTCGCCGTGGTCCAGATCGTACTATCTCAATCTCCTGATTTCAACTCTATCAAGATCGTCTCTCTTCTAGCCGCTCTCATGTCTTTCTTGTATTGTCACCAAACCCAAAACAAAAACAAAAATCCTCTGTTTTTTTATATATCTTTCTGATCCCTTTGAAATTTGTTTGCAGTTACTCAATGATAGCGTCTGTAGGGTCAATAGTGAAAGGAACGCATCACCGTCCATCGGAGTATGGAGTTAGAGGAGACTCGGTTGCCGCAATGGTATTTGACGCTTTTAACGGAATTGGAACCATAGCGTTTGCGTTTGCAGGACACAGTGTGGTTCTTGAGATCCAAGCTACTATTCCTTCAACACCTGAAGTCCCTTCGAAGAAACCAATGTGGAAAGGAGTCGTCGTTGCTTACTTAATCGTCATCGTTTGTTACCTCGCTGTGGCTATCTCCGGTTTTTGGGCTTTCGGTGATCTTGTTGAGGATGATGTTCTCATTTCCCTTGAGAGACCTGCTTGGCTTATAGCTGCTGCTAATTTCATGGTCTTTATCCATGTCATTGGTAGTTATCAGGTCTAGTTTTTTTTTCATGTTCTGTCTCTTTTCCAAAATTTGATTACATTGTAACTGATGATCATCTTGACAGGTTTTCGCGATGTCGGTGTTTGACACGATCGAGTCATATCTGGTTAAAACACTGAAATTCACTCCTTCGACAATACTTCGTCTAATCGCACGTAGCACATACGTTGGTTAGTTCTCATTTAGCTTCTTTTTTTTCACTTTATCTAGAGAAATGGGAACTGAGAGTCTTGGGTTTGTGCAGCATTGATATGTCTTGTAGCAGTTTGTATCCCCTTTTTCGGAGGTCTTTTAGGGTTCTTCGGTGGCCTCGTCTTCTCATCAACCTCATACTTCGTAAGTCACTCTACCAAAAAAAAAACAACAACAATACATCTCTGGTTCTTTGCATACATAAAGATGAATATGATGTATTTTACCTCTGTAATTTGCAGCTGCCTTGCATTATATGGTTGATCATGAAGCGACCAAAACGATGGAGCTTCCATTGGTTTGCCTCTTGGGTTAGTCTTTCTTTCTTGATTCCACAAGGCTTAGTCACAAGCTGATTAACCCTATAATTCTCTAATCCGTTGTTAATTTCAAAAAACAGATAGCAATAGTCATTGGAGTCTTGATAGCAATTTTTGCGCCCATTGGAGGAATGAGACACATTATCCTTTCAGCAAAAAGCTACAAGCTCTTCTCATAGGCTTTAAAAGCCAAAGCAACCACCATCACAACAACTTACAATTTTTTTTTTTTTTTTTTTTACCTTTTAAACTTAGCCGTTTAGTTGGGAATACATAGTTAGATATTCGATTCTTTGGGCTTCTCATTTCTTTTGTCTTCCCCTTTTTTTCTTTTTGTTGTTATAACTTTTCCATCAAGAACTGCCTTCCGAATCGCTTCCGGCTCTACGCGCTTTTTAGCCCTGAGGCTGTGACGGATGTTCTCTCTAACCAGTCATGTAAAATCACCTACAAAGGAATAGCATACGATATGTGGTCAACCGCGTGCTCTGAACTTGCAGATTTTTAGCTTTTTGTGCTCTCTCTTTTTTTTTTTTTACAAGTCTATATAGAATTCTACTGCAGGTAAAATACCTATAGAATTCAGAACTTTTTGGTTATGGATTGTAATAAAACATTTAAAATAATGCGATCGGCTTTCCGTTTTTCGCTGTTGACTTTGTATCAAATACGTATTCAGGAACGTTAAAATACTCTGACTCAGGGAGAGGGTTTGGTGCTCCGATCTGGAGTGAATGGGCCAATCAGACTGTTTGTTTATATATAGCGCTTTCATAACGTCGCTAGACATGTCTTCAGTGCTCAATACTCAATGGAGTCATATCGAATTAGCCATTAAGGGGATACTTGCAAAAATGACTCACAATTTGTGGTTAAATGCAAACATAATTTTTTTTTTTTAATTTTCAACAAATACCACTTTCTCTCCGTTATATCCTTCACAACCACACCTATTCACAAAAATGCCATTATACTCTTAATATATATATTTTTTAAATAGCAAAAAAATACAATAATCTATGGCATATCAATTATTTACAAAAATGTCATATTTTTCAATTTTTCCAACCACCATTAACAACCAATTTCAAACTCTAAATGCTTACCCAACCTATTTTCGAGCTCTAAATGCTCAGTATGTGAGCTCATAACCTCATAATCTTCCATTTCCTCTCAAATTTCATCAAAAAAACTCTCTAATTTACGTTTTAAAAATTGCAAATTCATTGATCTTGTGATTTTCGGTGATATTTGCATTAAAAACGATTGGGTTTCTTTGGTATTGGTAAAATTCGAAGTTCTGGGCGCTTGAAGAAGCTAAAAACGATCTCAAACCGGATCTAGGTAATTACCCACATGATTTTCGTTAAATTCGAAGTTCTGGGCGCTTGAAGTCTGCTTTGTATCGTAGACTTGACATGAAGTCTTCTAATCAACGCATAGGTTAGTTTTGCAATTGACAATTTTTTTAGTTTTTAAACGCAGACTTCACGCGAAGTCTGCGAATTCTCCTTTGAAAAAAAAACATGCAGACTTCAGGAGAAGTCTGCGTAAAAATGAGGTTAGTTTTGCATTTGACCAAAATTTTGACTTTTTTAGAGCAGACTTCACATGAAGTCTACTCTAGGTCAGTTTTGCATTTGACCAGAACTTTGATTTTTTAGAGAGGTTAGTTTTGCGTTTGACAAAAATTTCAAATATTGACCAGGAAAATCAATTAATTAGTAGACTTCGGGTGAAGTCTGCTTCATTGAGTAGACTTCATCCGAAGTCTCCAATAATTTAATTCGAGATTTTGGTCAAACGCAAAACTAACCTAGCGTAGACTTCATATGAAGTCTGCACGTTTCAGACTTCATGTGAAGTCTACTTACTAAAGTCAAACTTGGTCAATTGCAAAACTAACCTCTAGTAGACTTCGTTTTTAGAGTAGACTTCAGGTGAAATTCCGCAGACTTCACCTGAAGTCTGCTTGAAAATGTCTAATTATTGTCAAATTCTGGTCAATTGCAAAACTAACCTGTTTACTCCGCAAACTTACTTGAAGTCTACTCTTGAAAAGTCAAACTTATGGTCAATTGCAAAAGTAACCTAAAATGCAGACTTTGGTGTGAAGTCTACTTTCATATATGGGGCAGACTTCACACTGAAGTCTGCTATTTTATACGGAACAGACTTCAGTGTGAAGTCTGTGTGGTTAATTTTTTTTTTAAAATGTATTTATAGCATATTTGTAATGAATGTTTTAGATTTTTTTTGTCTCACATGTATGTTTGTTGTTGTTGCTGTATATGTATGAGTTTGACGTGTTTATGTGTTACAATTATGGAAAAATCAATTTTCTTGTTCGATTAGGCCTTTAGCTCATTGTGCAGACTTCGGGTGAAGTCTACGTTTATTTACGATAACTAATGTGGTTTATATATGTTTTTTTTACAGAAAATGGTTCAGTTACCTATTGTTTATGGAGAATGGGTGATGAAAGACTCGTCGTGGCATTTTGTGGTGGATAATCGCAAAGGAGGGAGAATGTTCTTTTTGAGTGATGGTTGTACACATGGTGAACTCGTTGAAATGGCTCAAGATGATTATATGGTGGACAAGAAAAATGAGTTAGTGGAGTTAACTTATTCATTACCGGATTCAATTTTGGAAAAAATGGCTCCGGATACCCCTTCTATGCACGTCACAAATGATAGACAAGTTCGGAGTTTGATCGAGTTAAGTAGAACGCATGTTGTACGTCTTTGTGTATCGAGTCGTTTCGATATGGATACTGAAAATAATGACGACGTGGATGGACATGCGGATGAAGATTATGATGAAGATGCAGACGAAAATGTGGAAGAATGTATGGACGAAGATGTGGATGGGTCTAGTGGTGGTGATGTTATGGGTATTGATGGGATAGTGAAAGATGAGGACGAAGAAGATGAGAATTACAATCAGTATGGAAAAGTGAAAGGTGAGGATGAAGATGATATGTGGTTTGATGATGAGAATGTGAAAGCGGGTTCGGGTGGTCAAGGAGGAAGATACGAAACGACATGGTCTGACAAAATCTATGTCAAAGCAAGTTTTACTAGCAAGGATGAGCTGGTATCATAGTTGCGATTGGCGACGGTAATGTTAAAATTCGCATTCAAAGTATATAAGTCTACGAAAATTCTGTTTGTGGCTAAATGTTGTGTGAAAGGATGCGAATGGAAGCTTAGAGCGGGTGTGAAGAACGAATCAAACACGTTTTGGGTGACAAAATATGTGAGAGTTCATACATGTTCAGTGGCGGACCGAATGGCTCACCGTAGAAATTCTACTCCGAGATATATTGCTACGCTATTTATAGAGCGCTTCGGAATAATCGATGGAATTACAACAAAACATATCAAAGATTCAATGAGGGTGAACTTTGGTATGAAGATGGATTATACAACTTCATATAGAGCATTGATATATGCCCAAGAATTAGTGAGGGGAACCGCAGAAGATGGATATGGGAATTTGCCTTCTTATTTGCATCTAATCGAAAAAGCCAATCCAGGAATTGTCACTGGTCTTGAACTTGATGATAAGAATAGATTTAAATATCTATTTATATATTTTGGAGCCTCGATAGCTGGTTTTCAATATCTGCGACGAGTTATTGTGGTGGATGGGTGTCATCTAACTGGGAAATACGGAGGTGTTATGCTAGTGGCAACAGCACAAGACGGTAATTTTCAAATATTTCCATTGGCTTTTGGAATTGTAGACTCTGAGAATGATGATGCATGGAAATGGTTTTTTACCAAATTGCGCGGATGTATTTCGGATGAATATCCTTTGGTGATAGTTTCTGACAGGCACATCTCCTTTAAGAAGGCATGTGATACGGTTTTTCCTTGGGCAACACGAGGGATGTGTTATTATCATCTACAGCAAAACATAGTCACGAAGTTTAAGGGAAAACATCTCATGTACTTGGTCAAACGTGTTGCGTATGCGTATACGGTTTACGATTTTAACCGATACATGGACGAGATACGTCATATAAATCACGAGCTTGCAACGTACTTGGAGAACGCAAACGTGAAGCTATGGTCACGAGTTCACTTCCCACGAGACAGATACAACATAAAGACGAGCAATATCACAGAATCTATCAATGCCGCACTTAAGCTTGCACTAGGATTTACCATATCATTCCTTTTGGAGTTTATACGAGAGAAGTTAGGAATGTGGTTTTGTAAAAGGCGAGAAGATGCTTTGAGTCTCACAACCCACCATAGTCGGGGAGTTGAATATTTGTTGGCGATTCGTGAACATTATGCGGATAAGATGTTGGTGGAACACATAGATGGTTGGCGATTCAATGTGAAGGGAGGACCACGAGATTGTGTTGTTGATTTGGAACATCGAAAGTGTGCTTGTGATGTGTTTGATATTGAGAAAATACCTTGTTCACATGTTATTGCAGCTGCACTAGAGGTTCAGATGCATGTGTCTACGCTTGTATGCCCGACATACACAAAGGATTATTTGTTTGCGGCATACTCGCACAATATGCATCCCAAAAATGATCACCTCGAAGCTCTTGAAAGTGTACAATGTCTTCCTCCAGAAGTCCGACGTCAATCAGGTAGACAGAAGAAGTCCATGTGGCAATCTTGGCTAGAAATTTCAAGGATGAAAGGCACCAAACCGCGAAAGATTCACAAGCAATACATTTGTTCAAATTGCAAACATTCGGGCCATACTCGACCGAATTGTGTAAGTTGAAATCATCTTGTTAATTGTATCAAGTCTATTTTATACTTTTGTGTTTTTGTTATAAGCTTATGTGTTTTTTCACTTAGGGATGGAAAATTGGCGATAACTAGAAGCGTTGGAAGTCTGCGATGGAAGTCTGCGTTGGAAGTCTGCGATGCAAGTCTGCTTCGGAAGGCTGCTTTGGAAGTCTGCGTTGGAAGTCTGCGGTGGAAGCCTGCTTTGGAAGTTTGCGTTGGAAGTCTGCATTGGAAGTCTGTTTTGGAAGTCTGAACTTGTTTTTATTTGTTAAGCACTTTGAAATTGTTTTGGAAGTATGAACTTGTTTTCTTACATGTTGTGATGCCCGAACCTGCATTATTATGTTAAATCCTAGTCATTACAAAAAAACTGCCTCAACAAAATGTTACATAATTTTGTCAAGTTCCATTGATAGGTTACAAAAACTTCCAACCCTTTCAATAGTTGCAACATTTTTGGGATAAAACTTCCTACCCTACTCATTACAAAACAATTGCCTCATAACAATTGGTTTTTCTTACAAGTACAAAATATATGCAAGAATCCAAGAGTTAGGGGACCATCTAATAGAGGTCCAACAATTTATCCTCGCTACTCTCCTCGTATCTCTCCGTGCCACGTATGTTAGTCTCATCAAATATCTCAACCGCTAGCTTTTCCCTAATAGCTTTGATGTTGGCATCACACAAGGTCGAAGGAAATGTCATTTCAAGTGCATGGCATTCAATATACTTCAAACAATACACTCCACAATCACCAGTTTGATTCTTTTGGGGTACTCCTGAGCTTTTAATCCGCTCATGTGTGAATGCATTGTATGGGTACTTGCCTTTTTCCTCCACAAGAGCTAACTCATGAAGTAGATAAGGCAACATGACAGCAATCGGCTCCACTGCCTTATTCATTTCTTGATCATTAGTGTGAACAATTAAACTGTCACAAACAACAATGTGTCTCTTCGGAATTGATATCCACATAGCGATCCAATGATTTTTTTTACGTGTAAGACCGAGTATATATCATCCACTTCCAGCCCCCATGTCTTCTTTGTTTTGCAATAAGAAGGATAGTCACCTACATGGTAATTCAACGCCCCAGGAGGTATCAATTTACTTGATTCGTCGGCATTCGGGAGAGAGTCAACGAAATCCTTGTACTTGGTAGTCCACATCGTGGAAAAAAGAGAATCAACAAAGCAAATTCTTGGAGTCCTAAACCATTCCGGATGCTTCACGGATCGAAGCCTCAATAGACTCATCCCAGCATCCATGTGCTGTGTTTACAAAGCCATATGTTAAAAAATATCTTCAAGAAGTCTGTTCAAGAAGTCTGCAACAGTCTGAATTAATTCAAATTGCATAGAACCAAAGGAAAAACTGTCTATACCGTCTCACGAAGCCATTTCTCTGGAGTTCGTAGAATCCAAAACCACTCAATTGAAGAGAGAGGTTTTCTTATTGGATAGTGGCTGTAAAACAGAAACATGCGGCAAGTGTTAGGTTGAGTAATATAATACCTACCGTTATAGTAAAACAGAAACATAAACATTTAGAGAGTGGTGACTTACGGATCAAGTTTCAACCAATCAACTAGCACCTTCACCTTTTGCTTATCAACGGGATCAAAAGGATCATATCCACAGCCTTGTATTCTCGGATTTGGATTGATTTCCTTTACAGTGTTATTTCCTTGAAAAGGATGCACCTGTGAAGACGCAAGCCTCCTAAGCCTGTCACTCTTTGCACGTTTCAAAATCAAGACCGCTTTTGTTTGTTTCTGTTGTTTCTCTTTTTGAAGCGCGTCAATCTATGTCACAAAGTTTTTTGTCAAGAAGCACAACACTTGGTTCTCTTCCACCATTCACACTCTCACTTTGCGTGTAAACACGATTACTCTGCATTTTTCGAAGAGCCACAAAAATATTTAGCAAAACAAACTAGACTTGAATCCACATAAGAGCAAACCAAACATAAAGCAACGTTTGAACAAAGCAACCATTAGTTTTGTAATAAAACAACCAGTCTGTTCAACCAAAGCAACCACAGGTTTTGAAAACAAATATATTTCTTCTTTTTTCTGCCCTTTTTTTTCTTGGGAGAGGGTTTCAAACTAACCCCAATATCAGGATTGCTGGTGCCCTCCTCATCATTACTGGTTTTGCCCTCCACTGGATTTGCATTGGATTTGACCTGCTCATAATCACCAACGTTCTCTATTGGTCCACCTTTCACTGCCTCTTTTGTCCGCTCAACAGCTTCTACCTTCTTGCTAAGGAGCTTGATCTGATTTTCACAATTACTCAACCCCACCATCATCTTCGTAGATAACTCGAGGAAGCAGTTGTCCATGTGTGCTTTCATTGTGGCAACCATGGACCTATCCTCATCCACATAAGATCGAGACCTCTTTCGACTTTCTTCATCCGAGTCGAAGCTCCTTTTGTTGTCCACCGTATTCTCTGACTTCACATTATTTGAGGTTTTAACACCAGCCTCATGCCAATGACTCCGAGTCCAGTTCCAGGGAACACGACCAGAGTGTCCACACATTGCTTTCACAATGTTCTCAATCTTCACATCTTCTTCATCATCGTCCCACAGTGGGAACATCTCCTCGAATTCCTTGACAACATAGTTGTTTACACGGCTCTACGGAAAACAAAACGTGGACAGTTAGATGAGAACTTAAACAAAACGTGATCAGAACTTTTTAACTTTTAAAAACATAGAAAATTACGTGTTTTAGCATATTATCTTTGACATATTTTCTGCCTCTGGATCCTTTGTAAGCCAGCAGCAGTGGAGTTGGGTCATTTGGAATGGGTTCTCCAAATACAGCGGCAAAATCCGGGAGAGCATAATATACCCAAATTTGGTGAACTTGTACAAACCCTTCAATGGTATACGCTGTTCAAATCTTTCTCCTTCACCGACCCTATCAAGTTTTTAAAAGCAACTCTTCTCCACAGGTAATTCTCAAAAACATCTAGATCCATGACTAGTCTAGCCATACTAACCCGTGTGGGTGTTGAGCTTTTCTGTGCTTCAATGAAACCAGCATAGATGGCTAGATATCCCAACCTAACCCGATCATCCCGAGACCATGTTCTACAAACCTTACACGCTACCACCAAATCATCAATACTTGGACCCATCTTAGAATCCACTCCCATTTGTTCCCAGAATTCTACCATCTCCTCTATAACGTCTACCTTAGGATTTTCCAGATTGTCATTATAATCACAGTTCAGTCCCGTAAGATATTCAAATTCATTCAATGAAAATCTCAATGGGTTTACACCAATGAGACTCCAAATCTCATATTTCCTCTTACAAACTAGCTGAAAACTGAGCATATGATGTACTAGCCTGGATTCCCAACCAAAATTCAGTTGGTTAAACTTTAGAAACACACCTAACCGTGAATTAATAAGCTCTTCCCATTCATCTTCTTCTAGTGCTTCAGCTACCGCAGCAAACAACTTTGTCTCACCGCTATAGTAGCCTATACTTTTAGCCGGAATGGGCTCATCACCTTTTGTGAAAACCCGTAATGGGAATTCTGGCTCATCCATTTATGATGGGAAGTGAAGTTTGCAGTCATTAAATAAATATGAATAAGAAATCAGTAAAAATTAAAGAAGTCTGAAAACTGAGAAGTCTGCAAACGAAGTCAATCTACGAAGTCAATCTACAAACGAAGTCAGTCTACAAAACTGAACAAATCAAAACAAGTCAGTCTACAAAACTGAACAAAACCGAGCAAATCAAATCAGACTTCACCCGAAAATACACTGAACAAAAATGAGCAAATGAGAAAATCGAATCAATACCCTAACAACTTCTAACAAAGCAAACAGATCTAGAAAAGAAAAACTAAAGATTTAGATATCTGGAACAAATCGAAACAGACTTCACCGGCCGCTGGTTTACTTACAAAAAAATTGAAACTTGAACAAACTGATAAATGAGACATCTTTTTTTTATCAATACCCTAAGAACTTCGAACAAAAACAAACCGATAAATGATAACTGAAAATCGAATCAATACCCTAAGAACTTCGAACAAAGCAGAGAGATTCGGAGGACTTTACCTTTGTTGTAAGTAAACCAGCGGCGGCAAGCGAAATCGGCGGCAGCTTACTGTTCGCCGAAAACCACAAGAAATCCGGCAGCGACAAGCGATTCTGACGGCTGCGAAGAAATTCGAAATCGTCACTCAGATCTGGCGGCGGCTTCTAGGGTTTTTGTTTTACCAACAACAAATGTATGTATCTTGTAAAATCGATTTTATATGTAGTTAAAATGCACTGGTTCAATTTTGGTTATGTGCAAACCAATTTGGGTCAGTCTAAATCAACAATTCGATTACGTTTATTTTTCTGGTTAGGTTTGGTAAAATTTCGGTTAGGTTAAATATTTTCGGTTTAGCAGACTTCATATGAAGTCTCCTATACCCTAAACTCTAAATAGACTTCATCCGAAGTATGCTCAACCCTAGCCTATGAATAGACTTCACCTGAAGTCTCTAAATTGGTGCAGACTTCATTTGAAGTCTCTAAATTGGTGCAGACTTCATTTGAAGTCTGCTAAATCTAAAGCCTAAATCGAATATTTTGCACTCAATAGTCAAAACCCTAAATCAAAACTTTAACCCTATATGCATAATCAAATACATAACTCAAAATATCATGAAACTTATAAATATGAAACAATAATAACTACCAACATATGACCACATGTTTAAACCTATGGTTATGAACTATATATTATGTATTCATTTTCATTAGTAGCATGTATGAGACTATAACCTAATTTATCTTTGTTGGTTTAATTTGATTTAATTGTATGAAATTTTAATTTATATACATCACAATTTTTTATATTTAGTTTATGCAAACAAATTTTTAATCAAATTATTTTTAATTTAAATATAAGATTTAATTAAATAGCAGACTTTGTGATGAAGTCTATGTATTAGACTTCTCTATTCTTTAGTAGACTTCACAAAGTTATAACCGTAATTGAGACTTCTGTTTTTTTATTTGGTCAAAAGGGATGTAATTGTAATTTCTCTACCCCTTTGAGTTACTTTTGCTTTAAATTGAAAAATGGGTCTATTTTTGCTTTTGGAATCAAATTGTGGGTCATTTTTGGCAATTCCCCCTTGATTCTCGTCGAATTAGACTATTTAACACAAATAATTTTTTTTTGTTCGAATTTAACACAATTCCCCCTTGATTTTCGTCGAATCAAATTGTGGGTCATTTTTGGCAATTCCCCGTTGATACCGAATCAGACTGCACAAGAAGTTTGATAAGAAAAATGCATTTTCAGATTATACCTGTCTCCATCGAAATGAACGCTCGTAAGGAGGCCATGTATCGGTTAAAATTGTACATCATATATGCGTATGCCGCGTTTTTCACCAAGTACAAAAGATTATATATGTTTTCCCCTAAACTTTGTATCCGCCACAAAATTCCAAATCTGGTCTCTCACAACATGGAAAAACAACATTAGCGATCTTAATGGAAATATCAGACTTCTTCGCGAAGTCTGATTCCATTAGCTACATTGCCAGAATTATTAAAAAAATTATTTAAAAATAATTACCGAATAAAAGCATGTAAAACTAACGCAGGATGAACATATACAACTAACACATATATAAAAAAAATTAAAATCAACGAAATTAATCACAAATATACAAAAAATGGTTTTAAAACATTTTGTCAATCCAGACTGCCACAGAAGTCTGACGAAACAGTATGTCAGACCTCTATGGCAATATGAAAAAGAGGGTATTTTTGCAATTAGAATGTTACAAAGCAAACTGCGGATGCCGTCTGACAAAAGTTATCAAAGCAGACTTCTATCGCAGTCTGACAAAAAGGGTAGTTTTGCAATTGACCCAAACGTTGACTTTTTTGTCAGACTGCAGTAGATGTCTGAGAAAAAGAAAAATGTATTTCTGCAATTGACCAAAATTTTGACTTTTTTGTCAGACTTCGCAGAGAATTCTGACGTCTGTCAGACTTTTCCGGCAGTCTGAAAAAATTATGGGTTAGTTTTGCAATTGACCGAAGTTTGACTTTCGTTCCCAGACTTCCAGCGCAATCTGAAGAAATCCGTCAGACTGCGCTAGAAGTCTGACAGAAATGGTGTATTTTTTGCGTTGACCAAAATATTCGATATCAGACTTCTTAAGCAGTCTGATGGATTTCATCATTTTCATACTGCCATAGAAGTCTGAAAATTTTTCCTTACTATTCAGACTGCCATAGAAGTCATATACTTTTTCCCCCATTTTGGTTGACTTTTGAAAAATTTCGGTCAATTGCAAAACTACCCTGTTTTTTTTTCAGACTTCTGATTCCGTCTGAAGAAACAGTCAAATTCCGGTCAAAGTCACTCATTTTTCCGTCATACTGGATATGAAGTCTGAATAAATAGTCAAGTTTTCGGTCAATTGCAAAACTACCCTATGCCTCGATTAGAGGAGTTTTCTTGATTTTTTTGTTTTCAAAGGAAATTACCAGACTTCAATTTTAATCTGAGTATTTAAAAGTCAATTGCAAAACTACACTCTCGTTGACCATATGGGTTTCATCAGACTTCATGGGAAGTCTGAAATCGCGAAACATTTTTGAAAATCTGCGAATCATGTGAAAAATCATCTAAATCCGGTTTTGAACTCGTTTTTACCTTCGTCAAGCGCCCAAAACTTCTAGTTACACCGATACCAAACAAACCCAACCATTTTTATGCAATAATAACCGAAATCGCAAAAGATCCGAAATTTAGCGTTTTTAAAACGTGAATTAGGGAGTTTTTTGGATGAAATTGGAGAGGAAATAGGAGAATAGAAGGTTGTGAACTCTAATATAGATGTTTAATGGCTCGAAATTGGCTGTGTGAGGCATTAGGAGCTCAAATTTGGTTGTTAATGGTGGTTGGGTGAATTGGAGAAGATGGCAGTTTCGTAATTAAGTTAGATTTGAAAGTTTTTTTTGTCTTTTGAAAAAAACATTAGACTCTAATAACCGTCTGAGTAATGGCATTTGCGTGAATACCCAAACTCTTAAAAGGTAATTCGTGGGATTCTGAAAAAGAGGAGAGAAATTTGGTATTTTTAGCTTTGACTTCAAATTGTATGGTATTTTTGCAAATAGGCCAATAAATTACCCCCTATTTTAAAATGAAAAAATATCCCCTATTTACTTTTGTAAGTAACTTTTAAGTAACTTTGAGATAGCATCTCAAAAAAATTCTTTTAAAAACTATCCTGTTTAATTTTCCTATATATCGCATTTTACAATTAAAAAAACACATATTTTTTTAATTTGTAATGGAGTAAAAAAATAGTATTGTAATTTGAAACTGCTATATTACCCTTTTAAACTTGGTCCTATAATTGAGGTGATTATACTACGCCTTAATTAATTATCAAATTATTATCGTTAATATCGACCGGTCAATGTTGAGAGAGACACACCGAAAATCAAACCACCACATGGACAAAGCCCAAAAGTAAATTAAAATCTTTTGTCTCTTTGTCCCCTTAACAACACAAAAACCTTCCTCTGCCGTAAACTGTAACGCCTCACATTACAGCGACGAGAAGAATGATCAGAATCTCTCCCTTCATCCCAATGACGACGACTAATCTCCCATTTCCGATTTCCCTGAAAATCATTCTCTCTAGCTTAGCATCTCTCCTCGTAATCACTCTCTTCTTCATCACCAGAACCGATTTCTCACCGTTTTCATTGCAGCTGTCGCCGGACAAGTCTCTCCGGATCTCCACCGGAACTAAATTACGGAGTTCAGAATCCGTGAATTGCGTTAGGATCCCTCCTTCGCTCGCCGATGCTCTCGTCCACTACGCCGCCTCCAATGTCACTCCCCAGCAAACACTCTCCGAAATCTCCGTCACCAAGAAGGTAACACAACACTAATCACATGCGATTTAAATTGTGCAATTCTTGTTTTTTTAATTATTACGAGGAGGTTCTGGGATGAAATCCATAATAACTAGGACCGGACAACATGTAATATTAGTTCCGTCTCAATCGTCACTCGAACCTGTGACCTCTATTCAGATTGCTAAACAAGAAAAAACATGACTGGAGTATGTAGTCAGCTTTGTTATTACGGTGTCATAGTTTTTACTTTCTAGATATGGTAGTGCGGTAAATGATAATTAATATGCGTGTAAATTGTATGAGCAAGTAAAACTGAATCAGGTCTTAGAGAAGAAATCGCCGTGCAGTTTTCTGGTGTTTGGGTTGGGCCACGACAGCTTGATGTGGGCGTCGCTAAACCACGGAGGAAGAACCATCTTCTTAGACGAGGACGAGTCATGGATCCGCCATATGGCTGAGAATTTCCCGTCTCTGGAATCGTACCACGTCCGGTACGAGACCAAGGTAAGAGACGCGGCGGCTTTGATGTCGGCGGCGAGAAACAGAGAAGAGTGCCGTCGCGGCGTGTCGACGGATCTTAGGGTTTCTACGTGCGAGCTTGCGCTGACGAGGTTACCGGAGGTGGTTTACGAGACGGAGTGGGATTTAATCATGGTCGATGCTCCGACCGGGTTCCACGAAGAAGCTCCGGGGAGGATGGCGGCGATCTATACGGCGGGGATGATCGCGAGGAGCCGGAAGAAAGAAGGAGAGACGACGGAGGTTTTCGTGCACGATGTAGATCGGACGGTTGAGGATGACTTCTCCATGACGTTTCTGTGCAGAGATTACATGACGGAGCAACAAGGAAGGCTCCGCCATTTTACGGTGCCTAGTCACCGGAACCAGAATCTCTCCGGCGGTAAATTCTGTCCCTAATCCGCCGGGGATAAAAAAACTATTTTATGATTTAAAAAAAAACTATAATTACGTAAGTGTGCTCTATAATTAAATTTTATATTTAAATAATAAAAATAAATAATATTATGTTATAAAATTATGAGATTTTAAAAATTTATTATATTCAATTATGATGTTTTAAAAATCAAAAATTCATAAAATTTGATCAGATTAACCAAGAAAATAATTTATAGGTTATAGTTGAATTATGAGTAGACTTCATATGAAGTAGACTTCTCATGAAATCTACTCTGTAATTAAATTTTATATTTAAATAAAAATAAAAATAATATTATGTTATAAAATTATGAGGTTTTAAAAATTTATTATACTCAATTATGATGTTTTAAAAATCAAAAATTCATAAAATTTGATCAGATTAACCAACGAAATTATTTATAGGTTATAGTTGAATTATGAGTAGACTTCATATGAAGTCTACATGTACACTTCTCTTGAAGTCTGCTCTGTAATTAAATTTTATTTTTAAATAATAAAAAATAATAATATTATGTTATAAAATTATGAGGTTTTAAAAATTCATTATACTAAGTTATGATGTTTAAAAATCAAAAATTCATAAAATTTGATCAGATTAACCAAGCAAATAATTTATAGGTTATAGTTGAATTATGAGTAGACTTCATATGAAGTCTGCTAAACAAAAATAATTAACCTAACCAAAATTAAACCTAACCAAATTTGAAAATAATTAACCTAACCAAAATCGAAAATTGTGAAATTGAATTAAGTTAATTAACTAAACCTAACCAAAAAAATAAACCTAATTTAATTGTTGATTTAGACTATCCAAAATTGGTTTGCACATAACCAAAATTGAACCAATGCATTTTAACCTACATATAAAAGCGGTTTTACTGGAGACAAACATTTTTGGTTGGTAAAATAAAAAAACCCTAGAAGCTCTCTAAGTGGCGATTCCGTCGATTTCCCTTGCCGCCGCCGCCGATTTCCCTTGCCGCCACTGGCGAACGGTAAGCCGTCGTCTCCTTCTCCTCTCTTCGTCGTTCCTCTTTCCTCTCCTACTCCTCCCGTCGTTCTTTCTTAGTCGTCTATTGCGTTTAAAAATTAGGGTTTTTTTCAGATCTGTCGCGGCGGCGGTGTGCCTCTTCCTCCGCGAAACGGTAGGCCTTCGTTCCTCTCTTTCACCTCTATACCGAGTATCGCCGGACATTTTTGTTCACTTATTGGGTTCACTCTTTCAGATCTGTTGCGGCCTCCGATTTCTACTTCGTCGTAGCCAAGTTTCCTGTTTCCTTCGCCGCGATAAGGTAACCCCTTCTTCCTCCGTCTTTCAGTTGTTTTTCGTGTTCCTTTATCTAAAAATTGGGTTTTTTATATATGTTGCCGTCGTCGTCGCCGTCGCCGTATATTCTACCTTGCCGGCGGATCTCTCGTTGGCAGCCATCACGCCGTCGACGCTCTCTGCCGTAGGACTGTTTGTAGACTTCGTCTGACACGTAAGGACTTCTTCGTAGACTTCTTTCAAAACTATGTAGACTTCATTGGTAGACTTCTTATTCAAACTGGTGGCCATTCGTAGACTTCTTTCAAAATTCTGTAGATTTCTTTCAAAATTCTGTAGACTTCATTAGTAGACTTCTTTAAAAATTCGGTAGACTTCTTTAGTAGACTTCTTATTAAAACCTGGTGGCCATTCGTAGACTTCGTTCAAAATTCTGTAGTCTTCTTATTTAATTTTCTGGACGTTTTGTTAATGCTTCTCTACTGTTTTAAAGTTATATCCTATCAGAGAATAGTTGCCCCAGAATTCCCACGTCGGTGGTACACTAAAGGCCAATAGCCCATGGAGATGAAGAGCATAGGCTACTACGCTGATAACACACGGTTGATTCATGCACTCCACGGAGCACTGCAAAAAGATGGAGTTTGGGATGAGCTCTATGAGTCGAAATTGGGTGTTATTTTAAAGTTCAGCAGACTTGAGTTTGGCTGGGCATCGAGGCTGGTTCACTATATGCTCTCTTTTCAGTTAGTATGCAAGAAGAAGTACGAGATTTGGAGTCTAGTTCGTGAAGACCCAGTGAGGTTTTCATTGCTTGAGTTTGAGCATCTTACAGGACTGAACAACGAGTACGTAGAGGATCTAACATGTCCAAAGGTTGAGGTTACTGATGAGATGCGTGAATTCTGGGAGAAAATGGGAGTGGCTGAAGATGTTTGTCCAAGCACTGATAATATAATAGATGCATGTTCGTATTGTTCAGCATGGTCTAGGGAGGATAGGTTGAGATTAGGATATCTAGGCATGTACGCTGGCTTCATTGTACCCGTAAAGACCAGTACACCTACACTGGTTGAAATGGATAGACTAGTGATGGATTTAGAAGCTTTTGAAAACTATCCTTGGGGGAGGGTAGCGTTTAAGAATCTGATAGGGTATGTGAAAGAGAAAGTGGATATCAACAAGACTATCACCCTCGAAGGGTTTGTGCATGTTCTTCAAGTGTGGATCTACTATGCTCTACCTGATTTTGCTTCTCAGTATGCTTTTCCATTGCCTAATAACCCAACTCCACCGCTGCTGGCATACAAAGGATCAAGAGAGCGAAAAAATGTCAAAGAGAACATGCTAAAACATGTAATATTCTTTGTCTAATTAGTCTAACACTATACGTTTTTTTTTGTCATTGTCATTTCTGTAATACATTAGTCTAACACTATAGTTTTTATTTTTCATAGACTCGCGTACAGAATTGCGTTGTCAAGACATTTGAGGAGATGTTTCCGAAATGGGATGACGACGAAGAACATGTAAAGGTTGATAACATTTTGAAAGCCATGTTTGGCCAGTTTGGTAAATGGAGGTGGCGTAAAGTTCATTGGCCTGACACGGGCGTTAAAAAAGCCTCACCCCGCGTGGAGTCAGAGGATACGGGGGACCTCAAAAGGAGCTTAGTATCAGTATAAGAAAGCCGTAAGAAGTCTCGTTCAGAGTCCGCCTCTTGTATGGATGAGGATGGGTCGGCTCTGGTGGCCACAATGAAAGCTCACATCAACCAATGCTTTGAAGAACTCTCGGCCAAGATGGTTGCTGGCTTCAATGGCTGTCAAAAAGAGATCAAAGTATTACGTAAGAAGGTAGAAGTAGTTGAGCGAACCATAGATGCGGTGAAAGGTGACATGAAGTTGAAGGTTTTAGATGACCAGCCGGTCAAATCCAACGAAGATTCCAACCCTGCCAACCCCGGCGTTGTTAAAGATGGCGCCATCATTCCAGAAGTGAGGGTTAGTTCCAAACCCCCTCCAAAATATATGATGAATACAAGGGCAAGATCGAAAAAGAAGAATTCTAAATGAACTTTGATTTCACCTTAATGTTATTTGTGTAGAAGTTGTTTTCATTTGAATTTATTGCAATATGTTTTCATTTGAATTTAGGGGAATTTATTACATATATTAACAAATTGCACCTAAAAATGCAGAGTCATGTGTTTATGTTATTTGTGTAGAAGGTGTGCAATATATTTTCATTTGAATTTAGGGGAATTTATTACATATATTAACAATTTGCATGAGTTTCAGAGTGAGAGTGTCAATGGTGACATGGTACCATCTGTTGAGCTGATAGACAAAAATAACTGTGACATTGATTTTGATGCGATTCAAGAGGAGAAAGACAAGCAAAGCAGAGTAGCAGCTCAGGTTGTGGCCCGTGCGAAGAGTGACAGGCAAAGGAAACTGGCTGCTTCACAGAAGTCTCCGTTTCAAGGTAATAGCACCGCAAAGGGGATCATTCCAAACCAGAGAATGCAAGGTTGTGGATATGATCCATTTGATGTGAAAGGTGTTAGTCAGAAGCTGAAAGTGCTAGTGGATTTCCTACAGCTTGACCCGTAAGTTACTATTTCACTATAAGATGTTTGTGTTATTTGTGTTTTTAAACCTGTTTGACAACACAAATGTCGGTTTTCCAGCAAATACAAGAACCCGGAAAAATGGACTTCAGCCCACTGGTATTGGATTCTTCGGACGCCAAAGGAATGGTTAGCAGACTCGGTAAGTCATTTCATCTTCACTAGCAGCGAAATTTTCACTAGTAGACTTCACTACTAGACATCACTAGTAGACTTCACTAGTAGACTTCACTAGCAGACTTCACTGGCAGATAAATTTTCATTTAAGTAACATTGATTATCCCTTAATTGCAGCACATGGAAGATGCGATTAACCTTATGAGGCTTCGACAGACGAAGCATCCAGAGTGGTTTAGGTCAGAGCGGATTTGCTTCCTTGATTCCTTGTTTGCAACGGTGTGGAGGTCCAAGTTCGCGGAGTTTGAATCCTCTCCGCCGAATGAGGATGGTTCGGGCAAGAGACTACCTAGTGGTTCATATCAGTACTACACCGGTGAAGCACCAGCTTACTGCCGAAATGATAAGACGTGGGCATATGATGTTGATCATTTGTACTCAATGTTGCACGTCAAATGCGATCATTGGGTAGCTATGTGGGTAGACATTCCAAAGAGACACATAAGCATCTGGGATAGTCATGTTAAGACTCGGCATGCCACAGACGCATATATTGCAGCGGCAGTGAAACCTATATCCATTTTGGTGCCTTCCATTCTTCGTGAGTGTGCTCCTAAGGAAGATCGTCACAATTTCTCTTACGATGCATTCACTCATGAGCGAATTCAAGACTCGATAATACCTCAAAACAAGCAAAGTGGTGATTGTGGAGTGTATTGTCTGAAGTACATCGAATGTCATGCCTTAGGAATGGCATTTCCTTCCTACTTGCTTGATTCCAACATCAGAGCTATCAGGAATAAGCTAGCAGCGGAGATCTTTTACGAGACTAACTACAATGGCACCGATAAATTTGAGTACCCATTCTTGGACGATCCTTATGAAGGGGTTTAGGATTTAAACTATGTAAGTTTATTTTTTAGATTCTCCCACTTTTGGATTCTTACATGATTTTTTGATGTAAGAATCAGCCATGTAAGTTTTGGCTTCTATTGGGGGATATTTCAGTGTAACTTCTATTGGGGGATATTTCGGTGTAACAAGTGATAGGGTTTAATTTTTTGTAACCTATCACTGTTAGGTAGACACTGTAACGTACCTATGGTCTAATTGTAGTTTCTGTCGTTTAAATATTATAATTATTAAGTAGACTTCTGATTAACTAGAAAATATTAAGGAAAACAGAAACAAACAGAGACAATGTCATTGCTTTTCTGCATAACCAACAAAGTTCAGTGCATAGCATAACAAATTCAGACTATATAAGCAGACTTCATAAGAAGACTTCATAAGCAGACTTCATAAGTAGACGTCCTCGGAAGTCTACTCCATTTAAACCAGAACGCTACTTATCCCCAATCTGCCATCCCTAAAAGAAAACACAAAAGCTTATAACCAAAAGGCAAGAGTATAGCAGACACTATACAATATATAAGAAGAATGCAACTTACACAATTCGTTCGGATATGACCACGTTGTTTGCATTTTGAGCAACTATATTGCTTGTGAACCTTCCTCGGTTTGGTCCCTTTCATACTTGCAATTTCTAGCCATGATTGCCAAAGAGACTTTTTTTGTCTCCCAGCTTTTCGACGCATTTCTGGAGGAAGACATTGTACTGCCTCCGGAGTTTCCAAACCGCCAAACGTAGGATAAATGTTATGGGCGTATGCAGCATACAAATAGTCCCTTGAGTAGGTTGGGCATACAAGCGTAGAGACATGTAAGCCCGCCTCTGTTGCAGCTGCAATAGCATGTGAACAAGGTATCTTCTCGATATCATATACGCCACATGCACACCTCCGATTTTCCAAATCAACAAGACAATCTCGTGCTCCTCCTTTCACAAAGAATCTCCAAGTATCAATGCGTTCCGCTGTCATTTTGTCCGCATAATCACCACGAATAGCCAACAAATATTCAACCCCTCGAGTATGGTGTGTTGTGAGACTCAATGCATCCTCTCGCCTTTTAGAAAACCACCTTCCTAGCTTCTCTCGTACAAACTCCAATAGGAATGGTATGGGAAATTCTCGAGCTTGCTTAAGTGCAGAATTGATAGACTCTGCGATATTGCTCGTCTTAATGTTGTATCTGTCTCCGACAAAGTGAACCCGGGACCATAGCTTCACGTCAGCATCCTCCAAATACGTAGCAAGGTCAGGTTTGATACTGCGTATCTCATCCATGTATCGTTTGTAATCATAAAGCGTATATGCGTAGGCAACACGTTTAACCAAGTACAAGAGATGCTTCCCTTTAAACCTTGAGACTATGTTATTCTGCAGATGATAGTAACATATCCCTCGTGCTGCCCAGGGGAAAACCGTATCACAGGCCTTTATAATGGATCCATGTCTGTCAAACACTATCACCAAAGGATATTCATCTGACACACATTCCCGCAATTTTGTGAAAAACCATTCCCACGAATCATCATTTTCTGAGTCTACAATTCCGATAGCCAAAGGAAATATCTGAAAGTTACCATCATGTGATGTTGCCACGAGCATAACACCTTCATACTTCCTAGTAAGATGAGATCCATCAACCACAATAACCCTTCGCAGATAACGAAAACCAGCGATTGATGCTTCAAAAGCTAGGAAACAATACTTAAATCTATTTTGATCATCAAGTTGAAGAGCAGTGACAGTTCCAGTGTTGGCTTTCTTTAGTAGATGCAAATAAGTAGGCAAATTCTGATATCCATCTTCAGCTGTTCCCCTTACCATTCCTTGGGCATATATCAAAGCTCTATAAGAAGTGGAATAATCCATCTTGATACCAAACATATGCTTCATTGAATCTTTGATATGCTTTGGAGTTATCCCATCAATTATCCCAAATTCGTTCAGAAATAGCTTTGCCACATACTTCGGAGTACAATGTATACGTTGAGCCATTCTGTCCGCCACTGAACATGTATGGACTTTCAAATACTTTGTCACCCAAAACGTTCTTGCTTCATTCTTCACACCCGCTCTAAGCTTCCACTTGCATCCTTTCACGCGACAGATAGCCACAAATAACGTCTTCGTAGATTTATAAATGCGGAATGCAAATTTTAACATTATCGCCGTCAATCGCAACTCTGATACCAGCTTATCCTTGCTAGGAAAACTCGCCTTGACATGTATATTGTCAGACCATGTCAACACAGATTTGTCTCCCTTACCAATAGGCTTCTCCATCAAACCCTGATTGACAATATCAAATTCATCATCATCCTCGTCCTCACCTTTCACTTTCCCATAGACGATGTAGTCTTCACCGTCATAGTAGACTGTATTACCATCTCCTGCATCATGATTCACATCCGCTTCTTCATGCTTAGTTTCTTCGTCTGAATTATCCATATCTTCTTCATCCGCATCTTCGTCTGAATCTTACATATCTTCTTCATATGCATCTTCCATAGCATCTTCCCCAACCATATGGTCAGCGTCACCAACCATATGTTCAGCCTCGGTATCCACCTTGAATCGACTCGAGACACATAGACGTACAACATGCGTTCTACAAAGCTCCATCAAGCTCCGAAGTTGTCTATCATTTGTGACATGCATAGGAGGGGTATCCGGATCCATCTTTTGGAGAATTTTTTCCGGTAAAGAATAGGTTAAACCCGCAAATTCAGTCTTGTCCATATCATAATCACCTTGTGCCATCTCAACGAGTTCCTCATGCGTACAACCATCACTCAAAAAAACATCCTTCCTCCCTTGACTTTATCAACCGCAAACTCCCACGTCGAGTCTTTAAACATCCATTCTCCGTAAACAACAGGTAGGTTAACAATTTCCTGTAAGAAAAACAAGAACAAACCCCATTAGCATTCGTGATTACAAATTCAATGAAATAGTACGTAGTAGACTTCTACTGAAAGTCTTCTATTATGAGCTAGATGCCTAACCAATCAATAAATTTGATTCACCCATAATTGTTTAGTTAAAACACATAAAATTCATACAACAGCAAAAGCACTAGTAAAAATACATACTAGAACAAAAAAAGCTCAAAGATTCGTTATAAATATGCTCTAAATGAGTTTTAAAAAAAACGTTATACAATAGACTTCTATGAGAAGTTGACAAAGAAGACTTCATTTGAAGTCTACAAAAATTCTTAGAAGTCTGCCTGTGAAGTCTACTGTGGAACATGTTATTTTTGCATTTGACCAAACTGTTGACTTTATAAAAGTAGACTTCTTCATGAAGTCTGCTGAAAAATAGGTTAATTTTTCATTAGACCAGAATCTCATCAGTGTTTAACTTTTAAAGTAGACTTCATTTGAAGTCTACGCTGTTAAAGAAGACTTCTAATGAAGTCTACGTCGTTAGAGAAGACTTTAGACTGAAGTCTACTGAAAATAGGTCACTTTTGCAATTCAAATACTGAAAGTAGACTTCGTTTGAAGTCTACGAAAAATAAGGTTAGTTTTGAGTTTGACCAAAAATATTCATTGCAGATTTCGTTTGAAGTGTACTTCAGTTTTTGAAAAAATAGACTTCTTTTTTAAGTCAACTCTAAATTTGTAGACTTCATATGAAGTCTACTCAAAAAAAGTTTTTTTTTTTTAAGTTTGAAAATTTTGTCAAACGCAAAACTAACTTTCATAAAAAGTCAAAATTTTGGTCAAATACCAAATTGACGTAAAAGAAAACTTCTCTTGAAGACTTCTCCAGAACACTTCAGATGAAGTCTGGCATATAAAAGTCAAAGTTTGGTCAACTACAAAAGTAGCCTCTCTTTTTCGGAGACTTCATATGAAGTCTACGGGTGATTTTTTTGTTTTCAAATGATAACTCACAGAATTCACCTGAAGTCTCCTTACAAAACGAAAAAAATAGTCAATTGCAAAACTAACATATGGTTGACTAGGAGACTTCAAATGAAGTCTACGATGAAGAGTAGACTTCAAATGAAGTCTACTATCGCGAAACAGATCTGAAAATTAACGAAATCAAGTGAATAATTACCTAGATCCGGTTTGAGGCTGTTTTGAGCTTCGTCGAGTGCCCAGAACACTGTGATTAACCAATATCAAAGAAGTCCAGTCATTCTTATGCAATAGCTACCGAAACAAGCAAGATCTAAAAAAATTTAATCATAAATTTCACCATCACATTTTCAAAACTTATATAAAAAAAGACCAAATTTGTGATTTATACTAATTAATGTTGTCAACTTGGATTCAAATTTGGTAGTTTGTATGTGTGAGTTATAGACTGGCAAAATAAATCTAAAAAATTACTTGAAATGAAAAAGAAAATGGTTTGATTGTAATGTTTCGAACGAAACTCAAAAACGTTACAAGAACAAACAAAAAGACAGCACGAAGTTTATATTTCTTCTTGATTGCTTCATAATGAACGCTGGTCTCTAGTTGAGACTAGCCAGTTCCTGAATGTTGATAGGAAACGCGACAGTGCGGTCACCAGCAAACGCTTTCTTGGCCATTATGAGATTAACCTTCTCCGTCGGATGAAAAGCGTCCCAAAACAGATACTGATCTCTGTTAGGACAAGGCGTCTCAAAGGGAAGACAAGTGATCTGTCCTCTGTTCCGTCCTATCCCACAACATCCCTTGTCTAAAGTAGAAAATCCTACAAAACCAACACACCATTAATTCTTAGCCATCGATATTAAGTGTTTAACTATCTTAACATTTCTTTATTACCATAACTCGCTGTGTTAGCGATGATGTCTTCGAACATCTGAGCGATATCGAGGTAAATGAATTTAGCGTCCCGGTGATTCTGGTTGAGATTAGAGATCATTGTTTTGACGTTTGTGTTGAAAGGAAGAACAAGCTGGTTTACTTCGTCCGAGCATTTACCGTCGGTTCCTTGAGCTAGAATGCTCGGAATGCATCCCATTCTTCCAAGTCCAGCCACTACAAATTTCCGACCACCTAGATTATACAGTCTCTGCATTACCCAAAAAAAAAAAAACATTTATGATTACATTTTAGCTTCTTGCTTAATTAGTACTATTAATAATTGTTTTTGTTTTATGTATTACGGTGAGCTGATTGGCGTAATGTTGAACCAAGAGATCGCCGAATTGTTGGGCGTTGAATTGGTTACGGGTAGGGAAATTGGGCATCAAGTAATTGTTGAGATAGTCGTTGCTTCCCATTCCGACGAAGTACAAGCTTCGAGCCACCGAGTCTGCAATGGCCACTGCACCACCGGATTTGCTCGCCACCTGATTTAACGTTGTCTCAAAGTTATGAATCTGCTGGTCGAACGGTATGCGCCCCACCTGACCACCGGATCATAAACTCATTAAAGTTTTTCAATGTTGATCAAGAACATATACTCATGTGACCACGCATTGCAAGTATTTGAGTTGATTTTGAATTTTGTTTTATCATGGTTTTTTATTTAATAAATGACTTTCAAAATTTAAGTTAAAATTGTTGTTATTTCACTAATGATTTTTAAATATAAATTAAAAGTTGATGCTATACACTTACTATATTTTAAATACAAGCTAAAGGTTGTAATAAGTCCTTCACGATATCAAAAACAAAGGAATAAATTTTGAGGTATACCTTAGTTATCTAAAAGTTCACATTAACATTTATATATATATATAGTTCAAAATCATGTATATGTATAATCCAATAAACATTTCTAAGAATTGGTTGGTTGGATTATCTTTTTTCATATACTGCTACTACACATATAGTTAATTAGTAGATAAAAGCACTACTCGGATAACTTACATATTTACTTCTTACAACAAAAAGTAAAAAGTTAATAACATGCAACTTACGAAGTTTCCTCCGGTGTCAGGAAGAATCCCGGCGGCTGCGGAAGCGTAGTTGACACCACGAAGCACTTGATCTCCGGTAGCTTCGGAGTACGCCGGAATCAATGGCAGCCCCAATAGTTGAGCTATATGATCAGTGCATGCATGCATCAAATTTACTTCATCGATCAGCCTCAGCCAAACTTTATTCATTTGTTATAATTTTTATTTGTACTATTGTACGTTTCCAAATTCGGAGGAAATGGATACATGTTTTTTAGAGAAAAGAAATAAGATTTAGAACAACATGTACTTAATTATTATATATGTAGACATGTACTAAAAATCATACCAATCCCATCGACCATGGTTAAGCCATTGCAGAACCGACCGGTCGGACCACCATTGAAATCGATGCCATAAGGGAAATAATTAGCTTTAGCAAAGGAAGGGATGTTATTGTTGTTCCCATTGTCTATGAGAGAGTCTCCAAAGACAAACATTGCCGGCACAAAGCCATCACTGCCATCTTGGTCGACTAGTGGAGGCGGAGGAGCAAAAATAGGTTCCTCGACCACAACTAATGGAGGCGGAGGAGCAAAAATAGGTTCCTCGACCACAACTAATGGAGGCGGGGGAGCAGAAACAGGTTCCTCAACCACAACAAGTTGGCTGGAGACGCCATGCAGAAGTTGGAGAACCACCACGAGAAGAGGTGGGAAGAAGCAAAGCCGCCGGAAGTGGAATGCCATTGTGAAGTTGTTTGAGTTTGAGAGATGTAAGTTGATTTTGTAAGGTTAATTTTTTGAGTGAAGGAAAATAGAATTTGACAGATTTATAGAGGGAGAGAGAGAGGGGTTTGGTGAAGAGTAGTAAATGTGTCTATCCGTCTTCTACCACACAGTAATAACAGCCACTCACGATAATCACAATATGTGAGTTATGGTATACATATATAATACATGTATTGTTTCTCTCCATGCACGTCGATATCATTTTATACCCTTTGACAAAACAAAAAATCATTTTATACTTACAAGTTAGGCTTGGGAACGGAGCGGATATCCGGGTTTTTCAAGGTATTCGTATCCGTATCCCCCGGATAATCAATTTCATTATCCGAATCCGGATCCAAAAGCTCCGGATATACGGGTTCCGAATATCCGTTGAAAAACTCGGATATTAGCGGATATCCGGATCCGATCCGGCCTATTTAATTAAAATTAGAAAAATATGAAACAGAAAACATAGATAATAAAAATGTATCATAATAACAAAAATTACAAGTAGCAAAGGTCAAAAGCATTCAAGTAGCAAAAATTTTAAGTAGAAAAAAAGAAAATTGGGCTCAATGGGCTTTGTGTTTCAAAATCTCACAATCAAACCAAAAATAACATGGGTTTTCCTATAAGGTTTTACAAAAAAAAATATAAACCGATATCCGTTATCCGTTTTCGAATTTTTCTATTATCCGAATCCGTATCAGGATCCGCTTGATACGTTATTTTATTATCCGTATTCGAACTACCCGAATATCCGTTTTTCGGATCGAATCGGAGCGGATGTCGGATCGGATACCAGACCCAGCCCAACCACACCAACAACAAAATTATACTACACTATGCTGTATATATATTATACACATCTTTCGAATTGTGAATGATTTACGTACGTTGATCTACAAATTTATTAACAATTGAGATGTAATCGTTGAGTTAGTGAAGATTTGCAAGTGCTTAATCAGTACAACTAAACAAACGATTAATTTGTTAAGCTCACGAGGAAAAAGCATTTTAATCACAATTAAAAAAAAAAGATAAGAAGAGAAACGTTGCATTTAAATCGTCGATATTCTCGATGATGTTTAAGCTTTCAAGGTCAGACAATCGTGATTCGTGAAGACGAATTATGTAGAAGAAGAGAGCAGAAAAAGCAACAAATAAGTCTCTTCTATTTCAAAATGATGATTGTTGCAGGTTTTAGCATCTTGATTCTTGGTCTATTAATTTTAGGGTTGACTTTTATTGTTTTGACTTCTCAGATTGTGTGATAAATGGTATTCATTCTTCTGCCATAAACGGTAGTCCAATCGTATGTTTAGACACTTAAAAAGTTTCCACATTTGCGATTTGTTTCAAATTTCATGACATTATCAGTTTTGGAACTGAGGCAAATAAATTTTCGACTTTGTGTTGAAATTCTATTTTGCCTAAGCTTATCAATTTTCGACGTTAGACTTTCCATCATGGATAACAATATAAATACACTGAAACAAGAGGCTATGATATATCCTCAATGAAACCCAAACCAAAATAATCCATAAATTCCAAACATAGATAGAAACTAGATAGAGTTTAAGTACACACCACACTTGTAGTCATTTCGTTGCTCACACCAACAAATTAAAAACAAGAGGGGAAAAAAATTACAGACAAATTTCTAACAGCTTACCAAAGTTCCACAGGCTTTATTATAATTAATTATGTGTGATTTAACAGCACTAATCATACTTACCAAGATTATTTGAATTCGTAAGACACAATCTTCCAATATCCATATGGTCTAGAACTGAAAAATTTCACTCGGAATGGTTAGCGGATAAGAATAGTTAGTCTCCACAGTTGCGAAGTTAGCATCTACTATGCTATTGTTGTTCTCCTCTATCTGCATCAATTCACCAACACAACAACAAAACAAATCATTGCGGCAAAGCAGTCTAAAGATCATCGGAATAGTGTGACTAATTCAAGAGATACATTTGGATATAATTGTGTTGTTAGATATCCAATTTCATAAAATGTGCTATGATAATTAATGTTACAGTGATTTTGTGTTACCTTTTCGAGGAGAAACTTATTGGCATTTTTGAGAACTCCTTCCTTCATAAACAAATTAAAAACCATTAAACAATGTAAATTTAACTTTTTGTATTCAGTTTTATAAACCAAATCATGACTCATATTAATTGTTATAAAGCTAAATGTTTATGTGCTTACCTTGTTCCTCAAGGACTGAATTTCTTGAAGCATAATCTCCATCTGCAAATTTTACATATAAAATTATTTATTGTTTTAAATAGAAACATATAAACTTCTCCAATCATCAATATTTTATATTCACTCTGCCTAACTTAATGCATTAATGCGTGTATATACCTTAGCAGAGCGAATCTGAGAAATCCAATACTCAAGATGCTTCTCAAGCAAAAGAAGTTCTTCAAGATTCATCGCCGCTTCTCCTCCTCCAAACATATACCTAAATCCATTTTCTTATATTTACATATGCATATATGTATGAAGTTATATAACCATATAAACAACTTAGTAAGGAAATAGTGTGTAGATAACTAATATATATATATACCTTATTCCTTTCTGAAGCATATCAATCTCTTGCTTAAGCACATTGACTTCATCTTTCGGGTCCTAGAAAATACACTTTCGTTTCAATGTTTCTACTATTTGTAAATCTCTATATTATTATTTAAAGAGTCATTTAAAAAAATAAATTTTATTTTGTAAATTATTACATATTATATCATTACAAATAAGAATAGATAATTGAAATAAGAAATGATATAATTATCTTTCAAAATTATTGAAAACAATATGAAAATATTTGTTTTCCATTTAAGATGGTATTTACTATTTAGTTTCTTAATTATTATGATATTATATATTTTATATTTTTAAATAATAATTAATCCATATATATTCAAAAAAATAAATCTATTCGAGATTTTGCAATATTTTCACTATAATTTATATTATTTTATTTGAATATATATAAAAAACTTGAAAAATATTTTACTATTTTTATAAACAATTAGACACGAGAAAATTAATTTTTTAAGAGTTTGTGTTCTGACCACAAAACCCAAAGTCATTAAACAATGCATATTAGAGTTAGTATTTTCAAGATTGTAGTTCTTTCCATGTTATCCCGAATAATATTTTAGTTCACTGCAAAATGAGTTAACTAAGCGGGTTAGCCCGCCACGGGACGAATTAAGACTCTAATTTTAAAATACTCACAAAAGCGGGTTTCGCAAGTCAAAATATTAGTTTTTAGTTTTAAAGATAGATGATATACTCAATTTACTAAATACCTATGATTTTTTTCTTTGAAAGTTAACTATGGTTTGTTATATTTTTATTTGAGTATATCAAATATTAATTTGATCAATATTTTTTTATTTTTATAAAGAGTTAGACACGAAAAAAATTAATTTTTTAATAGTTTGTGGATCAACAACAAAACTCACAGTCATTAAGCGGTGCATATTAGAGTTGATGTTTTCAATATTATATATTTTTGCAGGTTAACCTGAATAATATTTTAGTCCAAAGTAAAATGTGTTAAATAAACAGGTTAGTCCGGTTTGAAAGTTTTATATAATCATTAGTTAGACATATTATAACATTCAGAAAATATTAAAATAATTCATTTTCTATTTTAAATTTTTTTTTTTTTAAATTACTTTATGCAGATTAAATCCTACTTATATTATAAAGCGGATGTAAAAAATTTGAAGATGTTAAGTTCCAATTAGTGACCGAGTACATGTATTTATTCTAAAAAAATGAAATACATATTTGCGGCAGTAAAATAAATAGTTCAGAACTTTAGATCGTGTCAATGACAATAGTTTAGGGCAACCTTTTTGAAGTGTTCGGTGCAACATTTATCAAAAGGTTGTGCTGATTTATAAACCAATAATACAACTTCGTTCAAATATACAGTGATTCAATAACTAAAGATACAAATATTTTAAAGTGTGATATGGGTATTGTTGTCTCTAAAGCATCTTTTACTTTAACAGTAATTAATTTGACTTGTTTTGCTTTATCAATTTTTGTTTTTTTAAACTTGTTTTTAGTTTTACTTTAATTTATATACAACAACGTTCCACAATAGTGAGTTCTGGGAGAGCTAGGTGCATTGAATGTTACTTCACAATAACTATTAATTTCATGTAGAATCGGAATCAGGTGCCCTACCTAACTTACTGAGTATTTTAATTTCAAATCAATTAACAACGTCCAACAGAGTTTCGCTTTGCATGTCAACACGTGTTACCAAATTGCATACTATTACAATAAAATATATTACTATGAAAGAAAATTAAAAAAGAACGAAATGGCCAATAAGTGATTAACAATTAGTCAATTACTATGAGAGATTGAGCACCAACTAACCCAAAAATGCATACAAACCAAACAGATTCAACAACCAATCCCAAAAAATCAAGGATTCGACATAAGTACATAATAAAATAAAGAAAGAAAAATGAAAGAGAAGAGAGGCTTACAAGATTTGGGGGTTGAAGTTGTTCTTGAGCAGTAAAAGTAGCAGAAGAAGAACCACGACCACCACCAGTAGACTTCATGTACTTATCAATCATCCCCTCCATTGTTCTGTTTTAAAAAAATCAAATTCCCATATATAAAAAAGCACTTAATTACATATAAACCACAAATACAAATATGAACACTATATAAGATATATAATAATACCCGTTAGTAGCGAGCTCAAAGAGCTTGCCCTGAGGAGAGAAGATCACTACACCGATCTCGGCGTCGCAGAGCACAGAGAGCTCCTTAGCCTTCTTGAGAAGACCGGTTCTCCTCTTGCAAAACGTCACTTGTCTGTGAACCGGGTTCTCAATCCTCCTCAGCTGAATCTTTCCACGAGCCATCTCTATCTGACGATTTCACGTTTGGATTTGTGATTAAATTCGGATTTGGATGTGAACTTAGAACGTGGAACAACCTCCCACTAGTTTGAACTAGCTTCGAGGTTACCCACTTACTCTTTGGTGTCTCTTTTTCTTGGAAGAAAACTGTGAAGTTATGACCAAACTCATGCCACCACCTTCGCTTTATATATAATCTTCATTATCGGATTCTCCCACTCACTTCTCTGCTCCTTAAAGCACCTTTTTTTCTCCACACAAGCCTCCTTTTCTCTTATACAATATATGTATGTGCTCATATATGTTAGATGTTAAATATGCATTCATACAAAGTATATAACTTTACATGCGAAAGCTCCATCTAAAGTATTGTTTGTTATTTTATGGGTTTGTATTGTACTAGCCTTTTATTCTCTAGCTTGTATAAAATTATTTCTTAGGTTATATCTGATTGATTGAGCTTACATCCGATGTGACATATGGTCTGACATGCACTCGTTGTTACAAAACCAAACTCTATTCACTACAAGAAAACATCCCGATTTCCGACCATATTTCCGACCAATTTAATATGGTCGGGAATTTCCGACCACATACCGACGATTTTCCGATTAAAACACACCCGTCGAAAATTGGTCGGTAATTCCCGACAATTCTAAGTTGGTCGGAAATTTGGTCGGAAATCCCGACGGATTTCCGACGTATTGGAGACCGACTAATACTCGTCGGAAATTGGTCGGTATTACAGACCAATTTCCGACTGTTTTCCGACGAGATATACACATTAATATACCCGTTTCATTAGCCGTTTATAGCCGTTGGCGAATATTATTATAGTCGGAAATTGGATTAAATTTCCGACCAATTTCCGACCAGTAAGGAATCCGACAAAATTCCGACGAAATATATACGTTAATCCGCCCGTTGCACTAGCCGTTTGAATTTTTTTACAATGGTCGGAAATCCGCGAAAATTTTAATTATAAATACAACACCACCCTCATTCACAATTTACACCCAAAAAAAACATAGAAAATGTCTTCTTCAAATCCAAACACTAGAGATTATTTTCGATCGTGGATGGATAGACCACGGCAAGATCCAGCGACGAATCTATTGACGGAGGAGTATGCACAAGGTGTTAAGGAATTCATGACATTTGCGACAAACAATAGCATGACGTCGGAATACGGTAAATTGTATTGTCCTTGTCCTAAATGTCGGAATCATAGATTAGTCTCTGTTGGGAAAGTATGGAAGCATCTTTATAGGAATGGGTTAATGCCGAGTTATAAGATTTGGTATACGCATGGAGAAACTGATGCAATGGTGCAATATCATTGTAGTGGTTTTAATTATTCGGGTAGAATTATAGAGGAACCAACACTGGAAGTAGATGCCAACGTTCAGATGGTGAATGATGCGTATCGCGAAAACGTAGCATCGTATGTTCCAGATGGTATTAGAATAGAAGAACCTAATTTAGAAGCTCGGAAGTTTTTTGATATGCTAGATGCAGCTAAGCATCCACTATACGAAGGATGTAGAGAGGGAATATCGCCTTTATATACTGCAAGCAGGTTGATGACAATAAAGACCGATTTCAACTTGGCAGAGGATTGTGTGGATGCGATAGCTGATTTTGTGAAAGATATTTTACCTGAAGATAATCTCTCACCAGCTTCATACTACGAGGTTCAGAAACTTGTAGCTGGTCTTGGATTGCCGTATCAGATGATAAATGTGTGCATCGACAATTGTATGATATACTGGAGAAAGGACGAAAACCGTCGCAAGTGTCGTTTTTGTGGGAAACCTCGGTATCAGGAAACGGGTGGAAGAGTACCAGTTCCACATAAACGGATGTGGTATTTACCGTTAACAGATATGTTGAAGAGGTTATATCAATCCGAGCGCACGACATGAGCTATGAGATGGCATGCAGAACATGACTCATATGGAGAGATTGCGCATCCTTCAGATGCAGAAGCGTGGAAACATTTTCAAGAGGTGTATCCTAGTTTTGCGGCTGAGCCAAGTAACGTATACCTCGGGTTATCTACAGATGGATTCAACCCTTTTGGGAAACATGGGAGGCAATATTCATTGTGGCCAGTAATCGTCACACCTTACAATTTGTCGCCTAGTTTGTGCATCAAACGAGAGTTTTTGTTCCTCACGATTCTTGTCCCCGGACCGGAGCATCCTAAGAGATCCCTTGATATTTTCTTGCAGCCATTAATTTATGAGTTGAAAATGTTATGGAAAGATGGTGTTCAAGTGTTCGATGTTTCTCTCCAACAGAATTTCACGATGCGTGCGGTACTTATGTGGACCATAAGTGATTTTCCAGCATTTGGTATGCTATCTGGATGGTCGACTCATGGAAGGTTGGTGTGCCCGTATTGTCAAGATAACACTGATGCGTTCCAATTGAAGCACGGTCGAAAGAATTCTTGGTTCGATTGTCATCGACGATTTCTGCCGCATGATCATCCATATCGCCGGAGCACGACATTGTTTAAGAAGAACAAAAAAGTATTTGATGGTCCACCTCCTGAGCCGGATGGGAATAACATCATCACTCAGTTGAGAGATTTTGGTGCTGAGAATACGGTTTCATGTGGTGGTAATGGTCATTTTCCCGTAGATGGTTGTGGCGAGTACCACAATTGGAACAAGAGGAGTATTTTTTGGTATTTGCCATATTGGAAGAACCATCTGCTGCACCATAATCTAGATGTCATGCACATTGAAAAAAACTTTTTTGACAACATCATGAATAGTGTTCTAAATGTGCAAGGGAAGACGAAAGATAATTTGAAGGCCAGATTGGATTTGCCAGAAATTTGTTCTCGGAAGGAACTCCATATAATGGCGAACGGAAAATCTCAGGCCCCCGCTTTCCGTTTGGATGAGCCTTCAAAAGAGGTGTTCTTCGACTGGATTACGCATAGTGTTCAATTCCCAGACGGATACGCATCTAACCTTCGTAATTGCGTTAATATTGGAGAAGGGAAGTTTTCAGGGTTGAAGAGTCATGATTGTCACGTTATCATGCAACGCCTCCTTCCATTTGCCTTTGCCGGTCTTCTTCCTAGAAACGTCCATGGAGCTATTGCAGGTACATTTATAATTTACAAAATTATATCTAAATTTTACTAAATTTATCTAAATTGTATAAATTTTACTAATTTTATTTATCATTTATGCAGGGATCGGTGCTTTCTTCCGGGATTTATGCACGAGATCACTTACAGCAGACGGTATCCAAAATTTGGAGGAGAAGATACCGGCTCTCCTATGCAACCTCGAGAAAATATTTCCACCAGCATTTTTTGATGTTATGGAACATCTTCCTATTCATCTTCCTAGGGAAGCAAGACTTGGTGGGCCAGTTCAATATCGATGGATGTATCCGTTTGAGCGATATATGCTCCACCTAAAGAAGAAGGTGAAAAATCTTGCAAGAGTCGAGGGTTCTATTGTTGCACAGAGTGTGAATGAAGAAGCATCCAACTTTGCTAGCTACTACTTTCCATCTTCGGTGAAGACTAAAATTAGACGACCTGCACGACATGATGATGGAGGAGAAAAACCGCTGTATCCGGTCTATGTCCCAAATATTTTTGCAGAAATTGGAAGGCTTAGTGGAAAAGGAAGGTCTAGACGACTAACAGAGGAGGAACAAAGGCATTTGCATACATATCTTCTGACAAACTGCGAAGACGTTTGCGAATATGAGAGGTACGTCACTTGATTTTGAATAATGTATTTGTTTAGTAATTACCAAAAATTACTCCTTGATAGTATTTTGAATAATGTATTTGTTTTATTCACAGTATATACATGGAGCAAATAAAGAATTGGTTTCCAAATTGCACAGAGGATGAGCTTATGGTCCGTAAACAGAATGAATTCACGGATTGGTTGAAATATTACGTAAGTGCTAGATTTCCCGCAATTAAACTAAATTTTACATGCTTACACATATTGTTTATGAGTGTCCACAAATTGTACAGGTTGATCAGATGAATACTACCAGGACATCGATTCCCACATGGTTAGTTGAGATGGTACGTGGCCCTACTTTTGTTCCAAGTGTTTATCCGATGTATTGCACTCGGGGGTATGCTTTTAAGGCTTTTCGTGATGGGAGTTCAAGGACAACATGCAACTACGGTATTTCGTCTACATCCGGAGAATTTGTCTACTACGGAATACTCCGCGAAATATTAGAAGTCAAATATCCAGGAATGATTGGTTTGAAGTGCATTGTGTTCTATTGCGATTGGTATGATCCAGTGGAAGGTCTACGTTAGGACGAATTCGGTGTGACATCTGTTCACGGAGGCAAGCGACATCGGAAATACGATCCATTTATTCTTGCTTCACAAGCAGACCAGGTTTCCTACATTCGATACCCCCGGGTTAGGAACAAGCAAGATCCGTGGATTGCAATAACATCGATACAACCAAGAGGAATGATATCTAGTGTTTCCGAGCATGACCCTTTACAGGAAATGCCAATTGGTAATTTAGGTGAAATCGAGCATTCTCTAGAGGTTGACCTTGTGGTTGACTTCACCGGCATGGGCGAACTATTTGAGGATTCTGAAGAAGAGAGAGGAGAATTTGATGAGGAATCCGATTCAGCTTCTTCAGATTATTCATCGGACTCAGAATAGGTTTTTGTAAAAAATATTTTATATGCATTTATTTTTAAGTAACAAATTTATGAAACTTTTTTCACATGCTTTAATTAGTTGTACGAATATTTTTAATTAATAAGGATTCCTATACATCTAATTAATTTTATTCATCAGTTTCAGAATATATTTTTAACAATGTTTTTTCATATGCATCTATTTTAAATCAACAAATTTTTCAAAAAATTTCAAATGCTTAAATATGGTCTACGTATTTTTTAATACATTTAATTATATATTCCGACCATTTTCCGACCGGACACGAGGATCGGTCGGAAAATGGTCGGGAAGGATTGAATTATATTTGCCCCGGCTAAAACTTCCCCCTGGCTAAAACTTCCCTCGGCCATTCTTTGTTGTGTCGGAAACTGGTCGGAAGGATTTAATTATATTCTTTGTTGTGTCGGAAACTCTACGTGGTCGGAATTTGGTCGGAATTTCCGACCAATATTAATATTTTTCTTAGTATGGTCGGAATTTCTCGATATTTCCGACCAAATTCCGACCATTTGGGGTTTCGAAACCTCAAACCGCATAAATTTGATTTGGACTATGTTTAATATGGTTAGATATGATCTTTTGAAAGAATTGAATGTCCATATATCTTAACTAAACCAATTTTGGGGCATATCCTATAAAACCTAAAAGAAACCGAAAAGTATAAATATAAAGTGAATGTTTCGTTATGAACGGTTTAATTCGATATACTTTCAATTTATAAAAACATCATATATTTTATTATATGTTTACTTTGCCACATATTTGTTAGACATAAGATGTTTACATGTTTATTAAACAGTATACAGTTTGAAAATTAAGAATTTAAAACCCTAAACCCTGTATGGTCGGAAATTGGTCGGAAATTGCAAGGAATTTCCGACTAATTTCCGACCAATATGAATCAATAGTCAGAAATTAATCGGAAATTAGTCGGAAATTACAAGGAATTTCTAAAGTTTTATGTTGGATTTATAAACCCTAAACCGTATATGAAATACCAATTTTTATCTTAAGAATCAATCTTTTTGAACATCTAATCCAAACCTTACAAGAAAACGAATAGTGTAAGTATAAGTTATATGTTTCGTTAAGAGAGGTTAAACCCGTTCTCTTATCGATTCAGAAAAAGCGTCATATACTATATTTATGTTTACCTTGCCATATTGTTTTCATTCCTAAGATATTTAGATGTTTTATACGGTATTCAAATTTAGGATTTCATACCCTATTACCTCTATGGTCGGAAATTAGTCGGAAATTTCCGACCAATTTCCGACCAATGTAATTTTTTCGAAACAAATGCCAAGTGTTAACAATATATCAATCCGCAACATGCAATAGTATGAATAAATGCTCAGTATGGTCGGAAATTGGTCGGAAATACCGACCGATTTCCGACCACGCTGAAATAAAACCCGCGAAAATTAACCGGTAAATGAAATATTTGGACGGTTTTGTATTTTTCTAAAACCGACCGAATTCCGACAATACCTAGATCTAAAACCGACCGAATTCCGACCATACCTAGATCTAAATACCTGTACCGCATCGTCTTCTTCATTTCTTCGATCTCTCCTCTCTCTCGAATTTGCGATTTTCTAACAAGTATACCTAGCAAAGAGGAAGTGGGTTCCCCTGAAATTTCTTGTGCCGTCCCCCGGAGCAGTGCCGTCCGCCGAAGCCGCCGACCGCCGGAGCCGCCTTCCCTCCTCCACCGCCGCCGAAATCTTCTCACCATGTAAGTATGGGTTTGTAGGATTTGTGGTTATATTTGTAGGATTTCGTTCGCTCCTTCGTTGTCTTCGATTTTGTGGGTTTCAGATATATTTCTCCGACAACAAAATCCAACACCCGAAGGTCGATCCCCTCTCTTACTTACTGTCGGCTGTCGCCCCTTTTTTTACTCTATTTCACTGAACCCAAAATATCGAGAACTTCTTGTGTTTTACGAGTTTTTCTAATGGTTAATCAAGTAGCGATGTGCGGTGTTCAATTGCTTTTGATTTAGCAGCTCCGTTTTTTTTTTTTGGTAAAGGTTTTTGTCGAAATTGAGTTTGCAAATATAGGGTTTCGGGTTTTCTTCCTCTCATAACCAGCTTACAAGTGCAATTATATTACTTTTCCGAGAAATTTTTGCGAGAATAACACTTGAATTCTGGATTTCTGAGTTTGGAATTCCGATGAGATTTAGAGTTTTGATGATTTTGGAGACGATAACCTTTTTTGTTTAGATTTGATGGACTCACCAAATAACGTTTTCATTACTTTTGCATAAATTTATTATTACTCTTTTTCATAAATTTTTTATAATTTTGCGTTTAATATCTAACAAATTTTGCGTTTTTGTTAAAGTCTTACAATGGTTTCGCGAACTTGAGCATCGGTGGTTCGTCTCAAGGGATGCAACAACCTCCACGTACCGGTGGTTCGACTCGAGGGACAGAACCACCAAGTCCGGCCGCATCGACTATCTCAGAGTCGCAGAGTCAAGCTCCTCTAATCATGACCATCGATGAGTTAGTCCAACAACCGGGCCGGGACTGGCACATCCGGCTTGATCCACATCTCGTTGGAAGATCGACATGGTAAAAACCTTTAGTTCATATATATATATATATATTTAATATCAAATTGTTTATAATTTATCTTTTTTTGTAGGTTTGGTATATCGAACAACGGGATTAGCAAGGCCATTATGAGGATGTTCCATTCGATCCTCGACAAACCGTACAAGAAGTTTTCAGAAGTCCCGTATGATGAGAAGCAAATTTGGTTTAGACAATTTGCTGTAAGTTGTCAATTACTATATTTTTCTTATATTTATAAGTATTTTTTTAATATTTTACTAAGCATTTTTATTTTTGTTTTCGTAGCAAGAGTTTACATGGCATCCTTCTCATACTGTCACGGTGGAAAAATTATTTATGAAGGAAGCGAGTACGCAGTTCAAGAGACACATGAACGAGTGGAAGAAAAAGTGGAGGAAATGGGCAGACAAGCCGAAAGGCTTGAATTTGGAGGTTTGGAATCACTACGGACCATATTGGCAACAACCGGAGACAGAGAAACTCTGGAAGACTAATTCGGGAAACCGAAAGAGTGAGCGTAACGGGAAGGGCCAATACATCCACAACTCCGGATCGAGCAGCTTCCAGACCCGAGAAATTCAAATGGTAATCTTTTATTGTTTACATTGTTTTCTCTACTTAATTAATTATTAAATTATTTATTCATATTTAAATTTATTTGTTTTTATAGACTAATGAGGCCGGAGGTGTGCGTCCGAATCATTTGGACTTAATGAAGAGGTGCCACACGAACAAGACAACCGGGCTTATTCAGGATCCCCTCATAAGAGAGATCTACGAGAACGTGACAAAGCAGAAGACCGACATCGAGCTGACCCAACAGTCACAAGGTGACTCCTCCTCCTCCTTCGAGATGTCGCGGGAAGCGGTCAACCAACTCGTTCTGGACGTAAGTTTTTTTTTCTTATAGTTTTACATTATAATTTTATTATGTTCTAATTTATTTATATTTCATACATGAATTTTCCCTTGATAAAAAAGGGCGACGTCGCGGCGGTTTGGGTACGATCCCGTTTATGGACGACGGGTCTTCTTCTGGTTCTTTTTTCTCTGAAGATCTCATCAAGCAGAATGAAGAGCTCAAGTCCAAAGTAGAAGCATTGGAGGCGGCGAAAACGGACACCGAATTCAGGTTAGGTGCCACGCAAGATGAGATTTCGGAGGCGAGGTCAAATATCGCTAGCATGTCGTCTTGGATGAGAGCGAAGTTTCCGGATTACCCGGGAACGTGATCCGGATCCGAATCCGGATCTGCAAATGTTAATAATGTTAATGTTTAATGTTTTAAAAACACTTTTTCTTATTTCTAAACTTTTTTATTTTCAAATATTTTAATGTTTAATATTAATTTTAATGTTTAATATTCATTTTTATTTTTATTTTCGAATCAATTTATTTTCAATTGAATTAAATTAATCAATATTCATAATTTTTAAAATAATTTCAAAATAATATATTTTGTCGGAATTTGGTCGGAAATTAGAAAGGTCGGAATTTGGTCGGAAATTAAAAACGTCGGCATTTGGTCGGAAAAAAGGTCATCGGACTTTGTCGGTAAATCGTCGGGTATTATTATGGTCGGAATTTGGTCGGAACTTAGTCTGGTCGGTATTTGGTCAGGAATTAGAAAGGTCGGAATTTGGTCGGAAACAAGGTCATCGGACTTTTGTCGGTAAATCGTCGGGTATTATTATGGTCGGAATGTGGTCGGAACTTAGTTTAGTCGGTATTTGGTCGAGAATGGGGGCATCGGACTTTAGTCGGTAAATCGTCGGGTGATATTTAGCGTCGGTAAATGGTCGGGAATGGTCTGGTCGGAAATTGGTCGGTAATTCCCGACCAATTTCCGACTATATTTGATTTCCGACGCGATAGTTCCGACGGGCCAAATTGGTCGGAAATGCGTCGGGAAAGACGTTTTCCGACCGTTTTCCGACCAATATACCCGTCGGAAATCGAGTGTATTCTTGTAGTGATTTTACAATCTAATAATTAAGTTTAATCCAAAATATTTTTCTATTTTAATAGGTTATTTTCAAGCTAATTAATTATGGTGAAGAATGTCAATTGAGAATGCAGAAAAGAGAAATAAAACTTGTGAGTTAGCCAAAAAAAAAAAAAACTGTGGAGAGGTCGAATCTGAGAAATCCAATACTCAAGATGCTTCTCAAGCAAAAGAAGTTCTTCAAGATTCATCGCCCCTTCTCCGATCCTCCAAACATATACCTGAATCCATTTTCTTATATTTACATATGCATATATGTATGAAGTTATATAACCATATAAACAACTTAGTAAGAAAATAGTGTGTAGATAACTATTCTTTTTTCGTTTCAATGTTTCTAATATTTGTAAATCTATATATTATTATTTAAGGAGTCATTTAAAAAAAAAATATTTTGTAAGTTATTACAAATTATGTTATTATAAATAAGTTTAGATAATTGAAATAGGAATGAATATAATTATCTTTCAAAATTATTGAATAAAATGAAAAAAATATGTTTTCCATTTAAGATGGAATTTACTATTTAGTTTCTTAATTATTACGATATTAAGATATTATATATATTTTTAATAATAATCAATCCATATATATTTAAAAAAATATTAAAAATTATGCAATATTTTTTACTATAATTGTATTATTTTATTTGAATATATATTAAAACAAAAATCAAAAAATATTTTACTATTTTTATAAAGAGTTAAACACGAGAAAAATATTTTTTTAAGAGTTCGTGTATTAGCCACAAAACCCATGTGCATATTATAGTATGTGTTTTTAATATTGTAGTTCTTTGGGGGTTATCCCTAATAATATTTTAGTCCATTGCGAAATGGGTTAAGTAAGCGGATTAGCCCGCCACGAGACAAATTCTAATTCTAACTTTAAAATGCCCACAAAAGCGGGTCTCGCAAGTTAAAATTTTAGTTTTTAGTTTTAAAGATAGATGGTATACTCAATTTACTAAATAATATAATTTTTTATATAAAATTTAGCTATAGTTTGTTATAATTTTTTGAGTATATATCAAATCTAAATTTGAAAAATATTTTACTATTTTTATAAAGAGTTATACACAAAAAAATTATTTTTTTGATAGTTTGCGGATCGACCATAAAACTCATAGTCATTAAGCGGTGCATATTAGAGTTGATGTTTTCAAGATTATAGGCTTTTGCGGGTTAGCCCGGATAATATTTTAGTCCACTGTAAAACGGATTAAGTAAATAGGTTAGTTCGGTTTGACAGTTCTATCTATAATCACTAGTTAAAAATATTATAAAATTCAGAAAATGTTAAAACAATTTTTTTTTTTAAGATAATTTTTAAGAAAAAAATTACTATGCGCTATATCGCGGATTAAATCCTAGTGCTTATTAAATGAGCTTCCACTACAAGAAAACAAGTCTATTGCAACGGCCATATTCATTGTAAAATCGATGTAAAAAAGGGTTTGGAACGACTTAGTGACAAGGCTGCAAAAACACATCAAGGGACCGCTTTGGAGAATAGAAATTCTCTTTGCATGCACATATCTGTGTGGGGGGGGGGGGGGGGAGAAGGTTATACGGCGTTACGATTACTGGCCACAACGAATATTGCCTACCATACATACCGAATGGACTAAATCCATCAGTGCAAAGATCAAGATAGACCTTCCGTTTAGATTTAGCAAAGTGTGGGTGTATTGTGTTAAAGTGTTTCCAAGCTTTTGCATCTTATGGGTGAGTCACTTCCCCATTTGTCTGTGAATGTTCTGCATGCCACCTCATCGATGCAACTGTCCTTTCAGATTGATACAATCTTCTAACCTATCAGTTTTAGGAAGATACCACATCCATTGGTACGATATCTTACTACGCCCAGAAGTTTGTGGCCTAAATCTCGTTTTTTGGCAAAATCGACATTCATGCAGCTTATCATCATCTTTACAAAAAGCATATAATTGCCAACACATACGTCTATCTTCTTAGAAGGCAATCCAAGACTAAACCAAAATTTTGTATCTTATAGTATGTTTCGGCAGCCAAATTATCCTCTGGCAAATACTCTTTAATTATCATCATCCTATCTGCTAACGACAATGTAGACTGTCATTCTCTATATAAATCGTAGAGTGACTGATTTGCAACATCTAGCATATCACAAAATCGTTTCACATATACGTTGGGTTCCTCAACACTATTATCATCATTTGTTTCATGAAATGCATTGGTTAACCATGGCATGCATCCTATCATGATCTTGACCCTAATTAAATTGATGTTGATCATGATAACTATCTTGATTATCTTGATTAATCAAAATATATATGACCTTGATAATTACTACTAATAGCAACATGATTTCTTTCAAAACCCTCTCAATTTTGATACAAAACCATATATTACGGCGTAAGCCCTCTATTTAACAAGTGCTTCCACACCGTGTCAATAAGAATATATCTTGTATTCTTGCATTTCCGACAAGAAAATAACATTTTACCGCTTTCCATGGTTGTTTGCATATTTCTGGCCTCATACATGAATATTTCAAGTCCGTCTTTGAATTTTTTCGTCAACGCTCCTTCAGAATCCTTATGCATATACATCTATTTTCGTAGATTGTATATAGACATTTTTCAAAAAGATTGTAGAGTGTTTCTTTCTTTTTTTAAGGTGTTTGTTTTTTTTTGTAGAATTTTGTTTGAAATTATGATGTATTTATAGAATTTTTTCCAAACTTACCAACGATTTTGCAACGAAAATTTACAACGTGTTACCAACGAAATAAATTTACAACGATTGAACAACAATATTACAACTAATTTGCGATTGAAAACGTGTTTTACCAAACTTTTACATTCGACGTGATATCGTCGGTAATTAGTATCGATTTTCGGTGTAAGTAAATTCAACGCAAATTACCATCGAAGTTACAACGAAAATCTCAAAAATGTTATTCGTCGTAATTTTGATGTAATGTAGCATCGACTTTACGACGATTTCAAAATTCGTGGTAACATCGATGCAAACGCGTACCTAATTTACGATGATTTTATGATGACTGATATTTACGACGACTTTACATTGAAACTTTTTTCGTCGTTCAATGCTAATTAGACGGTATGTTACATCGATTCTTTTTCGTCGTAAATTGTTATAATGTACTATTGTAAATTGTCTATATATAATCTATATATATAAAATTAGTTTTTCTCTCTTCTCATGCTGTCACCTCAGCATCCACATGTCAAATTTTAATTGGTTATTTTTTAACATCATTTTAATTTTTTTTTTAACAATTGGTTTTAATTTTATAACTAAGATCATTAATGAATAAATTTTATTTATACATATAAAACAAAAATCATACTGATAATTAGTTTCAACAAAAAATAAAATCTATTGATATCTACCACATTTTTAATATTTAATTTATAAAAAACATCTTCAAAACAAGCTTAAATATCAAAATATGATAATTTATTTCAACTCTCACATTTTGATAGACATAACAAACTTACAACTAAATACAAATACAAATTAAACACCACATAAAACAAAACTTAGAATCTAATAAAATTATTAAATAAACATCGAGGAAAAAAAACCACACCAAAACAGCAATCCGAATGAAATCATAGAAATCTTCTCTATGAAGATGCAACAAAATTACTCGGCTACTACATAACACAAGCAGGACCGGCTCACTAATAAAGTGGATCATGTGCATATTATAAAAAAAAATCTAATTTTAGGCATATAAATAATTTTTTTTATAAAGAACCCTTAAATATTTACAAATAAAACCTTCAAACATGAAAAATTTTTGCAAAAATCAGGTGGTCACTGTGCATTTGCACCTTCGGCACTTGCCTAGAGTCGGGCCTGGACACAAGATACAAATGAAAAATATGTGAAAAATCATAATAAATCAAGACTTGGATATGTATGTTATATTATCATATTTATCTACACTTGAAGACTTATTACTTAAAAATTGGAAAAAAAAGACTTAAGAATTAGAAACATATTTTACACAATAATGAGATTTAGAATCGTACATCAACAATATTGGAAATAATACTAAAAAAAAAACAAAAAAATATAAAACAAAAAAACACAATATTACTCGAGGAAGACAAAAGCCACGAACCTAAAATTCAGTGCAACTAGCTCCATCCCAAAGCACAATATCTAATTCTAAGTAAGGATAAACCCAACATCCGCCACATATGCTTCAGAAACGAACTCTCAACCTCCTTCCGCAATAACTCTAAAACAAAACAACTCCTTTAGTGTGTTTTTATCTCTTTGGTGCCTTCATTACGCTTTAATGTAACAACTTCAAAGATGAACTTTGCGACATCAATTAACAAATATTTAATACACTCTAATTGATATAAATTAAAATAAAAAATGCATTATTAGAGATTCATAATGCTTTCTACTATAAAAACGCAAAATAACAAACTTAAAAAAAAATTAATTACATAAATTGACAACAAACGTAAAAGATTAAAAAATGTACAAACACCTTCTATTTTTATAAGAAAAAACAATATTGAAAATAATATATGTAAAGTATCAAACTATCAAAAACAAAATATATAAAAAAAAAGTTAACACGCCCGCGCGTAGCGCGGATCATATTCTAGTCTATAATATAATAAAAAAGTTTTCTCTCATTCTAAACTGTCCACATCAGCACTAAACTCCTCAATTAATGGACCATACCTATTTAAAAAAATTATTAATTAAAAGCTGTGTTATTTTATTGTGTCACGTAACTTTCAATAATTGAAAACAAATATACAGTAAAACCTCTATAAATTAATAATGTTGGGACTTCAAAGTTTTATTATCTTATAGAGGTATTAATTAATCGATAAATTAATAAATTATTAATTTATCAATAAATTAATAATTATTAATTTATAGAGATAAAAAAGTTAAGTGCATAATCTTTTGAATTTTATTTTATTTGAATAGATTATACATACATCGCAATTGGATATTGTATCATGGGAAAGAGAGAAGTTTCCTTGATGAAGTTGAATGGCATTATCTTTGCAATAGTTACTGGAAACTTTACAAATGGCCAAAATTTTGCAAACGATCCAGCTATGGAGGAAGAAATTGTTAGTTTAGTACTTTTATCGACCACTCTGATAAAAATAAAACCAGGAAAGTTGAAATGGAAACAACACGACTTTTCACCATTCAAAAATAGATTCATATTTTACTAAATTGTTTTAGGTATGTATGCATAAGATTTATAATTATTAATTTATCATATTATTGAGACCATATATTTACATAGGGATTTCAAAAAAATTATTATCTTATTATCTTATCGAATTGTGTTAAATTTTAGACTGGCCCGACTCAGGACCGGAGAAATTTATTAATTTATAGTGATTATTAATTTATCGAGTATTAATTTATAGAGGTTTTACTGTATCAACCAAAACCAAAATTATAAAAAAGTGAGTCAAGAAGAAATGACGAACCATATTTCCCAAAATAATTAAAAACACGCAAGATGGGGATATCTTCAATACTAAAATTTAATGATCAATTAGTATAAGTACATTAAGGTAAATTAACTTGGACGTTATGGAGTTCAAAAGGCTACTACTACCACCATTCTATTATTTAAACAAGTTACCAGTAAGTCTCAAAACCACAACCCACGTTACAATAATCAACCAAAAAAAACCTGCAATGGATCCAAACAAAAAAGAAATCAGCCGCATGGAAGCACTCCCACAAGATCTTCTTGGAGTCATCATAACAAAAATTGGTGTTACCTCAGCAGTGGATTTCCATAATTTCATCGTATCATGCAAGAAAATAGCTGCTTCAGCCGATAACAGATGCGTCGGAAAATGGAGATTCTTCACCGAAGACTCTACCCCAAAAACCCTAGCAAACAATTTCTACAAATCCATCATAACTTCAAATCATACCTGAAATATATAATAAAATCAAGTTATTGAATCAGAACGACAATAGAATGATCAATATCTTCTTCATTCTGAAACCGGATTTAGAAGTATTCGAGACAGGAAAAAACTACAGAATCGATTTGAGACCTCAATTTCGGATATCAATTCCGATAGAGAATGATGATAGATTCAAAAGAATCTAATACAAGAGATTATGAGAAATATTGTGGTCGAAAGTGGAGTTGAGTTTTCTGAATTTTCCATAATATTAAAGTATCTTGTGGGTGTTCTCGAAAACAACTGATTAGTTTAGTTTAATTATAAATAAATATTAATTATTAGGAGAAAAGAGACGTTGGTTTATCGAACCCACGCTCAACCGCTTCTTACTTCTATTTTTCAAGTCGGTTTATCAAACGAGGTTAGAAAAAAACGTCTTCTAACGGATATCTTATTGTGACATTAGAAAATAATTCCTAAAAAATAGCATATAAACAAATTTAAAAATATGAATGTAAATATGTAAAATAAATATAAAACTATAATTAAAATCACACAGTAGTGAAATACAAAATATAAACACATAAAAAAAGAACAATATTTTAATATAAGTTAATAATATAAGTAAGATAAAACCGTTGCTATATACAAACAATAATAAGGAGAAAAGAGAAAACACACATACATATAATGCAACTTTAAACATAAACCGAATATTAAACTAAATTTTAAAATTAAAAAAAAAGTTTCTAAATAAATTACATAAAAATAAATATAAAGCATAAATGTAACGCGGGGGTCAATCCCTAGTTATATAATAAATGACATGGTATTAATTTTGCAAATGCTTGACGCATAAAATCTGGGCTATTCAAATACTGTAAAAAATGGCTTATTTAAATAAATGACATAAAATTCCATTGATATATTATATAATAATATAATATGATTCATGAATTAATTGGTGTTCTGACGGAAAAAATATTTAGAGTAAAATGGAGTAAAACAGGTTAATGTGGGGTCTACTGAAATAAGAGTAAATATTTTTTGTTGTCAAGTGTTTTATTTTATTTTTAAGCTAAAAATTTTTTTTTTATGATTCATGGGTAAATCTCGGATCCATGGAGAGCTCCATATTAATCCCCTGAATATGTACTACCAACTGTCTAAGCTAAATTCGAGTTTGCAAATAGGACCTAAACATTAGTCTCATATCCCATTTAACCCCAAAAGAGAGAATTTATTTTCAGAAAACTTCAAATCCAAGGGGAGAGCTGTCAAATCATTTAAGCTAAAAGCTTACCTCTACGTAAAATAGGTGGGAACCCCTACAATATTTTTTACTTTATTTTCCACCCATTTACTTTAAATTATATTACCAGTCAGAGCCTATATGTTATATTTTTATAAATAAACTCGTTATGAATTAATGCTTGTCTGTTAAAGAATAATTTGTTCATTATCAAAAAAAAAAAATTGTAACCATTTAAATAAATAATTACTCATAAGTTATTTTAAACTTTCTCAAACGAATTGTCAATTTGATTTGTAAATCTCCCTCTCTACTCTTAGGGTGTGACGAATGGGTGAGCTTAGAGTAAAAATAGTGTAAACAAATTATTACTCTTAAGTTTTTTTTTCTAAATTAAAACATTAATTAAACAATATACAGAATATAAATAATAATATACAATAAAAACAAAACTTATTAATTTTGCATTGAAAATTGAAAACATCATATAATTTAAAACAAATTTTATTTCTCTAAAACATCGATCACTTAATAAAAAGGAAGAGAGAATTTGTTACATATTCATCAATTATATGTTTCTCACATTATCTACGTGGAATTCTTAACCCATTTTAACCACTAAAGAGAAATAAGTGATAGTCATTAAGCATAATTAATCAATATTTAAAGAGGGTATCATGTGCATCTCATCGTGGTGGAGAACGTATGATCTGCCCATGTTAGGTTCCAATGTAACGTTTTACTTTGTTATGTGTATTAATTTAGTTATTTAATAATAGTTTTTTTGTTAATTACTTAAGTTAATTGTTTTCCCCAACCAAGTCACCTTAGCCCAATGGAATGGAAATATCTATGTAAACTTTTCCCACTTTGGTTCGAATCGATTTGGCCACCAGATATGTTTAAGAATTTTTTGGCGTAGATTTCAGCTGTTGGACCGCTGGAAATTAGTATGGGTCTGAAAAACCTAAAATTACTCCAGGTTTTTTTTTTTTTTAAGTTATTTGTTTTCCCCTTTCTAAATGTTTTTTGGCCATCTTGCTTTGCCCTTTGTCTACGTGACAAACTCCTGAATCTTATTCTACTTCAGCATTACGCGGTTTTTCAACTCACTTTTTCTTCCAGCGTAAATATCATACCATGAAGTTTAAATCCCACCATGAAGTTTACATCCCACCATGAAGAAGGTTGGATTCAATCAAATATAGAATTCATATATAATCGTCTTCTGTATGGACTAGATGCCTTTAGCCATAATTAAAAGTATGATAATTTGGTGGTAAACTATTCAATAAAACATCTTATTTTCTTAGCTAGGTCTAAATATTATTAAAAATGGGACTCCTCTATAAATGATTTGCATTTGCCATTACAACATAAAATGGTGTTCAAGCAAATTTCTAATAATTTGAAATCTAGTTAAATATTTCGTTGTCAAAATATGTATTTAGGACACTGCATAATTATTTCATTACTCCCAAAATAGAAACTCTAATCTTAGATTTGTAATAATGACTTCTTGAACAATCCATTTCTAAGAAATATGGAGAAAGAGGAAACGTGTGACGTGTCTCTCTATGAGTAGGAGATGGATTGATCGGTCAGGTTAAGTAAGCAAGAAGGGAGATGGATTGATGGGTCAGGTTCAGTTATATTACCCAACTTTTGCTACTTTGTTTTTATTTTTTTTGCCAAGGTATCATGCAATAGGTTATTCTCCTTTGTAATAACTTAACATTTCATTTTTATTGATATTCAAATTCATAGCAAAAAATACAAGAAGGGAGTAAAATGAAGAATCTTTGTCAAATCAAAATGCATCAAACATGCAAACCCATAAAGTGTGTGTCCGATCTGCTGCCTCGCATCTTTGCGCTCATTGGCTCTCAAAATCGTATCTATGATTGACACATGGTTTGTTTTTCTTGTCTTGTAGGGGCATAAAGCTTCTTTTGATTCTCCACTCCCTAAATTTTTATTTCTTTATTCGGATATTATTTATCATAATGCATGCTTTCAATATAACTATAAACTTATGTACTATGCGATCTGCGATAGTGGGTTTCTAGAGATAATTTTAATATATGCATTTATAATATGGGATAAACTAAGTAGTATTATTAGACATTCGAACCAATTATTTCTTCGAATATATGGACCTTAAATTTTTTAAAAAAAAAAAATTGATGGAGTTACAAACTAATATAAATCCTGCAACTACCACCATACAAAACCTAGTAGAAACAATTTTCGGTTTAGACCAGCATAAATCAGTGACTCTCTTAACATATTCAAAACGTTTTACACGTTTATAATGCGAAGATCGGCATGAGTGTTTGTTAGACACTCGAGCAAATCATAATACAATTGAGTCAATGATATCGTAATACAATTCGAAACTAATAGCTAATACATATGTATTATTAATTTATGTGATGGGTTAGGGAAAGGTACGGATTGAATATCTTAAAATTTCAGGATATTCGGATCCGGTTTCGTTAATACATGCGAATATCCGGATCCGTCCAAAATAGCTACAAATTTAATAAAATATAATTTCTTTTAAAATTATAATAAAATAGAATAATAAACAAAATAAAAATGGAAATATCATATAACAAATTTCAAACTATTTTTTATAAAGGTGTAGAACTTTTTGTTATAGAAATTCTAAAAATGCTACAAAATCTAAAAATTAAGTATATTTTGTAATATTTTGAGAATTCATCTCTTAACTATTATATAATATATAAAATATTATATTTCAAAAATACATATAAAAAAATGGATCCAGATATCATATAGTCGTTAAATCAAATTATCTGGATTTGGATCTAGAAACTCAAGATATCTTATTTTTCATATTGGATCTTGGATCCCAAATATATGGTCTAGTCTCTAATGGAGGTGTGAGAAGAATAATAATTAAAACTATAAGGGAAAAAAAAAGAGAAGATACAACCATATATTATAAATATATAAATCTACAAGAAGCAAGCACTAAACTTATGTTCCCATCGACATTGAATCTTTAAAAGATAGGACTAGATGCCTTAGGATAATTAAGGTTTCCCTTTATACTCATATATCAACAGTTAACTAATTTTGTTTTTCTGACAACCCTTAATTAATTATGCACTATTTCTTATAAATTTATTTTTGAAGGAATCATTGTAATGTCGAATATGTTGTTAGATTACAAAAACGCTATTGTTGTAATTTAAGAGTTATACCAATATGACGTTAATATATCGTTAGGAATAAAGATTAAAGACTGTAGTCAACATCTCAAAGGATTCACTAAAGAAGAAAAAATGAAAAATGATTGTTTATAGGGGTGTTGAATTTTGGTTTTGGTTTTGTTTGTGGTTTGGATTTTTGGTTTTAGAAAAATATTTATCAAACTAAAATCAATAGAGGATGGATTGGTTTGGTACACTTTTAGTGTTAGTTTGATGATGTGTTGCATTTTTAACGTTTTAAAATATTTATTTTAATGTTTTTAAGTATTGTTTATCAAGTAAAAATATGTTTTTAGAATCTTTTAATACTTTATCAGATCTTTACATGCTTCAAGTTGTGTTGGAAAAATCAGCAATTTGGGGGTGTAAAGAGATGCATGATTTTTCATAAACGTTAAAAAATTGAGTCCATATTTGATATATCATGGTTTTTACCCTATTTAAGCCATGATATAAGTCCTTTTTATAGAGTCTTTATAGTATTTTGGAGTCTTTTAGAGTCTTTTACAGGTTTAGGTACGTTTGGAGCATTTTGGAGCATTCTGGAGCATATCGAGATGCAGAGTCATGCAGAGACGTCAGAAATTTGGCATTCGTTTAAGACCTTCCCACCGATGGATTGAGCTCAAATTTGGACACAAGATAGATCAATGAATTAGCTTTCATTTGGAAGTGGTTTGAAGCCATTCCAACGGTGAGATCGAAAGTTATGCCAGTTTTCGTGAAGACTGTCTAGTCTGTCGAGCAGAGGAGTCGACGCATAGGATGAGTATCGACCGATACTACCTAGTATCGATCGATACTGCTCGGGAAAATAGGAAACACGACTTTTTAGAAGCCTAAAGACCCTGCAACTTGGCCCAGAAGACTTTAATACTTACCAGAAAGCCCAGAACGTGTTTTTAGCCTATATTTAGGGTTTTCAGCCACCTGTTTAGGGATGCTTTTATTTTCTGCGTTTGATTTTACTTTGGTTTTAGAGAGACAAGTCTGAATCTCCCTTCGTCCGAGACCAGATCTCTAAACCCTTCTTTCTATTCTATTGATGATTTATTCAACATGTTTATTAATTTAATATCCATGTCTGAGTAGATCCACCTTAGGTTTAGGGTTTTCTCATAAGGGTTTTCTTTGAATGCTAGGTTAAATATCTTTTAGGATTCACCATCTGAATTATAGTTCTTCGCTTAGGTTGTGTTCATAGCTTGTTCTAGATTAGCTACCTAGAATATAAATCTTAGGATAATTGATTAGGTACGAGAGTGCAATTAATTACCTGATAGAACCTAGGTGAGCAAATTGATTATTCGCAAAGAGATTTGGTTTAATTGATTTGTGAACATATCAAACCTGTTGTTAAAGCTGATTTAGACTTTAGGATTCACAAAGAGATTTGGAATTCCTAGGATTTAGATTTAGATAGTTTTCGCAACGAGAGTTGGTTAGCTATATTTTAGTGATTTTAGTTCAAGAACTGCGCTAAATCTGAATCCTGTTAGTTAGTTAGTCTGCATTCACTGATTTTCTGAGAAAAACCCTGAGCCTATATTTCCCAATTGATTTACATCTCGTTTAATTTCTGCACTGTTTTTAATTACATCTATCTGGCTTAGCGTAATTCGACACTTCATAATTTATTGTGTGATCTCTGTGAGTCTTTGTGGTTCGACCCCTACACTTACTACAACAACTGCTTTAGTATCTTAGGGTATTAAATTGAGCATATCAATTTTGGCGCCGTTGCCGGGGACTCAATTTCGCCATTAGATTTTAGTTTAGAATTTCGACTAAGTTCGTCGGTATCGATCGATACTCACTAGTATCGGTCGATACTCCGGCGACTTCTTTTTTGGTATCGATCGACACCACTTGGTATCGATCGATACTCAACGTATTTTTCTGGTTACTTACGTGCTTTGCCTAGTGTTTTCCTTGCAGGTGTATGCCTGTTCGTGAAACCAGGAGCAACAAGAGCACTCAGCTAGTTGGACTATCACTGGAACAGCTAGCGCTTGTGGAACGCACAAACAGAAAGACCAAGCAAACATCAGGGATGAACAACCCAGTGGTTTTAAGAGCTGATGAAGCTGGAATTCTGAGAGACCAAGAGGGTCATGTGTGTAATGAGAGAGGGCAACGACTTGATGAAGCTGGAAACATCGTTGTCCCTGCTCCTGTTATTGAGATTGTTGTGCCAGCTGGGCGCGGCAACGTTGGCAATGCTGCAGGTGTTCGAGCTCAGACAATTGGTGAGTACAACAGGCCAGAGCAGTTTTTCGCCAATCGGTCAGCGATTCGTCCTCCTGCTTATGAGAGGAATGACTTCGAGCTGAAACCTGCTTACTACACTCTAGTAGGACAGCATCTCTTCCATGGTCTTCCTCATGAACATCCAATGGACCATGTAGAGAAATTCGAGGACTTGGTCACTAGCATCAAGAGCAATGGAGTGTCCTACGACTATCTCTTCTGCAAGCTCTTCCCCTACTCTCTGGGTGGAGAAGCTACTTACTGGCTGAGGCAGCTATCTCCTGGATCGCTAACTAATTGGGAGGACACCAAGAGAGCCTTCCTGATTAACTTCTATGATGACGGGCGATCTGAAGATCTGAGAAATAAGATATCCACTTTTTCTCAAGGACCTACTGAGGCGTTCAAGGCTGCTTGGACAAGATTCAGATCGTATCAGAGAGATTGTCCACATCATGGATACTCTGATGTGCAGCTGCTGGGTATCTTCTTCAGAGGAGTAGATTGGAGATATCAGATGGGTCTGGACTCTTCGAGCAATGGTAATTTCAACACCAGATATCCTGAGGATGCTATTGTGTTGATTGAGAACTTTGCATCTAGTAGTAGCACCAAGAGCGCAGACTTCGAGCGCAAGAAGCTGGCTGGTAACATGGATGGGTCACAGATCGCTGAAGTGAAAGCTCAGCTGGATTCTATGCACAGTCTTCTGCTGGGAAGGACAACCAAGGCCGTCCACTTTGCTACTGAGAATGAGGTGGAAGATGTTAACTACATAGGTGGTTCTGGTTTTCAGGGTCAGCGATTCGGATACAACTCCAATCGAAACTTCACCAACAATGCTCAGCAAGGAGGGTACCAATCCCCGCCACCCAAAGCTCCTGAGAGTAAGATTGAGGCTATGCTTGAACACCTGGTTCAAGGGCAGGAGAAGATGACAGCCACCTTCAATGGTAAGATGGACACCATGTACACCGATTTGAGTGGAAGGATCGAGGCACTAAATACGAGTCACAAGATGCTGGAAACTCAAGTAGCTCAGACTGCAGCAAATTCCAAGGGAAAATCGGTTCATGCACACGTCAATGCGATCTCCTCAAGTGCAGAGAATTACGAAGAGGATTCTGAAATCGCCAGAGCATCGATCGATACCCCCAGGTGTCGATCGATGCCGGTTACAATTCTGAAACGGGACACTTCCAAAACCCGTGTATCGATCGATACCCCACTGGTATCGGTCGATACCAAGGGAATTTCTGAGGAGACACATGATATTTCGACCAAGGAGCCTCAAGTAGCAGCAGCACGGTTCAGTATCGCCCAATTTTGGGAAGACTATGAAACGAAGTGTCAGGCAGCGATAACTAAGGAACGAGCTGAGAAAAGAGCTCGCAAGCCCAAGAAGGAGAATCCTGTACCTAAACACCTCAGAGATCCCATCTCTCCAAAGCAGCTGCGTGGCTTTGAGAAGATGGTAAGAAGGATTTCCCCTGATTCAACCTTTGAAGAAGCCCTAGAGTGCCGTCCTCTGCTAAGTCACTTCAAGGATTGCAGAGAAACTGAGGAAGAGATTAAGGCACTTTTCATTAAGGCTAGAGGTCCACCTCCACTGAGACAGTTGACCCCAAGGGAGGATCCAGGGAAATTTGTAGTTCCATGCTCTATCTCTGGAGTTGAGTTCAAAGAGTCTCTTGTCGACTCAGGGGCTAGTGTCAATGTCATCTCAAGGGCAATTGCAGAGCGGTTAGGAGCTGATATTCGATCACCAGAGGCATCTATCACATTCGCGAACAACTCCACCTCGCTTCCACACGGTACTATCCATGGTTTGCTGGTCAAAGTAGGAGACTGTCTAGTTCCTACTAATTTTCAGGTTGTAGAGATGGGTGCAATATCTCGTATGCCTATCCTTTTGGGACGACCGTTCATGGCTACTACAGGCGCGATCATAGACACACCTAATAAGAGAATCTCTTTCTCTTACATTGACAGAGGGGTCTATTATGGTGTCATTCCCCCTAGGAGTGCTCCCACACATGTGTCTAGCATCGAGGTTGTCACAGGAGAGTCGCTAGCGATTGATATTTTGGAAGAGCCTCCTGATGAGCCTACTGTCGCAGATGTTCCAGGTGAACCGCCCAGCACCCCCAAAGAAGTTGCCAAGAAAACTAAGGCAACAAAGAAGAAGGCCAAGAGCAACAAAGTTGAGAATCCCCATGTCACTTTGATACCTCAGAAGTGTAATGGAGATTCGATTGAGTACAAGGTCAAATGCAAAGGAGCCTTGAAGCCATTCTCTAAGGCAAGAGTCCTTCTTACTTCTGAGCTGAAAGAGAAAGGGCAGGAGTTTGTGGACAGCATGCTAAGCAGAACTTTGAAGCTAGTAATGTCAAGTGATGGAGCCTGTTTTGGTGCAAGCTCTCACTCTTATCCAGCCTGAAGGGCGTTACAGTCAAGCTATTGACGTTAAACGAGCGCTTGGTGGGAGGCAACCCACTTGTGAGTCTGTTTTTGATTCGTTTTTATTTTTATTTTCGTTTGTTTTGAGTCTGTGTCAGGATGAACAAGGAGCAACTCGAAATCGCCTAAGCATCGATCGATACCCCTATGGTATCGATCGACACCAATCGCGGATGAAAATTCACAAAGTCGATCTAAGCATGGTATCGATCGATACCATGCCGTGTGTCGATCGACACCGACTGTTCCAGAACGGTAATTTCTTGTTTCTCTTCGTTCTATCCTTTTTCTTTGTTTCTTTCACTGACTCTAGGCTAGATAACACTGAGGACAGTGTTGTTCAAGTCTGGGGGAGGTGTCTGCTGACATTGTTTTCGTTTTTCTTAGAGTCAGTCGTTTTATCGAGTCAAAACTGTTTTATTGAGTCAAAATTTGTTGGAGATGATGATCCTGTGCTTGAACCTATTGATTTGATTTTGTTTTTGAGTGCACAGTGTTACAGGATCAGTTCTAGATCGACTAATGAAAAATCCAAAGGCTGACCAGTTGACTAGAAAACATCCATGTCTCCAGCAGAGTTCTTCTGAAGCCTGAGCCAAATTTTTGCACTTCATCAATGTGGTTAGTGTTCATAGAGCTTGATTCATCATTCATATCTGATAAAGGAACCCGTGTGTTTAGAATTATGGTCTCTCTCTCCCCTGAAATAAGTTGATAGATTAAGAGCATAAAAGATTGAAATGATTTTCTTCTGAGTAGAGGGTTAGGAAAATTTCCAGCGATCCCATTATTCTACTTAAGAGGGGATGATCACACAAAGGATTGGAAGCGAGGCTAGGATTTTCCTATGATGCCATTATTCGCCTACATCCTTTGATACATAGAGAGGGAAGAACCGGGGATTTGGTGGCAAACATCATCAATACTCGCGTCTCCTACCTTGATATGTATATGCTAAGCTGAAAATAAAAAATAATAATAAGGATATAATAAGAAATAAGTCTGGAGGAGAGAAATTGATACAAAAAAGTGTGAAAAAGGGTGGTTCCTTTGTCAAGATATTGTCTGGTAAAGAGTCTAGAAGGTTCTTAAATATTAGCTGCAGAGATGAAACTGGCGATGAGAGCTTTACTTGAACAATGCTGTGGGATTTTGTGTGGAGTCTGGAAAAGCTGCAAATGTCTACGGAGAAGTACATGGTGGTTAGATCGAAAGCTGATCAGGTGACATTTGGGTACTTGGGAAAAGGGTCTTTTCGATGGTTCAGGAACAGGTGAGTCTCTACGTTTTCAAACCTCTTTTTCTGGTTTAGTCTTCTATTTGCTTGAGGGCAAGCAAAAGGCTAAGTCTGGGGGAGTTGATATATCATGGTTTTTACCCTATTTAAGCCATGATATAAGTCCTTTTTATAGAGTCTTTATAGTATTTTGGAGTCTTTTAGATTCTTTTACAGGTTTAGGTACGTTTGGAGCATTTTGGAGCATTCTGGAGCATATCGAGATGCAGAGTCATGCAGAGACGTCAGAAATTTGGCATTCGTTTAAGACCTTCCCACCGATGGATTGAGCTCAAATTTGGACACAAGATAGATCAATGAATTAGCTTTCATTTGGAAGTGGTTTGAAGCCATTCCAACGGTGAGATCGAAAGTTATGCCAGTTTTCGTGAAGACTGTCTAGTCTGTCGAGCAGAGGAGTCGACGCATAGGATGAGTATCGACCGATACTACCTAGTATCGATCGATACTGCTCGGGAAAATAGGAAACACGACTTTTTAGAAGCCTAAAGACCCTGCAACTTGGCCCAGAAGACTTTAATACTTACCAGAAAGCCCAGAACGTGTTTTTAGCCTATATTTAGGGTTTTCAGCCACCTGTTTAGGGATGCTTTTATTTTCTGTGTTTGATTTTACTTTGGTTTTAGAGAGACAAGTCTGAATCTCCCTTCGTCCGAGATCAGATCTCTAAACCCTTCTTTCTATTTTATTGATGATTTATTCAACATGTTTATTAATTTAATATCCATGTCTGAGTAGATCCACCTTAGGTTTAGGGTTTTCTCATAAGGGTTTTCTTTGAATGCTATGTTAAATATCTTTTAGGATTCACCATCTGAATTATAGTTCTTCGCTTAGGTTGTGTTCATAGCTTGTTCTAGATTAGCTACCTAGAATATAAATCTTAGGATAATTGATTAGGTACGAGAGTGCAATTAATTACCTGATAGAACCTAGGTGAGCAAATTGATTATTCGCAAAGAGATTTGGTTTAATTGATTTGTGAACATATCAAACCTGTTGTTAAAGCTGATTTAGACTTTAGGATTCGCAAAGAGATTTGGAATTCCTAGGATTTAGATTTAGATAGTTTTCGCAACGAGAGTTGGTTAGCTATATTTTAGTGATTTGAGTTCAAGAACTGCGCTAAATCTGAATCCTGTTAGTTAGTTAGTCTGCATTCACTGATTTTCTGAGAAAAACCCTGAGCCTATATTTCCCAATTGATTTACATCTCGTTTAATTTCTGCACTGTTTTTAATTACATCTATCTGGCTTAGCGTAATTCGACACTTCATAATTTATTGTGTGATCTCTGTGAGTCTTTGTGGTTCGACCCCTACACTTACTACAACAACTGCTTTAGTATCTTAGGGTATTAAATTGAGCATATCAATATTTCACTTGACAAAGCTTTGGGATCCTTCCGACAAGCCGGTGGAAAGTTATGCCGGTTTTACTGAAAACATGTGACTCAAATTACCTAGTCGCAAGAATTATCTTTGAAAAGACCAGACCAATCAATTCAATTTCTATACCGATTGGTCCACATCTTGTCGTTGATATTTGGGTCTAAATTCAGCATGTTTATCTCGAGACATGATCTAGTTCGATTTTTATCTTTTCTTCTGTTTATTTTGTTACTTTTGGAGACATGATCAAGAATAGCATGTTACTTTTATCTTTTCTTCTGTTTATTTCGTTTCTATGTCTAAGTAGTCTTATAATTGAGTTTTAGGGTTTAAAAATATGTTTATATGAACATTTTATTTATTTTAATCATTTTTAAAAAAAATACTTAAAAATGAGACATCCTAATGTTTTTGAAACGGATACAAATACTTTTGTTTTTGTCAACAACGGTTAAAAATACTATTTTAACCAATTTAGATAGTATAAAATGAATTACGGATATATATATATAAGCAAAACATTTGTTCAATGTCTACATCTAATTAAGAAAACGACCAAGCCTTTCACAAACTTTTATCTGTCTCCAATAAACATGCAGGGATCAAAAGTAATCATACAAGATTAAAGGCAACGCCTAAAGTTTTATTCTTGATCAGAGAATTTTGACCATAAGCGATCTTGGTCAGCCATTGGGGTTTCATGTAATGTTATTTAGTATTTTATTTAAGAATAAAAACATTGAGAATTAAGTTCTCTTTAATTTTATATTTTCTTTACGATTTTTTATTCCATTCTATTTGTATTTAACAATGTTTTATGATTCCAACATTAATGCCGTATTTGGTAAAAACTATAATTGAAACAAAAAAATATTATTTTTTCTTTTCCCACAAAATTCATGACATGTATACTGAATTTTGAGATCAATGTGAATAACTAACTACCTCCAAAATAATATTAATTTTTTCGGATCGGCGTTGGCATTCGTTGAGCTTGTGTGGATCTACGTTGATTTACTATTGGTTATGTTCCAGTTAAAGTGTTGATTCTGGTTGGGTGGTCTGGTTTGAATGAAGCAACTGGCTCCATGTGTACAAGCTCAGTTGTGCTGACGGTACGGCATAGCTGTTCTCACTCTTTGTTGTATTCGTTTGTCCGTAATTTGGTCGGTTTCTGTGGAGCTTGCGAATCTATTATTTGCTATGGAAAGTCGAATCTACAACAATTCTTCAACTGGATTTGTTTCGTCTGTTCGTGGCTCGATTCACTTCTTAATGTGCGGTGTGAGCAATATATTGAGCGGTTAAAAACTCAATTATAAACTCAATTAAATTAAAAACTCAATTTCAGAATCTTATAAAGAGGTGTCCGAATAAAGTATGATCCACACGTGTCGTGTTCCGTCCGAATCAATTAGATGTGACACCCCAAGGCTTCTAGTCAATCATGTGATTAACCTCGGCTAATGACCTAACATAAACTAAAAACAATTTATATCGATTTGTATACGAAATAAAGTAGAATAAATAAACAGTATATTAAATCCAGCGTGATACGCGTATGAAATAATAATAAAATTTAAATTTTTAAATTGATTATCCGCGTAATTATGATATATATAATTTGATTTTAAAGTCAAACACTCGTTTAGTTATCCAGAAATTACGTTTTGTAATTCAAATTTTAAAAATTTAAAATTAATCTAGATCACCCAAAAATAATCTCGCTAAATGAATGAAACAGTTCAAAAATCAAATTTCAAATCTTATATAACTTAAAATTGAATTTAATTGATAAAATTAATATTTCCAAAATTTGATATATTATGAATTTTATATAGATTTAATAGTTTACATTTTTTATTTTTTAGTTTCTATTTTTTCTCGTACTTTAATTTTTTAATTTTATTAGTTTCCATTTTCTTAAAACACAACTTCATTTCTTTTTTATTGTTTGGAAAGTATATTATTATATTGACACATGTCACGATATGATCTAAATTAACGATGACACATGTCACGATCTCGTGAGTTATAACTATCCTACGTATCATGCTCACTTTGAACGATTCAATTTTATATAATTATTTATAACTTTTGTGATGAAAAATATAATTGAAACAATAAAACGGGTATTACCGGTATCAAGACGAATTTTCTCTGTGCAACCAAACTAGTATCAATTCCTCTTCTACTTCTACGATATAGATTGTTAATTCAAGGAATTTAAACCCAAATATTAAAAGGCTGTTACGTTAAAGCCCAAGTACACTTGATTAGGCCCAAGTTGTCGTGGGACCAATAACTAAATACTCCATAGATGACATGTGGAGTCGAACTCGACACCGGTAAGATGGCAGCAGAGGTGTGACAACCACTGGTCCACTTGCTCTTTCTTAGTTTTTAATTTTGTTTACATATATTTATTTATCTTTTTTTTTCCGACTAAGTATTTAAATCTTTTTTTACCCTTTTTTTTAAACTAAAATTTTTATCACCTGACTAGTCTATTGAGAGTGACTGTAGTCATAGAGTAAATCATTTACCAAATTTTTTAATATATCTAAAGTATAACACTATTTTTAAAATGATCAAATGATTATATAATTCTACGCTCGAGAAATTGATCTATAACCTGAATCTACAAAACAACTCTTGTAGAAACCTCTAATCCACTACTATTTGGTTTCTTTACCTTCTGTTTCGTCTTTTGTTTATTAAATATCAGAACTTTAGTCTCTCTCTTTTTTTTTTCTTCATTTAGTCGTTTTATATTGTACAACTTTATTTATTACCTTTTGCAATCTGGAACGTGGGCTGCTAGTTTGTACAAATTGCAAAAAAAATTTGGAAAAAATGATGAGGGGTCTTCTTTTGCGTAATGATAGAATTTGCTTTCGGCTCTTTTTCGTTGTACAATTTTGGAAGTGGGTCTAGCACCCCCATTTAGTTAGGTTCATCTTAGCAAGAGTCCATTTCGATTCGGTCAACATAGAATCGACTTTTGACTAGAGATCGCCGACCTGGAGTCTCGCGCTCGGCTTCATCTGAAAATCCCAAGCTCTTGAGAGGAGCACCCCGGGTCTGCGCTGACACTTCGCCAAGATTGGGATGTCGAAAGAGAAGAAGGCACGTGGAGGTTGGTCGAACAGTGTACTATCTGAATAGGGGTATGGTCTGACCTCGACGTCCCACCAACCCTGCAGAGTAAGCAAAGGAGGAAAGGACATGTGGAAGGGAGTTGGCCGAACAGTGTGCTATCTTACAAAAGCATGGCGCCGAGCTCATCATTGCCTTTCGCCTTGAGAACCGGGACACGCCTCCTACAGCACCTTACCCGTGAAACAGGCTGAGGGTGACGCGTGGCCCCGGAATCCGCGGAAACAGAGAGCTGCCCTCGCTATATATACCCTTCGTTGTGCATGAAGGAGGGGACTTTTGGAAAAAACCTGATTACTCTCTATAAAAAATAGGCTCGGCCTCTCTCTCTCTCTCTCTCACCTTTGTAACAAGACACCGCGGTTTAGAACGCCGAACTGGATTCCCGTCGGAAGCAGTTCGTAAATCTAAATCGTCCGTCTCTTTTCACCATTAATGCAAAAAAGGTCCCCGACCTGTTCATCATCATACTCGTCCTGCTATAACTTGTGGTTGACTCGTTCTAATTAACGGAAATCTCGAATCTCACTCCGTAATCAACCCTTAAACAACATTAGTGATCCTCGGGATCAACAGTGTCTAATGAAACAGGTGTAAGTTAATATTTTTTTACTTCGTGTAAGTTAATAATGACCCAGCCTTATGTGCATGTTATATAATATAATCAAAGACCATGATGATCTTTTTTTAACTTAAAGGGGTCTTTAATTAATATTTTGCATGCTTGGAGCCATTATCTTTGATCATTACTTTGCAGTTTCCACCAAAACCTACAAAATAAATTGAATTTCGTTTTCACCTTTTTACTTTCCACGAAATTTTTAATTGTTTTATTTTTTTCTTAAATAGGTTATAACAAAGTTCATATGAAAAAAAAATTACCACTAGCCTACCTTCATTATAGTTATGCTTCTTATGCTTATCATAAACAGTAGAATTTAAAGTGCCTTCAATTATATAGTACGTTAAATTTTCTCATCGAACATATTTTATTATATCTATATATCTAAAGTGCATTATTTTTTATTTTTCCTACAAAGCATTCATATTTTTATCATTTATGATGTAAGATATGTGCTTATCTCCCTAGGTCTTTTTTTTTATGTTTGTTAAGAGTTGCTTGTATGTGGAAAATATATACTTGTAAAGAATTGTTTGAGCTATAAAAGGACGTGTTATCAGTTTTACGAAACCTCCCCAATCCCAACTCTCTCTCAAACCCTAATTTCTTTAAACCTAAATGGGTTTATAGTTTAGCCATCTCTTCCTAAAGTAATCCTGAAATTTCATGTGGAGGCCAGTAAATGATTTAATCCGAATAATAAACGATTTATATAATCCAGATAAAAAGATAATTTCATCAAAAGTCTTGTTCTTAAAGTTGCATGAGTGTTCACACCTAAGAGCATCACCATCGCTTATACTGCACAGGATGTCTTCCTTTTTTTTTTTTTTTTTTTTTAGTTTAAAAATATTATTTTTATTAATATTTTATTTTCTTAGCCAATGATGCTGTGACACGTGGCGATTCTGTAAAAAAGTGGGTGTCTTCCCAGAGACACCAAGACACGGTATCTGCTAAAATTTTAATATAAAATATTGTAAAGACACTCATCAAAGTGTGCAATGGAGATGGTCTAACGTACCTATAAAGCGATGTATTTTAAATTAATCACTGCTCTTTCCTCTTTTCTTTTTTACAACACAATTTTATCTAGATATATGAACATTAATTGATATCTGTTACTTAATTTAAATTTGTTCGCTCTGAAAAAATATGTATATGTGATTTTCGATAAGATAATACTCATAATAGGTATAGTATCATAATTCTTGTAGCTACAGGTTGAATCTCAGGTATCATGTATCAATTTTTTTAACGACACGCTTTGCCTCTAAATTACTATTACATTCGTACATGATCCAAATTAAACCGTAAACTCATTCTTATGAATTAATGATGATAATTGGTTTATTAAAATATAGAACACTAATAAAAATTTAAATTGAATTCTACTGATAATTACAATTAAATCTAATAAATTTAGTAGTAAATATATCTGATTCGTGTACGAGTATCGAAGTCATTAGGTGAAAATAGTATCAAAGTCATTAAAATGTTCAATGCCAACTACGAGAGAGGTTGGACCCATGCTTTTGAAACCTATCTTGTATTATCAGTAGTGACTCTACTCATGTATTGTTTTTCTTGTCATGAGGTATTTTAATTTAATATAAACTGTATATGCCCCAGAAAACAAACTTCTTTAATCTCGTCCGAAAATTTTCGCAAAAGTTCAAACACATTCATGGAGATACTTTGTTTTTTCAACTATAATGTCGAAATTTCTGGGTGTAACGTATATCTAATTAATAATAGGAAAGAGAGAGCAGAGGAACGTGGCGAACACATACTAAAAGAGTCTCAAGCACATACAGATGTCAGGTTCTGAGAAACATACTTGTTAATTTGGTGTACAATCATGTGCTCACTTTAATTTGCTTTACATTTTTCAAACTTCAAAGTCTTTAACCTTTTTGGTTATTTCAAATTGTCCCACCATTTCTGAAAAATCACAATCTTCTTCATAAACCATTTACGATCGACTGACTCAATGAATATGCCAATACAAGCGCGCGTGACTGTTTTGATTAGGTTTAGGCATAAAAACCAGAACCGAAATATCTGAACCGGATCCAAACAGAAATATCTGAACCGGAATCGATCTAAAATTTCCAAAATATTCATTGGATCCTACTCATTGATATCCATGGATAATACCGGAACAGAACCGAAAATATTTCGGGTACCCGATTACCCAAAATATAATTATATATCCAAAAATATTAAATATATATAAGGTTTTTGAGTATATTTTCGGTATTATGAGTATATGTTTTTTTGTTTTCGGATATATTTTCGGGTTTTCAGATATAATTTTGGGTTTTCGGGTATATTTTAGGATTTTCGGGTATATTTTAGACATTTTGAGTATATTTTAGACATTTCGGGTAATAAATACCCGGAACCGAAAAAATTCGGATATTTTTGGTTCTTAAATCTCGGAACCCAATCGACACGGAACCGATTGGTACCAAACCGGAACCGTGCCGAAATCATTTCAGTACCTATATGGATCATAAACCTCTCTACCTAAAACTAAATGGTTCCTACCCGAAACCGAAACGAATACTCGAATGCCCAGACTTAGTCTTGATTTCAGTGGCATGAGTGTTTCTTCAAAAATCCAAATCGACGCTTACTTTCTTTCTAAAATATTTCAAATATGTGTTTTCTTCGCCTCTCGGACCTATAAAACCATATTATATTAAGTGAGCACAACTTGGTTGAAATTTTAAATAGTTTCGTGATATATTTGTTTCTCACTAGTTTAAAAACGAGAAATACCAGTGAAACCACGCATTAACAAATTCAGATGAGTGGTGTTACATGTCGGTGATATTATTTGCTGCCTTTGGATTCTACCTAAGTCTTTTGTTGCGCTGCGGCACGTAATTTCTCGGTCATTATTTTATGCGGTCTCGTTCATAAGTCATAACAATCCAAATTGCATGACACTAACTCGTATATATACTTTAACACTACGTACACTTTACAAATTGATATAACACAATGTATGCGTATTTGTTTTTTTATATCAAACTTATATGCATATGTGATTGTTTTCATAAATAGATAATTTTGAATGTTTGACGAATCTTCTAAGGTGCATAAGTACTATTCATTGATAATGCTTATGAAAGGACCATAAGACCTAAATAGCACATATTATTTTAAGTAATTAAGTGTCATTAGTTCGACTGGAAAAATATTTTAGGCAAAATCTAGAGGTTACAGTATCGAATGACGTTTGAAACGGAATTAATATTATATGATTGAGTTTCGGATTTGGTGGATTATGAGTTTCGGTCCAGAACTTTTTGGTAATCCAAGAAAAAAAAACTGTAATATTCCTTTTTACTAATTAAAATATATATATGGAAAAAAAATACAGCACAAAAGGACCACATTTGGCTATAAAAACGAAGTCCTTCTATGACTATATTCCAAGAACAACAAGAAGCACAGAAAGAGAAAAGCTTTTATAATTGAGAGACCAACATGCAAGAGAGAAAAATGGCTAAGGCTTATTCAACACGTGTCCTCACGTTTCTGATGTTGATCTCGTTAATGGCGGTGGCACTGAACCTTCTGTCCACCGTAGAGGCACAGAATAAGAAAAAGCTGAGGAGAGATGTTCCTGTAGTGAAAGGTCTCTCATGGAACTTTCACAAGAAAGCATGTCCCAAAGTGGAAAAAATCATCAGAAAAGAGCTAAAGAAAGTCTTCAAGAGGGATATTGGTTTAGCCGCAGCCATCCTTCGTATTCATTTCCATGACTGCTTCGTTCAGGTCTATCATCTTTTTTCCTTCTTTTTCTCTCTATTTTTTTCGGGTATCAAAACTAGAGAGAAACATAAATTTGATGTTCTTTAAGCCTAATCTAGAAATGTGAATTAACATAATTTTTCAAAGAGACAATTTTGAGATGTTTGTATGAGGATGGATCGGATAATTTGAGTTACAGTTTTATTTTTAAGCCTAATCTAGACTAAACAAATACCACTAAATATTTGATGTTCTCTTTAAGCCTAATCTAGACTATTATTTTATTTTAAAAGTTGTCACGTGCTAAAATAATTCCGACCAAAATAGCCTAAAGAAAATCATAAAGGTTGTCAACTTGTCAGCTTCTTTCTTCTCTTCTTTTTGAAAGAAAGGTTTTCTTAGTGTAATAATTTTTGTCGGACAATAGTATAAACACTACTTAATTGACCAATCATCGAATTGTATTGTTGAATGAATTTTTAATACATGCACTAGGATAGACTTTATAATATAGTAGGACGTGTCGCATTAAATACTATTCACCCGCTTTTCGTGAGTTCGTTGAGTCTCTTTTAATGAACGTCGTCAGTATTAAATAAATGAATATCGAACCAAGGGTCAACACATAAATATAAAAAATATAATAGGAGATGACAATATCAATCTATTTGTATAAAATATCTTTCTTTTTTCTTTTTAATCTGTGTATTAAATATCTATGTATCTATTTAGATTATCTATGTATTTATTATATAAAATATAAGATATTCCTCAAGACAAATACTAATCAGATATTTTTACTGTTACTCGCAACACCTTTTATGGAAGCCTGACATAATCTGATCAGAAAAAATAATTTTCTAGGAAAATCTTGAATATATATTTGTTCAATTATTGCTTTTATTATGAGAAATAATTATATATTTTTTTTTAAACTGCAGGGATGTGAAGGATCAGTGCTGCTAGATGGCTCAGCGAGTGGACCAGGCGAACAATCATCGATCCCGAATCTGACACTACGTCAAGCCGCCTTTGTCGTCATCAATAACCTTCGTGCTCTCGTCCAGAAGCAGTGCGGTCAAGTCGTCTCTTGCTCTGACATCCTCGCTCTAGCCGCCCGTGACTCCGTCGTCCTTGTAAACCATCTCTCTCTCTCTCTCTATTTATGTTTTTTATACTATATGTTACGCACATTTTCATATTTAAATCATGAAAAATTACGGCAACTTTAGTATAAACCATTACGGTATATTCTAATTGACAATTTCTCTTAACCAATGTAGTCGGGAGGGCCAGACTATGCTGTGCCACTTGGCCGACGAGACTCACTAGCGTTCGCGAGTCAGGACACGACGTTAGCTAACTTACCGCCACCGTTCTTTAACGCGAGCCAGCTCATCACCGACTTCGCCAATAGAAACCTCAACATCACCGACTTAGTTGCGCTTTCCGGTGGTCACACCATCGGAATTGCCCATTGTCCGTCTTTTACGGACCGGCTCTACCCGAACCAAGACCCAACCATGAATAAGTTCTTCGCCAACAGCCTCAAACGCACGTGCCCCACCGCGAACTCGAGCAACACGCAAGTTAATGATATAAGGAGCCCTGACGTTTTCGACAACAAGTACTATGTTGATCTCATGAACCGACAAGGGCTGTTCACTTCCGACCAGGACTTGTTCGTGGACAAGAGGACACGTGGTATTGTGGAGAGCTTTGCGATCGATCAGGATCTGTTTTTTGATCATTTCACGGTGGCGATGATCAAGATGGGTCAGATGAGTGTCCTGACGGGGTCACAAGGAGAGATTCGTTCAAACTGTTCAGCAAGAAACACTGAAAGTTTCATGTCTGTTTTGGAAGCAGGAATAGTCGAGGAAACACTTTCCTTGATATAAATAAACCATCAATCTCGACTTGTGGAATGCTTAAAGACTATCGGATAAATAAGAGCGTTTCTTCATCTTAACTTTGTTTTCTAGTTCCAGCACTTATGGTTTGTCTATCTGATCTGATCTGATGAATAAAGAGTGTTGCTCCATCTTACAGTATATCATAATAATCTGAGGCAGAAACACACTTGTTATAGAAGGAATTTTTTTTTTTTTTTTTTGGTAGAAGAAAAAACATTTATGTGATTAACTATAGTCTATATATAGCAAAACTGTAGATTTAATACCATACCACTACAAGACTGTTGATAGTCGGTGTAGATCCGAACAAGGTAAAAGGGTAAAAGACTATAGGAATTTTAACGGGTCTATTTAAATTGGGCCCATTAAGACTTAGTGACCCATAAGTAAAGCCCAAGTTTTGGTAATCTTTTGCTTCAGGGTCAACGGTTTGATGCCCCTTCCTTCTTCCCTCCCACTGCTTTAACGAATTAATCGGCAGGGAAGTGAGAGGGAAAGAGAGAAAGAGAGAAAGAGAGAGATTTGTTGTAAACTAGCTATGAGCAAGCTTAATTTCGTCTACAGTCTCCTATTTTCGACGGCGATCTGCTTTTTCCTTCCCCCGATCGCCGCTAGAGGCGGCCACTCCGACTATATCCAGCCAGGTCCGCCGCAAAAATCTATAGTTTCTGTCTCGAATATTGATTACTTCGTCATTAATTGCGCTTGATTTGAATTTGGCATTAAAAGAAGATGAGAAACTAATTTGGTGTTGAGTTTTAACTATTTTTCTCTTCGAATATCACATTTACGGTTCAGATACTAGTTGAGGTTTATGCATAACTGCATACTTGTTTCTGAAGATCCAGTGACTTGGTTAACCTGGAATTTTGTGTATTAATTTTGTTCAGATGATGGAAATTCTAGTTTTCATGGTACTGCGAGGCATTTATTTGCCCAAGAACAGCCTCGACCGAGGTAATGTCGTTTGGGGGATTCAAGCTGTTACTGGGATGTTCTTACTATCTGTGTAATGATAACTGTGTTTTCATTGCTCAAAGTTTGGAATTAGCTCGAGGATACATGACGAATGATGATCTTGAGAAAGCAATGAAGGATTTCACCAAGGGATGCAGCAAGATCTCAAGATTATACAGGTAATTACTTGGCTGACACTTGGTAGAAGACAAACTTATGTGCCCAGCCCAGTACGGAAAAATCAGTAGCTGGCTTTTTCCCAGAGTCAGTATTCTTGATTTTGATATGAACTTTTTATGGTGTTGTTGATTTTGTTCTTCATTTCTCTCTTTGAGGGTTTTCTGGAACGTGCTTTCAGCATCGGAAAGAGTGTCAATGGCTTTCCTTTGGTAATGCACTCTTAGCTATCAAAGTTGAATCTTCTTGTTTTACAAAGTGCGTCTTAAGATCACTATCGCTAATGCCTTGTTTTGGTATTTGTGGCTTTGCCCCTTTTAGTGGGTCATAGAGATTTCAGACAGGCCTGGAGAGATAGAGCCTGAACCTGCATTCAAGGTTAAAAATCTGCTCAGTTATCTATGTCTATACATGCAATCTTTGAGATATTTTACCATCAGTAGTCATTTTCACTGGTTAAAGCGTGTATGACTCAATTATGCTTTAATAATTTGATTGGATTCCTTTCTGATAATTGGCTGGTAGTGCTTTCATTTTCTTGGAATCTAAATAGTTGAATAACTGGTCACGCAGTACATTGGGAATGTACATGGTGATGAACCTGTAGGGCGTGAGCTCTTATTACGTCTTGCAAACTGGATTTGTGATAACTATGGGAAGGATCCATTGGTAAGTGAGTTTTGCTTCTTTCAATAAAACTGCCAAAGAAAAAATGTTCTGCGCATATACTGATATTATCTATCTTGTTATGCAGGCTAAAATGATTGTAGATAATGTTCACCTTCATATATTGCCATCATTGAATCCAGATGGCTTTTCAGTCAGGAAACGTAATAATGCAAACAATGTGGATCTAAATCGCGACTTCCCTGACCAGGTGACTACTGACTTGTCTGATGGTGCTTTTCACACTCATAAGTAGTATTTTCATCCAGGCTCGGAGTAACCATGAATGCTGTGATTTACATGATGGTAGTTAAATTTAGTTGGTTTTGGTTATTCATAGTCACTAGTCACGTTTAGCTTGCTTAACACATACCTAATCTTGCAGTTCTTTCCCTTAAATGAAGACTTGAGTTTGAGGCAACCTGAATCTACGGCAGTTATGACTTGGCTGAGAGATATAAGATTCACAGCGTCAGCTACTCTACATGGGGTAATTTTCCAGACATTTTTCTGTGCAGGCTTGTGGATACTATCCCGTCTCAAAATTTTTCAGTTTGAAAGTTTACTTTGAAGAATCTCTGAGGGGTTTTGATTAAACATCAAGTAGAAAATCATGATTCAATGTGAATAAAAAAAATATTTGTTAAACCGTGGATTGTTACAGGGTGCCCTGGTCGCAAATTTTCCATGGGATGGTACGAAGGATAAGAGGTGTTTGCTTCTGTTCAAAATAATTCTGTACATAACGCAAAGCTCTTTTTGCTTAGTTGTTACTTGTTATGCAATGCAAAAACGATGTAGCTGTTCTGCACTTTTCTTGCAGGAAATACTATTATGCATGTCCTGATGATGAGACATTCCGGTTCTTGGCACGTATTTATAGCAAATCTCACCGTAATATGTCTTTTAGCAAAGAATTTGATGAAGGAATCACAAATGGAGCATCCTGGTATCACATCCGCTCCACTTCCTCTGTCTTCTCCTACAAATGAGTTTCTTGGTTAATGCTTTAAGCAAAACGCTCTACAGGTACCCAATTTATGGTGGTATGCAGGACTGGAATTACATACATGGAGGATGCTTTGAATTGACTGTGGAAATAAGTGACAACAAGTGGCCTCGTGCCTCAGAGGTCTAATCTTATATTCCTATGTGTTAACTGTTTCTCCGTACATTGTAGTTAGAAGCTAGCTGACAGAGTTCGCATCTCTTATTCAGCTTCCCACCATTTGGGAATACAACAGAATGAGCATGCTGAATCTTGTTGCAAGCCTAGTGAAGGTATTACCTTATTAATCTTTTTTCTTTCAGAACCCATCATCTTGTTGTGTCGTTTAGATTGTGCCTCTAAACATTATTTTACATTCTTTTATATTTATATTTTTTTTTTCTTTTATCAACTCTTTACCTTAGACAGGGAGTTCATGGACGGATCTTTTCGTTAGACCAGGGAAAGCCACTTCCTGGGCTTGTTGTGGTCAAGGGAATTAACTATACGGTATATACATATTAACCTTGTTTTCTAAAATTTCCTTTCTTATAAATCTTGTTAGTTCTTTGGTACTCATTGTAATCCTTATGCTCTTCAGGTTAAAGCTCATCAAGCGTACGCAGACTACCACCGCTTGCTTGCACCTGGACAGAAATATGAAGGTCAGATGTTCTTTCCTCACATTCAGCATTAACGCGAGGACCAAAGCATAGAATTTAGTAACTTGCTATCTCTATTTCAATTGAGTTTTTATTAGTATATGATATTAGATTTTTTCACTGTTATAAGCTAATAATAACAGTTATTACGAGCTCAGTGCTTAGATTCATCTTATGCTTACAAATGCAACACTTTTTTCTTTATAACAGTGGACATACCATTGCCTACTGTTATTTATGATTACTTTGCCTCGTTTTAAGTTTCCTTTACTGATTCGCAGTCACGGCCTGGTCTCCTGGATACAAACCGAAAACAACAATTGTTTGGTTAGGTGAAAACGCTGTTACCGCTGATTTCATACTCATCCCAGAAGCAAGTTCCGGAGGCAAACTACTGAGAAGCAACTGTGACTGTAGCTGCGGTCAGCCACTTCTAACGCACTTTTTAACAGAGACGAATAACGGAATCACGTTTACGCTTGTTGTGGTGGTAGCGTTCCTGTGTTTTTTGTTGCAAAGAAGAGTGAGATTTAACCTATGGAAGCAAAGACAATCCTCTAGAAGATCAATAACAGTATGACTTATATAGGTATAATTACACGACTTTTTACTTTAAATCCGACCCCCTTGAGCCCATTCCTCGTGTAGTTGTTGCCGATTAAACATTTTATTTGAATCAATACTTTAAAAGAAAGAGTTGTACTGATGTGTTTTGGTGTTTCATATCTTAGTACCAATTGATCTCAAGTCCATTAACCAAAAAAATATCTAAAGTCAAAGTGTGTTTGGGTGTCCTATCCTTAGGGGTGGGCACAATTACTTGATACGTGTCTCGTACCCGTTACTTGTCCCGTACTTGTCATGAAAAAATAAGTACTTGTTTTTTCAAATCGGGTAACAATTAAATAAATTTTATTACTTGCAAATACGGGACCAGTATCAAGTTTCGTTTTTTTTTTTAATACTTGTCATGTTACTTGTCCTGTTATTTGGTACTTGTTACTTATCAACATAAATACTTGTTACTTGTTTGGTTTTAAAAAATCTATATTATATGATTTTAAGATGTTGAATATGTATTTCAGTATTTGAACATGTGACTCTTTGTATGATGGTTTTTAGTTTTATCTCATTTTCAAGAACTATTTTAGGTTTAAGCAATCAAGTATTTCAGATTCAAGTAACAAGTAATTATTTGTGACAAGTAACAAGCCGGGTCAAATAATTTACGAGTAATCAAAAATTTTGCGGGTACTTGAAATAACGATTACTTGTTTTGACCGGGTCAAATACAAGTAATAAATCTAATTATTTGAACAGGTCAAGCCAAGTATCAAGTACATGAAATTTAGCGAGTACTTATCCCGTGCCCAACCCTACCTATCCCTCTCTTGTGTCGGGGATCTTAAATGTCTTGTACTACGTCACGAGTGCAACATTGTCGCCAAAATTATGTCATAAGGGAGACTAATTCTTGTTTACCTAAGAAAATTCAACCTGATTTAAGTGTGTTTGATTGTTTCTGTAAAGGCAAATACAAAATGCGTTCACATAATTTCAAAGTCAAACGTAAATTAAAAGATAAAAACCTTTTTGAAGTACAAATATATTGTTGCTGTTATACATAGCTTTCATTTAGATTTTCTTAATACTTTTATGGACATGGATTTTTTTTATCTCTTTTGCGAGCGTACTTTATTTAGAAAGTAGTCTTCTGTTTTTTATTATAAAAAATATTTCCTTTTTAAGTTGAATCATTTCGGTTTGTTTGTTCCTTCCTTCCTTTTGGATTCCTTTGTTTGTTCTTGTTTCGTTTATGGGGTAGATTTTAATTTCGTTTTCCTCTTTTGGGTTTAGACTCCAAAGTTATCTTGTAAACCGTCGGCTTTGTCTCTGGAAAAGTTTAGACTTTTGTACATCTCTAGTAATATCGGGACATCCACTGCAAGATAACGGTTGACCTGGCACAACAACTGTATAATGTGTTCAAAAAATTTCATTGACATTGACATTAAGCAATGACCGCGTTGTTACGCCGTTGACTTACTGCCCACAAATATCCAGATGTTCATTCCTCATTGGCCGCGACAAAACCGTTTAAAGCACACCGTCACCCGAAAAGCCAATTCGTATGACACACGCGACAAACGACGAACGGCGAAATCACGCGTTTCTTTTTTATCCCTAATTCTATAAATACCCAGAAACGTACAAGTTTCAATTCCCAGATTTGTTTCTTTCCATAAAAAGATTCCAAGATTTTTGCGGATAATCTTCTCTCTCAGAGAATCTTTCATTTTCACTCCCTCGAATCTTCCCTGCAAAAAGAATGGCGATCAAGACCAAGAGTAGTCTAATTCCGAGTTGTTCTTCGCCTGATGATCTGAAACGCGTTCTGCAAACGCTAGGTTCGAGCTGGGGAGACGTAGTCGAAGATCTGGAGCGTCTTGAGGTTGTTCCGTTGAAAGGAGCCATGACGAACGAGGTTTACCAGATCAGCTGGCCTACCTTAGACGGCCAACACGTTCACCGGAAAGTCCTTGTTCGTATCTACGGAGACGGCGTTGACCTTTTCTTTAACAGAGACGACGAAATCAAAACCTTCGAGTCTTTGTCTCACCATGGTTATGGCCCTAAGCTCCTTGGCCGCTTCTCCGATGGTCGCCTTGAAGAATTCATCCACGCCAGAGTACGTTTTCTTCTTCTTCTTCTCTCTTTTCGTTTCTTCAAACAAAAAACAAATTTAGAATTGGTTTTGTTTTCGGCTCTAAGGAAGAACAGAGGAGATAGAGTTTTAGTTAGTCGAATCAAAAGTCTTAGGCTTTATTGTTTGTGTTTCAAGAAATCTCATGATCGGAAAAATATATAGCGAGAGATTTTGTGTATATGACAGAAGTCTGTTGGTTTGGTCCGTTTACCAGACTCTTTCTGCAGATGATCTCCGTATAGCAGAAACATCTGATTTAATCGCTGTTAAGCTAAGAGAGTTTCACAAGCTTGATATGCCTGGTCCGAAGAACATTCTCCTTTGGGAAAGACTCAGGTGAAGAACATAAAATATTACAATTTCATTTCTTTATATAGATATATTTATGTAGCATCAATTTTTTCATGCTTTCGATTTTTCAGGACTTGGCTTAAGGAAGCCAAGAACTTGTCTTCACCAATAGAGATTGATGAGTTTCGTTTGGAAGCTGTGGAAGATGAAATCAACTTGCTGGAAGAGAGGTTGACTCGGGATGATCAAGAGATCGGTTTCTGTCACAACGATCTTCAGTATGGTAACATCATGATTGACGAAGAAACCAACGCTATTACCATCATAGTAAGCTTTTCATGAGCCGAATTTTTTTACTCTCCGTCAAGAAAGTGCTCTGTTTTCATCAATCTAAATGTATAAATTTTTGATTGCAGGACTATGAGTACTCGAGTTTCAACCCAGTTGCTTATGACATCGCGAACCACTTCTGCGAAATGGCTGCTAATTACCATTCAGACACTCCTCATATTCTGGACTACACTCTATATCCAGGTCCATATCCGTAAATATAAACATCTACGTAATACGCCACTCGGGGTGGTTTAGATTCTGATTGTGTGTGTGGAATGATTAAAAAAAAACAGGAGAAGAAGAACGGAGAAGGTTCATTAGCACATATCTTGGCTCTACAGGTTTTTGTCCTCTTGAAGTATTTAGTTATACTTCTTCACATCTCAAGAAACTCTTCTCTTAAACAAAACCTATTTTCCTCTTTTGTTTCAGGGAATGCAACAAGTGAGGAAGAAATGGAGAAGTTGATGAGTGATGCAGAGAACTACACTTTAGCAAACCATATTTTCTGGGGATTATGGGGAATCATCTCGGTTCGTTCTCTCTTTCCCTAATTCTTTTAGTCTAAACTCTTGAAATACTTTTAGCTAGAAAGTTGGAACTGCGTAGTAATCTCTAGTGTGTGTGTTGTTGATGCAAAGCAGGGGCATGTGAACAAGATTGAGTTCGATTACATGGAATATGCAAGGCAGAGATTTGAACAGTACTGGCTCAGAAAGCCCTTGCTTTTAAAGGATGAAGAATGATTCACATTGAAGCCGATATACAAACTGAATCTCTAAATGTTTCTGCAATTAGATAAAAAAAGAGAAGAAGAAGAGTTTAGGTGACTATGTTGCTATTGTTACTTTCATCAGTTTGTGTGTTTTCTTCCCTTGTATATAGAGAGGTTTGTAAACTTTCAAAATAGTACTAATGGATGGGTTTTTTTAAATATATTAATATATGCCTTCTACACATGAAGCACCAGTGGTCTAGTGGTAGAATAGTACCCTGCCACGGTACAGACTCGGGTTCGATTCCCGGCTGGTGCATTTATGTTTTTTTATTTTATTCTTAGCCCTTTAAGAAAAAAACGGAAAAAGATTGCCACTGGTGTAAAATGGCATAAATCATGGATGTAAAATGTTCTTGATTTCATTATTTATCAACGGCAAACCAACAACAAAAAAGGAATGTGTACGATTCCCAGTGTGATGCATCAGTAACGACATGAGATTAAAACCTATCCGTAGAAAGAGAATGTCTCTTTCGCCAATACTTCATATGCAAAGATCAAACAACAACAAGCACCAAGTTCCTTTGTTTCTTATTCTTTTAAACGAGTACAGCCACAAGTTCCTCGTTTTCAATCTCTGCATCCGTAAATGTCAATACTCGCTGAAGCTTCCTCGCAGAAAACACCTCAACTTCAGCTATGTATATCGCTGTAACTGGACGATGATCCGAGAATTGCTGTTCGGTCCGTCGGTAATGAACCAACCGCATTCCTTTTCCGTAGGATAGTATTCTGTCACACCAAGCTGGTGTTCTACGCATCGCCTTTCCATCGTTCCCGGTGTACTCACCGGAATTCGCTTGGTACTTATAGGTCGGTGCAAAATGTGGAGTTCCTTCTGACCATCCATCAAATGCTCGACCTTTCTTGTATTCCTTTACCAGCTGCAATATAAATATATTCATTAAGAAAAAACAAAATGTGTCAAGTTGAGTAAACTCTATAGCTATGATCGTGCGTCTTTCTATGTTTTCTGTGGTTATTGTTACCTGGTCATGTTCAAGTAACTTGGACCATTCTTTCTTGGAAATGAGGTCTCTGGTTTTCTCATACGATAAATTAAGCCGGTAGTTGAGATCTCCCAACCAGATTATTCTTCTGCAAAGATGTGAAAACAAAATAAAGTTAGACGACGACTAAAATCGATACGGGTTTTTGAGTAAAACGATTATGAGAAGAAAAAAAACAGACTCGTGATCATGGATAAGCTTGGGAAGTCCAAGAGCTGAGACAGAGTGAAAGATTGTTCTTTTATGTATCTCGTGAACATCGGCATTTCTCTTGATCTGATCAACTTCTCTTTCTCCGGCCGTCAAATGCGTGCATATGAAACAGAAGAACGTCTGGTTTATCGACATACTCACAGACACAGCTCCCTGCAGACCACAAATCACTTTAAAACACACAATTTTTAAGATTTTGTAACATAAGTTTGATGAATCATCTAATCTTTTATATACCTTGTTACCAATATATCCCATGACGCCAACTCCAATCGTAGAGACTCGTACGTTTTGAATGTGTTTTCGCAGGCTTCGTTTAACCCAAATGGTCAAAAGAATCCCAACCATTTGTTTACTCACTAGCCTCACATAAGCCGGTCTCCGTTTCCTCTCCATTAGCAACTTCAGGTCCATTTCCGCTAAAGCCAATACCTCTGGCGGAATCCCCTGGCTGCTTCCGGCTACGGACTTAAACGAACTGTAAGCCTTGAAAGACTTTGCTGTTTTTAGTGACGACACTGTCTTTATCGACGGCTGTCTATCGAGAAGGCACGAGGGTCCTAACATGTTCAAAGGCGGCTCCGGCCAGCTCAAACCGATCCGTTCTTTCCCACTTAGCATCCGGTTTAGCGTTTTCATACCCGTTTCAGAGAAATCCTCGTTGTTCTTTCTCTCAATGCTATCAACGCATAAACAGACTTGTCTTTCCAGCTTCCTAGGAGAAGAGAACTGTCTCTTAATCTCAACAACCGGCAAACCGGTATTCGGGTCAACGAGGATGTTGACTTCCCCGATAACCCCACCGTCATGCTTTAGCTCGCTGAGGCTTTCGCTTTCTTCTTCTTCCTCCTCGTCGACCGGGTGAACCTCAACGCCCATATCGCTGTCACTCTCGAAGGCTACTTCTTCCTCTATAACGTCATGTGTTTCCTCAAAAGGTTTGAATCTCCCCGGAGACGGTGGATCACTGTAACTCTTAACCGCCGAGTTTTTTGGTCTGACTCTGTTCAATGCTTCTCTGATCACTTCTTCCCATTTCGCAACCGGTCGATTATCTTCAGCTCCAAGAATGTTTCCAGCATTCAAAGGTACAATCTCTTGTAAACTTCATACCAAACCAAAAAAAAAAAAAACATAATAAATCTCTCATAAGAACATATTGAACAGAGGTAGTTTTGTCGATGTCGTTAGAGGAAAAGTCAAATATTTTTGTTTACCCAAGAACGTAGATATCAGCAGGATGATTAATTTCGATCCAATCATCGATGTCAAGATCAGAAGGTGGTGATATTCCTCCAACGTTCCACGTACCAACACATACTCTGCACACAAATTTTCCGTTATTTCAACTCCGACATGTTAGGTCTCCTTTTCACCCAACAAATTTGAAAAAAAAACAAATACGACGATAACATCCGAATAAATATAAATAAAATACAACAGTATATTAAATAGATAAATCGAGGAAGCATCAAAATTTTACCTTATTTCTTTGTTGTTAATATAATGTGCTCTTAGTGTTTCCGAATTTCTTCTCCTTAGCTTCAATGGAGCATCTGATTTCAGCAACAACAAAAAAAAAAAAAAAAGATTCACAAACTCGTATCCTAAAAATTTGTTTTTTAAGTTTGGTTTCTTCATAAAAGTTTGAAATTCAGCAAAGGGAAATTTCAAGATAGATTATAAAAACCCAGAAACATCCCACAGTAAATCTCATAACTACCTATGCAATTCAGCATTACCATTGCTAATAAACTCCGCGGCAGCTGCAGCGGCGTCTACGGTGGCGGAAGCGGCGGCGATAGCATCCTCCGCGTTCTCACAAACCCTCGATAGAGTCGATTCTCCACCATCTGTTAAACCGGGTTTAAACAGCTTAGATAACCGGAAAAGAAGAACCGGTGTTTTCTAAGAGAGAGAGAGACCTTCATCGGAGCTAGAATCATCGTTTTCCTCTCCAACGTCGTCGTTTTCGGATTCATCTTCAGTATCGGCGCCATACTCAGGATCTCTAGCACTTATGTTCAACCACTTCCTCATCACCAGCTTTGCCCATAACTTCTGTGATCCAACATTAAAAAAAAAACTTTTTGTTCAGACCCAATCTTTATTTTCAGACATCAAAATCCGTAGAGACACAAATCGTACCTGAGATTTCTGACGACGGTAGCTTTTCTTCATCATGCTTGCGGGCTCAACAACTGAAGACATCAAATTGTAATTTCACAAAAGAGATAGATATTTTTAATGAAAAAAAAGGAAAGTGATGAAACTTTTATAAAACTGGATTTTATTTGTTTTGTTTTTGCCAGACCATAAATCCAAAATTTACTTGAGAGAGTTCGGAAACGCGTGAGTCAGTCATCGTCTTTCTTTTCATCATTTTATGTAAGAAAACTTAAAAAAAAATTAAATAGCTTTTTTGAAAGAAAAAAAATAATGGCGTAACAATAACAATACTTGTCCCCTCACGTCATAGTTACCTTTTTTCCTTTTTTTTTTGTTTTTTATTATTAAGAGATTCTGGGCCGAAGTCCGTAATTTTTCAAATCTGGAATCACAACATATAATATTAGTTCTCTCTCAAGCGTCACTCGATAATGTGATCAAAGTAATAGGGAACTAAGACTTAACCCGCGTAATTTTTTTATTTTAATTATTTTAAAATTTTTAAAAAATTACTTTTATATGAATTTTATAATATGTCTAACTCATTATTATAGAAAGAGTTGTCAAACAGAATAATTTGTCTATTTAAATTGTTTTACAGTAGACAAAAATATAATTCTGGCTAATCCGCAATAATGGTGTAACAACAACAATACTTGTCCCCACATGTCATAGTTACTTTTTTTTAAAAGATTATTAAGAGGTTCTGTGCTGAATTTCATAATCCCCTAGATCCAGAACCATTAATATGTAATATTAGTTCCGTCACAATCATCATTCGATCATATGACTTTTAGGGTTTGTCCAAGATATTACTTTTTTCTCAAGTAATAGGGAATTCAAACCAAAATCTCATACTAGTTAGAGTCACGACTTGTGAAAACAAAAAGGGCAAAAACGTTTTTTATTTACTGTGTATGTTAATCATGTTTATAAATAGAGCAGAATTACTCGAATTATGGTCCCTAAACTTATAAGCTGAACTTTTCAGAATTAAGTTGGACCACAATATACTAGTCTTGTTACGTTAATGGTCATTGATGACTTTTGTATGACTAATTTCTTTATCAACAAATTAAAGTTAGTTTACAAATATATAATGTATTAAGAACTATAATATATGCACACAAGATACATATTGGACTTGGTATAACAACTCCGGCGGGATCTACTTTTTAATCTGAATCTTGACATACAGTTCTGGTCTCACCATTTGGACCACAACTCAACTGCTTCTATTAATATTCGAGTGAATTATGCATTATATGTTCTTTAATAAGTATATATATATACTCACATTATTAACGTGGTAAGTTTCAAACCAGGTATTTAATTAACAAATTAAAAAGTTAATCTGGAAAGAAAAAAATCCGAAAGTGGTGGCCAGGTGGGTTGTAGCGTGCGTCACTCGTTTGCATAATGCGCGTATACCAGCAAACTATTAACTCTCTATGCATATTGTAAAACATTTATTTTATTTTATTTTATTTTGTTTTATTTTATTTTGTTTTATTTTATTTTATAACTATGGATCCTGAACCAAAAAACCAAACTAATGCCTAAAACATGCAGTATAAATTACCGGATATTTTTGTCATTTATATCATTCATAATAGTGTCGATTATCTAACACAATAAAAACGGTTATAATAGCCAACCATAATTATAATCATTATGGAGAGACTCCAACTACTACAAATTTTTTTGTCCGAGTATTTTTTTTGTTTTCAAACATATTACGAGAAAAGATGAGCATAGCCATTATTAACATATAACTAGATTTTCACCCGCACGTTCCTACAGAATAATTTTTTATAGATTTAATGTAATGTTTTCAGATGCTGAGGAAATCTGAGATCTAAACAACAATACGTTACAGATATAGTTCTAAAACCCGAGACTATAAAATCCGGTAAAACCCGTAAAAACTCAGAAAATAATTGTGAAACAGACATAATCAAAGAGCTTATTTTATTGTTCTTACAGAGTCATTCTGATTTTACAATTTGGTACTTTATGATCTTCTTTCATTTATGAATAATACTTTATCAACAATAATAATAATTACTTTGTCAGTTTAACATATTTTTTCAAACATATCTTACAGAATTATTAGTTTTCATACTATATATATATATATATATATTCACTAATTGTTTATTGCAGTAATACTATATCGAATTGGGTCAATCCACGGACCCGATGACTGGAATGATTTTCTGGTTTGCTTCTCCGGTCAGAATTCAAAACATTAATTTAATGTATTAAAATTAATTTTTATAACATAATTTATTTATGAATTTAGCAGAATTTAAACAATTTCTTTTGATATTTACAACTTAAAATCTTTAAAATCTAATATGATTTAATATTTTTTCAAAATTTTATATTTTCTTATTTTTTTCTATTATCTACAAAATAATTCATGTTTACCAATCTAATCTATTAAAACAGAGTGTTATTTTGTGTCCAAACAGGGAAAAATAAAAATAAAAATATTCTTATCCTGGATAACTTTTAACCTTTAGATTTTTGTGGATAACTATTATCTGTTTTCAAACATTTGAATTGTGTTCAATTAAAAATTCATTGATTCTAATAGATTTTAATAGATTAAAATTTGATAAAACAAAAAACAAAAATTCTCGTGCGCCCGCACGGGGTAGAATCTAGATATTAAAACATAGTGCTATTTTGTGTCCAAACAGGAAAATATCAATATAATTCTATTCGTTAGCACAGTTGGTAGGGTGCATGTGTTATATCTGTGAGGTGGAGGGTTCAAACCATCATTTTTGATAAACAAAATTAGTTGGAAAAAAAATCATGCGTTTCTCTCTCGCTTCCTCGGTCACGCGGTTCCTCTCTTGAGGATGAACTCAGAGGAGATTGCGGTTGGGGGTTTCATTAACTCGGGCTCGGTTATCTCTTGTTTCGGTGGGATCCAAGTGGATTTGATTATCATTCGGATCTCGACAACATTCAACGGATCCAGATCCGGCGTCGAACGGCATCGACAATCAAGATCTGGTTTTAATGTATGTGGATCTGGGCTTTTCAAGTTTGGAATAGATTATAGTCGCGGTAATGTTTGGAGTGATTCGATATGGATCTTTACGGAGGTGAAGCGTGACTGGCGGGCATCAACGATTTGTGCATCCAAGACACGGATTCTGGGGGGATCGAGATCACTAGAAGATTCACTCGACAGGCCGGTCACACCGGTTCGTCACAAATCCGGATCTCTCGAGAATGAGGGAATCACGCGATCTTGGCCCCGGATATTGCGGGCTGGATTTATGGTTATAACGGAGAGATGGTCGCTTCTAGAGACGTTGATCGACGCGGTATATCTCGGGGAAGATTCAGGGAGCCAATCTCGGATACCAGCAATTAATTCTCAGTTTTATCTTTGGGGGGAAGATATTGCTGAGCGGACAGTGTGCACTCAACGGATCAGCAAGGATTTTGGGTATATATGGGCAGTGCAGAGGCTCGTCAAATCCTCATCACTTTCCACTCACTTTATTTTCACGGCCTTTGCTCAAATCCTCAACCATTCCCGAATGTCTCAAAGCCATTTGGTAAAGCGTGACGGTTCAGAAATGAGGATGGCAACCAGCCAGAAAAGACTGAAGATTCGGGTGCCTCATTTCGATAATTCGGAACTCATTTCGGGGTACTCAAAAACGCTGATTGGGAGGTGCTTGAACCCCAAGAAGCAGGACATGAAGGTACTGCTTCATATGCTTCCTCGAATACTAAACGTCGAGGAGCGAGTAGCAGCGGCAGATCTCGGAATGGGTCGGTTTCAATTCGATTTCGACAGAGAGGAGGACATTGCAGAGATTCTGAAGATGGAACCATTTCATTTCGATTACTGGATGGTATCATTGGTGAGATGGGAACCTGTTGTGGATAGTAAGTACCCATCCGCCATCAAATTTTGGGTTCGGGTTATGGGAGTTCCTCTACATTACTGGGCCGATCAGACTTTTAGGAGTATCGGTGAAGCCCTAGGTGAGGTGAAAGAGGTGGATCTCGACATGGGACGAGTGCAAGTGGTTTTGGATGGGTTTAAACCGCTATGTTTTGAGACATCGGTAGAGTTTCATGGTGGCGAGGAGACACTCATCACTTTGCGATACGAACGTTTGTTCGGATACTGCCGGAGCTGTTTCAGCCTATGTCACGATCAGTCCATGTGCACTCAACGGGAAGGAAGGATAGAGGGTTTGGAATTTAACGCGGATGAACAGGAACAGGGGCTGAAGGTTGTCAGTTACAAAACTGCGACTGTTCATGGCGTGGGAAGGAATCTGGTCCAGAAGCAAACTGAATCCTCAGGGAAAACCTACCATGGGCATGACAAAGGAAAAGGGAAGATTCATGATTATAACGATGCGGGCAATAAGTCGGGAAAGGAGCATCGCTACGGTACATGGAAGGGGGACAGAAGGTACAGAGACGGGGACACAAAATCTATAGCTTCTTCGAGCCGGTTACCAGCTAAAGAGCCACATAAAAGGTACGCCATAAATGCATCGGGCCTGAATGACATGAGGTCCAAAGTCTCCGGCTTAGGAAACAGCCTTTCGGATCACGAGAAGAAAATGCTAGACGCTTTTCATGGCACTACGGCTGGGAAACTCAATATCCCAAACGCAGGTGCTGTCTCAGGCACTCCCGGAGAAGCAATTCGGGTCTCGGGAAAGGAGGACCGCAGGGGTTTGAATTTTCAGAATGATGAAACAGACCTTGCTGAGGTGGAGAGCTCACAAGGTAAGTTTTCTGAGAATCTGGTTTCATCGGAGAATAATCCTAGGGTGCTAGACAGTTTAGATGAGCTTACTACGGATGATGTGGCCGAGGTGGAGGAGTTAACGGAACAAGAGACCTTTGCTGATGGAATTTTGGACAATTTTAGTGTTGATTTTCTTGATGCTGATTTTCTTGGGGATGATATGGAGTTAGGAGAAATCGTGGAGGATGCTGTGGTAGGGACTGAGATGGGGTGGCCAGAGGAGGTGGTTGATAAGGAGGGGATAGCGACGGATGTTGGTACGGTGAAGGCGGAGGGACCAACGCAGGATAAGGAGATCAATGAGGGGCTTACTCAGGTTAAGCGGAATCAGGTTAATAAAATGAAGAAAAAGATGATTGGTGCAGGTTCAAAAAAAAGATTGGTGCAGGGCTTTATCTCACCAAGGAAGAAGGGTGTACCAAAGCCTTTGGGAAGAGCCGGAGTCGCACCTCAGGGCATAGGCAATAATCCATCAAAGACAAGCCCTACGACCGAATTCTCAACGCCAGAGGATTAGGTATGCGGCTCACGGATATGTGTCTTCGAGCTATGGATAATACGGGGTCGTTATGCATCTTTCCGGAAGTCAGGAGGAGGCGGCGACTTAAGTTCGATTTCTGGTTTAAATCTTTTGTTTTTTCTGCTGTTTTGTTTCGGTTATGCTTTTTATCTAAGGAATTTTCAGGTTTCAGAATTTGGAATTGGTTGACCCGTTCCCTTTGTTTGGTGGTTAAGCTATTATTTTTCATTATAATAATTTCCAGCTTCTTTTATTATTTGTTATCCGAATTTGTGGCCCAAAAGCTGTCGTTACGGAAAAAGTACGGGGAGAAATACGAATTTGGGATCTGGTTAGATGACTCTATCCCGGGGCCTGGCTCGAGGAAAGTTAATACGTTTCTATTTATGCGGATTTTGAGTTGGCATTGTTATGGGCTTGGCAGTCCCCATACAATAAGGTACCTTCGGGAGGTATGGAAGAAACATCAACCAGAGTTTCCGTTTCTTTCAAAAGCAGAACAAGATTTTCTATCTGTGCAAAAGTCTCAACCTCATCTCGGTTATGATAAATTGCATTCGGTGGAACCATGTGGTGCGAACGGTGGAGTGGCTCTATCCTATGATAAGCCCTCAAAGGGACATGTAATTTTTCCCAATAATCGGACACTTGTTATTGCCGCGACACTACAAGGGGGAAAAACTTATTTATCATTTGAACCAATCACAAGGGATTGGGTATGGGAAGGTCTAACTCGAACAAGTATATCACACTCAGGTCCGTGGAAAATAATTGGGGGTTTAAATGAATTGAAAGGTAATAATGAGAAACAAGGGGGAAATTTAAGAGATGCATCCAATCCGGGGAAGATGTCTGGGTTTAGGCTTCATTATTCTTTGTTCAGGTTTTTCTTGGGACCTACTATTGTTAAATCGGTGGTACAAGGTTGTTTCAATGGCGGTTTCTATTCTATATATAAAAATACCCTCGAGATCTACTTCTCGCCACATAGGAATCTTCCACGCGTTATGGGAGCAGAACTACGTTGGAAGGATAGCGGAAACACTTCGGGTCGCCGAACGAATGGATCAGGTCGAATGGATCCAAATGGAGCAAAAAACATTACATACTGATTAATTTATGAGAATCCTTAGTTGGAACTGCCAGGGACTTGGGAATAAGTATACCATAGGTTATCTTAGGGAGGTGTGGAAGAAACATAAACCTGAGTTTTTGTTTCTTTCAGAAACTAAACAAGATTTCTCTTTTATGCAAAAATTTCAGTTGCATTTCGGTTATAATAAATTATTCACGGTTGAGCCGCGTGGTGCGAGCGGAGGACTGGCTTTATATTATGATGATTCCTTTAGTGTTACGGTCTTATACTCTAGTAATCGAATAATTGATATCGAGGCAACAATACAAGGGAAAAAAGTATTCCTATCATTTATATATGGTGATCCGATACCAAAACAGAGAGACCAAGTTTGGGAACGGCTAACACGGACGAGTCTAACAAGAGCGAATCCCTGGTTCATAATAGGGGATCTAAATGAAATAACCGGAAATAACGAAAAACAAGGTGGAAATTTAAGACCCGCGTCATCCTTTGTGTCATTTAACCTGATGATACAACACTGCGGTTTTCTGGAATTTCAATGTTTGGGTAATACGATGTCCTGGCGAGGAAAACGAAACTCGAAAATCGTGCGGTGTCGTCTGGATAGGGCCTTAGCAAACGAGGATTGGCATGAGATTTTCTCCCATTCATTCGTAGAATACTTAGCAATGATTGGGTCGGATCATAGGCCGATCGTCGCCACTATAGAGGACAAAATACCCCGGAAACGGGGTCAGTTTCGGTTCGATAAACGGTGGATTGGGCGGGATGGTCTGATGGAAACAATAGCTAAGGGCTGGGAAATGAACACAGCAGGAAGCGGGACTCTCTTTATAGAGAAAATAATTAATTGCCGGAGAGAAATTTCAAAGTGGCGGAAAACCAATTTGCCATATGGCAAAGAGAAAATTAGGGACTTACAACAAGCTATAGAGGTGATTCAAAATGATGATAATAGAACAAATGAGGAACTCATGGATATTACGAGGAGTCTGAAAGAGGCTTACTTGGATGAGGAATTATGATATGCTCAATTTAATACCCTAAGATACTAAAGCAGTTGTTGTAGTAAGTGTAGGGGTCGAACCACAAAGACTCACAGAGATCACACAATAAATTATGAAGTGTCGAATTACGCTAAGCCAGATAGATGTAATTAAAAACAGTGCAGAAATTAAACGAGATGTAAATCAATTGGGAAATATAGGCTCAGGGTTTTTCTCAGGAAATCAGTGAATGCAGACTAACTAACTAACAGGATTCAGATTTAGCGCAGTTCTTGAACTCAAATCACTAAAATATAGCTAACCAACTCTCGTTGCGAAAACTATCTAAATCTAAATCCTAGGAATTCCAAATCTCTTTGCGAATCCTAAAGTCTAAATCAGCTTTAACAACAGGTTTGATATGTTCACAAATCAATTAAACCAAATCTCTTTGCGAATAATCAATTTGCTCACCTAGGTTCTATCAGGTAATTAATTGCACTCTCGTACCTAATCAATTATCCTAAGATTTATATTCTAGGTAGCTAATCTAGAACAAGATATGAACACAACCTAAGCGAAGAACTATAATTCAGATGGTGAATCCTAAAAGATATTTAACCTAGCATTCAAAGAAAACCCTTATGAGAAAACCCTAAACCTAAGGTGGATCTACTCAGACATGGAGAATGAAACAATCAACATGTTTGAATAAATCATCAATAGAATAGAAAGAAGGGTTTAGAGATCTGATCTCGGACGAAGGGAGATTCAGACTTGTCTCTCTAAAACCAAAGTAAAATCAAACACAGAAAATAAAAGCATAGCCTAAACAGGTGGCTGAAAACCCTAAATATAGACTAAAAACACGTTCTGGGCTTTCTGGTAAGTATTAAAGTCTTCTGGGCCAAGTTGCAGGGTCTTTAGGCTTCTAAAAAGTCGTGTTTCCTATTTTCCCGAGCAGTATCGATCGATACTAGGTAGTATCGGTCGATACTCATCCTATGCGTCGACTCCTCTGCTCGACAGACTAGACAGTCTTCACGAAAACTGGCATAACTTTCGATCTCACCGTTGGAATGGCTTCAAACCACTTCCAAATGAAAGCTAATTCATTGATCTATCTTGTGTCCAAATTTGAGCTCAATCCATCGGTGGGAAGGTCTTATACGAATGCCAAACTTCTGACGTCTCTGCATGACTCTGCATCTCGATATGCTCCAGAATGCTCCAAAATGCTCCAAACGTACCTAAACCTGTAAAAGACTCTAAAAGACTCCAAAATACTATAAAGACTCTATAAAAAGGACTTATATCATGGCTTAAATAGGGTAAAAACCATGATATATCAACTCCCCCAGACTTAGCCTTTTGCTTGCCCTCAAGCAAATAGAAGACTAAACCAGAAAAAGAGGTTTGAAAACGTAGAGACTCACCTGTTCCTGAACCATCGAAAAGACCCTTTTCCCAAGTACCCAAATGTCACCTGATCAGCTTTCGATCTAACCACCATGTACTTCTCCGTAGACATTTGCAGCTTTTCCAGACTCCACACAAAATCCCACAGCATTGTTCAAGTAAAGCCCTCATCGCCAGTTTCATCTCTGCAGCTAATATTTAAGAACCTTCTAGACTCTTTACCAGACAATATCTTGACAAAGGAACCACCATTTTTCACACTTTTTTGTATCAATTTCTCTCCTCCAGACTTATTTCTTATTATATCCTTATTATTTTTTTATTTTCAGCTTAACATATACATATCAAGGTAGGAGACGCGAGTATTGATGGTGTTTGCCACCAAATCCCCGGTTCTTCCCTCTCTATGTATCAAAGGATGTAGGCGAATAATGGCATCATAGGAAAATCCTAGCCTCGCTTCCAATCCTTTGTGTGATCATCCCCTCTTAAGTAGAATAATGGGATCGCTGGAAATTTTCCTAACCCTCTACTCAGAAGAAAATCATTTCAATCTTTTATGCTCTTAATCTATCAACTTATTTCAGGGGAGAGAGATACCATAATTCTAAACACACGGGTTCCTTTATCAGATATGAATGATGAATCAAGCTCTATGAACACTAACCACATTGATGAAGTGCAAAAATTTGGCTCAGGCTTCAGAAGAACTCTGCTGGAGACATGGATGTTTTCTAGTCAACTGGTCAGCCTTTGGATTTTTCATTAGTCGATCTAGAACTGATCCTGTAACACTGTGCACTCAAAAACAAAATCAAATCAATAGGTTCAAGCACAGGATCATCATCTCCAACAAATTTTGACTCAATAAAACAGTTTTGACTCGATAAAACGACTGACTCTAAGAAAAACGAAAACAATGTCAGCAGACACCTCCCCCAGACTTGAACAACACTGTCCTTAGTGTTATCTAGCCTAGAGTCAGTGAAAGAAACAAAGAAAAAGGATAGAACGAAGAGAAACAAGAAATTACCGTTCTGGAACAGTCGGTGTCGATCGACACACGGCATGGTATCGATCGATACCATGCTTAGATCGACTTTGTGAATTTTCATCCGCGATTGGTGTCGATCGATACCATAGGGGTATCGATCGATGCTTAGGCGATTTCGAGTTGCTCCTTGTTCATCCTGACACAGACTCAAAACAAACGAAAATAAAAATAAAACGAATCAAAAACAGACTCACAAGTGGGTTGCCTCCCACCAAGCGCTCGTTTAACGTCAATAGCTTGACTGTAACGCCCTTCAGGCTGGATAAGAGTGAGAGCTTGCACCAAAACAGGCTCCATCACTTGACATTACTAGCTTCAAAGTTCTGCTTAGCATGCTGTCCACAAACTCCTGCCCTTTCTCTTTCAGCTCAGAAGTAAGAAGGACTCTTGCCTTAGAGAATGGCTTCAAGGCTCCTTTGCATTTGACCTTGTACTCAATCGAATCTCCATTACACTTCTGAGGTATCAAAGTGACATGGGGATTCTCAACTTTGTTGCTCTTGGCCTTCTTCTTTGTTGCCTTAGTTTTCTTGGCAACTTCTTTGGGGGTGCTGGGCGGTTCACCTGGAACATCTGCGACAGTAGGCTCATCAGGAGGCTCTTCCAAAATATCAATCGCTAGCGACTCTCCTGTGACAACCTCGATGCTAGACACATGTGTGGGAGCACTCCTAGGGGGAATGACACCATAATAGACCCCTCTGTCAATGTAAGAGAAAGAGATTCTCTTATTAGGTGTGTCTATGATCGCGCCTGCAGTAGCCATGAACGGTCGTCCCAAAAGGATAGGCATACGAGATATTGCACCCATCTCTACAACCTGAAAATTAGTAGGAACTAGACAGTCTCCTACTTTGACCAGCAAACCATGGATAGTACCGTGTGGAAGCGAGGTGGAGTTGTTCGCGAATGTGATAGATGCCTCTGGTGATCGAATATCAGCTCCTAACCGCTCTGCAATTGCCCTTGAGATGACATTGACACTAGCCCCTGAGTCGACAAGAGACTCTTTGAACTCAACTCCAGAGATAGAGCATGGAACTACAAATTTCCCTGGATCCTCCCTTGGGGTCAACTGTCTCAGTGGAGGTGGACCTCTAGCCTTAATGAAGAGTGCCTTAATCTCTTCCTCAGTTTCTCTGCAATCCTTGAAGTGACTTAGCAGAGGACGGCACTCTAGGGCTTCTTCAAAGGTTGAATCAGGGGAAATCCTTCTTACCATCTTCTCAAAGCCACGCAGCTGCTTTGGAGAGATGGGATCTCTGAGGTGTTTAGGTACAGGATTCTCCTTCTTGGGCTTGCGAGCTCTTTTCTCAGCTCGTTCCTTAGCTATCGCTGCCTGACACTTCGTTTCATAGTCTTCCCAAAATTGGGCGATACTGAACCGTGCTGCTGCTACTTGAGGCTCCTTGGTCGAAATATCATGTGTCTCCTCAGAAATTGCCTTGGTATCGACCGATACCAGTGGGGTATCGATCGATACACGGGTTTTGGAAGTGTCCCGTTTCAGAATTGTAACCGGCATCGATCGACACCTGGGGGTATCGATCGATGCTCTGGCGATTTCAGAATCCTCTTCGTAATTCTCTGCACTTGAGGAGATCGCATTGACGTGTGCATGAACCGATTTTCCCTTGGAATTTGCTGCAGTCTGAGCTACTTGAGTTTCCAGCATCCTGTGACTCGTATTTAGTGCCTCGATCCTTCCACTCAAATCGGTGTACATGGTGTCCATCTTACCATTGAAGGTGGCTGTCATCTTCTCCTGCCCTTGAACGAGTGTTTCAAGCATGGCTTCAATCTTGTTCTCTGATGTCTTAGCAGTCACAGGCTCGTAGGAAGGACCTCCGTAGTTCCTGGTGTAACCACTGGTCTGGGCAGGTTTCTGGTTGAATCCTCCTTGCTGGAAGTTGTTGTTGAAGCCCCGATTGTTGTTGAACTGGTTCCTTTGTCCCTGAAAGCCAGAACCACCAATGTAGTTCACGTCTTCTGCTTCATTCTCATTGAAAACCTCAACATCCTCAGCAAAATGGACAGCTTTTGTTGTCTTTCCCAGCAGAAGACTGTGCATAGAATCTAGTTGAGCCTTAAACTCAGCGATCTGCGATCCATCTTTATTACCAGCCAGCTTCTTGCGCTCGAAATCTGCACTCTTTGTGCTGCTGCTAGATGCAAAATTCTCAATTAACACATAGGCGTCCTCAGGATAGTTGGTGTTGAAGTTCCCATTGCTTGAAGAGTCCAGAGCCATCTGATACCTCCAATCTACTCCTCTGAAGAAGATACCTAGCAGCTGCACATCAGAGTATCCATGGTGTGGACAGTCTCTTTGGTACGATCTGAATCTTGTCCAAGCAGCCTTGAACGCCTCAGTAGGTCCTTGAGAAAAAGTGGAGATCTTATTCCTCAGATCTTCAGATCGTCCATCATCATAGAAGTTAATTAGGAAGGCTCTCTTGGTGTCTTCCCAATTAGTCAGTGATCCAGGAGGTAGCTGCCTCAGCCAGTAAGTAGCCTCTCCACCTAGAGAGTAGGGGAAAAGCTTGCAGAAGAGATAATCGTAGGACACTCCATTGCTCTTGATGCTAGTGACCAAGTCCTCGAATTTCTCTACATGATCCATTGGATGCTCATGAGGCAAACCATGGAAGAGATGCTGTCCTACTAGAGTGTAGTAAGCAGGCTTCAGCTCAAAGTCATTCCGCTCATACGCAGGGGGACGAATCGCGGAGCGATTGGCGAAAAATTGCTCTGGCCTGTTGTGTTCACCAATCGTTCTACCACGATTAACCACAGCATCCCTTGCGTTCCTAGCGGCATTCTCAGCGACAACCGGAGCAGGTTGAATGACAATCCCCTCTCCATCCAGACGTTGTCCTTGCTCATTGCACAACCGACCCTGTTGGTCCCTGTAAGCTCCAGCAGCATCACGAACCAACCCAACTTGATTGTTGTTCATCTTAGCTGACTTCTTTGCTTTCCTGTTTGTGCGTTCCACTTGTGCTAGCTGTTCCAGTGATAGATCAACTAGCGGAGTACTCTTTTTGCTTCTGGTTTCAAGATTATGCATGCACCTGAAATCACAAGTAAAGAGCGTAAGTAACTGAAATTTACGACGGGTATCGACCGATACTCAAGGGTATCGATCGATACTCGGGCGATTTAGACGAATTTCCTAGCTAAAATCTAACGGCGAATTGAGTCCCCGGCAACGGCGCCAAAATTGATATGCTCAATTTAATACCCTAAGATACTAAAGCAGTTGTTGTAGTAAGTGTAGGGGTCGAACCACAAAGACTCACAGAGATCACACAATAAATTATGAAGTGTCGAATTACGCTAAGCCAGATAGATGTAATTAAAAACAGTGCAGAAATTAAACGAGATGTAAATCAATTGGGAAATATAGGCTCAGGGTTTTTCTCAGGAAATCAGTGAATGCAGACTAACTAACTAACAGGATTCAGATTTAGCGCAGTTCTTGAACTCAAATCACTAAAATATAGCTAACCAACTCTCGTTGCGAAAACTATCTAAATCTAAATCCTAGGAATTCCAAATCTCTTTGCGAATCCTAAAGTCTAAATCAGCTTTAACAACAGGTTTGATATGTTCACAAATCAATTAAACCAAATCTCTTTGCGAATAATCAATTTGCTCACCTAGGTTCTATCAGGTAATTAATTGCACTCTCGTACCTAATCAATTATCCTAAGATTTATATTCTAGGTAGCTAATCTAGAACAAGATATGAACACAACCTAAGCGAAGAACTATAATTCAGATGGTGAATCCTAAAAGATATTTAACCTAGCATTCAAAGAAAACCCTTATGAGAAAACCCTAAACCTAAGGTGGATCTACTCAGACATGGAGAATGAAACAATCAACATGTTTGAATAAATCATCAATAGAATAGAAAGAAGGGTTTAGAGATCTGATCTCGGACGAAGGGAGATTCAGACTTGTCTCTCTAAAACCAAAGTAAAATCAAACACAGAAAATAAAAGCATAGCCTAAACAGGTGGCTGAAAACCCTAAATATAGACTAAAAACACGTTCTGGGCTTTCTGGTAAGTATTAAAGTCTTCTGGGCCAAGTTGCAGGGTCTTTAGGCTTCTAAAAAGTCGTGTTTCCTATTTTCCCGAGCAGTATCGATCGATACTAGGTAGTATCGGTCGATACTCATCCTATGCGTCGACTCCTCTGCTCGACAGACTAGACAGTCTTCACGAAAACTGGCATAACTTTCGATCTCACCGTTGGAATGGCTTCAAACCACTTCCAAATGAAAGCTAATTCATTGATCTATCTTGTGTCCAAATTTGAGCTCAATCCATCGGTGGGAAGGTCTTATACGAATGCCAAACTTCTGACGTCTCTGCATGACTCTGCATCTCGATATGCTCCAGAATGCTCCAAAATGCTCCAAACGTACCTAAACCTGTAAAAGACTCTAAAAGACTCCAAAATACTATAAAGACTCTATAAAAAGGACTTATATCATGGCTTAAATAGGGTAAAAACCATGATATATCAACTCCCCCAGACTTAGCCTTTTGCTTGCCCTCAAGCAAATAGAAGACTAAACCAGAAAAAGAGGTTTGAAAACGTAGAGACTCACCTGTTCCTGAACCATCGAAAAGACCCTTTTCCCAAGTACCCAAATGTCACCTGATCAGCTTTCGATCTAACCACCATGTACTTCTCCGTAGACATTTGCAGCTTTTCCAGACTCCACACAAAATCCCACAGCATTGTTCAAGTAAAGCCCTCATCGCCAGTTTCATCTCTGCAGCTAATATTTAAGAACCTTCTAGACTCTTTACCAGACAATATCTTGACAAAGGAACCACCATTTTTCACACTTTTTTGTATCAATTTCTCTCCTCCAGACTTATTTCTTATTATATCCTTATTATTTTTTTATTTTCAGCTTAACATATACATATCAAGGTAGGAGACGCGAGTATTGATGGTGTTTGCCACCAAATCCCCGGTTCTTCCCTCTCTATGTATCAAAGGATGTAGGCGAATAATGGCATCATAGGAAAATCCTAGCCTCGCTTCCAATCCTTTGTGTGATCATCCCCTCTTAAGTAGAATAATGGGATCGCTGGAAATTTTCCTAACCCTCTACTCAGAAGAAAATCATTTCAATCTTTTATGCTCTTAATCTATCAACTTATTTCAGGGGAGAGAGATACCATAATTCTAAACACACGGGTTCCTTTATCAGATATGAATGATGAATCAAGCTCTATGAACACTAACCACATTGATGAAGTGCAAAAATTTGGCTCAGGCTTCAGAAGAACTCTGCTGGAGACATGGATGTTTTCTAGTCAACTGGTCAGCCTTTGGATTTTTCATTAGTCGATCTAGAACTGATCCTGTAACACTGTGCACTCAAAAACAAAATCAAATCAATAGGTTCAAGCACAGGATCATCATCTCCAACAAATTTTGACTCAATAAAACAGTTTTGACTCGATAAAACGACTGACTCTAAGAAAAACGAAAACAATGTCAGCAGACACCTCCCCCAGACTTGAACAACACTGTCCTTAGTGTTATCTAGCCTAGAGTCAGTGAAAGAAACAAAGAAAAAGGATAGAACGAAGAGAAACAAGAAATTACCGTTCTGGAACAGTCGGTGTCGATCGACACACGGCATGGTATCGATCGATACCATGCTTAGATCGACTTTGTGAATTTTCATCCGCGATTGGTGTCGATCGATACCATAGGGGTATCGATCGATGCTTAGGCGATTTCGAGTTGCTCCTTGTTCATCCTGACACAGACTCAAAACAAACGAAAATAAAAATAAAACGAATCAAAAACAGACTCACAAGTGGGTTGCCTCCCACCAAGCGCTCGTTTAACGTCAATAGCTTGACTGTAACGCCCTTCAGGCTGGATAAGAGTGAGAGCTTGCACCAAAACAGGCTCCATCACTTGACATTACTAGCTTCAAAGTTCTGCTTAGCATGCTGTCCACAAACTCCTGCCCTTTCTCTTTCAGCTCAGAAGTAAGAAGGACTCTTGCCTTAGAGAATGGCTTCAAGGCTCCTTTGCATTTGACCTTGTACTCAATCGAATCTCCATTACACTTCTGAGGTATCAAAGTGACATGGGGATTCTCAACTTTGTTGCTCTTGGCCTTCTTCTTTGTTGCCTTAGTTTTCTTGGCAACTTCTTTGGGGGTGCTGGGCGGTTCACCTGGAACATCTGCGACAGTAGGCTCATCAGGAGGCTCTTCCAAAATATCAATCGCTAGCGACTCTCCTGTGACAACCTCGATGCTAGACACATGTGTGGGAGCACTCCTAGGGGGAATGACACCATAATAGACCCCTCTGTCAATGTAAGAGAAAGAGATTCTCTTATTAGGTGTGTCTATGATCGCGCCTGCAGTAGCCATGAACGGTCGTCCCAAAAGGATAGGCATACGAGATATTGCACCCATCTCTACAACCTGAAAATTAGTAGGAACTAGACAGTCTCCTACTTTGACCAGCAAACCATGGATAGTACCGTGTGGAAGCGAGGTGGAGTTGTTCGCGAATGTGATAGATGCCTCTGGTGATCGAATATCAGCTCCTAACCGCTCTGCAATTGCCCTTGAGATGACATTGACACTAGCCCCTGAGTCGACAAGAGACTCTTTGAACTCAACTCCAGAGATAGAGCATGGAACTACAAATTTCCCTGGATCCTCCCTTGGGGTCAACTGTCTCAGTGGAGGTGGACCTCTAGCCTTAATGAAGAGTGCCTTAATCTCTTCCTCAGTTTCTCTGCAATCCTTGAAGTGACTTAGCAGAGGACGGCACTCTAGGGCTTCTTCAAAGGTTGAATCAGGGGAAATCCTTCTTACCATCTTCTCAAAGCCACGCAGCTGCTTTGGAGAGATGGGATCTCTGAGGTGTTTAGGTACAGGATTCTCCTTCTTGGGCTTGCGAGCTCTTTTCTCAGCTCGTTCCTTAGCTATCGCTGCCTGACACTTCGTTTCATAGTCTTCCCAAAATTGGGCGATACTGAACCGTGCTGCTGCTACTTGAGGCTCCTTGGTCGAAATATCATGTGTCTCCTCAGAAATTGCCTTGGTATCGACCGATACCAGTGGGGTATCGATCGATACACGGGTTTTGGAAGTGTCCCGTTTCAGAATTGTAACCGGCATCGATCGACACCTGGGGGTATCGATCGATGTTCTGGCGATTTCAGAATCCTCTTCGTAATTCTCTGCACTTGAGGAGATCGCATTGACGTGTGCATGAACCGATTTTCCCTTGGAATTTGCTGCAGTCTGAGCTACTTGAGTTTCCAGCATCCTGTGACTCGTATTTAGTGCCTCGATCCTTCCACTCAAATCGGTGTACATGGTGTCCATCTTACCATTGAAGGTGGCTGTCATCTTCTCCTGCCCTTGAACGAGTGTTTCAAGCATGGCTTCAATCTTGTTCTCTGATGTCTTAGCAGTCACAGGCTCGTAGGAAGGACCTCCGTAGTTCCTGGTGTAACCACTGGTCTGGGCAGGTTTCTGGTTGAATCCTCCTTGCTGGAAGTTGTTGTTGAAGCCCCGATTGTTGTTGAACTGGTTCCTTTGTCCCTGAAAGCCAGAACCACCAATGTAGTTCACGTCTTCTGCTTCATTCTCATTGAAAACCTCAACATCCTCAGCAAAATGGACAGCTTTTGTTGTCTTTCCCAGCAGAAGACTGTGCATAGAATCTAGTTGAGCCTTAAACTCAGCGATCTGCGATCCATCTTTATTACCAGCCAGCTTCTTGCGCTCGAAATCTGCACTCTTTGTGCTGCTGCTAGATGCAAAATTCTCAATTAACACATAGGCGTCCTCAGGATAGTTGGTGTTGAAGTTCCCATTGCTTGAAGAGTCCAGAGCCATCTGATACCTCCAATCTACTCCTCTGAAGAAGATACCTAGCAGCTGCACATCAGAGTATCCATGGTGTGGACAGTCTCTTTGGTACGATCTGAATCTTGTCCAAGCAGCCTTGAACGCCTCAGTAGGTCCTTGAGAAAAAGTGGAGATCTTATTCCTCAGATCTTCAGATCGTCCATCATCATAGAAGTTAATTAGGAAGGCTCTCTTGGTGTCTTCCCAATTAGTCAGTGATCCAGGAGGTAGCTGCCTCAGCCAGTAAGTAGCCTCTCCACCTAGAGAGTAGGGGAAAAGCTTGCAGAAGAGATAATCGTAGGACACTCCATTGCTCTTGATGCTAGTGACCAAGTCCTCGAATTTCTCTACATGATCCATTGGATGCTCATGAGGCAAACCATGGAAGAGATGCTGTCCTACTAGAGTGTAGTAAGCAGGCTTCAGCTCAAAGTCATTCCGCTCATACGCAGGGGGACGAATCGCGGAGCGATTGGCGAAAAATTGCTCTGGCCTGTTGTGTTCACCAATCGTTCTACCACGATTAACCACAGCATCCCTTGCGTTCCTAGCGGCATTCTCAGCGACAACCGGAGCAGGTTGAATGACAATCCCCTCTCCATCCAGACGTTGTCCTTGCTCATTGCACAACCGACCCTGTTGGTCCCTGTAAGCTCCAGCAGCATCACGAACCAACCCAACTTGATTGTTGTTCATCTTAGCTGACTTCTTTGCTTTCCTGTTTGTGCGTTCCACTTGTGCTAGCTGTTCCAGTGATAGATCAACTAGCGGAGTACTCTTTTTGCTTCTGGTTTCAAGATTATGCATGCACCTGAAATCACAAGTAAAGAGCGTAAGTAACTGAAATTTACGACGGGTATCGACCGATACTCAAGGGTATCGATCGATACTCGGGCGATTTAGACGAATTTCCTAGCTAAAATCTAACGGCGAATTGAGTCCCCGGCAACGGCGCCAAAATTGATATGCTCAATTTAATACCCTAAGATACTAAAGCAGTTGTTGTAGTAAGTGTAGGGGTCGAACCACAAAGACTCACAGAGATCACACAATAAATTATGAAGTGTCGAATTACGCTAAGCCAGATAGATGTAATTAAAAACAGTGCAGAAATTAAACGAGATGTAAATCAATTGGGAAATATAGGCTCAGGGTTTTTCTCAGGAAATCAGTGAATGCAGACTAACTAACTAACAGGATTCAGATTTAGCGCAGTTCTTGAACTCAAATCACTAAAATATAGCTAACCAACTCTCGTTGCGAAAACTATCTAAATCTAAATCCTAGGAATTCCAAATCTCTTTGCGAATCCTAAAGTCTAAATCAGCTTTAACAACAGGTTTGATATGTTCACAAATCAATTAAACCAAATCTCTTTGCGAATAATCAATTTGCTCACCTAGGTTCTATCAGGTAATTAATTGCACTCTCGTACCTAATCAATTATCCTAAGATTTATATTCTAGGTAGCTAATCTAGAACAAGATATGAACACAACCTAAGCGAAGAACTATAATTCAGATGGTGAATCCTAAAAGATATTTAACCTAGCATTCAAAGAAAACCCTTATGAGAAAACCCTAAACCTAAGGTGGATCTACTCAGACATGGAGAATGAAACAATCAACATGTTTGAATAAATCATCAATAGAATAGAAAGAAGGGTTTAGAGATCTGATCTCGGACGAAGGGAGATTCAGACTTGTCTCTCTAAAACCAAAGTAAAATCAAACACAGAAAATAAAAGCATAGCCTAAACAGGTGGCTGAAAACCCTAAATATAGACTAAAAACACGTTCTGGGCTTTCTGGTAAGTATTAAAGTCTTCTGGGCCAAGTTGCAGGGTCTTTAGGCTTCTAAAAAGTCGTGTTTCCTATTTTCCCGAGCAGTATCGATCGATACTAGGTAGTATCGGTCGATACTCATCCTATGCGTCGACTCCTCTGCTCGACAGACTAGACAGTCTTCACGAAAACTGGCATAACTTTCGATCTCACCGTTGGAATGGCTTCAAACCACTTCCAAATGAAAGCTAATTCATTGATCTATCTTGTGTCCAAATTTGAGCTCAATCCATCGGTGGGAAGGTCTTATACGAATGCCAAACTTCTGACGTCTCTGCATGACTCTGCATCTCGATATGCTCCAGAATGCTCCAAAATGCTCCAAACGTACCTAAACCTGTAAAAGACTCTAAAAGACTCCAAAATACTATAAAGACTCTATAAAAAGGACTTATATCATGGCTTAAATAGGGTAAAAACCATGATATATCAAATTATTCTGGCAACAGAAGAGTCGCACCCTATGGGCAACGGGGGGGGACAGAAATACAAAGTTTTACCACGCGCATGTTAAAACACGCAGGGCGAGGAATCGAATCTCGGGACTCCATGATGCATCAGGAGCTTGGGTTACTTCCGACAAAGATGTAGAACAAGTAGCGGTAAACTATTTCGAGGAATTATTCACATCCACCTCACCGAGGGATTTTGAGGAGGCCCTCAGTGAGATTCCAGCAATAGTTTCGGAACAAGATAATGATATGCTTACTGCAAAGGCCACGGAAGAGGAAGTTCGTAGAGCACTTTTCATGATGCATCCAGAGAAGGCTCCGGGCCCGGACGGGATGACGGCTTTATTTTTTCAAAGATCATGGCATATAATAAAGTCAGATGTAGTAGATCTGGTTAACGGTTTTCTGGAAACAGGTTCCTTTGATCAAAGGCTGAATATGACTAACATCTGCCTAATACCTAAAACGGGAAGACCAACTCGGATGACGGATTTAAGACCTATAAGTTTGTGTAATGTGGGGTATAAGATCATCTCGAAAGTGTTATGTCAGAGGCTAAAGATTTTGCTACCGGATCTGATTTCTGAGACTCAATCAGCTTTTGTATCAGGGCGACTGATATCAGATAATATTCTGATTGCCCAGGAGATGTTTCACGGATTACGAACCAATAATTCTTGCAAAAGCAAGTTCATGGCAATCAAGACGGATATGAGCAAAGCATATGATCGAGTTGAATGGACTTTCATTGAACACCTATTGAGGAAATTTGGTTTTGCGGAAAAGTGGATTTCAGGGATGATGTGGTGCATACAATCGGTACAATATAAGGTACTCATTAACGGTAATGCCAAAGGACAAATAACGCCATTCAGAGGATTGCGGCAAGGCGACCCATTATCTCCATACTTATTCATCCTCTGCACGGAGGTCTTGATAGCCAATATTCGGAAAGCAGAAAGGGAGAAATCACTTACGGGGCTGAAGGTAGCGAGAGCAGGTCCAGCGATCTCACACTTACTCTTTGCGGACGATAGTCTTTTTTTCTGTAAGGCTACGGTACAAGAGTGTCACACTATATTACATATACTTAAGCAATACGAGCGGGTCTCAGGGCAAAAAATTAATTTTTCAAAATCTTCTTTAAATTTCGGACACACGGTTCCAGGAGCGGTACAGGACGAGATAAAACTATTGCTAGGGATCCAAAATATGGGAGGGATGGGTACTTATCTGGGTCTGCCGGAAAGTCTCGGAGGGGCAAAGAGCAGGATTTTCAATTTTGTTGTCGAAAGACACAATGATCGAGTCAACGGGTGGACATCCAGACTCCTGTCCAAAGGAGGTAAAGAGGTTCTACTTAAATCGGTGGCCACAGCCATGCCGACTTTCGTCATGTCATGTTTTCGGTTACCTAAGTCTATTGTCGCAAAGCTAACCAGGGCGGCAGCGCGGTTCTGGTGGAGCTCAGACGGTCAACAGAAAGGAATGCATTGGATGGCATGGAAGAAGATGTGCCGACATAAGTTAGAAGGAGGACTCGGATTTCGATCAATAGAGGAATTCAATACATCATTACTAGCAAAACAGCTATGGCGGTTAATGGAACAACCAGAATCGCTTTTCGCTCGGGTTTTTAAGGGACGGTACTATCGGAATACAGACCCTTTAGACCCTATCAAGTCTTACGCCCCGTCCTTTGGATGGAGGAGTATAATGTCGGCTAGACCACTGGTTACAAAAGGGCTCATCAAAAGAGTTGGTTCAGGGGGCACCATATCAGTATGGAATGACCCATGGATACCATCCTCTCCCCCGAGGTCAGCAACATGTAAAGGGTACAATTATTACCCAAATCTCAAGGTCAACCATTTGGTTGATCCAGCGACACAAACGTGGAATCTGGAATTGATAAACGCAATCATCGAACCGGCCGATGTGGAACTGATTCGTGGAATACACATCAGTAGCATATATCGACCAGATACGACTGGTTGGCACTATACGAAATCAGGGAAATATACGGTAAAGTCGGGGTACCAGGTGGGCCAACAACTTACAGACACCATCGACAACTACTTTCACGGTCCAGACATTAAGAAGTTACAGGCTCAATCATGGAAATTGACTTGTCCACCGAAATTACGACATTTCATATGGCAAGCAATCTCAGGGTGTCTGTCGGTCACAGCGAACCTACGCGCTAGAGGAATAAATTGTGGCACACAATGTTCGAGGTGTGGTGTGGAGGGGGAAACGATCAACCATGTATTGTTTGAATGCCCACCAGCACTACAAACATGGGCACTCTCTCTTATTCCATCGGCCCCGGGAGTTTTCCCGATGACATCAGTTTTCGCAAATTTTGATCATCTATTTTGGAGACTTCCAGATGAGGAAAAAAATATACTGTTTCCGTGGATTGTGTGGAACATTTGGAAAGCAAGGAACGACAAGGTGTTCTCAAATGTAGATAGAAACCCACAAGAGATCCTGAGGATAGCGGAAATAGAAACAGCAACTTGGGAAGCGGCACAAAATAGTGAACCTGATATACATCCCCAACAACCGGGTCTCACTAACGGAATAAATGATCAAATTGAATACAACGGTTTCACATGCTATATTGACGGATCATGGAAGGAAGGGGATAAATTTTCTGGTTTAGGTTGGTTTTGCTTTCAGGAGGGACTTGAAGGAAAGATTATGGGGGCCCGTAATCTACGAAGAAGCCTATCCCCGCTACACGTGGAATTGGAAGCGCTCATCTGGGCGATGCATTGCATGATTGCAAACCACAAGACGGCGATAGCTTTTGCTACAGACTGCTCAGAGTTGGTGAAGATGGTGTCTACACCGAAGGAGTGGCCGGCTTTTACGCTACAGCTGGAGGAGTTCAAGAGGAGCAAGGAGGTTTTCACCTTTTTCTCTATCTCACAAACCCCGCGCACAAGCAACACAGTGGCAGACAAGTTAGCACGAGGTGCTCGAGTCTACCCATCAGAATTCACCTATGTAAATTCAATACCCCCGATTTGGTTCACCGAATAAGGTTAGGTATTAATGCTGTTGACAAAAAAAAAAAAATTCTATTCATATCTTGGATAACTTTTAAACTTTAGATTTTTGTGGATAACTATCCTTGTTTCCAAACAGAATAATTTTGTTCAATTAAAAATTTATTTAATTAATCTAATTCAATTAAATAGTAGTTTAATTAATTAATTTAATCTTATTAAATTAAATATTTAAAATTATAAATAATTTCGATTATTTCAAAATATGTAAATTAAATTTTCAAAAATAATTTAAATTTTTATTATTATTTTGTTACGAAAATAATATTAGTTATTTTGAATTTTTTAATTCAGATTATTCCAAATATTTTAATAATCAAGTTTTTTTAATGTTACAGATTCAAAATTAATAATTTTCATTGAAAGATAATATTAAATTTTGAATTTAATGTAGATTGTCTAAGATTTTATCAACAGTTACAAACAAAATATTCATAATTAATAACAAAATATGTTTACTTCTAAATTTAAATCTTATTAATACAATCTGATTTATAATTGAATATTTTTCAAACTGAAAAAGAATATATTATTAATTAGATTTGCACAACCATAAATTTGATTATGCATATGGATAATATTCAGTTACTAATACAAATTCAATATTTTTTATTTACATATATTAAATGATTAATGTTTTAAGAATCACACAATTTTACGATTTGTTAATTTAGAATTCAATTCGAGATTATCCAGATTATGTTAATATTCGTTTATATTAATAAAGATTTATTAAAAAAAATATTATCATAAAATCTAAATCAGAAATGGTTATTCTATTTAAATTCAAAATTAAAAATTCTACCACAAACAAAACTAAAACATATATATTTTGTGTTCAATCATGAAAACCTTTATATTATGCTATTATCAAAAATCATAAAACCACCTATTATTATATCTTTAAAAAAATAATAAATCGGATATTAATTTAGATTTAATTTTAATATTCAAATTTAAATAATATTCTCATAATGATAGAGATCATAAACGATACTCCCTATGTTTCATAATATAAGTCGTTTTGGCTAAAAACATAAATATTAAGAAATTTATTTTTCTAAAAAAATATATCATTTAATATATAAATTAAAAATAATTAAGCCAATCATAAAAAAACCTGTATAATATTATTGGTCACACAATATTCAATAAAGGTAAAAATTGTATAAAAATATGAAAACAACATATATTTTGAAACAAAACAAAACCTCTAAAACAACTTATATTATGAAACAGAGGGAGTAAGTTATTGTATATTTTTTTTATCATAATCAATCAATATTACATTTAAATATTTGAAATTAGTAAATATTTATATTATACGGTAATATGAATATGCATATTAGAATTATGTTTTTATAATCGCGGTCATTCTCGGATTAATATGAACGACGGGTTAGAATTGTGTTTTTATAATCACGGTCATATTTAATACTAGAAAAAATTAAATATACAAAAACAAAATATATCTCAACACAAAAATAATTTTTTGCCACTTATTGAAAAAATTATATCTATAACACAAATTATATCTAAATACAAAAAAAAAATATATTACAAAATTTGGTAAAAAAAAAAAAATATTTTCGTGCAGACGCACGAGGTAGATTTATAATTGAATATTTTTCAAACTGAAAAATAAATATATTATTAATTAGATTTGCACAACCATAAATTTGGTCATGCATATGGACAACATTCGGGTATTAATACATATTCAATATTTGTTATTTATATATATAAAATGATTAATATTTTAAGAATCATACAATTTTAGAAATTTTTAATTTAAAATTAAATTCAAAATGGAAATCTAATTAATTTTGGTAAGATTGTCGAGATTATGTTAATATACTTTTATATTAATAAATATTTATTAAAAAATTATTATCATAAAATCTAAACCAGAAATGGTATGGTTATTGTATTCAAATTCAAAATTAAGAATTTTAACACAAGTAAAATTAAAACAGATACATTTTTGTGTCCAAACATGAAAACATTCATATTAGGTTATTCTTTACTTGGATAACTACTATTCAAGTTGCCAAACAAATCAATTTAATACAATATTAATAAAAAATTATTTTAATTTATATTTAAAAATAATTCCAAAAATTCAAATTTAAATTTAGATTAGTTTGGATTTCCTTAAATATATGTTAGATTAATTATCAAAAATCACAAAACCAGTTGTTTCTTTACAAAAATAATAAACCGGATATTAATTTATATTTAATTTAAATATTCAAATTTAAATAATATACTCATAATGACGGACATGATAAACGACATGTTATTGTATATTTTTATCATAATCAATCAGCCTAAAATTTTAAATATTTTAAATTAGTAAATATTTATATTATACGGTAATATGAACGGGTGGGTTAGAATTATATTTTTATAATCGCGGTCATTCTCGGATTAATATGAATGTATGAGTTAGAATTATGTTTTTATAATCACGGTCATATTTAATACTAGAAAAACTTAAATCTACAAAAACAAGTTATATCTAAACACAAAATAAATCTTTGTCACTTATTAGAAAAATTATATCTATAAAACAAATTATATTTAAATTCAAACAAAAAATAATACAAAATTTGGTAAACAAAAAAAAAGAAAAATTCTCGTGCTGACGCACGGTGTAGAAGCTAGTTTAATATTATTTCTGGAAAAATATTTTTTTAATATTATTTATTTTATAAATTCATGTTTGGCAATTCTATAAATATTTTTTCATGATTTCTTCTTTAACATTATTTATATTTAATATACTAAACCAAAAAATTTCAAAAATCTTTTGTATGTTATCTAATAAAAAAAATGTTAACCACATATTTTCAACAGCACCTCTCAACCACAAAGATTTTTGTAGATATTATATTTAAATTTATATATTATCCCAAATTCGGAATTATATTTATTTTTATATATTTATATTTGTAAAAACAAACTAGGATAATGTTAAAATAGTTTTCAAACATATATTTTTAAAAAAATATATAGAATATTTAGATACATATACTAAAAATGATTATGTTTTAATAGAATAGACATATCAAAATTGCTCAAAAATATCATTATTAAAGATGAGTTTGAATTTTAGAGGTTGAAAACTGAAGCAATACAAAAAAAATAGAATTTGGAAAATTGCCTAAAAAATAAGTAAAAAGTTTGAATATTAACCATTCAGTTAATCTTTAAAAATTTTAAGTGCCAGAACGATTCAATTTATGTACGAATGTGAGTGGGATGTTAATAAAAAGCAAGTTTATTTTCGGAAAACCAAAAAAGGGAAAAAAGAAACGCAAAGTACATGGCGCCGCCAAATTAGTCGAGAGGGTGTAAAAGCAATCTAATATGAGATCCGGTCTGGATGTCCGGTTAGAGTTCGGTTTACGGATAAGATGTTCTGGTCGGTGCAGTGTGATGTGGGACCCACGAAATACACGGACCTCATATGAAGCCTACGAAGAGTTGGACTCTATTGGGCCTACCTATCTTTAACTAGAGTTGGTCTACGATGCGACGAGTGTGTTGTGCCCAACCTACTTTTTTCATAGCTTGGAAATTGGAATTTTCACCTAAAATCCAAAATCACTTAAATCAACGAATTAAATTACTTAAACTTTCCTTTCTACCGTATACTTTCAAATCAACAAATTATAAATTTGTACAAGCTAATTAAATTACGAATATGGCAACTGTCAAAACTAATTTGTGATAGACAAACGAATATGAATGGTGTTAAGATAATTATGCATCATTTTATGTCTTAAGTTTCTTTTTCCAACTAAATTATATTTAAAGACGGTAGGTCGCGGTCCATCCAAATTTTGATACATCTACATCATTTCTTTTTGTTTCTATATGTTTTCGTGTTTTCAAATTAAAATATCATAAAGTTTTGATGAAATTTTCTATCCACTCAAAAATTTCAATAGAATGTAAATCTCAACATAAGTCATTAACTTTTATTCTATTACCTATATAAGCTATATACTCAAATCATGTGATATTGTACTTGGTATCCGTAATTTTTTTTACTATAGTTTGGTATACTCGACCAATATTTATTTTTTTCATTCAAACTAGGTGCAATCAAATACTGAAATATTTTTAAAATGTTTATGTGTCTTGAAATGATTAACAGTGGACTTTATAAAAAAAATAAGATGAAACAAATCCCAAGCTATTATCCAAAATAATATAAATCCATACAAAATTCATATTTATTATAGTTAAATTGATTGAATTCTTATAAATGAGATCATTTCTAAAAATATTACAAAATAGAAAACATATAGACTTGATTTTAATACTTTAAACGAATAATCCTTCCTCATATAACATATTTTTTCTTATTAAAAATAAAAGTTACCGCCTAAACCTTACAACCATAAACAATCATATACTTTTTTCTATATAGCGAAACAAATACTCCCTCTGTTTCTAATTAATGGAATTTTTAAAATTTTCACAAATATTAAAAAAAAAACTTGATTATAAATACATCATTTTTTATTACTAAACTTTCCACAACTATTAACTAATAATAATTTAATAAACTCAGTTACTTTTTTTGAAGTTTATAACCTATCATTATTAACTAATAAAAAATACATAAAAATTTAAAATATATTTTTATGAAACAAATATGAAAGCTAAAAAAACTTCTTTTTAAAATAGAGGGAGTACAATATTAGGAAAAATAATACAACATATGCTAATTTCGTCCAATTTTAAAATATTGCAGAGAATATTTTGTTTGAAACGAATTCTAATTAAAGAAAAATATAATTAGTTCATAAGTGAGATGTCTAATTATTTTTCAGAATATTACAATTCTTAATTCAATGTTAAATATTTGAAAACTATGCTCGTGTAATGACTTTATTTTATGTGGTACAACATACATAACTGAGTAAACATTAAAAGCCGGAGAGGAAGTCACCTTTTAGCATCTAGTAGTATCCTGATTGTATCACTGTCACCTGAAATATAATGAAGTAAAAAGAGAAAATTTAATAGTTGATGATTGGGTGCATAACATTGCATGACTATCCTCTTTTATACCACCATAAATTGGTTTATATAATATAGATTTAATCTGTTGAAACCAGGAGGGATCATAGACGTTAAAAAAAACGTCACACGTCACACGTCTTAATGTTGGAGAAATAAGCCTCAGTGCAAGTCACATGAAGCTCTCATACTTCATTCTTTTTTCTTTTCTTTTTTTTTGTTCAAACCATAAACTATAAAGAAATGACTCTCCAGCAGAGGAATCAGAGTTTGCGATTACAAGAGCTTCCTTTGCTAAGGAATCAGCAATAACATTTCTCCATCTCGGAGTAAAAACAAAAGAGATAGAAGTAAAAACAAAAGAGATATGTCAGCAACAACATTTCTCCATCTCGGAGTATGGGAGCACAACATTTTTCAAGATAGAGTGCTCCCATACTTCATTCAATTCTTATTCATCATCGTTGATTTTTCTTACAATTATTTTTTTTAATCACCGGTGATATTCAAGACTGTGTTATATTGATTTTCTTAAAACCCTAAACAATTTAAACCAAAACGACCAAACAAATTGCCACTGAAAGTTTTTTTTTTTTTTTGGAAGTCAGCAAGAATATGGCATAATATATATCAACAAGTATCAATTGCTTATTATAGCCGAAAATATATATTATGAAATGTAGAGAAAATATTTTAATATGCATTCCAAAAAAGTAGCGACGAGGATGGGTCAGTGACGAAAGTAAAAAACAAGGGAATTAAGAGAGCAAAATAAGAGAGAATGGAGATAAATAGATCATGGAGAAAAGGAAAGATGTTTGGTCCCTTTTGGGATCACATCAATCTTGAATTCTTGACCACAATCCACAAATATAAGCAATTTTTTAAGCCAAACCTTTGGCTACACACGTCATTGTCTACACCAGTCATTTATATTAATTATATATTTGACATGATATTTTGATCTCATCTTAATCAAAATCATAACTAAATCGTAGTCGAACCAATTTCTGTCAATCAATTAGCTCTCTTTCATTTTTCAAACCAACAAATCAAACTGAAGTCAACCTCATAAACCAAAACTTAAAACTCATACTTTTGCTATTAAAATGGTGTTTTTTTTTCTCTCGAAATGTAGACTAAAAACAATTTTTAAATATTTTAATACTAATTACAATATTTTTCCTAAATGCAGAGTTTGCACCAAATTGAATTTAAAACAACCAAAGTTTTTTTTTCTAGTTTAATAGACCGAATATCGACAAAAATAAAATTAAACCGATTTTTTTTTTTTACCACGACATCTTTTTGTCTTTTTACACTAGTGGGAACGAATTTATCACTTTAAGGTGAATTGAACTCAGCCATGTTGAAAATGACATGAAAGATTAAAGATTCTTGTCCAATTAACTACTGTCTTCGTAGTGACTTCGAAATTTTAACTGGATATATATTTTTTTCAAGGTTTTAACTGGATACATATTTGCTTAAGAACAATGATTTGAAATATATAAATTCGCCCTAACATGTAATGTCATGAATAATGGAAAAGGCTTTAGAATATATTTTTTTCCTTTAATGTAATGGACAAAGACAAAAAAACACCTTTGGGAATTAAATCACACAATAGTTAAGCTATGATACAGAAATCTTATATCCCTAGTTATATTCTAGTAATAGAGATTGTGTAGATAACGAACCAAGTACAAAACAAGTGAATAAATATACCTTTATTTGGGAATATATTGGTCCCAAAGCAACACAGTAACTCACTGTTCTTCTGTTTACTTGTTTTATTCCTTGTTTTTAGACTGTAGATAAGGTTCCTACAAATATTCCATATTCATTGTTGACAACAAAAAATTCCATATCCATTTTAAAGTAATAAAATACGAATGTTATATATTTTGTTACATAGAAGTATTGAAGAAATATCCAGATTGGTAATGCTTATTAATTGGATACGGAGAAGAAAGTGTTCATAAATTGGATCTCAATTGAGACATTTCTTGTCATCATCAGATCATTCTGTAAAATAATGATTTAACTTTTAGTATGTTCCATATACAGTGATTTGCTTAAAACTTAGTTAGATTGTGTTCAGATTAAACCTATCCAAACGAGAACAGTGTTTGAAAACAAAATAAAAGTCTGAAATATAAAAGAAGGTCAGATGAAAATACCTGTGGCCCGTGGGCTGTCACTTTGAGAAGAAGATGAAGAAGGCGACAAAAACAGAAAAACGAAAGAGCGAAAGCAATTAATGCATATTTGGGTCTTCTGTAAGTGTGAATGTGAGCTTTTATTTTGGGAAGGTCGAAACAAACTCTTTCTTCCTCCGACCTTTTGCTTCTCCATTTATATTTGTGTTTATATTAGCATATAATATCATCTCTTGTATTATATTTTTGTATACACTATATTATGTTCCGCTTAATACGCATGAAAATAATAAAATATTTAAATTTTAAAATTGATAACTGAGTAATTTTGATCCGTACAAATATATTTTAAATAAAGATTCTGATAAATTATCCACAAATTACGTTTTATGATTCGAAATTAAAAATGGATTCATGTTTTTCATAAACCCGATAAACAACCCCTCTAAATAAATGATAATGTTAAAAAAATATAATTTTCATTATATTGTATTTTCTTCTCTTGCTTTACTTTTTGGGTAATTTCCAAAAAGTAATTTCCATTTTAGTAATTTCCATTAAAAACATAATTCATTTTTACTTTTTTGAAATACATAATCAATAATATAATTGTTTTTATTATTATATTGACATATATCACGATTTAAATTAACAATTACATATGCCACGATCTAAATTAATAATGACATATATCATGATCTGATATGTTATAATTATCTTACGTGTCACGCTCACTTTAAATGATTCAGTTTTATATAATAAAATTTCTTCAAGCCTACACATTCTTGCCACGTGTTCTTCCCATTAAGATTTTTTTTGGTTCTGTAAAGCTTTTTGTATATGATTGGCAAAGCTAAAGTTTTTTCTCGATCATTCCTAGTCTCTTATAGTCTTACCCTTTGTTACCAGATATATAGTTTATTTTCTAAAAACAAAACGATAAATAATATTATTGCATAATTATTTGGCTCTAGTTATTTTCCAAGGGGACATTTTTTCTTGTATCTTTTAAGCAAAATTAGACAAAATCAAAAATATCGAAAACGATGTATGAAGGAAAATGTTTATAGAATACCATCTTCTATTTTTGTATTATCATAGCATCACCGAAAATACTATCCTTTTTCTAATTCAGGTGCGTAACATTTTAGTAAAATAGTAAAATTTGGACATGAAGTAAAAAGTTGATTTCCCATTTAATCTAGATCCAACGAACAAGCAATACAGCTAGGGTTCAGCTATACTGTTTATATATATAACGTTTAAGAAATTATGAAGAGTGAAAAAACATGGAAAAAATAGAATTTAAATAATATGTAAAAAGTGCGAGACACTCTAAAAGTTTTTAGGGATTAGAAATTAGTCTAGACTTCGGAATCCATCGATTATAAAAATATAATGGTTAAAATTTGTAAATAATAAAAATAAATAGGTTTTTCGTTTATCTTTAAGAAAAGAAGAACCGAAAAATTATCGAAAAATAAACAGAGAGTTTGTTGCTCGAAGAAAACATACATGATTTGAGAGCGTCTTGGACAAGGTTTATGGGAAGTAAACTAGATTAATATTTCGATTCTCATAAGAGATTTATAAGAACAAGAACAAAGAAAAAATAAGTGTTTGAGTTTAAAGCTAAATTGTAGTTGAGAGTGGTGTAGCCAGTTGGAATCTAGTCCTTGGTTCCTTGTTTTTGTCCTTGGTTTATACTCCAAGATAGTGTTTATCGTCTCCGTTTACTCCGTCTGATTCGCCATAAATGGTCTTTAAGTCCAAGTCTCCGACCTTTACATTTATGCGGCTTAATTCATCGGTCTGAACGAATCTTTGGTCTCGACGGAGTTGACTAACAATTCTGCATTAAATCTTCTTTGACCGTATATGTTCACTCCGATGAACCTTTTAACTCGGTCTATCACTTCATTACTCATTTGATCTTGTTTGGTTTCTTTAACTTCAATAGACCTTTTTACTATAGGTTTAATAGACTGAATTTATTTTTCGATATTTTGACCCCTATGTAAAAAAAAATGGTACAGAGAGTTATAAAAAAACTATTTTTAAAAAAATATGAAATAAGGACAATAATTAAGAAAATACGCGATGACAAATTGACAAGTTATATTTTCTTTTTGAAAATTACTTTCCATTACTAAAAGTCTAATTAAAACAAAGTAAATAATTTTAGAAATACTGTTACAATTATTTAAAAAGTCAAAGGTGACTCTTCTTTTTTCTTACGCTTTGTAAAAGAATATGTTCATTTACCTTTCTTCTTTGTTTATAGCGACAAAAAGCTGGAAATATTTTCATAGTGAATGAAATTTTAGGGAGTAATGGTGCTCTATTTGCATTTTATCTCTCTAAAATACCAAACCATTCACGTCTCTACTTTTACTGACGGGGAAACGAAAAAACCAACGTAAACCGGTGGCACATTAAGTTATTTTCGCTGACTGGACCTCCGGTTCGTGTAACCTCAGCTTTATGGTACATGTTAGGCATATGTCATTTGACTTCAAAACCCTAAATTAAAGAGTAAACTTTGATTCGTTCTTAAATTTTGTCTTCTTTACCGAGCATGACATATGTTTGATCTGTATTTAGTATAAACTGAAAATCTTAAGTGACCACGTAATTTTACTATTTTTTATTTTTATTTTATTTATCGGAAGAAGAGAATAATCGGGAAAGCCTTGTTTTACATCAGACTTTCATTTTTCTAAATTATCTGTACAGCGATGCTTAGTTACGCCTTCATTTTTTTTGTTTTTTGTTTTTTGTTAATGGATGCCCTCATTATTACATACATGATACACTGACCTATCAACGATGATGCGACAACTGTATTTATCAAACTGATCCATCGTCCAACAAATAAAAAATTGCATCTACGATAACACCTAAAGTCAGAGTGCGATATTATATTACGTTTAGTTTTGTTTTGTGTGCGTGTTTTTTTTTTTTAACAGTTTTAATATCTAAAATGGTTGGAAAATCCGAAGTATCGAATCTACATTGTTGGAGGTGGATCTAGCACCCCCAATTAGTTAGGCTCATCTTAAGAAAAACGCCTCTTCAGTTCGGTCGCCGACCTGAAAGCACCGAGCTCCCGAGGACGCACCTCGGGTCCGCGCTGGCACTTCGCCAAAGCAGAAATGTCAGAAGAACAAAAGGCACGTGGAAGCTGGTAGAACAGTGCCCTACCCGCGTAGAGATACGGCCTCGACTGGACGCCCCACCAACCCTGCGGAGCTGACGAAGGAGAAAAGAACACGTGGAGGAGAGTTGGCAAAACAGTGCACTGCTCTGCAAAGGTATGGCGCCGAGCTCATCATGACCTCTCGCCTCGAAAGCCGGAACACGTCTCCTAGGCCACCTTACCCGCAAAACAGGCTGAAGACGCCACGTGGCCCCGGAATCCCGGGGAGCAGGATGTCAATCCCGAGTATATATATCCCTCGATGTCATTAATGAAGGGGACTTCTGGAATTTGGGCACCTCACCAACCACAAATAGACCCGACCTCTCTCTTTCTCTCTCTCTCGTTTGTAACAAATCATCAATTTAGATCCCCGAACTGGACTCCCATCGGAACCAGTTCGCAACTCTAAATTGCTCACGTCCTTCGATCATATATAAAAGAATACGGTCCACGACCTGTTCACCGATATACCCGACCTATCTTAAACTGTGGTTAACTCGCTCTAATTAACGAAAATCTCACCTCTCTCTCCTTAATCAATCTCTTAAACATAATTAGTGATCCCCGGGATCAACATACATAAGTAATATCTAATGGATAGACGCGAACACCTCATACTAATTTGTCCGTCTTCGTGTTGATTGTGCGCGGGATATGTGATATGGAAAAATACGTGAAATGTTATGGAAGATTGATATCATAACCGAATACAGTCTAAATACTCTTTAGGAATCTATTAAATTAGTGTACTATGTGGGAGTAGTATTAAATTCTGATGATGCTAATCAGCGAGCACTACAATATTGGTTTAAGTGGCCTTCGACGAATTTATGGCAATTTTATAAGTTTTTTTTTTATATGATTGACAATGACTCATTGATTAATTAAACGTTCAGTGTATAACTAATAATATAATTTCGTATTGGTGGCAAAGCGATGATTAATCATAATCGATCGGTGAGTTTTTATTGTTTTCATGATAGTCAGAATTATGTAAATTAAATTGAGTTATTATTTTGCGTGCTGTTGGGTTGTTGTCAGGCTAGAACTTGATCATCATCAATTCATCATAAACAAGTATCATCTCACATTCTCACTCTCCATCTTTGTAATAAATTTACGATTTGAAATGATGTAGTTTGTCTAATCACTGTCTAGTGTATATTAGTTTCAATATAACCCAATTTTATATATGAACAAAACTTCTCTTTCGTTTATTTAACAAAAAAAACAAAACAGTTTCAAATTTATTTTTTGGAATGTAATGTGAATATTGTCTTTTATTGGCGGACTCAAACGATTTTTAAACCATAGAACTTAAATATATTGAAATTGAAAAGATATATTATAAATATCAGTACTAAAATAGAAAGAAAATATCATAAATTAGACAAAAACATCAATTTAAAAAACCAATAAGATTAAAAAATAATTTGTCCACACAACCATTTATAAGATTTATCAAATTATTGATCCTATTGGAACCCAACCCAACGTAAAAATCACCACAAATTAAAATGATGCCATTAGAATTTGCAAAGCTACCATATAAACAAACAAAAAATTAAAAATTAATTGATAGTATGAGCTTAATTCACATTTAAAAGTTAGTTTAAGAGTGGATGATTGTCACACTTATATATGTTGTCCACAAATCTCTCAAAGTTTCGATGTGAAACAAATTCTAACACATCCCCTCACGCTCATGATTGGATATATGAAGCGTGAAGTTTTTTGGGACTAGACATCTACGGATATGGTCCATAATTGAGAAATTGAAACTTAAGCTCTGATACTATATTAGTATGGGTCTGACTCATATCCAAAAACTAGTTTAAAAGTGAAAGATTGCTACACACTTATATATTATCTACAAATTTCTCAAAGTCTCGATGTGGAACACATTCTAACATTATTATTTAACAACCATGTAGGATTGTTTAGAACCTCCAAGATCGCACCGAATCACATAACTCCACTTAATAATCAATAAAAAATAATTTTAATTTATGTTGTAAGGAAATTCCATCCAATGAGGTTTTTATATTTTGAAATTGTTTTATATTGTGGAAGCCCCTTAGTCAAGTTGTTGACTAAAAGTTTAATTAATGATTCTATATTATGATGTTTGAGGTTTGATTCCCATAAAATATGATTTATGTAGGTTAATGGAGGCAAACTTATAGGAAATTTTCAGCGTGGTGAAAGTAAAACTGTTCGTTGTGGTTCAAATCTGAGTGGATTTTATGAAACGAATAAATATATATTGTTTAGTTGAAAATTTATTCTTGTAATTATTCTTCTAATTTGTAATTAAAAATTCAGACATCTAAAAAAAGATTTAATTTTGTATAATAAGATTTCTTCCAACCTACACATTCTTGCCACGTGTTCTTCTCATTAAGTTTTTTGTTTTGTTCTGTAAAGCTTTTTGTAAAGTTTTTTCTCGATCATTCCTAGTCTCTTATAGTCTTACCCTTTGTTACAAGATATATAGTTTTATTTTCTAAAAACAAAACGATAAATAATATTATTGCATAATTATTTGGCTCTAGTTATTTCCCAAGGGGGCATTTTTTCTTGTATCTTATAAGCGAAAGACAAAATTAAAAATCTCGAAAACGATGTATGAAGGAATTTTTTTATAGAATATCATCTTCTATTTTTGTATTATCATAGCATCACCGAAACTACTTTTTTTTTTTTTTTTTTTATAATTCGGGTGCGTAACATTATAGTAAAATAGTAAAATTTGGACATGAAGTCAAAAGTTGATTTCCCATTTAATCTAGACCCAACGAACAAGCAAAATAGCTAGGGTTCTATCGTTTATCTTTAAAGCAATCATTACAAGAAAACACTATTTTTGCAACGAACGATATCGTTGTAAAATCATTGCAAAAGAGAGTTTCAATCGAATTTGCGACGAAACAGATCGAGATCGTCGTTAACTGATCGTCGCAAACCACAAATCGTCGTAAAATCGTCGGTAAAGTACGAGGGACAAAAATTCGTAGCTAAATCGTCGGTAAATTATCGTAGTAAAATCATCGTAAATTTTACATTGAAATTACGGCGAATATAAATACGTCGTAAAAACGATGGAAATTCGAAAGTAAATATTTCAATGTTAATTCGATGGCAAACAATTGTCGTCGTTAATTCGTTGCTAATTAATCGTCATAAAATCGTTGCTAATTAATCATCGTAACATCGTCACTAATAAACGAGGACTTTTGTTTACCATCGAATTAACGACGATTCATATATATATGATTTTTATTATTATTTTTGAAATTATATTAATTTCGAAAATATAAAATGAAAAATTTAAAAATAATATATAATAATATTTTATTAGAAAAATATATTATATTTTCTTACAAAAAAAAAAAATTTAGAATTCGAAATCCTAAATCTAAATAACTATATCGTAATCGTCGATATTCAAATCGTTTTCGGGACGTCTCGACGAACCGGATGTGCCTACTGCTTGTGCCGTAGCCACTGTCGCTGCCGCTGTCGCTGCCTCTGCCGCTGCCTCTGCCTCTGCTCGGCTTCTTCGCTTTTCCCGCAACATGGCCTGCATTGTCGGGTTCCCTTCTGCCAAGATGTCGAAAAGTGAGTCATTCTGCGTAGCATCCATTTAAACCCGCTGCTGAAGACTCGAAATATTCGCCTGATAAGCCATAGACCGAGTAGCCTCAGTCTCAACCCGCTCCTGAATACTCGTAATCGTGGCACGTAAGACGACTGGATCATCTTCTGGCGATCGTCGTCGCGGAGCATATGAAGAGGCGGCCAAGACATCTTGAATAGATCCCATCCCGAAAACCTTCCCCTTTCTCTTAGGGGCAACCTATATTTAAATTTACAATTAGAATTTTTTTAAAAATTAAAAACTAAAAATTAACAAGTACTAACTATTCTATATACCTGCTCGAAGATCCGATCAATATCGGGTGTGGTCAACCTTCCAGACATGACCGACGAACCACCTGGAGATAGCTGTTGAGAGAGATGTGTCTCTCGTTCGGTGACCTTGGAAGTCACCTCATTGAAGATCTACTCGGCCGTCTCTGAAAGAAAGGAACCATCTTTCTTTCGGTGCGTCCGCTCAAAAACCTTGGTCATCGGAGGGAGTACACCTCCGTCTTCGGCAGCATAAGGAAAAAAACTATGTTATTGACGAAGTAAATTACATAAATAAATTAATTTAAATAAGTTTAATTACCATCTGTAGACGAACACCCGCAAAAGGTGTTTGCCCGTATGTATGAGGCAAAGCCTTGGGTTTCCCGTCCCAACCAACGGTGTTGCGGGAAGCCGAACACTTCTCCGAAGTTATGATGGACTTCAGATCCAGCCAATACCGCACCAAGCCGTCCCATACGACTTTATCCCTGTGCAGGGGTTTTGCTAAATCGCCAGAATTCTTCCGTGCTTTCTTCCATTCAGCAACCACCCCTTGGATACGAAACTTCACCCTCTCGAGAAACAAAGCTTCAACCTCGCCATGAATCGAAAGATCCCAGTCATATTTTTGCTGCAGGAGAAATAAAAATAATAACATATTTTATAAAATAAAATTAAATATATATTTAAATATATTTAACATAATTATGAGAAAAAAATTATTTTTTCATACGTACCGCAAACATCTTGAACCATGTCTCCTTGACGTGTGGCGGGAGCTATGTAAAATTGGTATGAAGCTCGATAAAATATGACTTGATGATTTCAAAAATGGTGCGTCCAACTTTGGATTCAACTCCAAACCTGAAACAAAAAATTGTAAAATGATAAATTGTTAGAAATAAATATAAATATGTAATAATAAATGTAAAAAATAATATATATATATATATATATTACCATTCCGACCCGTCAGTATGATCCGGATCTAATCTCTTAAGCCTATGACGGCCCGGCTGTGCAAGCAAATCATGAACCGTCATGTGTGGCGGCAGAGCACTTTGTGTTTGCGTCGCCGGGACGAAATCCGTCTCCGTAGCCTCAGAAGACACGTGCAATCCGGTACCCGATGTATCACCAATCTCTCTCAAAAACTGAGCGTAATGTGAACGCCGATGGCCCATCTGCATAAAAATATAAAAAAATTACTATCTATAAACACCCGGGCAGTCTGCGATTTTTTCTAATTTGATTACGTTTCTACCGACCTAAATTGTTTCATTCCTATCTATACTAACTAAAATTAAAAACATTAAAAACAAAAAAATTACCTCTCTTTCGCAAGGAATTCGGGAGGAGGAAGAGAGAATGAAAATTGTGAGAGAATGAATGTGATCTGAGCGTGTGTTTATATAGAATTAATGGTCGTGCCTAAATCGTCGCCAAATCATTGCAATTAGACTGTGGCTAAATAGTCGCTAATTTTGCAACGATTTTGTGAGGAATATTAATTTCTTGTATTTTCCACACGCGGGAGTTTAATTTACTGACACGCGGTAAATTAAATTCATAATTTATGACGATTCGTCGCCAAATCGTCGCAAATGTTGCAACGAATTAGTGAGGAAATTTGTAAAATCTGTTTTAGGGTTTAGGGTATAGGTACAAAAACTGTAACGTCGATTGCAACATTCCAGAAACAACTTTACATGTTTACCGTAAACCCAAAATCATGAAAGTATCTATAAGTTCATAGAGATTGAAGAATGAGTAAAACAGAGAGTTTGCGTACATGTTAGATTATTAATACAATGATTTAGTTTGTGGATATTACTGTGATTGACCGAGTTTTCATTTCCGAACAATTCTCTAAAGTCAAGAACAATTTCATTGAGAGATGCATAATACAATTAGATGTTAATTGGTTAGGGTTTAGGGCAAAGGGTTTAGGGTTTAGGGCATTATGACGAATCGTGGCTAAATCGTCGCAAATTTTGCATCGATTTTGTGACATTCACATTTTGCGACGAATTAGCGACGATTCGTCGCCAAATCGTCGCAAATGTTGCAACAAATTAGTGAGGAAATTTGTAAAATCTGTTTTAGGGTTTAGGGTATAAGTACAAAAACTGTAACGTCGATTGCAACATTCCAGAAACAACTTTACATGTTTACAATAAACCCAAAATCATGAAAGTATCTATAAGTTTATAGAGATTGAAGAATGAGTAAAACAGAGAGTTTGCGTACATGTTAGATTATTAATACAATGAATCAGTTTGTAGATATTACTGTGATTGACCGAGTTTTTATTTCCGAACAATTCTATAAAGTCAAGATGAATTTCATTGAGAGATGCATCATAGAATAAGATGTTAATAGGTTCAGGTTTAGGGTTTAGGGCTTAAGGTTTATGGTTTAGGGCATTTAATAAATCGTGGCTAAACCGTCGCTAATTTTGTAACGATTTTGTGACAATCACAATTAGCGACGATTTGGCCACGATTCGTCATTATTCGTGGCTAAATCGTCGCTAATTGTGCAACGATTTTGTGACAATCACAGTTAGCGACGATTTAGCGACGATTCATTTGAAATCCCTTAAACCTCAAACTTCATCCCATTTCCGATCACCGCTCATTTCCCGCCGTAGTTGGGGCAATTAATAAATTACAAGACACATAGACACATATGTCTCGTAATTTATTAATCGCCGCACCTACAACGGAAAATGAGTGGAGATCGGAGATGGAATCAAGTTTGGGGTTTAGAGCATTTCATAGAAATTATATCACTTAAATTTCACAATAATTACTCGATCACAATATTATATTAATACATTAAATTCACAATAATTATTATCTAGCGCGGTCACTCTGATTCATTTTCGGACGAAGACACATCCGTTTCTTGATCATCTGGTTCATCACTTTCTTGGAACTCATCTTCCTCATCTTCTTCCTCTGTATCGTCTGGGAGATATTCAACTTGCCTGTTTTGAGGATATATCAAAAGGATGTCATCTGTGCTCTCATTTAGTTCTGGCATATCAGAGCAATGATCTTGCTGCATTGGTAGATCCTCAACCCCCACAATTCGCCCCTCGGAGAAACTTTTATAACTGATAACCATGAGATACGGGTGGTGCGAACCCGCGGATATGGAACAAATCTGACTTGTTCTGCTTGTGATGCTGGGATAAATGGCTCATACTTATTGTAACGTCGTGATTGGTTGACATCTACTGCCCCAAATTTGTTTTTACGGACGCCTCGATCAACTGTTGAATCGAACCAGTCGCATTTGAACAGAATGCCTTTCAAACCTAAACAACCGGGGTACTCAACTTCAATTATGTCTTGCAACACTCCATAAAAATCTATTTCGCCCCGCACACATACCCCGTAGTTGGCAGTAGCTCTTTGATTGCCGTATTTGAATGTATGAAATATATATCCGAGTGTGCAATACATGGGTGCACTCGTTATCTTCGATATAGGGCCTTTTATTAACTCATGGAACCAGAGTGGGTATGCGGTATCCCCATACTCGACCTATATCATTAATTAATTTAATTACAAAAGTAATCAAAATATGTAATAGGATTGTCAAAGTTAGTAATTAATCAGATCACTTTAAATTTTTACGTACTTGCGTCTTCAACCACGGGGTAAAATGTTGATCTTTACGCTTGTTGATTTCATCGTCTGAGGTTCCTTCAATTACTTCTCGGACTTGTCTAACAAATTCACAGCATACAAAAGTATTTACAATTGTAATTAAGATACATATCGTAATTGGTATAAAGCTAGCATATAATTTAGCCATATATATATATGTATATATGTTTCTACACTTACGTCTCAAATTGACTAACTTTTTCACAATTTAAGAGGATATACGTTTGTGCACTATGATGGTCTTTCTCATTGGCAAACCAAACTAACTTCACTCTTCCACATAATCGATCGATTGAAGAAAAGATATATGGGACACCTTCATTAGCATATGTTCGGGCTACACCTCCATCATCATATCGCCCTGCTGCCCTTTTCCGTGTGCGAACCTTCGAGCCAAAATAGTACCCCGTGAAGTGAGAAGTTTCTTCTGTTAAACTTCCTGCTACTATTGAGCCTTCAACTTTGGCTAGATTTTTAGCCTTCTGCTTCAAATGTCCCATGAATCGCTCGAATGGGTACATCCATCGATACTGCACAGGTCCCCCAAGTTTTGCTTCGTGAGGGAGATGAATAGGTAGATGTTCCATAACATCAAAGAAGGCTGGGGGAAATATTTTTTCCATGTTGCACAACAAAATAGGAATACTAGTATAAAGTTGTGCAATAACATCTTCTGACAAAGTACGGGTACAAAGATCCCGAAAAAATGCTCCAATGCCTACAATAACAATCACATGATATATAAGGTAATAATGTTAATTTTCCATTTCATATATATATATATATATATATTAATTATATATATAAAATCTTAAATTCGCAATATGTGATTAATTTAAATTTATATACCTGCAATTGCTTCATGTACATTTCCTGATAGAAGTTCAGCAAATGCGAAATGAAGTAGTCGTTGCATAAAAACGTGACATTAATGACTCTTCATCCCGAAAAACTTTTGCCCTTTCTCAACACATTTAGCTAAATTAGATACGTACTCGTTTGGGAACTTCACATCAGATGTCGCCCATTTGAACAAATCTGACTTTTCTTCCGCACCCAATCGATATATGGGGACATGTGCTTTCCCATTGCTTGTAATATGTAACTCATTCCGACAACAAAGATCAGGCAAGTCTAACCTTGACTTACCTCTGTCTTTAGTCCTTCCACGCACGTTTAACACTGTATGCATGATGTTATCAAAAATGTTTTTCTCTATGTGCATGACATCCAAATTGTGTCTAAGCAAATGATCCTTCCAATACGGAAGCTTCCAGAATATGCTTTTCTTATGCCAATTGTGATGCTCCCCATATCCATCTGGCATATTAGCTAGAGTTGTGCCAATTTACACCACGATTGACTGTTTCCAATGCACCATAATGATCAATTTCTTCTTCTAGATCTTCCCCGGAAATATAAACAGGAGGAGGAACATGAACAACTTTGTTCTTTCTAAACAACCACTTATTTCTTCGATATGCATGGTGAATCGGTAGAAATCGGCGGTGACAATCAAACCAACTTGTTTTCCGACCATGTTTCAATTGAAACGCATCTGTCCGATTGAGACAAGATGGACAAGACAATAGCCCATCCGTAGTCCAACCGGATAACATCCCGTAAGCAGGGAAGTCGTTTATTGTCCACATAAGCACCACACGCATTGTAAAAAAAATGTTTCTTGCAAAATCATATGTCCCAACCCCGATATACCACAACTGCTCCAATTCCTCTATCAGAGGCTGCAAAAACACATCAAGGGAACGCTTCGGATGCTTCGGACCTGGTACTAAAATACTCAAGAATAAAAATTTCCTTTGCATGCACATATCTGGAGGAAAGTTGTAAGGCGTTAGGATTACTGGACATAAAGAATATTGCCTACCAGACATACCAAATGGACTAAATTCATTTGTGCAAAGACCAAGATACACATTACGTTTCTCTCTAGCAAAGTCTGGATGTACCGTCTTAAAGTGTTTCCACGCTTTTGCATCTGAAGGATGAGTAACCTCCCCATCTGTTTGCAAATGATCTGCATGCCATCTCATCGATGCAGATGTCCTCTCAGACTGATACATTCTTTTTAATCTATCAGTTATAGGAAGGCACCACATCCGCTGGAACGGTACCTTACTCCGACCAGTACCTTGCGGCAACTTATCATCATCTTTCTAAAAAACATGCAATTGTCAACACAGACATCTATCATCTCAGAAGGCAACCCAAGACTATAAACCAACTTCTGTATCTCATAGTAAGTTTTAGCAGCTAAATTGTCCTCTGGCAAATACTCTTTAATCAAATCAGCCCAGTCATCGATGCAAACCTCAGCTAAGTTATGATCAGTTTTAATAGTCATCATCCTAGCCGCCAACGACAATTTAGAATGTCCTTCTCTACATCCATCGTAGAATGCCTGATTTGCAGCATCTAGCATATCATAATTTTTTTTTGCATCTAGATTGGGTTTCCCATCATGATGATCATGTGCAAATGTACTTACGGTTTCATGAAATGCATCCGTAACCATGTCATGAATCCTATCATTATCTTCACAATGCTGCTCCACATGATCATCAAATTGATTAAAATTATTTGACTCACCAAAATTCGATGCTTGATAATTGCTACTACTACTAGCTGTCTTTCCCCCATGACCCTCTCCATGATAATACCATATATAGTAATGCGGCATAAACCTTCAATTTAATATATGCGACCACACATTTGAGATAATGATAAATTTCCTATTCAAGCATCTGGCACAAGGACAATACATCTTACCACTGATAATCGTATTATGTATACTTCCTGCCTGATGCATGAATCCCGATCCACCCATAACTGAACTCCTTTGTTAGCGATCCCTCCGAATCAAGACGATTATACATCCATCTTCTAATTTCGTATATTGACACTTTTTGTTGGTCAGAAAGAAGTAAATGTTTCTGAATATGAAATTTTTATTATGAAGTTGGCCACTATATAGAGATTTTTATTTTCGTTACCTTCGATTTACCTACGATTTTACATCGATTTAACTTCGATTTTACAACGATTCTAAACATGTTTACATCGATTTTACAACGACTTTAAACATGTTTACCTAACCATACACCGTGAATTTAAACGTGCTCACCTAACTCATTAATCGTTGGGAAATCGATGTAAAGTTCAACTCATAATAATCCTTGCTAATTTGTCGGTAATTTTACGATGATATTACAACGTTTTATAAAAACCTCGGTAAATCGTCGCTAAGTTACAATGATTTTACGACGATTTTGATAATCGTCTTAACTTCGTCGGTAATCGTCGGTAAATCGTCGCCAATTAGCAACGATTTTACAACGAAAAGTTTCGTCCCAATTTTGCGACGACTTTAATAGTCGTCGTAAAGTCGTCGTAAAAACGATTTCAATTTGCGACGAAATTAAATCGTCGCAAAATCGATGCTAAAACAGTGTTTTCTTGTAGTGAATATATATACATAAAACGTTTAAGAAATTATGAAGAAGGAAAAAAACATGGAAAAATAGAATTGAAGTAATATGTAAAAAGTGCCAGACACTCTAAAAATATCTAGGGATTAGAAATTAGTCTAGACTTCGGAATCCATCGATTATAAGAAGATACATATATGGTGTAGCTATGTAATTAATGGTCAAAATTTATAAATGATAAAAATAAAAGGATTTTTGGCTCATCTTTAAAAAAAAAGAATCGATAGACTATCAAGTAATAAACATATAGTTTGTTGCTCGATGAGAACATACATGATTTGAGCGCGTTTTGAACAAAGTTTTTGAGAAATAAACTACATTAATATTTCGATTCTCTTGAAAGATTTACAAAAAACAAGAACAAAGAATAGACAAATGTTAGAGTCTAGAGCTAAATTATAGTTGAGAGTGGTGTAGTCAGTTGAAATATGGTCCTTGGTTCCTTACCCTTGTCCTTGTTTTATACTTCGAGATTGTGTTTAACGTATCTGTTTACTACGTTTGATTTGCCATAAATGGTCTTTAAGTCCGAAACTCCAGCCGTTTCGTTTAGGCGGCTTAACTTACTGGTTTGAACGAGTTTTTGATCGTGGCGGAGTTGACTAACAGTTCTGTATTTAATCCCTTTTGACCGTAGATGTTCACTCCGATGAGCTTTTCAGCTCGGCCCATCACTTCTTTATTCATTTAACCTCGTTTGGCTTCTTTGATATCACCTGTATTTTACAATGCCAAAATTTTAACCTCTATATAAAATATATATACGGTACAGAGTTATAAGAAAACTATTTTTTAAAATATGAAATAAGGATAATAATTAAGAAAATATGTGATGACAAACTGACAAGTTATATTTTCTTTTTGAAAATTACTTTCCTTTACTAAAAGTCTAAAACAATGTAAATAATTTTAGAAATACTGTTACAATTATTTTAAAAGTCAAAGGTGAGTCTTCTTTTTTCTTACGCTTTGTAAAAGAATATGTTCATTTACTTTTCTTCTTTGTTTATAGCGACAAAAGCTGGAAATATTTTCATAACTTTTCACTGTGAGTGTGACACCTGGTAAGAAATCAGAAATTTCAGGGAGTAATAATGCTCTATTTGCATTTTCTCTCTCTAAAATACCAAACCAGTCACGTCTCTACTTTAACCGACGGGTAAACGAAAAAACCAACGTAAACCGGTAACAAATTAAGTTATTTTCGCCGATTGGACCTCCGGTTCGTGTAACCTCAGCTTTATGGTACATCTTAAGCACGTGTCATTTGAGTTCAAAACCCTAAGAGCAAACCTAAATTCGAGTGCGATATTATATTACGTTTGAAAATAAACTTTACATCTTTGTAAGCCTACCTTAAAATGTTATGGAAGGTTGATATCATAACCGAATACAGTATAAATACTCTTTAGTGTTGGAGGTGGGCCTAGCACCCCCAATTAGTTAGGCCCATCTTAGGAAAGACCCTCTTCAGCTCGGTCGCCGGCCTAAAAGCACCGACCCGCAAGTCCCCTCTTCAGCTCGGTCGCCGGCCTGAAAGCGACGCACCTCGGGCCCGGTCTGACACTTCAAGGCAGGAATGTCAGAAGAGCAGAAGGCAAGTGGGAGTTGGTCGAATAGTGTATTGTCTGAGCAGGAGTATGGGCTGACCTCGACATCTCACCAACCCCGCAGACTTGACAAAGGAGAAGAAGACACGTGGAGGAGTTGGTCAAACAGTACGCTGCTCTGCAACACGCCACGCCGAGCTCATCATGACCTCCATCCTCGAAAGCCGGAACACGCCTACTAGGCCACCAACCCCGCACACATTGTTGGAGGTGGGCCTAGCACCCCCAATTAGTTAGGCCCATCTTAGGAAAGACCCTCTTCAGCTCGGTCGCCGGCCTAAAAGCACCGACCCGCAAGTCCCCTCTTCAGCTCGGTCGCCGGCCTGAAAGCGACGCACCTCGGGCCCGGTCTGACACTTCAAGGCAGGAATGTCAGAAGAGCAGAAGGCAAGTGGGAGTTGGTCGAACAGTGTATTGTCTGAGCAGGAGTATGGGCTGACCTCGACATCTCACCAACCCCGCAGACTTGACAAAGGAGAAGAAGACACGTGGAGGAGTTGGTCAAACAGTACGCTGCTCTGCAACACGCCACGCCGAGCTCATCATGACCTCCATCCTCGAAAGCCGGAACACGCCTCCTAGGCCACCTTACCCGCGAAAGAGGCCGAAGACGCCACGTGGCCCAGAGATCCCGGGGAGCAGGATGCCAACCTCGGCTATATATACCCCTCAATGTCATTAATGAGGGGGACTTTTGATTTGGGCAATTTACGACCTGTAACTAGCCACCCGACCTCTCTCTTTCTCTCTTTGTAACAAGACAACATTTTAGAACGCCGAACTGGACGTCCTTCGGAACCAGTTCGTAATTCTAAAGTGTTCATTTCTCTCACCATCAATAAAACGAAACACGGCCCCCGGCCTACTCATCTCTCTCTGCGACCTGCTTTAATAGTGGTTAAACTGCTCTAACTAACGAAAATCTCACCTCTCATCTCCTAATCACTCTTTAAACATACTTAGTGATCCCCGGGATCAACAATTGGCGCTAGAAGGAGGGGAAAGAGATTATTCTATACGCAAGGAGCAGTTCAACCACCACCGCAACCGCAACAACGATGGCAATTCCGCCCCCAAGAGTGTTGTCAGACCACGAGACCCCGGCCCAAACAACGGCCCAGGCCCCGACAACGGCTCCGCAAACGACTCAAACAACGGCGACCATCCCGTCGTCAGCCCATGCAGCTGCCAACCAGACGATCCCTCGAGAGCAGTTCTTCAGGGCCCCGCCCCCGGCTTCGGCATCTGCTCATCCCGACGGCTCCGCCGCCCACAACGCGCCTCAAGCGTCGGAGGATCAGCCCACGCTGTCCGCCGTGATGCAGAACCTGCTCGCCAGGATAGACGAGCTGACGCGAGCCACCGACCAACGGTTCGCCACGCTAGGGGCCTCCCGTGACCGGTCGGGCAATACCGGGTCCCCCGACGTCCATCTCAGGGAGCCAGCCTCTCGGGAAGAAACCCCCCGTGTCCGGACAAGCCGACCTGGCGACTCACCGTCAGGGTCAGAAGGGCCGGGCGGACGTTTCGCCCCGGCCGTAGGCAGCCACCCAGGCGACGAGGCCCACCATCTCCGATCCAGCGCGGAGCGTTCCTGGGACGCCGAATTCGAGGCCATGAAGGAGACTATCCGCGCGATGTCCTCCAAAATCCATCAGGCCACCAGCGCGGCCCCGGAAATCGATCGCGTCCTCAGAGAGACGCAAAACACGCCGTTCACCCCCCGGATCGCCTCCGTCCCGCTCCAGCACCTCGGGAAGCTCAAGCTCCAGCCCTACGCGGGCACCACCGACCCGGCCCAGTATCTTACGGCGTTCACCATCGCCATGGGCCGCGCCCACTTCGCACCGGATGAGCGCGAAGCTGCCCACTGCCAGCTCTTCGTAGAGAACCTCACCGGCCCGGCCCTCACGTGGTTCTCTCGGCTGAAGACGCACTCCATAGACAGCTTCAGAGACCTGTCGACCACCTTCCTCGAGCACTACTCCATCTACATCCGGCAGTCCGCATTCAGCGCGGACCTCTGGGCGATGAACCAAGGAGCGAAGAAGTCGCTCAGGTCCTTCATAGAGCGCTTCAAGGCCACGGCCTCCCAAAGCAACGTGTCCGATGAGTCAGCGCTCCCCGCTCTGAGAAAAGGACTGCGGGCCGATTCGGCCTTCAAGGACGATATGAAGCTCAACAGGCCGCGCTCGCTGGAAGACGCCTTGCACCGCGCTGGACTCTTCGTCGAACTCGAGGAGGAGAAGGCGGCTGAGTCGAGAAACAGCGCCTCTCACAAGGCCCCGGCCCCAAAGGAGCGGCCCCAGGAAAGGTATCAAGAGCCTCGTCAACACTACGATGACGAGTACCAGCGCAGCAAGGGAAAGCAGGCCGCTGCATTCCTCGTCAACGGATCGCCCTCCGGCCTCCGTCTGCACGACCCCGTACTTCCCCCCAACACCGCGCCAGGGTTGCCTTGGAACAAGTACGTACGGGATCCCCGCCAGCAGGATCGGCGTCTCGACGAGCCGAGCGATAAGGAGCCCCGACCAGACGAGCCTTACGACAGGTCGGCCTTCTGCGACTTCCACCGGCGAAAGGGGCACCCGACCTCTCACTGCCGCGCCCTCCAGGAGGTCTTGCTGAACCAATTTCAACGGGGAGAAATCAGCGTCCCATAGCGGCTGCGTCCGCATGCCCGGGACGACGATCGAGTGCAACCCCGTGACAACCGAGGTCGCGAGGATAACCGGGCTAGGCCTTACAACCGCGCCCAAAACGACGACCGGCGGCGACGATCTCCCTCGCGGGACCGGGATACGGGCAGATCGCCTACCCCGGCCCGGACTCTGATAGGGATGATCATGGGAGGCCTCCTCTCGTGCAACGACTCGGTGCGGTCCATCAAGCGTCATGAGAGGAAGACCGACGCCTCCCTGAAGTGGCACTCCGGGCCGGAGATCGACGCCCAGGACACGAGCAAGAGGGGGATATGTTTCACCGAGGCCGACGCGGTCGGGGTCCACCAGCCCCACAACGACCCCCTCGTCGTACAAGTCCGCGTAGCCGACTGCGACGTTAACCGAGTCCTCGTCGATACGGGCAGCTCGGTCGATCTCATATTCAAGGATACCCTGGCCAGAATGAACCTAAGCGGGGTCGAAATCAAGCCGCACTCCATCCCGCTGACCGGCTTCGCCGGGGACACCGTCAACGGAATCGGCACCATCGAATTGCCGGTCTACGTAGGTCGGGTGACGAAAATCGTCAAGTTCGTGGTCTTCGATACCACCCCGATCTACAATATCATCCTTGGAACCCCTTGGCTGCACTCGATGAAGGCAGTCACGTCGACGTACCACCAATGCCTCATGTTCCCCAACCAGGCCGGTACGTATACTCTTAGGAGTAACCAGAGGGTCTCTCGCGCCTGCTTCGCCATCGAGCATAAGCTGCGCCGCGCCGCGCCGGCCTGCTTGGCAATCAACGCGCTTCAGCCCGGCGAGCCCGACGCCCAGGACCTCCCAGGGCGGGACCTTGTCGCCCAGGTCAACATTGATCCGCGCGACCCCGCCCGCTGCGTTGGCATCGGTACCGATCTCGACGAGGGTATCAAGCGAGAGCTGGTTGAGTTCCTAGGGCAGAACGTCTCCACCTTCGCCTGGTCAACCGGCGACATGCCCGGCATTGACCCGGCCACGTGCAGCCACGAGCTCAACGTGGATCCGACCTGCAGACCGGTCAAGCAAAAACGGCGAAAGCTGGGTCCGGAGCGCGCCCAGGCAGTCAACGACGAGGTCGAAAGGCTCACCGCGGCCGGTTCGATCACCGAGGTCAAATACCCGGACTGGTTGGCTAACCCAGTGGTGGTCAAGAAGAAGAGCGGGAAATGGAGGGTCTGTGTGGATTTCACCGACCTCAATAAAGCGTGCCCGAAGGACAGCTTTCCCCTCCCTCGAATCGACCAGGTCGTCGAAGCCACCGCGGGGAACGAGCTGCTCTCCTTCATGGATGCTTTCTCGGGGTATAATCAGATCCCCATGCACCCCGATGATCAGGAGAAAACCGCGTTCATCACGGACCGAGGCATTTACTGCTATAAGGTAATGCCTTTCGGACTCAAGAACGCCGGGGCCACCTACCAGCGCCTCGTCAACCGGATGTTCGCCGACCAAATAGGCCGCACCATGGAGGTATACATAGATGACATGTTGGTGAAGTCTCTAGTGGCGGCCGACCACGTCACTCACCTCCGGTCCTGCTTCCGGACGTTGAACGAATACAACATGAAGCTGAACCCGGCCAAGTGTTCCTTCGGCGTCACGTCGGGCGAATTCCTCGGGAACATCATCACCCAGCGCGGGATCGAGGCCGACCCCAAGCAGATCCGGGCCATCATCGAGCTCAAATCTCCGGAGAATCGCCGCACTGAACCGATTCATCTCCCGCTCTACCGACAAGTGCCTCCCGTTCTACCAGCTGCTCCGAGCCAACAAGCGGTTCGAATGGGACGACAAATGCGAAGACGCCCTCCGACAGCTGAAGGAGTACATATCCACTCCTCCCGTCCTGTCCAAGCCAGAAGAAGGCGAAATCCTCTACCTCTACGTCGCCATCTCCGCGTCCGCGGTCAGCGAAGTGCTGGTACGGGAAGACCGGGGTGACCAAAAACCCATCTCCTACATCAGCAAATCCCTCGACGACGCGGAGAGCAGGTACCCAACCCTGGAGAAGCTCGCCTTGGCGGTGGTCGTCGCGGCTAGAAAGCTCCGGCCTTACTTTCAATCCCATGCGATTGCCGTCCTAAACACCTACCCCCTCAGAACCATCCTCCAAAGCCCGAGCCGGTCGGGCCGGATAATGAAATGGGCTGTTGAGCTGAGCGAGTACGAGATCGAGTACCGAGGACGGACCGCGATCAAATCTCAGGCCCTGGCTGATTTCCTAGTTGAGTTGGCGCCCGAGCTGGTAGTCAGCGAGGTCCCCGAAGTATGGAACCTGCACGTCGACGGATCGGCCTCCAAGCACGGGTCCGGCGTCGGCATACGCCTCGAGTCCCCGACCAAGGAGATCCCCGAGCAGTCTTTCCGTCTGGCCTTCCCGGCGTCAAATAACGAGGCGGAGTACGAAGCCCTGATTGCCGGACTGTGTCTGGCGAGGGAGGTCGGCGCGAAGAAAATCCGAGCTTACTGCGACTCCCAGCTCGTCGCCAATCAATTCAGCGGGGAGTACGAGGCCAAGAACGATCGCATGGACGCCTACCTCAAGGTAACCCAAGGCTTGGCCGCAGAATTCTCCGAATTCACCCTGACAAAAATCCCCCGAGGCGATAACACTTCCGCAGACGCCCTCGCCGCGCTAGCCTCCACCTCGGCCCCAGCCCAACGACGGGTGATCCCGGTCGAGAGCATCGACTTCCCTAGCATCGAGCTGCCGAAGGGGGCCTACTTGATCAACCCCCAGGCCGCGGATCCTGGCGAAGAGGCGCCACCTCCCGAAGTCCTGCCGCCACCCCCGGCCGAGCCCGAACTGCCGGACTGGCGAATCGACATACTGTTGTACATCGCAGACGGCGTTCACCCCCCAGAACGGTGGGCCGCCCGACGGTTAAGAAAGAAGTGTGCCCGGTACACGATGATGGACGGCAATCTATTCCGGTGGAGCGCCTCGGGAACCCTGCTCGGCTGCCTCCACGGGCAGGAAACCATTGACGTGATGAAGGAAATGCACGAGGGCGCTGATGGAAACCACTCCAGCGGCCGGGCTCTCGCCCTGAGAATACTGGCCAACGATGCTGCAAGACTGCGCATTCACTGTCCTACCGAGCTCCTCACCACTGCGGTCGCGCCCTACCCCTTTATGCGATGGGCCATAGACATAGTCGGGCCCCTTCCCCGATCTCGCCAAAAGCGCTTCCTCTTGGTCATGACCGACTACTTCACCAAATGGGTCGAGGCCGAAGCTTACGCCAAGATCACGGCAGAGGACGTCCGAAAATTCGTCTGGAAGTTCATCATCTGCCGTCACGGGCTGCCCTACGAGATCGTAACTGACAACGGTGCCCAATTCACGTCGGCCCTCTTCGAAGACTTCTGTGCGGAGTGGAAAATCCGGCTGAGTAAGTCGACCCCGAGATATCCACAAGGGAACGGACAAGCCGAGGCCACCAACAAAACCATCCTCGACGGCCTCAAAAAGCGACTAGACGACAAGAAGGGGTCCTGGGCCGACGAACTCGATGGAGTCCTCTGGTCCCATCGCACAACGCCGAAGACGTCGACAGGACGCACACCGTTCAGCCTCTCTCACGGAATGGAAGCAATGGCCCCCTCCGAGGTCGGGCTCCCCACTCCTCGCCGCGCTATGCTCACCCAGCAGCCCGACCTGAACGACACCGTCCTACTCAGCGAGCTGGATTTCCTTGAGGAACAACGGGACCACTCCCTCCTCCGAATCCAGAACTACCAGCACCTCGCCTCCAAGTACTACAACAAGAGGGTTCGAGGCAGGTTCTTTACCGAAGGCGACCTGGTCCTCCGCAAAGTCTTCGAAACCACCGCCGAGCTGAACGCAGGCAAGCTCGGTGCACATTGGGAGGGTCCTTACCTTATCTCCAAGGTCGTGAAGCCCGGCGTCTACGAGCTAGTCACGATGACCGGCACCGCAATCCCGCGCTCATGGAATTCGATCAACCTCAAACGGTTCTACTACTAAGCCCCCGGGCTCCATTCCGCTCTCCGCCTTTGTAAACAAACGAACTACGATTGGCTTGATCCCTTCTACTAAAGGGTACGTAGGCAACCCCTAACCAGGGCTCAGCTATTAATCTAATAAAACCCTTTTGACAAAGGAATAAGGTCCCCGACCTGTGCACAAAAGCCGAGCTCCAAACGCTCGCACATCAAAAAAAAAAAAAAAAAAAAAAAAAAAAGCCGAGCTCCAAACGCTCGCACTACAAAAAAAAAAGAGAGAGAAAAGTCGAGCTCCAAACGCTCGCACTACAAAAAAAGAAAAGCCGAACTCCAAACGCTCGCACTACAAAAAAAAAAGCCGAACTCCAAACGCTCGCACTACAAAAAAAAAAGAAAGAAAAGCCGAGCTCCAAACCCTCGCAGTACCAAAAAAAAAAAAAAAAAAAAAAAAAAAACCGAGCTCCAAACCCTCGCACTACAAAAAAAAAAAGGGGACCGAGCTCCGGTGCTCGCTCTCCCCGGCACACAAGTTATAAGTGCCAAAGCCGAGTTCCAATGCTCGCACTCCCATAGTACACAAGCAATAAGTACTAAAGCCGGGCCCCAGGGCTCGCACCTCTACTAGACACACAAGCATTAAGTGTCTCTAAGCCGGGCTCGCTACCCGCACCAAAAAAACAAGGTACACAAGCAATAAGTACCTTAAGCCGAGATCACCTCGCACCCACTAAAAATATTAAAGATACACAAGCAATAAGTATCTCAAGCCGAGTCGTACCTCGCACCCAATACAAGAGCACGGTCCACAACCTGCATACATTGACAGGGTACGGTCTACGACCTACCCTACCAATCAAAAAAGCCTCGAAACGGCAAGGGCCAACGGCCTCGATTATACAAAAGGGCCCACGGCCTAGTCATTACAAAAGCCTCGAAACGGCAAGGGCCAACGGCCTCGATTACACAAAAGGGCCCACGGCCTAGTCATTACAAAAGCCTCGAAACGGCAAGGGCCAACGGCCTCAATTATACCAAAGGGCCCACGGCCTAGTCATTACAAAAGCCTCGAAACGGCACTTACAAAAAAAAAAGAGAAGAGAAAAGGGGCCAACGGCCTTATTATCATAAAAAGAGGGGCCAACGGCCTGGTCCTTACATAAACGGCCAACGGCCCGGTCTTTACAAAGAGAGAAGAAAACAAAAAGGAAAAAAAACTACAAAAAAAGTTTTTACAAGGCCGCATCGGCCGGTCGGTCTTCGCCCCCGTCAGCACAGGTACCATTTAAATCACCCGGGCCCACCATCCTCGCATTGGTCCCGTACTCACCAAGGAAGGGCTGCTCAGCCTCCTCTTCCCCAACCACGGCCTCCACGGACGGCGCTTCAATACCGGCCTCCCCGGCTGGCGCCTCGGTACAGGCCTCGCCGGCTGGCGCCTCGGTACCGGCCTCACCAGATGGCGCTTCGGTTCCGGTCTCACCGGATGGCGCGTCGGTCCCGGCCCCACCAACAAGCAGGACCGAGGGATCTGCTTGGATGGTCAGAGCAGCCGAGGGAGCGTCCTCAGTCAGATCCACGTAGGGCGCCTCCGAAGAAGCGACGGGCATGAGCCGCTCGAGCTGGACGCCATGAGCGCGATCGAGAGGGATGTCCAGATCCTCCGGGGTCAAGTCCGGAAAATCCATCCCGTCCAGCACGGCACCGAATGCCTCCTCATCCTCGTCCAGCTTCTGGTACCGGTACCACGGCACCACCAGACTGTCCTCGGCCACCATCCTCCTGAGGCATGCCTTCATGCCGATCACCTGATTGTACATAAGGTGAGGCTCTAAGGCCCTCTGGCGCCCATCAAGGTGAGCGCGGATTTTCTCCATCTTGGCGGACCACTTCCGGTTCCGCGCATCCCACCGGGCCGTTACCCGCTCGCTTTCCGCGGCCACGGCCACCTTCGCCCGGCCTATGGCGGACTCCAGCCCCTTGACCCTGGAGCGGAGCGTCTCCCTCTCCCCCTTCAGGAGCCCGACCTCCTCCTCCAGAACAGCCGGCCGGGCCCGCTCACCGGCAGACCGGGCCCTCTCAGCCTCCAGCTCGGCCTGAAGCTTGCCCACCTCGTCAGCTCGGGCCCGCGCCCGCGCCTCCTCCTCCTCCAGCCCCTTGACCTTGGAGCGGAGCGTCTCCCTCTCCCCCTTCAGGAGCCCGACCTCCTCCTCCAGAGCAGCCGACCGGGCCCGCTCAGCGGCAGACCGGGACCTCTCAGCCTCCACATCGGCCTGAAGCCTGCCCACCTCTCCAGCCCGGGCCCGCGCCCGCGCCGCCTCCTCCTCCAGCCCCGCTGCCCGGGCCCTCTCATTCTTCAGCTCCTTCTCGAGCCCGCGGAGGAGAAGGGACTGGCCCTGCGAACTGGCTTCCCGGGTCGCCTGCTGAAAGCCAAGCGACGCGTCCTTCTCGGCGAGTCGCTTCTCATAGGCCTCCGCCAGAAAGGCAGTAAGGGCCAGCGTCTGCATCGAAACAGTTGTTAGCAAAGACGCACAACAAATCCAGCTAAAAACAGTGAGGTCGGAACAAAACTTACCCGCGCTGCGGATCGCGCCACCTGGCGAAAGGTATCGCCCTCCGCCATCTCCAGCGGGACGAAGTGCGGATGCTTCTCCCCGAACATCATGGCCTGCGCCAACTCGGCGCACTCGTCCTGGTCCACGATGACCTGGGTACTGCCATCTTCGTGGCAGAAATTGAAGCTGTAGTCCCGAGGCCCGTCCTCGGAACCCTCCGGAGCCCCATCACTCCGGTCACCGGCGGCCTCCCGCCCTTCTTCCACAACGACGGCTGCATCGCCGCCCTCCGTCGCCCGACCAGCGACATCTTCAATCGCGAGGGGCCGGACCTCTTCGACCTCCCCCGCAGGCACCTCGGCCGCAGGTGTCTCAGCCCCCCCGACTGGAGCACCTCGGGAGCCCTCGGGCTCGCAACCAGCCTCTTCAGGCCGGACAGGCTCCCGACCTGAAGTCGAGGACCCCTCTTGCGTTCCTGTGGCATCTCTATCAGCCACAACCTCGGTCCTTTTCTTCTTCCTGCCAGCTCTAGCACTGGCATCGTCGGCCCCCCTCTTCTTCGAGAGAGCCGCCTCGGAGGCCTCCCCCCCAGTCCGCGGCACCGGGTCTCGCCGGACCGGCACCTCATGCATCGGCGGCGGCGGCGCCACAAAGGAGTCCGCGTACAGCGGATTGGCAAACCGTGCTCGACCTACATTCGAGATAACCGTCAGCCCAGTATTAAAAAAAAAAAAAAAAAAAAAAAAAAAATGCTGACCTCCGGCCATCGCAGCTTCAATTCTCCCCGAGGTGAATGACTTCCACTCTCTGTCGTGCACCGACCTAAGCACAGCAACGATACCCGCGTAGTCCGGCAGCTTAAATCTGGACGAGTGAGGACCTGAAAACAAAGCAAACAACATCAGTCAGGCCAAACTAAAGCAAAAGAAAAGCAGCCCGATCTACAAACCCCTACCCGGGGAAAAATTCCAATCCCGGGTGTATCGCGCCAACGGGTCGAGTCCAGCCACCTCGGTAGCTCGGACGTAGAAGTAGCTGCGAGACCAGTCCTCGACCTTCGACAGCTTGCTGGCCTTGGACCCCGAGCTGGGTGCCTCCAGGACGTTCGCCGCGGGCTTGAAAGCGGCATAGAAGGTCCCAGGAATCCCAGGATTTGCCTTCTGCTGGGTGAGCGCCTCGAACAGAGGCACCGTCACCTCCACGTCGCATTCGTGCCCCAAGGTCAGCAGCACGATCATCCCCTGGATCGTGGACGGGCAGACCTGCGAGAAGGCCAAGCCCCGCGCCCGGCAATACTGGACGAACAGCTCGGGGAGAGGAAGGCGCAAGCCGCACTTCTGGAAGAACGACTCATACAGGCAGACGAAGCCCGGCCTGGGAGTCCACGGGCGCTCCTCCGCCCTAGGAAGCCGTAGCTCGACGCCAGCAGGGAAGTCGCACAAATCCCTCAGCAGAGCCACCGATTCCGCTGTGCTCCAGGTCGGTGACCCTCCCTGCTCGTAAGGAACCAGGGGAGACGTCACCCTGGCCACTCGTACTCCGCCGCCACGGCCGCCCTGACGACCCCCGCGGTCGCCCAGATGCCCGGTTCTACCCCCAGCTTGTCCAACGCCGCGACCGCCAGAGGAAGACCTAACCACCGTTTTCTTCCGGAGATGGGTCCCCGGGAGCGTCGGGGCGGCCCCCGAAGTCGAAGGAGCAGACTGTCCCCCACTGTCTGCGCCTCGACACGGAGAGGAGGCACGGTCGGAACCACCGGAAGAAGAACTCGGAGAATCGCTACCGCCGCCACGGGACGCCGACTCTTCGCTCGACTCAGCCCTAATACAGTCTAACACCGGCGCCATTGCACGGAGAGGAGGAAATCGAAAATACAGAGAAAGCAAGAAGGGAAAGGAGGAAATCGGAGAGAGGAGGTTACCTTAGGGTTATGCGCAGAAGGTTTTAACAGGAGGAGGAAGAAGGGTTTAAATAGAAGAAGGGGGAAAGTGAAGCGACGCCTGGACACGTGTCGAAAAATTCACGGCCGCCCAGAAACCTAATGATGACGCCTCTTCGCTATCCCCACGCCAAAAAAGCAAAGGACGCCTCGGTAAACGTGAAGCGTCTATCGCACGCCGCGCGTGGGCGTCCCACGCGAAAAACGAGGCGACCTTTCGCTCTCTCACGCGATGGGCACGCGCCAACACGTACGAGCACGGACTTCCCGTCCTAAGATGTGCCGAACTAACATCAGATCAACTTCGGCATGCTCGCTTCGCCTCGCGATACCGAACTGGGGGAGGGCCTATTGTTGGAGGTGGGCCTAGCATCCCCAATTAGTTAGGCCCATCTTAGGAAATACCCTCTTCAGCTCGGTCGCCGGCCTAAAAGCACCGACCCGCAAGTCCCCTCTTCAGCTCGGTCGCCGGCCTGAAAGCGACACACCTCGGGCCCGGTCTGACACTTCAAGGCAGGAATGTCAGAAGAGCAGAAGGCAAGTGGGAGTTGGTCGAACAGTGTATTGTCTGAGCAGGAGTATGGGCTGACCTCGACATCTCACCAACCCCGCAGACTTGACAAAGGAGAAGAAGACACGTGGAGGAGTTGGTCAAACAGTACGCTGCTCTGCAACACGCCACGCCGAGCTCATCATGACCTCCATCCTCGAAAGCCGGAACACGCCTCCTAGGCCACCTTACCCGCGAAAGAGGCCGAAGACGCCACGTGGCCCCAAGATCCCGGGGAGCAGGAAGCCAACCTCGGCTATATATACCCCTCAATGTCATTAATGAGGGGGACTTTTGATTTGGGCAATTTCCGACCTGTAACTAGCCACCCGACCTCTCTCTTTCTCTCTTTGTAACAAGACAACATTTTAGAACGCCGAACTGGACGTCCTTCGGAACCAGTTCGTAATTCTAAAGTGTTCATTTCTCTCACCATCAATAAAACGAAACACGGCCCCCGGCCTACTCATCTCTCTCTGCGACCTGCTTTAATAGTGGTTAAACTGCTCTAACTAACGAAAATCTCACCTCTCATCTCCTAATCACTCTTTAAACATACTTAGTAATCTTCAGGATCAACATTTAGGAATCTATTAAATTAGTGTACTATGTGGGAGTAATATTAAATTCTGATGATGCTAATCAGCGAGCACTACAATATTGGTTTAAGTGGCCTTCGACGAATTCATGGCAATTTTATAAGGTGATTTTTTTTATATGATTGACAAATACTCATTGAATAATTAAACGTTCAGTGTATAGTTAATAATATAATTTCGGATTGGTGGCAAAGCGATGATTAATCATAATCGATATCGATCGGTGAGTTTTTATGTTTATTGTTTTCATGATAGTCAGAATTGTGTAAATTAAATTGAGCTATTATTTTGCGTGCTGTTGGGTTGTTATCAGGCTATAACTTTATCATCATCATAAACAAGTATCATCTCACATTCTCACTCTCCATCTTTAAAATAATTTTACGATTTGAAATTATGCAGTTTGTCTAATCACTGTCTAGTGTCTATTAGTTTCAATATAATCCAATTTTATATATGAACAAAACTTATTTTCGTTTATATTTTTTTTAAAACAAAACAGCTTCAAAAATTTATTTTTTGGAATGTAATGTGAATATTGTCTTTTATTGGTCGACACAAACGATTTTTAAACCATAGCGATTCATTACAAAAAAAATGCGTTTTACATCATTTATTTTATATATTTGCATTAGGTTTAAATGATGTAAAAGAATGTTACATCACTTAAATAAGTGACTTTGAAAGTGGAGATGCAAATATTTACATCAGTTGTGCAAATACCTTACATCAGTTTAAGCAATTGATGTAAATATTTGTATCGATTATTGTAATCGATGTTGATTTGTGTCGGTTGCAAAAATTGATGTTAATGTTACATTATAATTATCTACCTTAAAATATGTGTAATAATTTAAAATTATTATTAACTTTTATAAATTATTGTAATATTAATTTATAAATTATTTCATAAATAATTTAATTTTTTTATCTAGGATTTCACATAATCATAGCTAAATATCTATCAAAATCTAAAGTCAATATTGGTTTTTGCCTTTTTGATATATGTAGATAAATTGTAGTAATTTATAAGAAAAAAACTTCTCACCTCCTCCCTTAGATAAACATCGATGGTAATTGAAATCATATTTAATTAATTAAAATTTTATTAGCATTATTTTTTGATTGATGTAATATTTATATCATTTTTAAAATGATGTTAACAAAAAATTGTAGATATATCGATTATCTAATTGATGTGCATTCATATTATTGTATCATTCTTATTAAAGTGATCCAAATTAATTAAAATTTGTATCATTTATGATTGAATCGATGTTAAATTAATTAATAGTAAAGCTATTTATTATAACTGATGTTAAACTACATATTTCATATCAATTGCTAATAAGTTATTCAAAATAATATCGTTTACTTTTGTGATATCATACACATTTTTTTATAGTGCTTAAATTATATTGAAATCGAAAAGATATATCATAAATATCAGTACTAAAATAGGAAGAAAAATATCATAAATTAGACAAAAACATCAATTTAAAAAACCAATAATGTTAAATTGTAGAAGGAACAAGATTCAAAAATATTTTGTCCACCGATGATAAGATTTATCAAATTATTGATCCTATGGGAACCCAACCCAACGTAAAAGTCACCACAAATTAAAATGATGCCATTAGAAAGTCACCACATAAACTAACAAAAAATTGAAAATTAATTGATAGTATGACATCCAAAAGCTAGTTTAAAAGTGAAAGATTACCATACAGTTATAATATGTTTACAAATCTCTCAAAATTTTGATGTGGAATAAATTCTAACATACCTCCTCAAACCCAAGACTGTATATGAAACGTGAAGTTTTATGAGATTGGACATCCATGGATGTGACCCACAATAAAAAAATTGGAACTTAGAGCATGTTCAGCAAAGAGATCTAAATAGAAGAGTTCTAAAAAATTATAATGATATATAATTGATAAATATTGGAGAGGTTCTAAAAGAAGAGAGAGGGATTCTAAAATTAGAACTTTTAGATACAGATTCTAAAAATTAACACACAAAATGTTGGGGTTCTAAAATGTGAGGTTCTAAAAATTTTAGATACCCATTTTTAGAACCTCACCAATGAACATGCTCTTAGACTCTGATACCATTTTATTATAGGCATAACTGACACCAAAAAACTAGTTCAAAAATATTATTATGGGCTTAACGGACACATTTATAATATTTTTTTCATGTATTAATAAGGCGCAAAATAGAATTTTTATTGGTTTTTTTGATATGTATAAAATGTGTCAAAATAACATTTTTTGTGTAACAGAGGGAGTAACATATATATATATATATATATATATATATATATATATATATATATATATATATTAGGACATAACTTTACTAAATCCAGCACTCTTCTTCACTTTCTTGTACACACATATATATATATATATATATATATATATATTATAACATGTACATATAGTATATATAAATAATCATTTTTTTGGTTGAAAAAAGTCATTTTCAAATGTTTCGTTTCCGTTTAGCAGCTTTCGATTCAATACAACCTTCCAACACCAAAGAGATAAGATAAGCCTTGCTCGTTATAGAAACGCTAGCAACAGAATTAAACCAACCAAATTTAATTCTTTTGAAACCATATAACATGTGGTGGAAACTCAAGAGCGGCGATTTGTTAAAGGAAATAGCATGTACGTTGCGGTGTCGATGTCGCTGAAAAAGGAGCGACACCGCAACGAACGAGGACACAATTGTTATAGTTTATGATCACTTAGGCACCGTCTAATCGGCTTTTTAAAACACTGATCGAGACCTTACGCCATACAGTGACGAAACTTGGAATCCAAAACTAAGAATGTTTATTAGAGTCTTGAAAATTAAATTGAATCGCCGACCACGTCAGTTTAATAAATGCAACGGTCCATTTAGTACACTGGTCCATTCCTATTTGACACACAACCGCACTATTCATTAGGTCCATTATCAATGTTGGGCCAATTGTTAGGTGTCGTAAATGTTGGACAAGTGTGGGTTCCATTGTTACATATGAAACTTGGTGTCCGATTTGATAAACTTTATTAAGAGAAAGGGCATTTGTTTCAAGAATACTGGCGAAAAAGGAAATGGGATAAAACCGTTTGAAGGAATTATCTGCGCGGCGGATAAGAGAGAAAAAAGATGCACACGCTTCTGAGTCAGCCATGTAAGTCTCTTCTATTCACTGCTTCTTCTTCTTCTTCTTCTTCTTCGATTCGTTATTCGAGAGACTGTATCTACTTTAGAGCATCGGAGAAAGCTTCGCAGTCTCAATTTCATAGAACCCTAAGCCCCTTTCCGTTTCGTAGTTTCGCTATTTCTCGCGATTTTGCTGTTCGGGGAGCTTATGGGATCACATTTTGCTCTCGAGACGGCGTTCCCGATGTTCTAAATGGAGGAATCGTTTCTGAGAAGGAGGAGGAGGAGCTTGAGCTATTGAACAAGCCTAGCCCTGTACCGAAACCAGACGGGGACGAGAACGAGCGTGTAAGAGAAGCCGACGACGAGATTCTGGAGCCGTTTCTGAAATTCTTCAAACCCGATGGAGAAGAAAAAGGCGAATCGGAGGTTTCCGAAGAAAGAATTAGAGTCAGTGTGGAGTATTACGACCCCAAACCAGGTGATTTTGTGGTTGGTGTTGTGGTTTCGGGTAACGAGAACAAGCTCGATGTGAGTATCGGCGCGGATATGTTGGGAACTATGTTGACCAAGGAGATACTTCCTCTGTATGATAAAGAATTGGACTATTTGCTGTGTGATTTGAAGTACGATGCTGAAGAGTTCATGGTTAATGGGAAAATGGGGATTGTTAAGGATGATGATGAAGAAGAGGGTGTTGAGATTGCGGAATTCGCACGGCAAGCCAGGCCGGTGGTGGAGATCGGGACAGTGATTTTCGCGGAGGTTTTAGGGAGGACGTTGAGTGGAAGGCCTCTGCTTTCTTCCAGACGCTACTTCCGGAGAATCGCTTGGCATCGACTGAGGCAGGTTCTTTTCTTGTTCCTTGATTCCCATTCATTCTCTGGATTCAAAGCTGTTTCTTGGTTTGATGTATTCAAAGGATGCAATGAAGAGTAAATTGTTGTGTGACAGATCAAGCAACTTAATGAGCCTATTGAAGTTAAGATAACAGAGTGGAATACAGGAGGGCTTCTCACTCGAATTGAGGTACCCGGGGCTTTACGTGTTGCTTAGACTCCATACCTTTAAGTGGATAATCAATAGCTTTGATTTCAGGGTTTGAGAGCTTTTATTCCAAAGCAGGAACTGGTGAAGAAAGCGAATAGTTTCACCGAGTTGAAGGAAAACGTAAAGCAAGAGTTTCTTCCTCGGTTGTACCAATTTGCTTTTGGCTTCACCGTTCTGCAATTGCTCAGGCGTTTTTTTGTTTTGTTTTGTGTTACAGGTGGGTCGTAGACTACGTGTGCAGATTACGCGATTGAACGAAGACAAAAACGACTTGATACTGAGTGAAAAAACAGCCTGGGTTGGTTTCCCTTTTTGTCTTGTCAGTATAATCAACGACGAGACTAATGAAATATCGCATAATGTCACAGGAGAAGCTGTACCTTCGAGGAGGAACACTCTTAGAAGGAACAGTTGCCAAAATCTTACCATACGGAGCTCAAGTCAAACTCGGGGATAGTAGTAGAAGGTAAGTTCAAGTCTATTCGTTATTATTCTTAGTGACTAGTAGTTGTTTTGAGCTCATTTCGTTTGCCAATAAATGTTTCCACAGTGGACTGCTACACATTTCAAACATAACTCGCAGAAGAATTGTATCGGTGAGCGATGTGCTTCAAGTGGACGAATGCTTGAAGGTTCTGGTTGTCAAATCTCTGTTTCCAGACAAGATCTCTCTCAGGTAAAAAAAAAAAAAACCTTGAATAGAAACGCAAATTCCAATATACAATAGTCCTCCTCAGTAACAACTAAAACCTCTTTTCTTGTATTGTTATTGTTCTACAGTATTGCAGATCTCGAAAGCGAACCGGGTTTGTTCATCACAAACAGAGAGGTACAACTTGCAGATCTTTCTATTGACAGTTTTTTTCACTCATATGAATCTAACTTGTTCTCTTATATTTACACAAGACACCATTCATGTCCCCTACTCTAAAATTATACTGTGAGTTACCATGTAGAAAGTGTTAATGGAGGCTGAAGAGATGGCAAAGAAGTATAGAGAAAAGATGCCTTCGTTGACTACAAGCGAAATTTCTGATCGTCCTCCGATCACAAGCAGTTTTCCTCAGGGCAAGGATGGAGAAATCTATGCTAACTGGGACTGGTTCAAGTTTGAGAGTCAGTGACAAATTCTGATAACAAAATGACTTTCTGTATTTGATTTTTTTTTGGATTATATGTTACTATGAGTAAATGATTTTGTTCATTACTTCTTCCTCAAAAAGCTTGTTTTTTTACACAAGATGCGTATCTATGATAAGATCAAAACACAAGACGAAGCTCACCGAACTAGAGAAACTTAGAATAAACTCTAATTCCAGAAAGAACAATAGAGGCAAGGTTCACTCGATTTTACCTGAATGCTGTAGATTTATTGAAGCAAAGCACACACAGATGATAAACAATTGCATTCGGTGAAGAAGAGGAAATTTTCTGGCAACCTCCTTCTCCAGAGAATCATCGTCATTCGTTCAGCTGCTGAAGCTCAGCTTTTAGCTGTTCGATCTTTAGGCCCATGGATCGCTGCAGGGACGCTCTCTCTTTCTCTGTTACCTTTCCGAGCAAACCCTTGAACATCTCCAAAACATCGGCCACGGCGGCTCTTGCGCACTCCGCCTCCTCGTTGAAGTAAACCGTCTCCTTCGCATCCATCGCCATTTCGATCTCTTCACGCGCCTCAGCGAACTTTAGATTGATCTCGTCCACCACCTTGTTCACATCTGGCGGTGAGCCGCCGCTAGAGTCGGTGCCGTATCTCCTTCGATTCTCGTGGGAGAACTTGGATGAAGCGTTTGGGATCCGAAATATTCGCGAGAGACTGGATTTCGGATAGGGAGATGGTGACTGAGGTCCGATATGACCGGCGACATCGCCGAGCGAGTTTATGGGAGCCGGAGAAGAGGCAATGCTTAGATTCTGAGGAATTCGGAGAGACTTTCTGGTGAATAAATTTCGGAGCGTAATTGCTGAATGAAGACGCATGGTTTCCTCTGAAATGAATCCGCCGGTTAGGTCGCTCCGAGATTCTGTAGGTCGGCGGCGCAGATAAGTAATTTGTAGAGGAAGAGGAAGAGATGTTGTTGGCCTAATGGGCCTCACAATTAGGCCCATAATTAGGCCCACAATGGCTCTGATCGCTAAAAAGTCAAAAGAAGACAGGTGAAGGTCAACCTATTAACCAAACCACAGAAGCATCTGAACCAGAGCCAAAAGCTTCTCACTGACCTCTCAAATGGCGAACCACTCCATTTCCATTTCCTTACATAAACCCCTTGAGCTCAAAGACATCGACCCACAAACCCTCGAACCGCAACAACCTAATCTTGACTTTTTAAAACCACATCAATGGCTCGCACCATTCCACCATCTAAAACGCAGCCGCATAGAGTTTCTCAAATGGGTTTAGTCGCAGCAAACCTCCTTCTCGATGGACTTTCAGTGTTCGCTTCTCATTCAAAGAGGAAGCTTCGTCGTTGGACTGCTTGTTATGGCTCTCGAGATCATGAACCTGTTATACATCTCCAAAATGACATGACCATGATGATGATGAACAATGGTAGTGTTTATGAACCATACAATGGCGAACCAAGCATGCTGCTGAGCGGGGGTCAGAGACGAGGTCCTTTGTGGCAGAAGAACATTCTCATGGGAGGAAAATGCCAGCTTCCAGATTTCTCTGGTGTTATCTTGTATGATTCCGATGGACTTGTTGTTCCTCCGGCCAAGAATCCTCTTCCTCTGCTCACCTGGAAGTAAAAAAGAAGGAAGATAGATCCCTAAGAAAGGCTAAACCTTATTCGCCGATTTGTTTGTTTATATCTATTTCTTGGGATATAATGTATGGTATTGTTCTATGATTTTTATAACTAAAAGATTTATGAAATATACGTATTGTGTGAAGCTCTTGCGGAAGACACTCAGTATATAACATCACACACAAAATGCATTAGCTTTTGCATCAGAATCATTGCCAAAGTGTAGTATCACTTTGGTTTTACTGCCTTGAACAATAATGTAAGGGGGGCAAGTCATAAAGTATCTCATGATCGCCCAGTAATTTTTAAAAAGTATGAACTGACTCCAGTTCATGTAATATTGTCACATGTAATATTCAGGCTTCAATACGCCAACGTAAGATAGGTTGCGGTATTGCTCTGCAAAGTCCATGCCATAGCCCACGACAAAGTCATCTGGACACTGCACATATTCAGAAAGTACAACACATGTTCAACACAATGCCATGTATTATATATTCTTAAGTCAGGCTAGTTTCCTAGCGCACAAACGACTACTTTTGTTTACCATGGTTTAGACAATTATAGGCATAACATTGCAAACAACTGAACAAAGAAGAATAAAAAAATTATCATGCTACGATCTCACCTATTCCCTAAAAGAAGATCATATATCTGGATATTATGGTTACGTTGGCTTAGGCATTAGATGGTTAAGAAGCAGCTTACTTCAAAACCGCTGTAGAATTTTCCGTTTCCAATCAGCTTAAAATGAACCTTTCTTCTTGATGGCTTGTCGAGTAGAGTGCAGACTGAGACAGATGACGCCTTTTTCAGTTTCAAGTGCTCGATTAGGCAGCTAAGTGTATTGCCAGTATCCACAATATCCTCAACCTTGAACAGAACACACATAGCTAGTTAACAAAAGAGGCAGTGAAATTTCAAATGATTGTGCAAATTGATTAATAAGACATCATATCAAGTGATCTCCTGTCTAAATATGTTTATCACATTACATTTGGCGGATCGCTATGTTCTTCAAACGTTTTAAGTTCCAAAGTTTTCAGTAGCCACCACACTACAACTTCAACGCATACATAAGATAAATAGATCAGATGAAGCGGACGGAGATTAGTTACCAAGATGACGTGCTTGTTCGTGATGTCCAGCTTTAAGTCAAATGATATTCTGGGATTTCCACTGGAGACTGTACCAGTGCCGTAGGATTCGGCTCTGATAAAATCGATGGCGATGGGAAGGTCGATTCGCCTGACGAGGTCGGCCAAGAAGAGGCAGGCACCGGTGGCTACGCCGACGAAAACAGGCACTTCCCATTCGCCGGAGAAATCAGAGGTAATCTCGGATCCAAGTTGATCCACCCGCTCCGCGATGGCTTCGGCGCTGAAAATCACTTTCGCTATGTGCTTCTCTAGCGACATCGCCATATCTACCTCCACCACGAGCTTCAGGATTTGGGTTTTTAGGGTTTAATGTTAAATCGCGACTGTAAAAAACGCGGGAGCTTAAACCAAATCTAACCAAAGCCGGTTCAAAATAATCTGAAAAACGTGGGAACATAAATTAAATTGGCGCTCGAACCATTGAGAGAGCGAAATTGAAATTCATTTTAAAAACAAAAACAAAATCTCTAGAGAGCAGCGGAAGGCGAAGAAGAAGAAGGAAAAATGCCGAATATTCTCTTCGTCGCTCTGCAATGTTTCGAATGCTCAACTATGCAGGTCAAGCTCACTCGTTCTTTCTCATTCTTCATCTCTCGATGTTCGTATGGTTTAGGTTTTTATATCTGTAGGGATTTGTTTTGGGGATCGTAGGTGAAGCAGAAGAAAAAAAGTAGCAACCAGTGGGTTTGTGTGATTTGCAATCAGAAACAATCGGTACAGAAAGTGTTTGCTCAAGGTTACAAGGCTAAAGAGCTTCGATTCTTCGTCCAGTCCTTTAATATGTCTCGCAAAGTTGCCGATGAAGAGGAACAGGCCGTAGCAGATAAGTATTTGGAGGTAGACATTGAAGGAGAAATTTATGAGGACGTTTCGAATATTCGTGGTAAGAAGCGATCTGATTGGAGTGAGTATCTTGATTCCGGTTCACCTATTGATCGCCGGAGACTAACTGGAGAAGAAGACGGCGAAGAAGGTATTGGTATATGTTTGCAACTTGAGAGACCAATAGATGGATATATTACTCGGTTTCGAAATTTCGTTTCAGATCTGACAATTGTGACTGGGATGCCGAACGATATGTTCAAAAGGCCCAAGCTAAGCAAATACTCAAATGCTGGTGAATCATCATCATCATCATCATCAGTTACAGGAGGCGGCGGGGAAGATAGATGGGATTGCTTCAAGCCTTCCTTCTCCAGACGCAACATCAAGAAGCCTGCTTTTCGTTCAGGTAAGAGGAATTCTGCTACATATGTTCACATCTTTAAACGACAAAGTTGTACAATCTCGCTAAGAGTAAAGCCGCTTGAAATGTATACTATTACCATGCTGTTCTTTCGAATGTGCAGATGGACTAATGTCGAGGAAGAAGGATACCAAACAGAGAAATCTAGAGCCAGCAAGAGTTACTAAGCCCGCTTCGAAATGGGAAGCTTACTTGATAGATGACGAAAGAGAACACCCAGCAACACCACGATTTGGTGGAAAAGAAGCCTTGAAGGATGGTGATATCGGAGAATGGGACAGCGCAATTATGGATATAAGTTCGATAGTAGTTGACGAAGTACATCCACATTTCATGTAAAGATGGTGAATTATGTTAAACCAGGCTGAAGATTATTAGAAAAGTGATAAAGAGTAAAGACTTGCAAAAACAAATCAGAGATAGAGAAGGTGCAAAAGAGTAGATAAACTCTTAACAAAACTAGATAGAGTGCTGCTAAGAGTAAAAGTCTCAAAGAAAACTAGAGATATGCTAAGAGTAGACTCAAAACAAACTAAAGTTGCAAAGGAGGAAAAAAAAAAGCTAGTTGTCCTAAAGGTTTTAAAGAGATAGTCTAAGAAAGATAGAATAAATATTGTCTTAAAAATGAGTTCACTCGGTTGAAGTGAGAGCGAACTGGTCATCAACGGAAGACACAGCTGGCGGATTTGCAGAGAGCTTGAGAACATCCAAAGCCTCAGAAACTTTAGCCTTAAGTGCTTCAGGTGACTCGAGAAGGTGCAAGATCTCGGCTTGATCCATCTCCAGTAACATCCCAGTCACTTTGGCTGCATGAACTGGCTCATGCTTGTCCACAAGTGGGTAAAGCTGCTCCCCAAGCATCTATCATCAATTCACAATTCCACTTTATTTAGCTTTGCATTGAAAAGACATTATTAACATATATCTAACCTAATGCAAGACTCCGTTGAGATATATAAGAAAATCACAAGAGGCAAAACCTGTGGGTGATTTGCGGGGTTAGCCAAAGCCAAGGCAGAGGTGAGCTTAGAAATTGGGAGGAGTGGTGGCTTATGTGGGTGTTGAGAAGCATTGTGAGAGATTTCAGATGCATCCAATGGCAAAGGCATGATACCTTGTGGAGCAGATACATCCATTACATTCCTCCTGTTACCCGCGCCTCCCATGTATCTCATTCCTGAGTTTGCATTTTGCTGCATAATCTGCCAGTTCAACATAACAACAAGCCCCAACCAAGTTGAGGATAACAAACCTTCTAATAGCCATAGAGCTGACCAGGTTGAAAAAAATACATACTTGTTGTTGCTGGAACTGCTGCTGCATGTTGGTAGCACCTCGCCTGAACCCAACGCGAGGACCAGGCTGAGTCTGCCTTTGAAGAGGGTATGGCATCATGAAGTTGGCCGGACCCGCACCTGGACGCACTCCAGGCATAAACTGAAGTTGGTAGCCGTACCCCATAGGCTGTGACGGTACCAGACCTTGACCGTTCTGGCCTAAGTACATAGGATGGTGTGGTCCCGTAATTGGACCTCCAGGTGGGTGATGATGTAACCCAGGCATTCCTGATGGCATTGCCGAAACTGCCCCACCTAGTCTCATATGAGAAAATAGGTTCTGGAACAAGTGAAAACATAAAGAGAGTTTGAGAATCAGTGTCACAACACAATTCAAGTAAGGTTCAAAGAGAGGGCTAATAACCTGAAGGTGGTTTCGTCTCTCTTCCTTGCGTTGAGCCAACGCGATGTAGAGAGGTTTCCTTCCTATCATCTTACCATTCATTTCATTCAACTGCATGATCATCATCTCCAATGAACATGTTAGTGTGATTGACATATATGGTATAAATGTAGAAAGATTGTGAATTTAGTTTGAAACTTACAGCTCTTGAAGCTTCTTCAGGATTGGAATAAGCAACAAAACCAAAACCTCTGCTCAAACCTTGTGAATTCATCATAACCTAATATGACCACAAACAAAACATCTTAGTAATTCAGTCTATGTCACATTAACCTAATGACTCGTTTATAACATGTGTATTAGAATAATAAAGAACAAACCTTGCACGAGGTCACGTTCCCATACTCAGAAAACATCTCCTTGAGCTTCTCATCATTCACACTATAATCAAGGTTTTTCAGATACAGATTCGATCCTTGCAATTTCTCAAACCGGCTTATCCTCTCTTGCTCAAACTTTCTCCTCAGTTCTTCTTCCCTCTCAGACTTCTTCTGCGCCCTCCCAACGTACAACACATCCTCCCCGAGGCTAATACCGTTCATCTTCTCAACCGCAGCCGCAGCAGCTTCGGGACTCTCGAAATTCACAAACCCGAAACACCTCGAGTTTCCACTCTGATCCCTCATCACAACCGCGCTAGAGATATCTCCATATTTCCCAAACGTCTTCTTGAGCTCATCATCAGTGATCTCTTTAGGGAGATTCTTGACATAAACGTTTGTGAAACGCGGGACCGTACCGCTCTCACCGCGAGACCGGTCCTGACGCCGGACAAAGTGGCCCACAAAGACTTGCTTGTCATTAAGCAGCATCCCATCAAGCTTGTCTATAGCAGCCTGAGCGGTTTCCTCTTTCTCAAACTGGACAAAGCCGTACCCTTTAGACCGTCCCGACACGTCCATGGCTACCTTGCAAGAGAGAATAGTCCCGAAACTCGAGAATGTATCAAACAGGGCTTTATTATCGATCGATGCGTCGAGGTTTTTGATGAAAACATTGCCTTTTCCGCTCAACCGCGTGCTCGGATCACGGTTCGAGAGCATGATCCTTATAGGCCTGTCTCTGATCGGAGTGTAGTTAAGGCTATCCATCGCTCGCATCGCTGATCAAATCAAAATCAAAATCACGAGTAATAAGGTTTCATGAAACAATTTTTAAATCATCCATATCCATAACCATAATAATAATATTTAATTCGAAAATTTGAATACCATCATCAGGATTGGCGAAGTTGACGTAAGCGTATCCAAGAGATCGGCGAGTCAAGTCCCGACAAACCCTAACTGTCTGGACTGGAGCCACTTGATTAAAGAGATCCAATAGATGCGCCTCATTGACACTTTGGTCTAGATCTCCGACGTAGAGCGACGAGTTAGGGTGCTCTTGCAACGCCGCCGCCGCAGCCGCTGCAGCAGCGGCGGCTACATGAGTCACAGCCGGGAACGGAGTCGAATGAGGAGACGCAACCGTAACCGCTGCAGGTTGATGAGGGACTTGATCAACCATCGCCGTCGGTGCAATTCCAGATGCAACAGCCGCCGCCATAACGCTGATTTCTAGGTTATTTTTTTTTTGCGTGGGGGCAAGAAGACAGAGATTCTGTTTGTGTATTTTCCAAAATTATAATCTTGTGAAAATATTTTGGGAGATTTTTTTATTAGATATTTTGATATTTTTTCCTTTTTTGGGTTACTCCGGAGAAACGAGAGGAGTAAGTAGAGTGGAGAATGTGTTGTGGGTATTTATACTTTCGCTAACCGAATCGGTCCCTACGGATCGGAGTTCGATCTGATGTGTCTCTTCAGATTTTGACCGAGTTTTACGTTGGACCCTTTTTGTGGGCCCATTATGGGCTTTTTTGTTTAAACTTGAGTTAAGGACGTATATGTGGATGCCACGTGTCCCCGTTTTGGTCTAGGTTTTTTTTTTTTTTTTTTCTGTTGCATCTATACGAATTGGTAATAACGAGGAAATTAGTTTTAACCGAATCAATTTATATCCTATTTTTGCGTTGCTTATGATTTGACCACTTTTATATGCGGACAAAGTCTTGATAGCATATACGAAAATTTAGGTCAAATTCTTTTTATTTACTCACTTAGTTTTAACTAGGCCATCTATGAAAAAAACATGTATTTTTACTAGACTCTTGTGTTTGGGATCTTCAACGTGAGCTATAATAGCTTTGTTCTTACATCCAATGTGGATATCATTTCAAATACGTTTCAGAAGAGCCGTACAAAATCTACGACAGTTTTTTGTTTTTCTTAAATAAGATTCCAAGAATAAAGCCATGAATATAAAAGAGGCGAATGCATGATTTGAAAAAGATAATTTGGAATTGACAAATTTGATCAATGAAAAAGAAGATAACACTGAGTTAGGAAATTTATTACTTTAATATTCGGAATTAGATGTCGAAGTTTTCGAATTGTTCATTGGATCATGTCAACCGAGAGAGAAATAGTGTCGTTGATATTTTATTAAAGAAAGCTTATAAAGATAATGTAATATATTTTATTTACAATATTTCGCCGATTTGGTTTATTAACTTTTTGTAATTTTATTTTACTGTTTAATATACATTTGATTGTTTAATATAATAATATAAGATGTTAAAAAAAGAGAATATATGTAGGTTGTAGAGTAGTTTTAGTTTTTAATTGTTAAGCAATCTATTTTATTATCCATTAAATTTTTCTGAAAAAAATATTTTTCAAAGAGCAAAGTTCTCATATATTTGTTTAACAATTCTACATATCAAATAGGTCAAATTCTTATTTACCCACTAGACTAGTTTAAGCCATCTTTGATTTGTAAAGAAAAACATGTATTTTTACTCGTGTTTAAATATTAGTATTGGGATCTTCAACGTGAGTTTTAATAAAAACAAAAAAATCTTACATTCAACGTGGATATCATTCCAAATATGTAAACATATTAATAGTCGGCAGTTATTTACTTCTAATTGTTATGAATTAAATATATGAATGTCTATTATAAAGTTCATATTCTAAGAGATTTAGAATATTCTATGTTTTCTTATTTCTCTTTATTCAGATTGCTCTCCAAGTTTATGTAAACCTATATATATCTCTCTTTATTCATGGAATAATACAAAAACAATTATCTCCATTATCTCCATACTTATTTATCCTCTGCACGGAGGTCTTGATAGCCAATATACGGAAAGCAGAAAGGGAGAAATCACTTACGGGGCTAAAGGTAGCGAGGGCAGGGCCATCGATCTCACACTTACTCTTTGCGGACGATAGTCTTTTTTTCTGCAAGGCTACGGTACAAGAATGTCGCACTATACTACATATACTTAAGCAATACGAGTTGGTCTCAGGGCAACAAATTAATTTTTCAAAATCTTCTTTAAATTTCGGACACACGGTTCCAGAAACGGTACAGGACGAGATAAAACTATTGCTAGGAATCCAAAAAATGGGAGGGATGGGTACTTATCTGGGTCTGCCGGAAAGTCTCGGAGGGGCAAAGAGCAGGATTTTCAATTTTGTTGTCGAAAGACACAATGATAGAATCAACGGGTGGACATCCAGACTCCTGACTAAAGGAGGTAAAGAGGTTCTACTTAAATCGGTAGCCACGGCTATGCCAACTTTCGTCATGTCATGTTTTCGGTTACCTAAATCTATTATCGCAAAGCTAACCAGTGCGGCAGCACAGTTCTGGTGGAGCTCAGACGGTCAACAGAAAGGAATGCATTGGATGGCATGGAAGAAGATGTGCCGGAATAAGTTAGACGGCGGAATCAGATTTCGATCAATAGAGGAATTCAACACAGCATTACTAGCAAAACAGCTATGGCGGTTAATGGAACAACCAGAATCGCTTTTCGCTCGGGTTTTTAAGGGACGGTACTATCGGAACACAGACCCTTTAGACTCTATTAAGTCGTACTTCCCGTCCTTTGGATGGAGGAGTATCATTTCGGCTATACCTCTGGTTACAAAAGGGTTCATCAAAAGAGTTGGTTCAGGAGGCACCATATCAGTATGGAATGACCCATGGATACCATCCTCTCCCCCGAGGTCTGCAACATGCAAAGGGTACAATTATTACCCAAATCTCAGGGTCAACCATTTGGTTGATCCAGCGACACAAACGTGGAACCTGGAATTGATAAACGCAATCATCGAACCGGCCGATGTGGAACTGATACGCGGAATACACATCAGTAGTTTATATCGACCAGATACGCATGGGTGGCACTATACAAAATCAGGGAAATATACGGTAAAGTCGGGATATCAGGTTGGCCAACAAATCACAGACAACGACGAAAACTACTTCTACGGTCCAGATATAAAGAAGTTACAGGCTCACTCATGGAAATTGACTTGTCCACCGAAATTACGACATTTTATATGGCAAGCAATCTCGGGGTGTCTGTCGGTCACAGCGAATCTACGCGCTAGAGGAATAAATTGTGACACACAATGTTCTAGGTGTGGTGTGGAGGGGGAAACGATCAACCATGTATTGTTTGAATGTCCACCAGCATTACAAACATGGGCACTCTCCCATATTCCATCGGCCCCGGGAGCTTTCCCGATGACATCGGTTTTCGCAAATTTTGATCATCTATTTTGGAGACTTCCAGATGAGGAAAAGAATATAATGTTTCCATGGATTGTGTGGAACATTTGGAAAGCAAGGAACGACAAGGTGTTCTCAAATGTAGATAGAAACCCACAAGAGATTCTGAGGATAGCGGAAACAGAACTAGCAACTTGGGAAGCGGCACAAAATAGTGAACCTGATATATATCCCCAATTACCGGGTCTCAATAAGAGAATAAATGAACAAAATGAATATAATGGGTTTACATGCTATATTGATGGATCATGGAAGGAAGGGGATCAATTTTCTGGTTTAGGATGGTTTTGCTTTCAGGAGGGAATTGAAGGAAAGATTTTGGGGGCCCGTAATCTACGAAGAAGCCTATCCCCGCTACACGTGGAATTGGAAGCGCTCATCTGGGCGATGCATTGCATGATTACAAACCACAAGACGGCGATAGTTTTTGCTACAGACTGCTCAGAGTTGGTGAAGATGGTGTCTACACCGAAGGAGTGGCCGGCATTTACGCTACAGTTGGAGGAGTTCAAGAGGAGCAAGGAGGTTTTCACCTATTTCTCTATCACACAAATCCCGCGCACAAGTAACACAGTGGCAGACAAGTTAACACGAGGTGCTCGAGTCTACCCATCAGTTTTCACCTATGTAAACTCGATACCCCCGATTTGGTTCACCGAATAGGGTTAGGTATCAAAGCTGTTGACAAAAAAAAAAAAATACAAAAACAATTTCCTCTCTTTCTTTTTTATTCACAACACGTTATCAGTACGATAGTCTCTCGATCTGTTCTTACACCGAAAAGGTGAGATTTAATTTATGGTTATATTTATGTTTATGTGTATGTATTATTCCATGATGATAAGGTATGACTTCCTCGAACTGATCGTTATGGTAGGCTATGCCTCCTTATATCATTATTATAGCGAAGATGGTTATAAATCTAATCCTACTTCAAATCATGTTTATTATCGACTCACGATTTGTAATATGGATTCACGATACTTATCTATAATAATTATTGATATGAGATTTAATTTCTCTATATGTTTATATTATTCCGGGATGATAAAGCGATGCCTTTTTTTCAAATCGATCGTCATGGTAGGCTATGCCTCCACGATCATGATCATATGGTAGACTCTGTCTCCTTAGATCAAATGATGGTTATCAATGCTTATCTAGAATAATGATTGTCGATCGTTTGATCTTTGTATTTTATTGATCTCTGAATCTGCACGAATTTATATTATAACCTACACTATTTCTAAAACGGATTTTGCACGGTGATTTTTGTCATTAAACTGAATATTGCTCATTAATCTGAATACTGCTTTTGCACTAATTCGTTTATGTACGATTTATGCACGGCTAGATTATAAGAGCATCGTTTATGCCCGATCTATGCACGGCTGGATTTTACCATACTTTTACTTAAGGATTTCTAAAACGGATTTTGCATAGACAAATTAAAAACATGTTTGATCACGAAATTTGCACAATTTTGTCATATAATTTTGTCTGATCAATTGATTGATTGATTGAGAACTTAGTTTAATTGCATGATAGTAACAAACTAGTGAACGGTATGATTGATTGAGTATGTGACTATTATCTTTATTTATTGAATATGCAATTTGTTCATACCTTTATTATTTCATTGCCATCACCTCCATAGAGGGTTTTAAGATCGAACACTTGACCATAAGAGATCCATAAGTTCTTTAGAACAATCTAAAAAAAATGTATGATCACTAGAATGTGATATTGCTTAAAGCTCGTTATGACTGATTAATCTAAGATTACATGACTTAAAGTCTGCAAGTGAACATTACTCAGTTATGTTCAGAATTATTTGTAAATTGATATTATGTGGAGATAATATCATTGATACAGAGATTCTAAAAGACATACTTTACTTTTTAGATAAGTAATGTTGTCCTGAAGACACAATACTATGAAAAAGGATTTGAGAAGTATCATGAACTTATATATTATCTCATTGAGGCTGAGCAAAATAATGAGTTAGAGATGAAAAATCATGGTACACTTCTAATTGGTTATGCTCCATTCCCTGATGCGAATGTGACAGTAATAACATTGGCCGAGGAAGTGGTTGTAGAAGTAATCGTAGATATGAACGTGGATATGTATATTGATATGGTCAATGTCAAGGTCGATGTAAATAGTCTCTTTCAAGAACTCAGCTCACCAGAAGTGAGAAAATAAAGATGGTAACATACAAGAGATAATTCTCTCATGTGACGATGAAATAAGCTAGTGTACAATATGAAGTAGTACAAAGAATGTTAAAAGCTCTGGAAGAGCATATATATTTGCCTATGAGAATGCAATTTGAAATCGTTGATGTGTTATACTTTTCCAAGTCTCAAAAGTTATAAGAATCTAAGATAATATACATGGCCCAAGTTGGGTATGTTGTTGATTCTAGAATGTGATTCAATTCGAGATGGATGGACCTAAAGTGTCATCATCTAGAGGAGGAGAATTAAAGATCTCATATCCATAGTAAGTGGAACATCTAGAAGATTATGTTCACATTCACAATAGACTTGATGAATCTTTTATAAAGAAAATCCAGGAGATTTTAAGATTTATTAAGTTGAGACAATGAGTGAAGGAAATGTCGAACATCTTCACATCATGAGTATTACCTAAGGCAGTAAAAAATATTTGGAGAAACTACATGCATTCTCTATAAATTGTACTCAACGAAATAATATAATGTAGATAGTAAACACGAAGTTTACTGAAAATCTCATTGTTTTGGCATAACCGGTTAGATCATTCTGGTTTAATAATAATGCGAAAAAGAACCAGAAGATTCTTATGTGTTATCCATAAAGGAAGTCGATAATACGATTTTCACTATCCAATATACTTGGAATATATTAGTTTTCTGGTACGTATACAAGGAGATATTTTGGACTGATCATCCACTATGTATCTTTGCAAAAGTATTTGGTTAATTGATTAGAGTGAAACCGCATTGATTCGCATTATGCCAACGAATAATTTTGAGTTCTCCCAAGATTGGTTTTTGGTCAGGGACCCGATATTTCCCAACTAAAAGTTTTTGGATGTAATGTTGCTCCACCACCACATTGATCTAAGTTGGGGCCTCAAAGAGGGTTAAAAATTGTTGGATATGAATCTCTTTTGATGAGTAAATGTATTGAGCCATCAATAAGGGATAAAGTTCGATTTACAGAGTGTAATTTTAGTGAGTCAGTCTTTCCAACAATTAAGGGAGGAGAAGAAAATAAACAGCTGGAAAAGAAAATCAGTAAAATTTTTTATCTTGATCCTCATAACGAATGTGCACTAGAAGTTCAAAAGATAATTCATTTTCAGAGTTAGCAAATTTGATGCCAGAAGCATTTCCTGACCCTGATTGAGTGACGAAGTCATATATACCAGCTGTGCTCCAATTAATATTGATGTCCCGGTGGACAATATCAACTGCTATTGAGACTAGAGGTCGCGTGAAGCGTGATAGACCTATTGGTTCCAAAGATAAGAATCCTCGAAAAAAAAGGAGCAAATTATAAAATGGCAAGACCGAGGAATCAAATAATTATGGAGGATCTCCATAAGAGACATTAGACATGACTAAGAAATAAATTCAGGTACCTGGTAATGATAATGATAAGAGAATTCAACTAGTTGTGGCATGTCTGGAAATAAAATGGAACCAAAAGCAAATCGACGTCGATAATATTTTTGCATGCAGTGAAGCAGTTGATGAGAATTGAGGATCATAAACCGCGGTAGAAGAAGGTTTATTGAAAAATGTACATAAAGTGATGATTGGCCAATCATGAAAAAAACCGTAGAGGCAGAATTAAAATCTCTTGCAGAGAAGTATTGATATACTCATATATTGCATGTTTTAGCATGCATTTCATTTAGAATTTTTGTGTAATTCACATGCATGATCATGGTCTTGTCTTGCATTTAGGTCTCATTTAGAGTAATAGGTATTTGCATTAGGTCTTAGTGAGTTTTGCATAAATTTGGAGTGTTTCTAGGTGTCTTGGAGACAATTGATGATGTTTGGAGTTATGGAGCATAAGAGGAATGCAAAGCCCATCCGAGATACCGGAAAGATGTAGCTGGACGAAGGCCCTCCGTTATGAATCAGCTTCAACGGTCTTCATAGGAGTTGTAGAGGAGTGAGTCATCTGTCTACAGGAGTTGGATTCAGGCCATTTGGACGTTTGGTTGAGGAGTTATCGCTGATTTACTGAAAACGTCTCTGCCTTGCCGATGTAGAAGTTCATCGGCGTGCACTGCACCGATGCAAGTGACCAATGGAACTACTGAAAGTCTGTGGAAGCATCGATGCGTGGAATTGGGCTGTGGCCGACCAATGGGAAGCTCACAAGATCGACGACAAGAATGGCATCGGTACGCCAGACACCGATGCAACCGTCCGATGGAAATGCTGCGAATCTGAGAGTGCATCGATGCGTGGCATCGGGCTGTGGACGACCGATGGGACCTGTTAAAGACCCAAACTTCTTTAAATAGTGAAAAACTTAATTTTTACATGCAAGTTTTCTTTTCTCTAGAGTTGGGTTTTATCCCAAACTCTTCCTAAGATGATTTTGGATGGATCTTCATCATTCATGCCACTCTAGTGAATGATTATTCAACCTATCTTTATATTATCTTTATTTTATTCTTGTTCTTTATCTTTATGTCTCTTTTTCTCTTGTGTTCTTCCTTGTTCTTCATGTTCTTTAGACCTTTTTGTTGGATTTTGGATTTTGCTTGATTTGGATGGTTTGATGGTTGATTGTTGATGCTTAGGACTAGATAAGCATTTGTTCTCATGTTAGGAAGGATCTTAATGATAGGATTGAATTGAAAACTCATTTCTAGAACTTAGACATTTCATGCACACAAGGTGTTCGATGAAATGTCTAGAAAACTTCTAAGCATGCTTTTCATTCTAAGTGATTGGTGGATGCTGACTTTAGGATAAATTGTTGACTTAAATGGACTTGTGGTAAACTATGGATTATCTAAGTGATCAGTGGATGCTGACTTTAGATGATTCGTACAATGATTAGTGTCATGGAAGTGAACTAATCTACTTGAAAGTTTTCCATGTCATAAGAATAAATGTGCATTGAATGTTTAGGATTAATTTGTTAATTGTCTTGATGATTAGATGATGATGTTTTAGGTTGCATCTTATTAGATCCTTCACTTAGGTTAATCTTAAAGCTAGTTTTGGATTGAGAGATCTTGAAAGTTTTCCATGTCATAAGAATAAATGTGCATTGAATGTTTAGGATTAATTTGTTAATCTTGAAAGTTTTCCATGTCATAAGAATAAATGTGCATTGAATGTTTAGGATTAATTTGTTAATTGTCTTGATGATTAGATGATGATGTTTTAGGTTGCATCTTATTAGATCCTTCACTTAGGTTAATCTTAAAGCTAGTTTTGGATTGAGAGATCAAAGCTAGAGCTTAAGCATTTCACGCCCGATAGGTGTTCGATGAAATGTTTGAACCAAACCTTTTGTGAGCTTTTCATGCCTAGCCAATGAGAGTTGATGTCTAGGGTGATTAGTGAACTAAGTGGGATTGGAGATTAATGCTTGTTAATCATCTTATCACAAACGATGGTTTGTTCTTGATTTGGTGATTAACAAAGTGATTAGTGCCACGACGGTGGATTAGTCATAATTGTGAATTCCATGTTCTAGGATAGTATGCTTCCAAATGATTCATTGTTTGATTGTTATCCATCTCATTGATAGCTTAGTTCATGATCCACATTTCTATCTTGCATTTTTTTTCTTTAGTTTAAAAACATAAAAACCCAAAAACATTTGCTCTAGCTTAGGAAGATTCATGTATTCCTAATGCTTCAATCTTAACCTCCGTGGTTCGATATCTCAAATACTACAATGACATGAGTGGGATTTGAGTAATTGATTAGTAAAAATCCTACTATCAAGTATTTGGACCAGTAGTCCGTACATTTGAAAGTGTAAAACTATTAAGACATAAGTGGATCTTTATGCGAAAGATGAATGAAAATATATGAAGAGATATACTCTCTTGTGGTGGATGCAACTATTTTCAGATCCCTTATGAGTCTTATAATGAGAGAAAGACTTGATTAGTCTCAAAGAATTTAAACTGTTAGAAGCAGCAAATTATAATGAATATGTTTCATGGGGTATACTCTTAAAGTTGATATTATAAGATAACCGATATACCCATGTGTATTATCAAAATATTAGGGATCAATGTGATCCTTGATTTGAACATAATCGAAACTCTTGAAGAGTTATCGGAAGTCAAAATTTGGAAGAAAATGACTTTAGAAAGATAACATTGTCTTTATGTTTTCCAAATTGTAAATCTAAGGAAATAGATGTTATCTCAAAAGATCCTTGCATTGTTTGAGATAAAGAATGCTCACATGTGACAATGTGATTGGTCTTGAAGTACCACACTTAAAATGCTATTTGAGTAGTTTATTGATCTCTTTCATGATTGAAAGATGTACTTTCATATAACAAGAAGGAAAGTCAAAACAATACCTTTTACAACAAGGAGCATGAATAGCTCGTATGTACAAGTATGTACAATATGAATGTTTAGAAGATTGTATGTAAAAGAAAATTTGGCATGAAGTCCAAATAGACGAATAAAATATCTTCTATGTGAAAATGATGTTATGGACTAGAAATCCAATAAACTGAGAAATTATGATAATCATACGAATGTATTAACTACAGTTATGCTTATATCAATTCCCTAAAGATGATATATATGATTGGAATGTATTTCTTGAATTTCTTGAAGAAAATGTTTCTAGGGGGAGAAATATGATGATGTGCGTGGTTGTACTCTTTTTCCTTATCATGGTTTTTATCCCACTGGGTTTTTCCATGACAAGGTTTTAACGAGGCAACAAAGAACACGCAAATGATAGACATCTAAGGGAATGCAAATATGAAAGTTTATCACAATTCCAAAGATTATTGAGATCATTAGAAGCAAAGAGAAGGATCAAGATGGATTATCCGGATACCCATTAATTGCAGAAGAATGGCGGTGTACATCTACTACAAATTCGTTCTTATTTACCAAGGCGCTTCCAACTGCTACTTTCAGGAAGTTGGCTCATCTTATTGGATTACGCCGTCTCAAAGATCTAGACGGATGTACACATGAGGGGGAGTAAATGCGATCTGCACTCTTTTCCCCTTAACTATAGTTTTTCCCATTGGGTTTTCCGAGTAAGGTTTTTAATGAGACAACATCTTACGCACTTTACTACTATTATATTATAATGGACATCCAAGGGGAGTGTTATGAATTAAATATATGAATGCCCATTATAAGACCCATATTCTAGGAGGTTTAGAATATTCTCTGTTTTCTTATTTCTCCTTATTCAGATTGATCTCCAAGTTTCTGTAAACCTATATATATATCTCTCTTTATTCATGGAATAATACAACAACAATTTTCTCTCTCTCTTTTATTCACAACACTAATTTTATTTTTATTTTTTGGCGACTTTCAATTTTAATATTGGATGTTAGATTATTGATGTATTGGAACAACACGGTCAATTCAAATTAAATTGTATTTTTTGCTGTTTTAGTTTGTACATACCTATTTTTGTAGATAAAAATATGAAATCATCAACTCGTCTTTTTTTTTTTTTTAACATTTACTTTATTAAAATACTTGGGATGAAACATAGTCATAATATAGAGCATCAAAGGTTACATACGGTACATAAAAATGAGAACAAAAGATATCATCATTCTGAATTCTTTGTTTGGCCAAACAAGTTTATTGTTTTGCCTCCTCACCCATTCATATTTGACATCTTGAAATTTGCTTTCCCAAAATCTCACCTCTGTTAGAGGTGGGTTTAGCACCCCCAATTAGCTAGGTCCATCTCAGCAAATAAAACACATTCAGTCCAAGACCAGCCAAAAGTCAACATACTTGGTCAAAGAGGGCCCACCGAGCTCGCGCTGACACCCCACCGATTATGCGGGAAGGGACCAAGGGAGAAGATGACACGTGGAGGATAGCTCGCTAACAGTGCACTACCTGCGTAAGAGTTCGGCGCCGAACTCATCATGATCTACCCGCCGCAGAAGCTGGAGCGCACGTCTCGAGGTACCTTACCCGCGAAAAGCGCTCGAAGAGCCACGTCACCCCGAAATCGCGTAGAGCTGCATGGTCAGCCCCTGCTATAAATACCCTTTAACATGCATTTATTAAGGGGGTCAGGAATTGATTGTTCTCTCTCTTATCACTTGTAACGCTCTCTCTACGCGGTTTCGGCCACATTATTTAGACCACCGAACTGGATTCCTTTGAGAACTAGTTCGAAACTCTAAATAAATCGGTCCCCGGCCTGTTCATCGCATACATCCGACCTGCCTCTTATAAATCCCGGTCTACTTTTCACAAAGTTATCTCTCCTCTAATTACGAAAATTTCACCCCTTTTTACATTATATTAAAACACTCCAATCTATTCGGTGATACTTCGGATTAACAACCTCCGGTAGTCAATTGAAAGTTGCTAAACAAAGAAATAGTTGGTTAAAAACGGATTGACCACTCCAACTTCTTGCTTTTATTTTTATTTTTTTTTATTTTTCACTTTTCTCATTTACATTTTTATTGCTTTTGTTTTTCTTTTCCTTCGCTTTTGTTTTGCTTTTTATTTTACAATTACATCTATCTTCTCATCAGAAAAATTTAGGTAAAAGTCACCCCTAACATTATTCTCCACCATCGATAAGGCACTTAACGCAAGTTTAAGAAGAAAAAGACTTAATCCGAAATGGCCAAATATGAAACAGATTTGCATAATGCACATAGACACGCTAGAATCTTTCTCTGGACATTTATACCAACTTATTTATTTTATGAAAGACTAGCCACTGTATTATTTTAGAACATTTTGGCTGAGACATTTCATCTTTGAAACAGTTTGGTTCACCTGCAATCATTTGGAATGAAGTTATTAGGAAAACAAGATTTGTAATTAAAGTTGAGCTGAAGAACTTACCATAGACAACTGTACATGTTGTCACCATTTTGAAATTTTCATCTCGAAAACTTTTTTATAAGAGTCGTAGTGTCTTTTTCTAAATCGACATTTTTTTCGAGAGGCGATGGCTCCAACTACCTAACAAGAGGAACCAGCCAGTTCACTGTTTGAAACATGTCTGGTATACTTTCAAGCTCTCAAGATGTGCAATATTCAGCCAATTCCGCAATCTTCTTGATGTTCTCCATGTTTTTTTCATCCTTTGTTATGGTGCCTGCCATTTGCTCACTTCAAGAACTTTGAGTTTTTTTTTTTTTTTTGGGTCTACCACATCACCATATTTTTGTTAGTCTCCATTTACTCACTTAATGTATCATCATTAACTTTTCTTCGTGTGATCCCGTTACAATCACCCAAACTGTATAGACGATCACTTTTTTATGTTACCATTTAGTACATGCGAGCATATAACTTAAAAGACAATTAGCAAAAATACTTATAGATCTAATAAGTTAGAGATTAAAAGTAAGTTATGATAATTTAACTTATCAACATAGTGTGGATCTATATAACTGAAGGTTCCCACCATTGTTGTTGTCTTAATTGAGTCTATTGCCTCAAGTGCTAGCTTCATACATCAAAAATCAAAACAGAACGGAAAAAACAGAGACAAAGAAAAATAGAGTTGAACAAGAACAAGATGAAAAAACAGAGACAAAGCCAAAAAAAAAGAAAGAATAGAGATTAAATTACAATAGTCTGATCAGTATTATGAATTCCACATACCTCTTCAGTGTAACTTCCAAATATACGGCTGAAAGAATACAGTTTTTAAACGTTTTATAAGGTAGTTATAAAAATGTTAAATATAATTTATAAACTTTTATAAGATCAGGTTAAGATAGTTGTAAAAATACAAAATATTATGTTCTTCACTAAAAACACATCATATAAAATAAAAATGAATATAATATAATAAAGATTAATGAAAAAATATAACATGAATTATTCCTTATTATAGTATTCTTGATAATGAATGAATCCTTATTAATTTTCTCATTAATCCTTATTATATTATCTTATTATAAAAAGCTGAACGTTTTCAACGTGTACATGACACGTAGAATTATTATAATTCACTTGATCTTGATATGTGTTATTGTTAATTTAGATTATGACATGTGTCTGTAATAATATAAAATTTTATATTATTACTTATTTATTTTTAAAAGAAGAAAAAGAAGAAAAAATAGAAAAAGTATTGATTTTTGTTTTCAAAATTGAAACTATAAAATAAAAAAATAAAAAAAGTTAAGTAAGAAAAAGGTAGAAACTATAAGATCAAAAACATGTAAACTATAAATTCTATATTAGATTCATAATATATGAATTTAGAAGAATAACAATTTGTTAGCGTGTGTTAGGAATTTTTTTGTTGTACTGTAGCGATTCAAGTTTAATTTGAAGTATACACATCTGAATTTTCATCATTGGATTCTTTATTAAAGAATTATCGAACACGTCAAAACAATTCATGTTAAGAAGATAATATTTTGTTAAGGAAAAATTGGTGTTTATTTATTAATTAGACTTAGTTTTAAGTTTTGACCAAAAAAAGTTTTAAGTTATATAAAATTTGATTTGAACATTCATATTCATTTAGAAGGATTCTCGATAACTAAACGTGAATCTTGATATAAAATCTAATTATACGAGTTATACTCGAATTATCAATTTCATACAAAATATTTGATTGTTTATATGCATATCACACGAGTCCAAATATAGTTCTTGATAATAAAGCTACAACCCAGGTCTGACACTAGTTATTTATAAGATAGTAATTTTATTATGAAGAATAATATAATTAGGATTAACGAGAAATTAAATATGAACAGGCATGTAGCTTTACCAAAGTTTTGGGTTTCAGAAGATTAGTTTCCATCAAAATGGCAAAACCACATCTCATACACATGAAAATGCAAAAAAAAACTATAAATTTCAACAAGATGCAAATGAAGAAAAGGCTTGCTCTCTCTTGGTTCTGAAAGCAAGAAATTTGGCGCATAAAGGCTTATCAAAGACAAAGAAGAGTGTTACCAAGGAAGGGAACTTCGTTGGGTTAAAGACAAGAAAACCTCTATATATATATGGTCGTTGAAAAGACTACAATTCCGACCACATTTCAAGCGAGACGAGTGTTAGGGTCTGCGATATCACCAGCCATACTTCCTGAAGAAGTCTCTGGTTCTCTTCCTCGCTCGAGTGAATACTATTACTATGCACGCAAGCACCCACGGAGGAAAGTTCCCAATGGAGACGTTGTTCTTGATCCACGCTGGAGGGTCTTTCAATAGAAACGTTATTAACAGCGTAACAATCACAACTCCGAGCACGATTCTTGTGATGGGTTTGATCAGGGAATCCTGAAAAACAACAAGTGATGCCATTAGATGAATCACATCACCCAGTTGATTGCAACTTGTTTGGAACCTTGACACCGAGTCCATGTGAATTGAAATCATAGAGGGCAATGTGAAGAGCAAAGAAGCGTAGGAAGTCGCACAAGCAAAAGAAAATCATAAACATAAATGGATCCCGAAAGCTAATCTTGAGTAATTCTACTATCCAAGAAGATGAATAGGAGACTCAGATGGAAAACGCATCTGTGAAGTATTGCACATGCAACACTCTTTATCGTGACTCCCTAAGTTTTGTTCAACAGATATATAATCTACACTACTTTGTATACCTAACGAAATTCACCAGAATCTCAAATACTTCATTCAAGAAATCAGATGGGAACTAGAACTGGAGATAGGGAGATCGTTCTCTTTCCTTTTTCCTCTTCAAAACTCAAACAATCGAAACAATCAGAAAGAGAGATTACCTGAGGTTCACCGTCGATGTAAATGACGGCGCCATCCCTGTAAGGTAGCACAGACCGGCCATTCCTAGGGTGAAATCGGATCGGGACGGCTCGACCTTTCTCGACGTTGAAAGCGTAGAGGGATTTTAACCCATATTTCTCAAGAATAGGTCGAACCTCGAGCTGATCCTGCTCCCAACCTCCTAGATTCGACTTGAACACATCGATCGGACCTTTTCCACACCGATACAAATGAATCTCCACCTCCGGCACCTTCGTCGTCGAGGTCCTCGACCTCAATTCATCATCGGGTTGAGAATCTTCGAGCAACGGAGTAGTCTCTTCAATTTCTTGCTGTGGATCTCTCTCCCTGTCGTTCCCCGGCATCGTCTCCATTGACATGACTAAACGATTCGCCGGTCCGACGAATTTTGTTTTTGTTTTTGTTTTGAATCAGAAGAAGCAAACACAAATATTCTGTCCACGACGACGCCGTTTTGGATCAGTAAAATGGCTTGGTAGATTATGGGCCTTAAAGGACGGTCCATTAGACACGGGTTATACGGTTAAGATCAGTTTGTCCCCGGTCGTCTTCCTTCTCACATCCATTGGAGAGAAGATTTCTCCGGCAACAGAGGTTGAAAAATGGAAGCAGCTTTGGGACTTCTCAGAAGAATGCCGCCGAAGCAATCGGAGACGGCTCTCTCAGCACTTCTCAGTCTCCTGCCTCAGCATTCTTCCGATCTTCTCTCTCAAGTCGATCTCCCTCTCCAGGTATTTCTCTTTGTCGAGATTCGAGATGTGATTTTTTAGCCGATTTTACTGGTTACTGTTTTGTTTGGAGAATCATGAGGCATTGGTTATGTAGATTTCAGAGAGGAAGATGATCTGATAGGTTTAGCTTAGTCGATTCCATTTGTCCCGTGTCCTCTTTTCATGCGTGAAAGAAATGTAAGTTCTCTGTAATATTATTCCATGTACTGCAACAGGTGCTACGTGATGCTGAAAGTAGGAAAGATTTCATCTTGTGCGAGTACAATAGAGATGCAGATTCATACAGGTATTCTTTTCTCTATATTATTGTCTAGAGAGCAAACTTGACCTGTGTTCGAAATTTATTTAACAAGATACGTTTCTCCTCTAGACTTTACATACTTGATTGATGTTAACGTTGGATGGCTGTGCTATGAGCTTGTAGCTTGTGGATCAGAGCTATGAGCTTGTAGCTTGTGGACTATGATAATTAGGGTCCTTTAAGTACTTCTGGTTTATAGCTTTATTGCTATTTTATGTTGTTGTAATCTGTACTCTTGCAGGTCACCTTGGTCAAATAAATACCATCCTCCGCTAGAGGATGCTCTTTATCCATCGTCAGAATTAAGAAAGCTCGAAGTTGAAGCCAACGAAATCTTTGCAATCTACCGTGACCAGTGAGGTTCTTCACCTACCTCGTTCAACTTGAAAATCCTGTAGTGAAACTAATTTGATAAGTGATTGAGTTATCTAAAACGGAGACGTAGTTATCATCTTATCTGCAAAAGGCTTGCCTACTTGCTCTGGAGAGATTCATTCCCTCTCTTTTGTTAAAACGCATTATGTAAATTTATCTCATGCTTGTTACATATATGATATGTGGTGTTTCATGCTTTTGACGTCTGCACAGCTCCTCTAAAATCTAGTGATGGTTTTGATGGCTACTTAATCTACTCCATTCAGAGAAAGTATCCATGAGATTAGAGACTGAAAAAGCCTTGCAAACTTGTAAAACAATATACCTGTTTTGTTCACTTTTTTACAGGTATTATGAAGGTGGTATATCTTCAGTGTACATGTGGGAGGAAGATAATGAAGGCTTTGTGGCATGTTTTCTTATTAAGAAAGGTATTTTCTTTCTGTAGGGTTCAATCACACTGAAGGTTAGCCAATAAAGACTTTTTACCTGAGTTGTTCTGGTTTTTCTCTCTCGAAGATGGGTCAAAGTCAGGTCATGGTCGGAGGGGATGCCTGGAAGAAGGAGCTTGGGATGCCATACATGTTATCCAGGTGACTCTCTTAGCATAGTCATACATACCATCACCATGCATGCCTTACGAGTGTTATAAACGTGGCTCATTTTGTGTCCACAATCAAAATTTCCCAAGTGTCTCTTTCATGTTTCTAACACTTAGGGTTCTCAATCTAGGTTGGTCCAGAGGAGGAGGAAATGGCACAGTATTGCTTAACAAGTACTATTATGCTCTCTCTGACCACTGATGATGAGTCTTCAGGCAAATTCGGGTTATCTGGATCAATTAGAAGACAAGTAAGTTTTAGCTTCTATTAAACCCATGCCTTCATAGATAAACAGTTGCTGGTAGAATACAGTTCAATAGTGGAGAAATACCCAATTTCTCTAAAACAAGAACATTTTTCTGCTACTGTTTGGAATTAGATGAAAATGGAGCTCGCAGTAGCGGAGGGACATCTCTGCAACATGGGAAGAATGATTGAAGAACTGGAAGGCAAGCTGAGGAACTCACTTGATCAGGTTCTACCTCCAATCCCTGCACCAATTCCACAGTCTCTTTTTACTTATGCAAAAAGCCCTCCAGATATGCATTGTGAACCTCGGTGGTTGCTTAATTTACCCGCATTCTGTTTGTTTAGTTAGTTAAATTCATGCTTATAGTTCTGTGACTGCTGGGAAAATCCCAAAATATACAGAGTAATCAGCACATAACCGTATACGAAAATCTTATGATAAGTTTGCGATCAGATCACTTATCATCTCAAAATTTAGTGTGTGGCTCCAACGTTTGAGACTTGTTTGGTGAAAAACTCAGGTTTACTTTGGGAAGACGAGAGAAATGGTTTGCACATTGCGTCCACCAGCTGAGATTGTACAGATGAGATTACCCGACACCTGATGCTCCTCCCATCACACTTGATGTAATAACATTTCATATCTCTACTTCCCCCCCCCCCCCCCCCCCTCTCTGGTCTGATTTTAAACGTTTCTCCGAGTGTCTGGTGTGGATGCCTCTTGCCTAGTCACGTGTTTTCTCTGACTTCACCATTATCATCATGTGACAAATCTTTTCCATATATATATATGCAATGGAATGATGCAGTTTTTAAGGTCGTCTTAAATCTCTTGGAAATGCATTAACTCCTACGAAAGCTATAGAGTAGACAAGACACAGTGATCAGACATTAGTGGTAGGCTTTGACATGTTACCGAATGAAAAAAAAAAATGTAACAATCCTTGAGATGACAGAGACTTCGCATTCAAACAAGAAAACGATCAGAAAAGCCAGCAAATATGAAATATGAAAGAGACTTTTTTCTTCAAACCCTTCCATCTAACATCATATTAGACTTTACTGGCTAAGGTCTAGAACTAAAACTTTACTTCTCCTCCCAAAAACTGGTTTTCGTCTAGTCACGTTGTCCATTTTAATTAAAACATCGGAGAATCTTTGTCTCTTTCAGTCCCCCGGAGATTGTGCTAATGACACTTGTCCACGAAAAAGGCCCAAAACAAAGCATTTATCCAAATTGTAGCACATGTTCGCTCTCCGGTGAACAAATTTCTGACCATACGCTCTTTGATTATTCCAAACATTTGAAATCCGGCCCGAACTAGCCCTGGGCGTTTCGGGTATATTGGGTTTAGGATTTAGAATCTATTCGGGTATTTTGTATTTTTCGAGTCGGTTCGGTTCGGTTTCAATCGGGTTCAGATTGGTTTGGATCTTGTAATCAGGAACCGGAGTTTACCCAAAAAAATTTCGGTTCGGTTTCAATTGGGTTCATATTAGATCGGTTATAATGTATCTGAACATAACCGAACCTGCCAAAATACCTGAAAATCAATCCGATTAACCCGTAACCAATCCGAGTTACCCGAAAATCAGACACTTTGTATAGCAAAACTATCAATAAACATGATCTGATTTTAATCTAATTTGTCAAACATTCATACAAATAAAAACAATCATCAAAGAAACATCAAAAAATAAGTTTCAAACTTTCAAACATCCATATTCCATAACAAAATTCAAAGTTGAAATAAAAAAGTAAAATAACTAAATGAAAAAGTATCGGTTATTATCTGAATCCGAACCGAACCCGAAGTTTCTTTTATTTAAGAATATATAGTTTGGTTACTTCGGTTTCTTTTTCGGGTATCAATTATTATCCAAACCCAAATCTACTCAGACTACATACCCATTCGAGTATTTCTATAGATCCGAACGAGAACTGAACTGAATTTTTTCGGATCGGTTTCAGTTGGATTTTTCGGGTATGAATATTACGCGAGGGCTAGTCCGAACAGCGATATTGCAAAATGCAAATCATCAATCATGGCCACTCACAATTCTCATGACATTAAAATATAATAATTTCATCGAAATATAAATATCCTTTTGACGTCTCAAAAAATAAAGTTTCCTTTTTTTTTTCTTTAGTTGTAGAGAGAGAAGCAACCCCTTAACTGTTGTAAAGAGTTAAATAGACTTCGACGGTACAATTCGCTTTGCTAGCTATTTCTTATTATAAGGCAAGTCCCCATTGACGACGAATACGAAAGATCTCTCTCTGAGAATTTCACCAACTCGCTGTTGGAATCCCATTGAACTCGTTCGAATTCGAACACGCGTTTTTCGGAGGAAGAAGATGAAGCCGCGCTTCACCTTCTTCTTCGTCGTCTTCTGTTGATTTAATGGCTTCTTCATCCCAACGACGCTGCGTTTTTGGTACTCACTCTCCGTTCACATCCTTCTTCCCCTTATCACTCCTTCGATTTTGATTCCTTTGGTCTGAAACTGTCGATTTTCGTTGTCTGTTTTAGTTGGGAACATTCCTTACGACGCTACCGAGGAACAACTCAGAGAAATTTGCGGAGAGGTTGGGCCTGTTGTCTCCTTTAGGTCAGTTTTCTTCTAGGGTTATTGTTCAATTCGGCTTAATTGTGTTAGGGTTTGATAAAGAGAGCACCTTTCTTCAAACAAACAAATAGAAAAGCCTACAAAAACTCTCCGTACAACTACAATTTTGATAACCTTGCTGTTTGCTCTCCTGATTCAGATTAGTTACCGATAGAGAAACCGGTAAACCAAAAGGCTACGGGTTTTGCGAGTATAAGGACGAAGAAACAGCATTGAGTGCTCGTCGTAATCTTCAGAGTTACGAAATCAATGGCCGTCAATTAAGAGTTGATTTTGCCGAGAATGACAAAGGAACTGAGAAAACCCGTGATCAGGTTTACTAATGTTGGATGAGTTTAATTACTGAAGCTTCCATCTCAATAAGTTATAACTAAAGATGTTAAATTTGGATTTCAGGGTCAAGGAGGACCTGGTTTGCCTGCTGCTACTGGTAGGTTTTGTTTCAGTCTCTGAACCACAATTGTCTTTACCCAAACAAAACTTATCATTTTTTTTCTTTCTTTCTTTCGGCTGTTCAGTGACAGAATCTCAAAAGCAAATTGGAGGGCCTGGAGATTCAAATATGCATCAACCGGTTGGTCTCCACCTTGCTATAACAGCTGCATCTGTTATGGCGGGTGCGCTAGGTGGTCCCCAGGTTGGTTCGCAATTTACACAAAGTACACTGCAGGTTCCATCTAGTGATCCCCTGACTCTTCATCTTGCCAAGATGTCTAGAAGTCAGCTCTCTGAAATTATATCGTCCATTAAGGTGTGAATATCAACATGGGTTTTTTCCTTAGTTATTATTTATTAACGCATCGTTGAACTATTGTGAACTAGTGGTGTGATGTGATTGTGTTCTTTCAATGGCCAGCTAATGGCTACACAGAATAAGGAACAAACTCGACAGTTGTTGGTTTCAAGACCTCAGTTGCTAAAAGCTGTTTTCCTGGTACTTACCCATCCCCCTGATTTTGCAAAACATTTGAATTTCGTGCACTCTTGCTGATATTCATATAAGTTAGTTGTTGGTGATTCATGGGAACAATCTGTTTTAGTTCATTTGTAGAGACTGTCCTCCTGAAAGATGTATATACCCTATACCCTACACTTTTATTTTACTCCATATTTGAATTCCACCGACTTTGAGTGTTTACATTCCCATCTAATGTCATAAATTTCGCCAACCCCTGACCTTTACTGTTGTATGATCTCTCATTTTTCATTATTGACAAATAGTTCTTATTACACTATGATTCTTACACCATCTTTTGAACCTATACTTTGTCTACTTTTGTAGGCACAGATAATGCTTGGGATTGTGAGTCCACAAGTCGTAAGTTTTCCATCTTAATGAACAGTTTGTGCTTCTTCCTTCTCTATCTATATGTTGTCTTAAGAGGACTCTTGCCATTCTTGAGGTGTGCAGTTGCAGACGCCAAATATTGTTCAGGCCGCAAATCATATGACAGGATCTTCAATTCAAGACACTCAACTATCTAGTCAAAACCTTTTACCACCACTGGCACAAAGGTCGCAGCAGCTAAGTCGCCCTCCCCATAGTCAGTTTCCCGTTCAACAGCCTTCTAAACAACCTTTTAGTCAGATTCTACAACTAGTAGCGCAACCAGGTCCTACTTCTGTGAATCCTCCTACTAGATCCCAAGTTAAAGGTCTCAGCGAAACCGCTCCATTCCAACGCCAAAAACAAGTGGTTCCAGTTTCCACCAGCATAGGTTATAGTATTCAGACTTCAGTTCCAAATAATGCTATCCAGCCATCTCAAGTACCTCGGCCACCATTAACAAACTCTGTGATGCAGGTGAGTTTCGACAATACCTTTTGTTTTAGAGAACGAATCCATTGTAATATAAATGCAGTTCAAAAGTCTTTGCATAGTTTAGCACCATAGTGTTCCAAATGTCAACATTCGGTGTTATTAGTGCACACACCAAAGGACTGTTCTGGTTTAGTTACCATATGTTACGGGGAAAGTTTATTAACAGTTGAATATGAGTTGCTAATGAGTGGTCAAAGGGAAGATTCATATGAGTAGACTATATGACCCTTTTCATTACTTTCTTTCTCTTATTTGTTTATTTTTTAAAAAGATTTTCTCTATCGATTACTTCACGTCTGTATTTATATACTTTAACAGCAAGGTGGGCAAACCGTATCACTAAATTATGGCAAAAGAATAGACAATGAGGGACTGCATGAATCAATAAACAGACCATCCAAGTTGATGAGAGTGGATGATAGGAGAACCACTTCATTTCATGGAGGTCATGTGTCTAACTCAATGCTTCCAAATCCAGTACAACTACAAGAGAAAGCGCCTCAGGTATTAACAATTCACATCATTTGGAAGCTTAATTGGATGAGAAATCGCTCACAAACGCCCCAATGAATCTACTAATTTGCAAATCTATGCTCCGTGATTGATTCTCTTTCTCTAGACACATCTCTCCCAAGATGATCAGTCAATGTTGCTACAGCAAGTAATGAACCTTACGCCGGAACAGGTGAGGATGCTGACCCCAGAACAACAGCAAGATGTCTTAAAGCTGCAACAAGCGCTCAAGCAAGACCACATGATGCAGCCTTTATAGCATTGAGGTTGTTGTCTCATATGCCATGAATCTCATCTGTGTTTAGAGCTGCCTTGATTTTTCTTTTCTCGGTGATTGTTGATATAATTCTCGTTCGGTTCCCTCCCTCTTCTATCCACAGGGGTAAGCAACTGGGTTGGTGGGTTTCATTTGATTGAAACTTGCAGAGATGAAAAGGTTTTTCGCACGCAGATTACCATAGGAAAGAAAGAAGGCTCTCTCACCTGAATTGGTGAGTGATTGTACGATTAGTGTAGAATTTATTTGTGCTGAGTTTGTCTTATAGAAGAACTATCCAGCCATCAAAATATAAAAGAAAAGAGAGTTACAAAGTTGAAAAAAGTCTGAATAAACTGTCCTCTTCTCTCTATCTCTCTCTCTTTTTGTTTTTGTTTTTCTTCTTCTTACCTTGTTCTTGTTTTCTGCATTAGCTACACTGTCCTTGGCTCGGTTTTAACTTTTTTATTCTGTGGCCACTGGTGTTTTGGCCAAGATTTTAGTACTTCTCAGTGAATAAACATTTTATTTCTTTACTATATCATAATTACGACCAAATAGCCGGAATAAGTTTTCGTTAATTCAAAAAAAAAAAAAAAAATCGTTAAAACATTGTTCAAATGTGTATTTTTCGGCAAAGTCAACGAACAATCTCGTTTAAGTTTGGGGACAAAACGGCGAATATACTGTTTACTCATAATCAATATAAAAATATTACAACTCTTGTAGAGCAATGGAAATTATAAAATATCAGCGCTTGAAAAATTAAAATCTATATTTAAGCGTTTATGTAATCGGACATCAAAGAAACATCCTACGAATGGTTCTAGCGAAAGCACGAGACAACAATCTTCCAACCAAGTCACCTGGCAATTGAAGCAACCGCTGTTGCGACTCTTGTGGAAGCTGGCAACATTCATTCCAATAAAAGAAGTCAGGACAATTAAGTCTTTAAACATCTGAAAGTGTTATGCAGACGTTACCTCGGGTAAGATGGAGAGAATCGGGAGCATCTCTTGCGCTGATGGAAGCTGATACATGACGATGTCTAGAGGCGTGATTGCCTCGCCATATTTACTAACCGCTTTTACTTGCTGCAAGATTTGATGCGCAAAACATTAAAGATGCAAAACAATATTTGATCTACTCTACAAAAAGCAGAAGCAAAAGAGAAAAAAACCTTACCGTTTCAGCCTGCTGCATCCCTGAGAACAATGAGATGAGTCGATAGAAAGTTCTTAGGTTTGTCATGTCTTCTTCTGTCAAGGAGTTGAATGGCCTTGAACCAGAAAATGGCATAGTCGTAGAAGCAACAGATGTGAAAGAGTCCAACGTTGCCAATCCAAATGCATCAAGACCCTGTTGAATCATAATAAGTAACAAAGATAACGGATCCTTTTGATCAACAAACAGTGTGACATTTCAGGCAAATACTTAGTGCAACGAATTTCGATGATTAAATAGTTATTTGGTTTCAATATATGCTTGTTTGTCAAGCCAGTTAGTTTCTTGGACAGCCCTTTGATTAAAATGTTTTTCTTTTCTTTTATCAAACAGCTGATAAGACATTTTAAATGCTGCTCACCTTAGCGAATTCTCGAAGAAGGATTTCTCTTACAAAAGAACCCTGTTCAATGTTTGAAGATTCAAGTAGTTGTAACATTAGTATTCTAATTGGCAGTACAAACACTACCGCTTATATATATACCTGCTCTGTAAAAGTAAAAGCAAGTATTTGCTTCATGACGATCTTAGAGTCTGTGCCCACCACTGGTTTCTGAGCTAATACCGTCTCTGTCCTAAGAGACTGAAGAAAGTAGATGTTGATAAGAAACCAATCATATTCTTTGTTATTCATACAGCCAAACCCTAAAACACCCAAGGTAATCATTTCCCACTGCCATAGACTTTCTCGAGAGTAGGACATTTTTTGTATAATTTTCACCGAAATCATCATGCAGATTTCAGTGTCTTCGGTTGGCTCTTAGGCCGTCTAGTTGTATGATTATTCAGCTGTATACTGACTAATTTACCATTGAACACCACGTAGCCCACATCAATTTAACCCAAATACGCACAGCCCCAAACCAAAGACACAAGCTTAGCAATAAGAAGGAAGCTGACGCACTAATGTACAAAAAAAGACATTGTGCATTCTGCAACCCATAGATAGTCACACAACGAAAAGGGATTAAAATCCAGTCTCACCTCGGTAATAAAAGACTCAAGACGGTCAATTCGGAAAACACCTTCCTGGCAGAGACACAAATAAAGGATAGCACGTTCAGAAAGAAACATAATGAGAAATGGGGATGCCCAATCTGATTAGGCAAGATTGTTTAGTACCTCATACAAAAGAGATTGAAGAGAACTTTTCAGCTGTGGAGAGCTGTCAGTTAGAATTTTTCTAGCGATCCAAGGGTATGTACTGCCCAATACCTTGTAGTTTGGGCTTATACCAATGGCAATCCCCTCCAAAACAGCAAGGCTGGGGAATCAAAGATGAGAAACCAGGAATTATGTGAATGCTGTCTCAGAAGACATAAAAAGACTCGCATAAGCCGTGGTTGAGAGTAAATGTAGGATAAATTGAAGTAAGCATTTAACGCATAGACCAGTTGGACCCAACTTGTGCAAAAGTTCAGACTTAAAAGCTTGAGAATCTCAACAGCTCAAAACAAGAATGTTCATCATACCAGAAAAGCGGCTGGAGGCCTATACAGCGAAAAATATAAAATACCTGCGAATAACGAGAGAAAAATATGGGGGTATTCTGAATTTGAATTGGTACCTGAAAGTTTGACAAATTAATATCAGCATCTAATAAGTAAGCGCAAAACATACAAGTAGAGTTCTTTCAAATGTAAGACCGTATATAGTTTAAGTACAAGTGTTACTACATAGTTTTTCCTAAGTCGCCAAGCAGGTCACCAAAGCTTATATTGCGAACTCCTCTGGAAATTGCATCTTGAAAAACATCTGCAGAAAGAGGAGGCAATTGTTTCAAAACAACACAGCCAAGTTTTTTTATAACAAATACATACCTGCATAATAACATTCTTTTCCAAACTAAAAAAAAAGAACGAACCTGTTAAAGCCTTTGTCACAGCGCTCTTTTCAGCTGTTGGTGGAAGAAGCCTATAGAAGTTGTGCAGATAAGATTAGGAAATGTCAACAGTTGAAAGTTCAGATCAGATAGACACCAATGACCAGAGTACCCCAGAGTTACAAAGTCTTTAGCCAGCGCTTTGAAGTCACGATTTACTAGATGAAGACATGCTTCCATGAATCCATCACGTAATTCTGGCCTAAAGTCCCCCATCATACCAAAATCTGGCAGAAAAACAAGCTAAAAGTTCAATAAGTTAGAAATAAAAGATAATTCTTAGGACAGTACTATGTCTTTAGTTTGTAGACATAAAACCCAAGTATATCTATATCTAGAGAGGGAGCAAAAGTCCCAATCTTCATATCTGGAGCAGTGACAAATTATAGAAAAATAATTTAAAAAACCATTGAGGAAAAAGTTACAGAGGTGTTCATGTTTCTGGTTAATTCACTGTATAATCAGATACATTAGACGAAACACAGGTAGAATCTACTACCAGAGTATCAGTGAGTAGTCTCTTTTCTTTGAACGAAGAAACAAGTATACAAAAACATTATCTGGGCCATAGAATGCAGCATTATAGCACATAAAGTTAGTATTGAGATTGAGGAATACCTAAGTATGCAAGTTGGCCATCGTATGTGCAAAGAAAATTCCCAGGGTGGGGATCGGCATGGTAAAATCCATACTCCAGAAGTTTATTAAACGAACAGTAAACGCCAACCTCAACTAAATAAAGATCATTAACTTCAGCAAGCTTTTGACCCTGCAGTGACAGAGAGTAGGCTACATGGAATTATTATGTGCTTAAGAAATATAGAACTCCTTTTGACAGAGGAAAGCCATAAGAAACATATACAACTAGTTGACGCAAACCAGAAAAATGATTTTTTTATTGCGAACGTTTAACTTCATACCTCCACCCACTCCATTACAAGAACTTTGCTGGTACTGTACTCTGTGTACATCTTTGGAACCAAAACATCTTTGATGCTACCATACAACTTCCTATTCAAGAACACAGAATGTTACTTTACAGAATCCCTTATAGAAGATTTAACCATTAGATGAGCTAATTATGTTCTAGACAAAAATATAATGTTTGTCCAAGTACCACGCTTAAGCAAAAAACCACATGATCTATAGCTCAGATTATTAATTTATAATGGAACTACAATGTTAGTCATAGCCATAACATATATAGGAGATCAAACAAGGCGGACAAGACTCAAACCTTAGCAGGCTTTACCTAAATTTTATTCCGTTTTGTGCTTCTTTCAAGTAATCCATCTCCTGCATTCAATGTGATTTACCTGTATTCAATATAAAGCCCTAAGATATTCCTCGAACAAGAAAATTTTAAATGCAACAACTAGTCCATCTAAAAGATCTTTCAATACACTAGAAATCGTATTATTTCAATACACTAGAAATCGTAAGCATCTGTCCATTTTTCACACAATACCTAAAGATGGATTTTATTATTTTAAGGCATCACCTTAAACCATTGAATTTCATTTTATACGGAACAGAAAAGTAGGATTGCATAAAGAGAAAACAGTCTGGAACTCTTTTTTGTCAATGACGGAGAAAAGAGCATCAAGAACTTACCAAATTTATTTTACGCAAAGTATACTCTATGTATCAGAATAAAATTGTCAACGCAAAACATGGAAATCGACTTGTGATAAGAGTGTATCCTTTACCTTAAACAGACTTGTTGCCCATTCATCAACAACTGCCTGCAAATGGAAATTCACAATTTAGCATTGGAACGGGTTAACAGTACACTCTGACTAACTTAAGCTTCAATTATTCTCTCAGATAGAAAGTGAGAATCAGAGTTATCCAAATTATTTAGAAATGTTATACTAGAACCCTCTGAAATGGATACTAGTGTAAGTTTCAAGTTTCAACACCTTTTAAATCTGCATAGCTACGGAAGTTTCAAAAGTTAAGTAATGTTGACATAAGACATTTGTTTATCAGTTCAAAGGTAGGCACAAGTTTCACGTCACCTGGAGATCTGAGTTGAATCTCCCAGCCTTTTTAATCAAACCCGCTATATATCGCAGAATTAGTGTGTCCAAAGCAATAGCAGCTCGTACACCAGGCCGCTGGACTTTGACAGAAACAACCTCTCCAGTTCTACGGAGCCTAGCTTGATATACCTGAAACGTGGACCAAAATAGGGTCCACATAATAGGAGAAGCTCTCATATATAGATTGGGAATAAGAAACTAGCATTAGGATAAGCTTTAGACCATTAAAGAAACATGCTTCCAGCCTACCTGTCCAAGGGACGCTGCAGCTACAGGCTCTGGAGAAATCTCAGAGAAAAGCTCATCTATAGGAAGGCCAAGTTCATCCTCTGATCATATTGAAAGCAACTTGGGTTGAAAACGGAGTTATTTGATCTTGTAGCAAGGAGAGTTCATCCAAGTATGAAGGTCGTATCAAATCCTATTGATGATTAAAACTAGTCAAAAAAATCATATCTTAATAGCAATAACAATCACAACGCTCAAGAAATGTGGTGTGAAGAAAGTTAATAAAGCCCGATGAATACAGAGCAGTAAGTAAGCTACTTACAGGACGAGAAGAAACAGCCTGAGCGATTTTGACATACGCCTAAAACAAGACAAGAAACGAAAAACCATTACATCTCAACACCGAAAGAGAGAAGAACACTCGCATTGAGCAATTAGAAGAAGTGATGATAGAATGAATTCGTAAGTTAAGCTTTAGGAAGGTTCAAAAAAAAAAAAAAGTTAAGCTTTAGGAGAGAGAGAGAGAGAGAGAGAAAGCATACCGGACCTAGTTCCACCAGTAATTTCCTAAGCTCCGCTGCTCGTACCTAATCAGAAACAGTGGTGAAAAATTGGAGAGCATCACGACTTTTGCGCGAGCAGTAACATCTAACATAACAAAATTAGAGAAAAGACCTTAAACATCTGCTGAGACCGCTCGAGAGCCTCATCGGCTAAGCGAAGCCCAAACCAGAAACCAAACGTAGTCCCGATCTGAGCCAATCTGCGGAGCAGAATTAGAGGCTTCTTCTTATACATGCCATCAATCCTGGAAAAGTTGTACTCCGACAAGGAATCGGCCTCATCGGCGCTGAGACTGAACAGATAACCGGATTTACTCGTGAAGCTATCTACATCTCTGGAGGCAGCGGAAACGACGGTGGAGTTCCCTCTTCGCGGCGGCCAAGACGGTGATGAAACCAGCAGTAGACTGGGATTGGCGGGAAAAGTGACGATTGGAGGAGAAGTGAGCAGAAGCATCTCTTCCAAAAAAACCCAAGACTATCTTTTCTTCGCCGATCGTTGTATATTTTTTTGAATAATCTTTGTACGGTGTTTTGGTGATGACAAACTCTTTTATCTGTTTTTGTTTTTTCCGCTCACATTCTTTATACACACACTCAGTTCTCTCTTCTTCCGGATTTTCTGTGTCACACAAATTTGCACCAATGCATTTTTAATCATTTTTTTTATAGAACGACCATGGTTACGCCTGGCCATTCGGGATATTCGGTTTGGTTTTGGATTTTTAGGATAAAAGAATTTTGGATCATAGAAAAACTGATAGGATTTTGGTTCGGTTTTGGCTCGGATCCAATCGGTTCTGAGTTTTTCAGATTTTTGAGAACTGATAAATATCCGAATTATTTTGGATATGGTTCGGTTCGGGTATGTTTTATCCGAAATACTCAAAATATTTTCGAAAACCCGAAAATATACCTAAAACCTCGAAAAATTTAAAGAAGATATATCCGTAAAACGAAAAATATACCCGAAATATTCTAAATATCCGAAAAAATTAACAAATATTTATGGGTATATAATTATACTTCGAATATTTCGGGTACCCGATCGGTTACGGTTCTTCGAATATAAAAGTTTAGAATTCATCAAGTATTTTTATAGATTTTGGTTCAGGTTTGATTTCTCCTAATCGATTCGGTTCCGGTTCGGTTTTTCGGTTCCGAGTATTTGGGCCAGGTGGTGTTGGTGATATGCGTTTTGCTCACCAGATCAGCGTTAGCGTTTGCGTTTGCGGAAAAAACACAACAGCTGGCAAAAAAGGAAAAATCAAAAGCGGCGAGGTGAGGATTTGAGCGTTTCCGAACATTCTCATTCATTAGACTCAGGTTTAATCGTTGTTGGTCTTCCACCTGATCTGCCTTCAACACCATTGTTTTCAAGGATCTTCAAAAAAACCCAGCACGGCCTGAGGATAGAGAACGCTGTGAATCTCAGCTTTGGCTCTCGATTTTACTCAAATGACTTCTTCGGTTGCGTCCATTTGGCCTTCACGTTTCTGTTTCAGATCTCTTCATTCTCCTCTGCGTTGTAGTGATTGTTTCGGAATCTTCAATGGTTTTGTTTTTGCAGAGAAGGTCTTCAATCTAGGATCGGAATTGGTTAAATAACAGGTGATCTAGCGAAGATGATGGTCGAGGATCTTGGTGTGGAAGCGAAGGAGGCGGCTGTACGGGAGGTGGCGAAGCTATTGCCCTTACCCGAGCTTTTGCAATCTATTTCTTCAATCAAGGCTGATTACATCGCTCGTCAACAGGTTTTCCGTCTTGCTTTCAATTGCAATCGGAACTAAATTGGCTTAGACATGCACCGATTATTAGTTATTTCTGAGTGATGCTGGGTTTGATTTCCTAGGTTTCTATATGCTATCATCATCTTTTATTCTGAATTCTGCCGGAAATGTAATCACCTTACTGGTGATTTTTTTTCTGTTTTCCTCAGGCGAATGATGCACAGCTTAGTACCATGGTTGCTGAGCAGGTAAAGCTTTAATCTGGTATTCTTTGTATTCTCATTTTCTTTCGATACTTTTTCTGAATAAACGTTGTTGACAAACTGCAGGTTGAACAAGCTGAAGCTGGGTTGGAGTCGCTTTCCTCATCTGAGAAAACCATTTATGAACTGCGGGATAATTTCATTTCTATCGACAAGTATGTTTTAGCTTGGCCAGAGATTCATGAAGCCCAGTTGTCAACATTCACGTTTTTTCCTCTAACTTCACTGCTTGTGCCACAGGCTTTGTCAGGAATGCCAAACTTTGATTGACAATCACGACCAAATAAAGCTGCTGAGTAATGCCAGGAATAATCTAAACAAAACTCTAAAGGTAGATACGCGAGCGAGCGAGCACTGATTCTATTACTCAAACAGTTTCTGGCCGAGTGTTGTCCTTCTAACTTAATTAAGAACTTGAAAGCTTATATATCTGCATGGTCGTCTCAGTTGTTTAAATGCTTTCAAGTTTATGTCAACTAATTTTATACCACATTGTCTTTTTTCTAGGATGTAGAAGGTATGATGTCAATTTCTGTTGAAGCTGCTGCTGCTCGGGAGTCTCTGAGTGATGATAAAGAAATTGTTAACACTTACGAGGTAGCATGAGTCCTCTTCCCATGGATTCCAGGCATTTCTGACTGTCACTTTTTGAGAAAGTGAATGTCAGGTGTATGGCATAACATTCTTTTTGTTCTTCCATAGAGACTAACAGCACTTGATGGTAAACGGAGATTTGCCTTAGCAGCTGCCGGAGAGGAGGTTGGGAGGCTAAGGTTTGTATTTATTCCACTCTTTTCCTTACTTTGCTTCTCGTATTTACATGAAGCGCTCCTGAAAGCTTTAATTCAGTAGTTACTGGGCTGCTAAATAATTACGAGCTGGAAATGAAGGAAACTAGGTCTCTATGCTTAAGCAAATGTGCAGAACATGGAACTGTCGTTCTTTGGATAGTGCCTATGATGATTTGATCCCGCCTCTAGACTATCTTTTCTTTTTACATTATCACACCAATTTCTGAAGAGTTGTTTTGATGAGTTCAGGGAGTATTTTGAAGACGTTGATAGAACATGGGAAACATTCGAGAAGACACTATGGGGTCATGTTTCTAACTTTTACAAACTTTCTAAAGAAAGGTACTTTGAGTAAATATATGGTGGTAGACCTCTCTATCTAAATCCAGTTTTGTTAATCCCTACTGCCTCATTTTAGTATTTTGATCCTTGCCGGTCTTTGTAAGAATGAGGCTATGAAACAAGTTAGTTCAAGGAAGAAAGCAATGTCAATGGATGAGAAAAACACAGTTGGACTGTACCAATTATTCGGTAGCTAGATATGAGCATTTATATATGACAAAACGTATTTTATGTAGTGCTCTGTCCTCTGTTCTATTTTGTCAGCCAGACTTTGGGGCTCAAGTACACATTTAGAGTTCTCCTTGTTGAAATAACCAGTTCATCGTTGTTAAGCTCATAGTTCTACTAAGATATCAAATGTTAGATGTTTTTGGTTAACCTGAAAATTTCTGATTAACTACTTCAATCTGTTACTGATGTATCTCTTTGTTCTGCAGTCCACAAACGCTGGTTCGTGCTTTGAGGTATGATTCCCCACCAATGGCATTCTTCATCTTTGTCTATTGTATATATTACCAATATTTTTACTTTTTAGTAATTTTGTTACAAGCAAATCTATTTTAATAATAAGCAAGGAAGATTGTGTATAAATATTTTCTTGTAATTAGTATCAAGATCAGTTCAAATTGGTAAAGTAGGATAGAGAGGTTATTTTGTTACCGTGACAACCATTTTTGGACAAGTAAATTGTCTCTTTCTAATTTCACGCAACATATGGTGCAATATCATGGATTTTATACTGGCATTTGAAGTTCCCTAAACAGGGGATAATGTCTCTTATGCTGGTACTAACTTGCAATGGTCTCTTCTGTCAAAGGGTTGTTGAGATGCAAGAAATTCTTGACCAACAACTTGCTGAAGAAGCAGCAGAGGCTGAGGGAGAAGGTGCGATGGCATCTGTAGCAAATCCTCGAAGGCCTGGCAAGTGAGTGATAAGTTTTTGTTTATTTTTCCTTGATCTGTTGTCTTAGAATCTCTGTCACTTTTTCACTGTGAGTTTAACTAAGATAAGTTATGCACTGATCTAGTCTCCTGAAAAGCAGTGGTATTTTATTGAAGTCCCCATAATCAGTTGTGACACGTCTTATGTTTGCTGTGTTGAATCCAGGAAATCTACTACGACGTCAGCTTCGTCAAAGGGTCTTGCACAACAGAAGTTAAAAGTCCAAGGGAAAGGCTACAAGGATAAATGCTACGAGCAGATTCGAAAGTCAGTTGAAGATCGATTCAACAAGCTTTTGACGGTGGGACTTTCTTTTTGAAAATTTTCATTTTGTGGCTTAGTTAAAAGTAATATGTGTTTCTTTGTGAGGTCATCCTAACACTGAGTTATTGACAGCTTGTATTTGAAGATCTAAAAGCAGCTTTGGAGGAAGCCAGAATGGTTTGTGCGACTGATTCCCTTTCTTGCATACTCTTCTTCTTCATTGTCTCTTTCCTGAAGTTCATTGAACTTGTTACTCAACTATTTGATAGATTTTTGTTATTCAACATCAGTGTTAACCTCTTTTTCTTCTGTTATCTTTCACAAATATATATTTTTTTTTAACTAACTGAGGTTTTCACTTTCTTGCTATTGTGTTTGACAACTAGATTGGAGAGGAACTTGGAGATATTTATGACTATGTGGCTCCTTGTTTTCCTCCGAGGTTTTTTTTCCTATTTTAACTTCCTTTTGTTATCATCCAGAACAATGAAAGATTACAGCTTAAAATCTTATTCCATTTCCCCAAGGGAAAATGATCATCTTAGCAATCTTTCCTGTTGGCAGATACGAGATATTTCAGCTTATGGTGAACCTGTATACCGAGAGGTTCATACAAATGCTCAGATTGCTCAGTGACAGGGCAAATGATCTGACAAATATAGAGATATTAAAGGTGTGTAAAGCTTGATTCTTAGTAGTGTTCTTGCTATGTTGTGTCGCAACTCAGAGCTCACATAATTTACTTTTGGTGCTTTGGCTCTGTGTTTTCTGGCCGAATATGAAGGACATTTTTAATCAACCATGCATGATACTTAAGCAAATGTCAAGCTAGTGCGAGTTATTTGACTGAGAACACATTGAAAAATTTAGAAGGGGGTAATATTTTGTGGCATAAGTTATTGTCCACCATTGTATTCATGCCTTAACACTATGTATTCATCTGAGTTATGTTCAGCATGCCATCTCATAGGTCCTGCGTATCTTAACACTATGTATTCATCAATATTCCTCATTCGTTTTACCCTGTCTCTATGGATCAGATATCCTACAGAGAGTGATGTATCTTCTCTCTTTTGGATCTTGCTAGGTTACTGGTTGGGTGGTAGAGTACCAAGAAAACTTGATTGCACTTGGTGTTGATGATTCACTAGCTCAAGTGTGTTCAGAGAGTGGTTCAATGGATCCTTTAATGAATGCATATGTTGAACGAATGCAAGCTACAACGAAGGTAATGACATGCACGTTTGACCTTTTCTGCTGGTTTTGGAGGCTCACAATTATAATAATTCTTTTTGCTTACTTTAGTTGTCAATCCTCTTTGGTTGCAGAAATGGTACATGAATATCCTTGAGGCGGATAAGGTGCAACCACCTAAGAAAACAGAGGAAGGAAAATTATACACACCGGCTGCTGTAGATTTATTCAGAATACTTGGAGAGCAAGTGCAAATCGTCAGAGATAATAGCACCGATGTTATGCTATACAGGATTGCTTTGGCTATTATTCAGGCAAGTCAGAGAGGTTGCAAATACAGTTTTTGGTTTCCCTCAATTTCTTTCTTTGGCTATGAACTGAAAGGGGTTATAAGTTTGGAGATAATTCATTGCCCAACTCAGGCTTTTCATTGGCTATATACTCAGAAATTTTAAATGGTTCTTGATTTCTTCTGGGACTGGCGTGAAAGTTAATGTTGGAGACTTTACCAGTTCCCAGCTATTTTTTCCATATCCCACTCTAATGTCCAGTCCCATTCACCCCCTTTTTTCTTTCTATTTTCTACTTTTTCCCCTCTTCATTTAAGCTGCTTGTAAATTTCCTGCAACAACCTATCCTTCATTTGTTGTCTAACTTTTATACCTTTTAAATTTCGTAGGTTTTGTAGCATACGGCATAGGCATGTTATATGTTTTGATTCATATTGTTTTACTTCAGGTTATGATCGATTTCCAAGCAGCTGAAAAGAAGAGAGTTGAAGAACCCGCTTCTGATATTGGTCTGGAACCTCTCTGCGCTATGGTATGTAAAAAAATATGACTCTTTAAATGGCACTGCTACCATTCTCCCATTTTCGATAAATATTTATATTTGTTAATACTTCCGACAGATAAACAACAACCTTCGCTGCTATGACCTTGCCATGGAGTTGAGTAATAGCACTTTAGAAGCACTTCCACAGAACTATGCGGAGCAGGTAGTCCAAGTGCCATTTATTGATCTCAATTTCATTGCAATTTATTCTTTTGATCGGAAGTGTCAAATTCCACTGCATCATGCCCACTCTCAGTCCCTCTATATTCCACATCTAAATCCGCCTGCACCCTTGTTTGCATGCTAAGAAAATGCTTTTCAAATGTGGTGTTTCTGTCAGGTAAATTTTGAAGACACTTGCAAAGGTTTTTTGGAGGTGGCTAAGGTACGTCAAAGATTCTTATTTCTCCCTGAATCCCAATGTTGTGTGGACTTGTAGTTGCCCATATAGCTGTTCAGATGAAATAATTACCTAATCTTGCAATCTTTAAAGTCAAAACATTTACGTTGGATTTTACACAAGTGCCATCTGATCTATTGATCGCAGGAAGCAGTGCATCAAACAGTTCACGTTATCTTTGAGGACCCAGGAGTTCAGGAATTACTTGTCAAGCTTTATCAGAAAGGTATCTACCATTCTGCAGGATTATTCTATTTAGCTATGTTAATGTGTGAATAGAGGCAGTTGAGGCTTTGTCATCTTCTTGTTACTTTTGCTATTGGTTTCCATTGATTTCTAATAGATATGGACTATTCTCACCCGCATTGATTTTCTACATTTTTCTTAATGTCATAGTTCTGTTGTTTATAACATAATCATTTAAGAATCATGTTACGCTCTTTCACTTTCATCCATCGTATATGTTCCTCTCCTCCTAACACAGCACTATGGACATCTTATCTCTCAGCCAGATCACATATATACTTGATACGCGTTATTGGCTTCTTGCTCCTTTGGTTTTGTTCTTAACTTTGCTGTTTACTTTATAGAATGGTGCGAGGGGCAGGTTACCGAGTACCTCGTGGCAACTTTTGGTGATTATTTCACAGATGTAAAAATGTAAGTTTTTCGCGTTCCCTTTTGTGTAACAGAACTTGTATCACCACAACTCTGTTGAGGTATTTGTGGTGGTGAATGGTGATGCAGGTATGTTGAAGAAAGATCATTTAGAAGATTTGTCGAAGCTTGTCTGGAAGAAACAGTTGTTGTTTATGTTGATCATCTCCTAACACAGGTTTCCCCATTTATTCTCCGGTATTTACCTTTCATATTTCATCAGTATACACATATGCACTGAACCTTGGGGCTGACGCATGTAATACCAGAAAAACTACATCAAGGAAGAAACTATTGAACGGATGAGGCTGGACGAGGAGGTTCTTATGGATTTCTTTAGGGAGTATATAAGTGCATCTGTAAGTTGGTTTTAGCACTTAAACTCACTTTAACCTGGATAATTTTATATTGTCATTTTGAGTACCCGCGATATCCACTGGGATTGTGCTACAGAAAGTGGAGAGCAGAATCAGAATAATGAGTGATCTGAGAGAACTTGCATCCGCAGAGAGTCTTGATGCATTCACACTCGTGTACTCGAACATTCTTGAGCACCAGCCTGACTGCCCGGTAAATAATAAAAAAAAAAACGAAGCCTAGTCTTAATTTTACAAGATGGTTTGTTCTCAAGACACATAATCTCTGATGTATAAATCGCAGGCCGAGGTCGTGGAGAAGCTTGTTGGACTGCGTGAAGGCATACCACGAAAGGACACAAAAGAGGTACTCTATTTTGAGGAACAGCAAGATAGTTTTGTTTGAAAACGAAGAATTCTTCTGAATTGCGAAATGGTTTATGGTGATGAAAACAGGTGGTACAAGAGTGCAGAGAAATATATGAGAACACTCTTGTAGATGGTAACCCTCCAAAGACAGGCTTTGTATTCCCGAGAGTCAAGTGCTTAGCTGCTTCCAAAGGATCTCTCTGGCGAAAACTCACTTAGATTAGCGTTTGCGTTTCCCGTTATATGGCGTTTGCGTCCATGTCTTGCATGATATATTTCCTCTTTGTAAATTCTATATCTTCTTTGATTCTCTCTCTGTTAATTTTTTTTGTTTTGTTTTTACCCCTTCCTGGCCTGGAACGTTTGTCACTTACACTAGATTATTATTCCCTTTTATGTGGCATATGTTATTGTGAATTTGATTTTTTTTTTTTTGTTGGTTTTATATTTCATTGCATTCTTCTTACATCTTCTTCAACTGTATTTTGTTTAAAGATTATTTTATTTTTTAAATTAGTAACAAATATAGGAAGGCTTGAATATCTTAGATTATTATTATCATTATGAACATAACAGATATGGGGTTAAATGAGTTTGTAAAGTCACTCCTTGCATAACAGCTGATCTTCACAAAATCCCATCAATAATTGTAAATATTATCTTGAAATGACTGTTTTTTCTTACTTTTTTTTTTTTTGTTCTAGAAACCTTTTTATCATAATGAAAATAAAGAGTCGTCCACCACATGGGGCTAAGCATAATGTGTGATATTTATCGAGTAACAAATACATTTGCTTTAAGGTTTTTTTTTTACTTTCTGCACTACTCAATGTGTTCATTGAATGGGAAAGTATTGGAAGAAAACATGCCATGCTACTACTCCACAGTGGAAGAAAAGTTTCTGTTAAATTTGTATTGTGAAACAGTAGTAAAAGTCATCGAGCGCACGCCATTCTACTCCACAGTGGAACTTGGCCAAATTTTGTCTTTCCCATCTCTACAGTTTCTTCCACCAGAATTTTGACAAAACTCAAATCAAAAAGGCTTCTTTCAATTTCTTCCCTGCGAAAGTTACGTTGTCAAGTAAAATAATAGCTAATAACTACGTGTTTTTTTTTGTGTAATGTAAAATTATATTCAACAAAATTTTGTTACAAATGGCTTGCATTCTCTTAGATAATTAGATAAATTTTAGAAAAAGAAGACAGAGCAAAAAACAAATCTGAAACTATTACAATAGCTGCTGTAGTATAAATTAATCGATTACTTAGAGTAGATAAGACAAAGAATCAATGAGATTCTTCTCAATAAATCTATTACCAAATGAATATTTCCAACCGCATTCTCAGAATTCAGATTCATGAATATTTTCCAACTGTATTTTCAGGATTCAAATTCTTAAAAACGATGGTTTGATCATCTGAACCAAATTGCATTGGGTTACTAGTTCCCACTTGTTGACTAGTTGCTTTGTAAGTCTAGGTCATTAATCAATTCTCTTTAGGCATAGAATTCTCTAATCATTTCCGTTCGGCCAATCGAAATTGTGTCAAGTTTTAGATTCATTAGAAAATTTGGTGCAAAAAAAGTTAGATAGTAAAATGGATCAGTTTCATTCAAACGTAGAATTATCTAACCATTTCTGTTTGGTCAGTCGAAATTGTGTCAAGTTTTAGATTCATTAAAAAATTCGGTGAGTAAACTATTCGACAACTACACTCACCAAGAATAAGTTAGGTAGTAAAAGCAAGGATAACCGTCTGATTATCAATAAAAAAATCATTTTGACTAGACATGGGCATAAAAACTGAAACCAAAAATCCGAACCAAAACTGACCAAAAATAATCGGAACCGATCGGTTTCGATTATGCCTAACATACCAAATAGTTCCTCATCATTGATACACGTAGGTATCAAGTAATATCCGAAACCGAATCGATACCCGATCGGATATCCGAATTATAATTATATACTTAAATATATTATACGTTTTTGGGTATATTTTCGGTATTACGTATATATTTTATTTACAAAGACAGCTCAGCTCAAATCCTTACATAAGAGATTCATTTTTTCTTCGGTTACTCTCTTTTTCTTTTGATGTACCTATAGACAGACTTTTCGAGCCAACATGTGCGACTCATGAAGTTTTTTATGAAGATGGCTCTAGCCTAATTGTTCCCTTATACTAATTGGTAATCTCTCTCGTTAATTATTTTCATTGTCATATATCTACGTATTGCGTTGTCTAGTTTGACAATATAACGATTATTTTATTTAGGTATTTCATATTTGTTCAATACATTTGCGAATGTTACTTGCATTAATAAGATTTTTAAATTTGACGACAGAAGGTTTTATAAAAAAAATTAAAAAGGAAAAGAAAACGGGACCCACAGAGGTTTGACTTTGACCAGGAGAAACGGGTGCGGAGCCTAAAGAGCTTCAACTACTGCCCCAATGCAAGTGACGTCGCTTTCAACTCCGAAACCAAACAAGGGCAGAACGGGCAGCACCGTTCGGGCAGCTATATTCCTCGTCTTCCTCACACTGCATGCCTACCCATAAATAAAGCCTGTGACTGTGAGATTTTATTTATTTTTTAAAAAATTAAATAACAATACTATATAGTTATTATATATATATATTCAATTTTAAAGAGAAAAAGAGAGGAACGAACAACACTAATCATAGTTTCTCTGGCAGGCTTTGTTGTTTGCGGCTTAATAAGATTTCTAAAAAAGCTGTTTGTTATTATTACTTCACGTAGATTTTTCCAAAAGCACCAATCTTTTTTGAAATTTCCCTTAAACAAAAAACACAAACTTTTGTTTACCAGACAGACAGAGAGAGAGAGTGTGGTCTGATTGAGAAAAGACGACGAGAACGCCGGAGATTAAGGGTTTTGATTGTTAATGCTAATGGGTTTTAAGCATTGAGGGATTGATTCAAGGATTTGAGCTTAGCTGTCTCTGTAAGGATTAATGGTTGGGATCTTGTGGATCTGAAGAGTAATTAGCTGCAAATGGAGATGACTTTTCTGGCGTTTATCTTAGTTTCACTCATCTTACTTCCCAATCATTCACTCTGGCTTGCCTCTGCTAATTTGGAAGGTTTCTTGCTACTCAACGCTTGCTTTCACTCCTTCCTTAATTACTTTGTATGTTTAGAGTTAGTGGCCATTACTGTGAATCCACTGTTGCTTTCCTTGTTCAGATCACTGTACCAAGTTTCTTCTTTCCATGTCAACTGAATTGAATGGCTTGGAAAGCTGTGTCTTGTGTCTGTAACAGCTTATATTGTTTGTCGTGTCTGGAAACTATGTTCAGCCTAAGATTGATGTTGTTGATCCAAATATTCTCTTGACAGATTTCATTTGTGTTGATTTTGTTAGTTCTCTTGAACATCTTGATGCTAATAGTGTATATCTGTGGTTCTTGTCACAGGTGACGCCTTGCATACTTTGAGGGTCACTCTAGTTGATCCGAACAATGTCTTGCAGAGCTGGGATCCTACGCTTGTGAATCCTTGCACATGGTTCCACTTCACTTGCAACAACGAGAACAGCGTCATAAGAGTGTAAAAGTTTCTACTAATCCCTTTCTTGTAACTTTGAATCTCAATTTGCTGTCCATCATTTTTATTTCTTTCGTCCACTACAGTGATTTGGGGAATGCAGAGTTGTCTGGCCATTTAGTTCCAGAGCTTTGTGTGCTCAAGAATTTGCAGTATTTGTAAGTCTCACTTATGCACCATGTTTAACAATTTGAATTCAATGTTTTGATGCTAAATGCGCACTGGAGATTCCTTTTGTGGTTCAAATCTTTTAAAAATGCTTCTTATTTTCTTACAGGGAGCTTTACAGTAACAACATAACTGGCCCGATTCCTAGTAATCTCGGAAATCTGACAAACTTAGTCAGCTTGGATCTTTACTTAAACCGCTTCACCGGTCCCATTCCGGAATCATTGGGAAAACTTTCAAAGCTGAGATTTCTGTGAGTACCATTGCTTTACCTGCTTAATCACAGTACTGTTTCATCTTCAGTGTAGTCCCAATTTCTGACTCTTTGCTGAAAATTTTACATGCAAGAATAGCCGGCTTAACAACAACAGTCTCACTGGGTCAATTCCCATGTCACTAACTAATGTCACTACCCTTCAAGTGTTGTGAGTTCTCTCATCAACTTTCATTTATATCTGCATTATTGTCCTTCAGTTGATTTGTTTGAGTTAATGCACTTTAACCTTGGTCGATGCAACACATAGATCTATCAAATAACCAACTCTCTGGTTCGGTTCCTGACAATGGCTCCTTCTCACTCTTCACACCCATCAGGTTATATTACTATCTTTTTTCCAATTATATCAGTCATTGTGTCAGTGTCTTAACTTATCGGCAACTGAAATTCTCATTTCCTTATGTAGTTTTGCTAATAACTTAGACCTCTGTGGACCTGTTACAAGTCACCCATGTCCTGGATCTCCCCCGTTTTCTCCTCCGCCACCTTTTATTCCACCTCCACCAGTTTCCGCCCCAAGTAAGCCGTCTAATTTGATTTCAGGTGGGTATGGTATAACTGGAGCAATAGCTGGTGGAGTTGCCGCAGGAGCTGCTTTGCTGTTTGCTGCTCCTGCAATAGCCTTTGCTTGGTGGCGTCGAAGAAAGCCACAAGATATTTTCTTCGATGTGCCTGGTCAGTTTATTATTCGCGCTAGTTTCTGTTCAATTATTCGATTTAAACAACTCCGAGTTAGCTATAGCAGAAGATAGTTAGCAAGCACTTTGCGTTAGAACAAATTCTTGGAACAATTGTTATCCAGCAACTCAAATATTCTTAAAAGAGAAGCCATTGTTTGAGCTAAAGTTTCAAGTGCTAAATCTCTATGCAGCCGAAGAGGATCCAGAGGTTCATCTGGGACAGCTCAAGAGGTTTTCTTTGCGGGAGCTACAAGTGGCGAGCGATGGGTTTAGTAACAAGAACATTTTAGGCAGAGGCGGGTTCGGGAAAGTCTACAAGGGACGTTTGGCAGACGGAACTCTAGTTGCTGTCAAGAGACTGAAGGAGGAGCGAACTCCAGGCGGAGAGATCCAGTTTCAGACAGAAGTGGAGATGATAAGTATGGCCGTTCTGTAAGAATATTTCCGTTAGTGTGGCCGAAGTATTAACGGTCCAACTATTATAGTTTAAGTTTAATGTAAGGCTTAAAGTTTCCGGTATGTAACGGGATACGGTGATGGACCGAATCAAAGAAAAGATACCGGAATGGGTTTGATGTCAACCCTCTTACTCTACCCAATAAAGAATCTAATCTAAGGTTTATATGCATTTATATATATAATGGTTTAACTTATATAATTGTATATATATTAAAATATAGTTTATGTGTTATGTTTTAATGAATGGGTGTCTCATTGAAAAGACACAACTCCTCCTTTAACAGTGAGAATCACTTTGGGCCTCATATAAAAGAAAAGGGTAGAAGTTATTGCAAAAAGAGAGTGACAGATTCTGGTTTTTCCAGAATTGAGACACTAAAAGAAAGAAGATAGAAACACATAAACATAAAAAGAGAGATTAGAGATTGTGATCGGAATCTGAACACCCCGGCTCTGTCGAAGGGGAGATCGCAGTAAGGAAGGGAAGGAGAAGATCAAACAATCATCAAGGAATCATCATCATGTCTAACAAAGCAATGGATCAAGGTTAGACATTCATCCTTCTCATAACCGAAATCCCCATCAATATAAAACGTGTTGATTCATTTGTTCTAGGGGAGATTATGGGATAGATTACAAGTGTGTAATCACTAAGGAAAAACTTATATGTGGATAAAACCGAAAATCTCGTTTTTTTTTCATCAACGCATTGAATCTGAAAATGGTCTAAAAGTTATATCAATGTGAAGAGGATGAAATTATCTATCTATCGGTATAAAATTCATTAAAATCCATCAAGTAAATCAAAAGTTATAGGATTTTAAAGTTTTTTAAAAAAAAAAAAAAAAAAAAAAATGCGATGAACAGTCGCGAAATTTTTTTTATTTATTTTTATTTATTTTTTTTTATTAAAAGTAACTGTCACGTTATTATGAAATGTGAAACCGTTTCCGCTGTACTTTCTGAAATGTGAAAGACTAAGCTATTATGAAAAAGTTATTACATGTATATATATATATAAAAACTATATATATAAAACTTTATAATAAAACTTATAAGAAGAGAGTTCACATTACGTATAACTTGTTAATCACCAAAGTGGTCTGGTTATATTTAATGTGAAGGTAAAAATAAAAATTCATAATTGATCATGATTAAAGGATGCTAAATGACATGAAAAGTTTTTATTGATTGATCAATTGCTTTATTAGTATACCCTAGGAGATCACCCAAAGGTGGATCATTGGGTGTATTAAATAACAACTAAAGTATTAATCACCCATGTTGCGGTTGATGGTGTGTATACCCAAAGGTAGCATTCCTATCCACTCTAACTATGGATTGATTAATTATTAAAGAAAATCTAAACAAGCATCAATTTAAGTGTATTTTTTTTTTTTTTTTTAAGAATTGCCCAAAGGTTGTTTAAAAAAAAAAAAAAAAAAAAATGAAAGTGTTTAGATTATTTGTTGTCAATGAATCTATTAAAGTATCATAGAACTTATGGTAAGCATATATAAATTTTTTGCAGCTCCGTTTGCTTCTGCAAACTCTGTCGTAAAGTTCAATGGGCTCAACTATGAGGAATGGTCTGAACAGATTAAGTTCTCCTTGGGTGTAATGTCCCTTGATCAGGCTATACTCACGGATGAAGAGCCGGCAGCCATTACAGATACGAGCACCGAATTGGAAAAGTCTCGTCATGAGACTTGGGAGCGCTCTAACCGGCTGTGCCTGAATTTACTTAGGATGACGATGGCGGACAGTGTCAAGCCACCCATGCCTAAGACAGAGAAAGCAAGGGAATTCATCTTGAAAATTAAAGAACAATCACAATCGGATGTCGCTGACAAATCGATTGTAGGTAGTCTCATGAGTGAGCTAACTACAAAAAGATTCGATTGGTCTCAGACAATCCATGATCACGTCACTCACATGTCAAACTTGGCATCAAAGTTAACGTCCATGGGAATGGAAGTGCATGAGTCCTTCTTGGTACAGTTTATTATGAACTCTCTACCTATGGAGTATGGCCAGTTCCAGGTGAATTACAACACCATTAAGGATAAGTGGACTCTTCAAGAATTAAAGGCCATGCTGGTTCAGGAGGAAGGGAGATTAAAGAAACAGAAGGGCGACATTGCAATGTTTGCAGGACATGATAGTGCCATGGGAAACTCTAAGAAATCAAGCAAGGGCAAAAAGAAGGATAAGGCTGTCTTTAAGACTCCTGAAAGCAAAATCCGTAAAGCTGCTGTCAAGTGTTTCTTCTGCAAGAAGGAGGGGCACATGAAGAAAGACTGCCCTAAAAGGAAGGAATGGTTCGACAAGAAAGGTAACGAACATTTATATGTTTGTTCTGAAATGAATCTTGTAGAAGTGCCTAGAAATACTTGGTGGCTTGATTCTGGAGCTTCTACTCATGTATCTCATATTGAACAGGGATTCAGTTCGATCCAGCCTTTAAAAGGAACTGAAAGGTACTTGTTCATGGGAAACAGGATGAAGGCGCAAATAGAAGGCATTGGGACGTATAGATTGATCTTCGACACTGGTTGTTTTGTAGATCTTGAAAATTGTCTCTTTGTACCTGAGTGTGCTAGAAATCTTGTTTCAGTGAGTAGGTTGGATGATGTAGGTTTTAACTTTAAGATTGGTAATGGTGTGTTTTCGTTGTACCGTAACAGAACCTTTTATGGTAATGGTACATTGTGTGATTCACTTTATAAGTTCAATCTTGATAAAACCTTCTCTGAATCTTTGTTTAATATTGAGTATCAAGGAATTAAACGTAGTGCAACTAGTGAAAACTCAGCAATTTTGTGGCATAAAAGATTAGGTCACATATCCAAAGAAAGGATGATGAGGTTAATAAAGAAAGAATTATTACCTCAATTGGATTTTAGTGACTTGGATGTGTGTATCGAGTGCATTAAAGGAAAGCGAACCAAACACATCACAAAGAAACAAGCCACAAGAAGTAATGAACTCTTAGAGTTAATTCACACAGATATTTGTGGCCCTATAGATGCTCCGTCATGGAGTGGTGAGACGTATTTCATCACTTTTATTGATGATTACTCACGGTATGGATATACTTATTTGTTGCATGAAAAGGCTCAATCAGTGGACGTACTAAAAGTGTTCATTGATGAAGTGGAAAGGCAACTTGAAAAGAAAGTAAAAGTTGTGAGATCTGATAGAGGTGGTGAATATTATGGTCGATTCACCGAAAAAGGACAATGTCCAGGGCCATTTGCTAAATTTCTGGAAAGTAAGGGCATTTGTGCTCAGTACACAATGCCCGGAACACCTCAGCAGAACGGTGTAGCTGAAAGGCGTAACCGTACTTTAATAGAAATGGTTAGGAGTATGTTAAGTAATTGCAAACTACCAATGTCAATGTGGATATACGCATTAAAGACAGCGACATATATTTTAAACCGGGTTCCTAGTAAGGTGGTTCCAATGACTCCATTTGAACTATTTACGGGGAGGAAACCCAGTTTAAGACACTTACGTGTCTGGGGATGTCCAGCTGAAGTAAAGCCGTATAATCCGCATGAAAAGAAATTGGACTCTAGGACAGTCAGTGGGTTTTTCATTGGCTATCCGGAAAAGTCAAAGGGGTTTGTGTTTTACTGTCCTAACCATAGTACGAGAATTGTCGAGACTGGTAATGCTAGATTCATTGAAAATGGTGAATCTAGTGGGAGTTCAGAATCTAGGGGAGTGAACATTAAAGAAACTCGGGTAGAAGATTCTTCACCCGTAGTTCCAACCCAAGTTGTTGTTCCTGTTGTCGGTGAACAGCCTAATATCGAAACAGAACAACAGAATGAAGAACATACGGACCCACTAGTTCAGGAAACCGAAAATGAACAAGTCGTCATTCAAGAACAGAACGTCATACCACAAAATCAATTAAGGCGATCTGTAAGGGAAAGGAGATCCGCCATTACAGATGACTATGTGGTTTATGATGTTGAGAATGAATGTGACCTTAGTCTTGATGAAGAACCGAAAACATTCAGAAAAGCCATGGAAAGTGAAAATTCTGAAAAGTGGTCGATTGCTTCAAATGAAGAAATGTCTTCTATGGAAGTGAACAAAGTGTGGGACCTAGTAGAGTTGCCTGATGGTTTCAAAACCGTTGGATGTAAATGGATCTTTACGACCAAACGGAACTCTATAGGTAACATAGAAAGGTACAAGGCTCGCCTTGTTGCTAAAGGGTTCACTCAAAAGGAAGGCATTGACTATACGGATACCTTCTCTCCAGTTTCAAAGAAGGATTCCTTAAGAATTGTCATGGGATTGGTAGCTCATTATGATTTGGAGCTTCACCAAATGGATGTCAAAACCGCCTTTCTTAATGGAGAGCTTGAGGAAGAAGTTTACATGGACCAACCGGAAGGTTATGTGGTTGCAGGAAAAGAAAATCTTGTGTGTAAGCTGAGGAAGTCAATATATGGATTGAAACAAGCCTCCCGACAATGGTATTTAAAGTTCAATGATACTATGTTGTCATACGGTTTCATAGAAGTTATCGTTGATCGATGTATTTATATGAAAGTCAGTGGGAGCAAGTTTATTATCCTAGTATTGTATGTTGACGATATATTGTTGGCTACAAATGATATGAGTATGTTGAGTGATGTAAAGAAATATCTCTCCAAGAACTTTGAAATGAAGGATATAGGTGAGGCAAACTATGTCATAGGGATTGAAATAATCCGGGATAGATCACAAGGATTGTTAAGTTTGTCTCAGAAAGGATACATAGATAAAGTCTTGAAGAGATATGGAATGAAAATGTGCAAGTTAAGCAAAGCTCCAGTTCAGAAAGGGGACAAATTCAATAAAGCTCAATGTCCAAAGAATGAACTAGAGAGAAAAGAAATGGAGATGATACCTTACTTGTCAGTGGTAGGAAGTTTGAATTACATTCAAACATGTACTCGACCAGACATCAGTTTCGCGGTTGGTGTCTTGGGTCGGTATCAAAGTAATCCTGGAATGGACCACTGGAAGGCTGCAAAGAAAGTTCTCAGGTACTTGCAAGGCACCAAAGAGTTTATGCTTACGTACAGGAGATCCGATAATCTTGAAGTTATCGGATACTCTGATTCAGACTATGCCGGGTGCGTCGATTCTCGAAAATCGACGTTTGGCTATCTGTTCCTATTAGCTGGAGGAGCAGTATCATGGAAGAGTGGAAAGCAGTCCGTCATTGCTACTTCCACCATGGAAGCAGAATTCGTGGCATGCTATGAGGCCACAATTCAAGCATTGTGGCTGCGGAACTTTGTCTCAGGACTTGGACTTATTGACAGTATTTCCAAACCACTGAGAATGTATTGTGATAATTCCGCAGCAGTCTTCTTCGCAAAGAATGACAAGTATTCGAAAGGTGCTAAGCACATGGAGATAAAATACTTGTCTGTAAAGGAAGAAGTGCAGAAACGCAGAGTAGCAATTGAGCATATAAGAACGGATATGATGGTAGCGGATCCGTTAACGAAAGGACTCCCTCCTGGTATCTTCATTGGCCATGTAGAAAGGATGGGAATAATTGATAAGGCCTTGCTGTATTGATATTATGCTATTGTAAAGATGCTAACTTAAGTAATTTGAATTCAATAAAGTTTATTTGTTTTTCTGCAAATTAATATGTTATCATTATGGTATGTACATGTAGGGTTAGGATAACATATGAGTTGAGAATAAGGTTATATCTCAACATAAAAGAATTTTTGAGAATTAAGTAACCTCTCAAATATTAAAGAAGTAGTAAAGTTTGAATTGGTTGTGATGATGGAAGGGAACTTATCGCTGTAAAAGATAGGGGACCGCCTCATTCGATAAGTCCTGATTTTATGGTACTTAAAAAGGGGATAATTAAGCTTAATGAAAGGCGCGCTTTAAAGGAAGTTGAACCATTAAGTTAATACACGGCCAAGTGGGAGAATGTAAGAATATTTCCGTTAGTGTGGCCGAAGTATTAACGGTCCAACTATTATAGTTTAAGTTTAATGTAAGGCTTAAAGTTTCCGGTATGTAACGGGATACGGTGATGGACCGAATCAAAGAAAAGATACCGGAATGGGTTTGATGTCAACCCTCTTACTCTACCCAATAAAGAATCTAATCTAAGGTTTATATGCATTTATATATATAATGGTTTAACTTATATAATTGTATATATATTAAAATATAGTTTATGTGTTATGTTTTAATGAATGGGTGTCTCATTGAAAAGACACAACTCCTCCTTTAACAGTGAGAATCACTTTGGGCCTCATATAAAAGAAAAGGGTAGAAGTTATTGCAAAAAGAGAGTGACAGATTCTGGTTTTTCCAGAATTGAGACACTAAAAGAAAGAAGATAGAAACACATAAACATAAAAAGAGAGATTAGAGATTGTGATCGGAATCTGAACACCCCGGCTCTGTCGAAGGGGAGATCGCAGTAAGGAAGGGAAGGAGAAGATCAAACAATCATCAAGGAATCATCATCATGTCTAACAAAGCAATGGATCAAGGTTAGACATTCATCCTTCTCATAACCGAAATCCCCATCAATATAAAACGTGTTGATTCATTTGTTCTAGGGGAGATTATGGGATAGATTACAAGTGTGTAATCACTAAGGAAAAACTTATACGTTCATCGAAACCTCTTGAGATTACGAGGTTTCTGTATGACACCGACCTAGAGATTGCTCGTTTATCCTTACATGGCCAATGGAAGCGTCGCCTCATGTCTCAGAGGTAGGTGAAAAAAAAAAGAGAGGATTTTGATCTCTCTCTCTCTCTCTCAATTTATTTTTAATGGTTTTCTCTATAGATTCATATTTTTGGCTACACAAATGACGCAGAGAGACCACCATCACAGCCTCCACTGGATTGGCCAACGCGGAAGAGAATCGCGTTAGGCTCAGCTCGCGGTTTGTCCTACTTACACGATCACTGCGACCCAAAAATCATTCACCGTGATGTAAAAGCAGCAAACATTCTATTAGACGAGGAATTCGAAGCTGTTGGTGATTTCGGGCTAGCAAAGCTAATGGACTACAAAGACACTCACGTTACAACAGCCGTCCGTGGCACAATCGGTCACATCGCTCCAGAATATCTTTCGACCGGGAAATCTTCAGAGAAAACCGATGTTTTCGGTTACGGAATCATGCTTCTGGAGCTCATCACAGGTCAAAGAGCTTTCGATCTCGCTCGGCTAGCAAACGACGACGACGTCATGCTGCTTGACTGGGTAATAAAATCTAAAAAACTTGCATTTCGCTCAGCGCTTGATCCCAAAATCTAAAGTTGTGAAATTTTTGTTTTATAGGTGAAAGGGTTATTGAAGGAGAAGAAGCTAGAGATGTTGGTGGATCCAGATCTTCAGGCGAACTATGAGGAGAGAGAGTTGGAGCAGGTGATTCAAGTGGCGTTGCTTTGCACGCAAGGATCTCCAATGGAACGACCAAAGATGTCGGAGGTTGTACGGATGCTCGAAGGAGATGGGCTTGCGGAGAGATGGGACGAGTGGCAGAAAGTTGAGATTTTGAGGGAAGAGATGGATTTGAGTCCCAATCCCAACTCTGACTGGATCGTTGATTCTACTTATAATTTGCACGCCGTTGAGTTATCTGGTCCCAGGTGATGATAAACTATTGAAATCAAAATCATTCTTTTTTACGTATAAGGTTAGCTAGTTGTTTTTTCGTTTTTCTTTTGAACTAACATTCAAAGATTTTGTGCAAGGACTGTCTTAATGTAAGAAGAACAATGAATGTATAAATAAAACACTGTTTCACATTTATACGCTGTTGGCTTTTTGATGAATGAGTGAAACGACGTAGTTTTGTAAAAAAAATTAAGGGTTTTTGTTGGGAGAAAAAAGGGTTTTTGTACTCTGTCTTCCTCGTGGTGGCTGCAAAAATTCGGTGGTAAGAGAGAAGAAGATGAGTAGCTCAGAGATGAATAATCCAGCAATGGAAGAAGAAGAAGATGAGGGAGACGTTTTCCTTGGTGAATCCGATGTTATCCATGAAATCGATGTCGACGGAGAAGGTTTTTCTTTTCTACTCATTTCTCTCTCTCTTTCTTCTTCTTCAATCGTGACCTTTTATTTTATGTATGTATTGTGGATTCAGATCTTCCTGACGCATATGATGATGATGATGGTGACGATGATGGTGATGAAGAATTTGGTAAGGACTCATCACCTCTTGTGTTTCCGCATAATTTATGGCTCTTAATTCAATCTATTTTCTTGCAGATGAAAACGATGACTCCATTCACACATTCACTGCTCACAAAGGTAACGCTTTTGATCCCAGATTTTTATCATTCTATTTTCATCAACTAAGAACTTTTTCTTTACACAGGTGAGGTTTATGCATTAGCTTGTAGCCCAACAGATCCTACGCTTGTTGCAACTGGAGGTGGAGATGATAAAGGCTTTCTCTGGAAGATTGGCAATGGAGATTGGGCTGCTGAGCTTCCAGGTCACAAGGACTCTGTGTCTTCTTTAGCTTTTAGCTATGATGGACTCTTAGTTGCATCTGGAGGATTGGATGGTGTCGTTCAGATCTTTGATGCTTCGTCTGGGACTTTGAAATGTGCTTTGGACGGTCCTGGTGGTGGAATCGAGGTATCAAAACTTGTGCTTGATTCAAAGAAAAATAGCACATATAAGGTTTATCTCAAACTTGTACTTACTCTGTGATTTCTCAGTGGGTGAGGTGGCATCCGAGAGGACACATTGTGTTGGCTGGATCAGAAGATTGTTCTCTTTGGATGTGGAATGCTGATAAAGAGGCCTATCTTAATATGTTTTCGGGTCACAATCAAAGTGTCACTTGCGGTGACTTCACCCCCGACGGTATCCATATAAGCTTATTGCTTTTATGGATTGTCTATAATTCTACCTGTTTTCATTCAATTGTTTGTCTGTGTTGGGATACTGTAGGTAAACTAATTTGTACCGGCTCTGATGATGCAAGTTTGATAGTATGGAACCCAAAAACTTGCGAAAGCATTCATGTGGTCAAAGGCAAGCGAAACTCACTCCCTCTTCCTGTTTACATCTTACTACTGTACACAAGTACTACGCTACATATTTAGCCTTTTATGACTGGTGTAAAACGCTAACCTTTGATTTCTTGTAGGTCATCCGTATCATACGGAAGGGTTGATTTGCTTGGACATTAACTCGAACTCCAGTCTCGCTATCAGTGGATCAAAAGACGGATCTGTTCACATTGTCAATATAGTCACCGGAAAGGTTTGTCCTATTGCCTCGTTTACTTTACTTCTGTTACATGATTGTCTGCAGTTTTCTATATCAATACCTTTATTATAGTTTAGGCTTGTGATACGGACCTTTATCATGTCAAAAGTTTCTATTTTTGAATCAGTCCTTGACCTGCCATGTTCTTGAGTTAAGAGGGTAGTCATCTTGTGATTCTCATATCTAATCGACATATCAACTAACTTGTGCATAATTATACCAATAGGTTGTGAGCTCTCTGACTTCTCACACAGACTCAGTTGAATGTGTGAAGTTTTCACCAAGCTCGGCAACCATCCGTATGGCTGCAACAGGTGGAATGGACAAGAAGCTTATAATCTGGGACCTGCAGTATTCAACTCCGAGGTTCATTTGCGACCACGCGGTATTAACCTTGTAGTTTCTCTGATGAGATAGAATCAAAACAGAGATCGAAATTAAATCTACAAGCCCTCCTCCTCTCTTTTTTTTATTACAGGAAGGTGTGACATGCGTGACTTGGTTAGGAACCTCCAAGTACTTAGCCACGGGCTGCGCTGATGGTACAGTGAGCGTTTGGGACAGCTTATTAGGTAACTGCGTCCATACCTTCCATGGCCACCAAGATGCGGTCCAGGCCATATCAGTCTCCACCAACACCGACTTCATTGTTTCGGTCTCTGTTGATAACACTGCCCGTGTCTATGAGACATCCGAGTACAAAAACAAAATGGCATAGGCAAGTGAGAGAACACCTCTTAACACATGTCCAGTTCCTCATGGTATTATTATTACCTCTCGTATTGGTTGGTACATGTGTGATTTATCTGATAAGATGAAAACATTCTACTTTTCAATTATCTTTGCAACATCATTAGTTTTGTTTCTCCTTTAGCCGCTATGCAATATCAATTATAGATAGCACTTGGCAGTTTAGAGCAGCTTAAAGCACGATAGATCAATCACTATTTAGCCTAATTATTTGTTAAGGACTAAGCCCATAAGGGTTTTCAATGTATTAATGTACCGGCCAATATAAAAACTTCTCAAACACGTAAGGTAGAGGCTGATGCTTATACTCTTGAAGGATCCTGATGAGCACGGTCTTAGCTTCGATCATGGCAAAGTTTTGGCCAATGCCAGCCTTTGGTCCCATTGAGAACGCGAGGAGAGCGTTTGGGTGACTAGCGGCACGGCAAACGCTGTTTTCGAATCGCAGCGGGTTGAATTAAACCTAACATTTAGATATTGCATATCAACTTTTTTACTCTTGCCATCGTATAATTTCGGTACATGTCAAAATCCATTCGATTAACTGACATGTGTTAGGAACTTGTAAATAATATTTACCATGTGTCGAATTCTAATGAGATGCGTTTAATTTTATATAATACTAGATTGGACTTCGTGTATATGCGGGTTTATAATATAATGTTTTTAATCCGTAAAAAAAATAAAAAAATATAAAAACATCTGATCACCCAAGAAAAAAAGAAATTAATTAAAAACGTTGACAAATTGATTATAGCTTTGGAAAAGATTATTGTACTTTTGATTTTTTGGTGTATAATTGAGAGAATACTAAATTGTTTATATAGATGTGAGAAATTAGAATTTTTTTCTATAAGTAGTACAGTGTTTAAGTTAGTAAATGAAAATCTAAAAAATGATTATTCCTTTTTTTAATTAATTTTGCCTTTTAAGATAAATTTAAATTTTCTATTTTTTATTTTTGTTTAATAAATTTACGTTTAAGGATTTTCAATCAGTTCTAATTTTTCCAAATTTTTTTTTTATTAACTTTGGCTTTTAGGATAAATTAACAATTTTATTTTTATTTTTGTTTAGTAACTTTACTTTTATGATTACAAATCGATTATAACATTTTATTTTTATTGTTAATATTATTTGGCAAAATCTAATTGAAATCTTTTTTATACGTATCAAAAAAGTATCGATTAAGTTACTAACTTTGAAACATTCAGCTTTATATAAGAAGATTTTTAAAATTTATGTCAAAAGTGCTAAAACGGCTATGTTGGAACTTGGAAGTAAATGAGAGTGAATGAACAACTATGTGGTTGTAACAAAAGAGTGGGGACTTCATTAAAAGCAAGGTCTCTATGAGTCACGCTTGATGGCATATAGGACTTGATGAATATGTGTCATAGATATATATGTCCCTTTACTTAAGTTTATATTTCAGATATATGTGTGTGTATGCCAAAATATTAATTGAGAAATAAAACCAAACAGTAAGAAGATTAAAAATTAATGGAAAAGGATCGAAGAATGTGAAAGCCTTTGAAAAGAAAAGGATGGATCATGTGAATCGTAACACTATTTCATTTAAAAGTTACTCTCACTACTCTCCTATATATCTTAATTTAGTTTCATCTCTACACTTTACTTCATCATCTCTTCACCACATTTTCTTCCATTCAAAAGAGTTTCTATATAAAAAACCTAAAATTATAACTAAATTATGAAATCGGTATCTTTACTTACGATTCTTCTTCTCCATCTCTTTGTTAGTAGTAATAGTTTCCGATTGGATCTCTTCAACTGTGAGTATTATTTGGCAATTACAGGATTGACGATCAAAACTATTATTTACATATCTCTTGGCTTGGCTTGGTTATGTACATATGTATTTGACGAGCGATTGTTTGGTTGTAGATGTGGCAAGCGGGTCAAGTATACCGGACTGCTCGCACGCGTGTGGACCATGTAGACCATGCAAGCTCGTTGTGGTCAGTTCCACGTGCTCCGCCTCTGAGGCTTGTCCTGTCGTCTACAAGTGCTTGTGCAAAGGCAAATACTATCACGTGCCTTCCATTGCCTAACCCCCTCCCCACGTCACGTGACCTCCTTCGTTCACATTTTTAAGTTAAACTCATACGTTTTTACAGAGAGATATATATATATATAAATATATATATATATATATATCATTGTCCTATTGTTGCTTTCCCATGTTATTGTCTCATTTTGGCGTGTGGTTGATTTGTAATAATAAAAAAAGAAAGATTCGGTGACCAAAGTTGAAAAAAAGAAAGAAGAAGATAATATTACATTATTGGTTTGTAAAGCACTGAGCCGAATACAAAAATTTGACAATTGACGAGTGTAAAGATCGTTTGAACAGAAACTCAGAAGATAAGGCTGCTAAGATCTCCTGAGGATGAACATTGATGAAGAAAGCTCAGTTGTCGCGGCGGCGATGAACAAACTAATACTATTTCCTAAGAGCAGAGTCGGATTGATTTAAAGCTCTGTCTCAATTTCGTTGAAGTTCCAGTCTCTGACAAGGTCTCTTCTCACTGCACGGCTTCGCACTAACCGTGGCGAGGCTCCCTCTGTTATCAACAGATCACCTGCCTGGAAATTGGGTTGTGGGGTTACCTTTGAGGATGTTGCAGGGAAAGTATTGGATCTTGCGTCTTGAATGAGTGATTTCCTTGTAAGGCAGCTTGCAATCACGGAGCATCTTCCTTCATTGTCTGAGCTAGAAACGGAGTAGCTTCTAAACGAGTGGGATGGGCTCTCGACACTGTGACACACGAGGCACGCAAAGCTCATTTCTTTCTCTTTTTATTCGTGGACGAATATCTTGTGTGTGGCTTTTGAGTGTACCCGATTTTGCTTTCTAGTCCTGCATTTTGACAAAAGCCAAAGGTTTCAGCCACTTGCATAACTGATGGAACATAAAATTACATCTGCTGCTTAAGGGACTGAGCTAGCCAAGACACATTACAACCTTATACAAACAAAATCTGATCAGTTTCAACCAGCACTTTTGGCTGACACACAAACTGCATCAATAAGATGATGGAAATTTCTTGTCGAGCATGATAATCACTAACCACTACAAGAAATCAAGACAAAGCTCATTACTTTCCACGCAACTAAGAAGAGTTCCTGAAAGACTTACGACTTAGGAGGCTCTAATGAGGTTAGAAGGCAGGCATATGAAATGGAAGGGATCACAACATTCCACAATCATAAGGCAAAATAATTCAAGCGAATACACTATGATACCCACAACGATTCTTAACCATGACTGAGAGTGCTCAGAGTCTTGAGATACAACCCTCGACACCAAATTCAACCTAGATATACACAAATTCCGCAATAATCCATCAACTGGTTGACAATTTTGTGATATAAATGGAAAGATCCACAAGAATTCAAATCAATTTGCGCGTTAGAAATAGAGAGAGAGAGACGGACGACGACTCGAGAAGCATGAGAGAGAGAGAGAGAGAGATTTGAGATCTGGAGACGCAAACTTACCATTGAGAGATTCGCGAATTGGAATATGGTATAAGAAGAAGAAGAAGAAGGAGAAGCCTCGTGGCGATGATTGCTTACTTAATTCGACAACCCAGAAGCTCAAAGGCGTAGGACTCGCGGCCGATTTGGGATTTATAGCTAAGTTTACTGTGCGTGTGCGACACGCGCCGCCACAAGTGTGGTTTCCCGCGTGCGAGGATGACTTGACAGACATTACTTAAACCGATTATTTACCACAGAAACTCGGTTTAGTGTTGATAAGTAAATTCGATATTCTAAAAATCCCCGCATAGCTCCGATTATTCCCCGACTAGTTGTTAGACCCATCCCATCTGCCTAGCTGGTCTAAGCGGTCGCCTAATTTTTTTATTTTTTAAAAAAAATTTATTGCTTAACAAAAATCTTTAAAAAATCTAATTTAGCTTTACTATATTATTAAAAAATCATTAAAAATTATTAAAAATCATTAAAAAATCGTTAAAAAGTCATAAATTAATATGATAAAAAGTCATTAAAATGTCAATTTATGAATTAATATGTTAAAAAGTCAATAAAAATCTAAAAACTAGTTCCCGATTAATCCCCGATTTTTGAGTTTGGCGCTAATGTTGATCCCGGGGATCACTAAGTGTGTTTAAAGAATGATTAGGAGATGGGAGGTGAGATTTTCGTTAATAGAGCAATTTAACCACACTTAAGACAGGTCGGGAGAAATATGAGTAGGCCGGGGGCCGTGTTTCGTTTTATTGATGAGAGAGAAGTAAACGCTTTAGAATTACGAACTGGTTCCGAAGGACGTCCAGTTCGGCGTTCTAAAGTGTTGTCTTGTTACAAAGAGAGAGGTCGGGTAACTTGTGGTTGGTTCTAGAGTAAAAATCAGAGTCCCCCTCATTAATGACATATGAGGGGTATATATAGTCGGGGTCGGCTTCCTGCTCCCCGGGATCTCGGGCCACGTGTCGTCTGCGGCCTCTTTCGCGGGTAAGGTGGCCTAGGAGGCGTGTCCCGGCTTTCGAGGAGAGAGGTCATGATGAGCTCGGCGTGGCGTGGTGCAGAGCAGTGCACTGTTTTACCAACTCTGCTCCACCTGCTCCTTCCTGCCCTTGTCAGCTCTGTAGGGTTGGTGGGACGTCGGGTCGAAGGCACATCCCTACGCGGGTAGGGTACTGCCTTACCAACTCCCACTCGCCTATTCTTCTGACACTCCCTGCACTGGCGGGGCATCAGCGCGGGCCCGGGGTACGTTGCTTTCAGGTCGGCTACCGAGCTGAAGAGCGGTCTTGCAGGTCGGTGACATTAAGTCCGGTGACCGTACCGAAGAACGGCCTTTCCTAAGATGGGCATAACTAATTGGGGGTGCTAGGCCCACCTCCAACAATAGGCCCTCCCCCAGTTCGGTATCGCGAGGCGAAGTGAGCGTGCCGAAGTTGATCTAATGTTAGTTCGGCGCATCTTAGGACGGTCTTTCCGGGCTCAACTGTGTTTGCCTTTTCCGAAAAACCCGTAGGAGGTTGGCGCGTGCTCACCACGTGGGACGACAAAGGACGCTTCGTTTTTCGCGTGGACTGCCCACGCGCGGCGTGTAAAAGACGCTTCGCGTTTATCGAGGCGTCCTTTGCTTTTTGGCGTGGGGAAACGAAGAGACGTCATCATTAGGTTTTTTGGGCAGCCGTGCTTCTTTTGACACGTGTCCAGGCGTCGCTTCACTGTCCCCCTTCCTCTATTTAAACCTTCTTCCTCCTACTGTTAAAACCTTCTGCGCATACTCTTAAGGTAACCTCCTTTCTCCGATTTCCTCCTTCTCTTCCTACTTTCTTCCTGTCTTTTCGATTTCCTCCTCTCCGTGCAATGGCTCCGATGTTAGACGGTATCAGAGTTGAGTCGAGCGAAGAATCGGCGTCCCGTGGTGGCGGTAACGATTCTCCGAGTTCCTCCTCCGGTGATTCCGAACATGCCTCTTCTCCGCGACGAGGGGCAGACAGTGGGGAACAGTTGGCCCCCTCGACTTCGGGGGCCGCCCCGTTGCTCCCGGGGACCCATCTCCGGCCGAAGACGGTGGTTAGATCCTCTGGCGGTCGCGGTGTTGGCCAAGCTGAGGGTGGAACCGGGCGTCTGGGCGACCGTGGTGGCCGTCAGGGCGGCCGTGGAGGCGGAGCTCGAGTGGCCAGGGTGAGGTCCCCCCTGGTCCTCTACGAGCAGGGAGGGTCACCGACCTGGAGCACAGCGGAGTCGGTGACCCTCCTGGGGAATCTGTGTGGTTTTTCCGCCGGCGTTGAGCTCAGGGTACCCAGGGCGGAGGAGCGCCCATGGACTCCTCGGCCGGGCTTCGTCTGCTTGTACGAGTCGTTCTTCCAGAAGTGCGGCTTGCGCCTTCCTCTCCCCGAGCTGTTCGTCCAGTATTGCCGGGCGTGGGGCTTGGCCTTCTCGCAGGTCTGCCCGTCCACGGTCCAGGGGATGATCGTGCTGCTGACCCTAGGGCACAAATGCGACGTGGAGGTGACGTTGCCTATGTTCGAGGCGTTCACCCAGCAGAAGGCAAACCCCGGGATTCCTGGGACCTTCTATGCCGCTTTCAAGCCCGCGGCGAACGTTCTGGAGGCACCCAGCTCGGGGTCTAGGGCGAGCAAGCTGTCGAAGGTCGAGGACTGGTCTCGCAGCTACTTCTACATCCGGGCTACCGCCGTGGCTGGGCTCGATCCGTTGGCGAGATACACCCGGGATTGGAATTTTTCCCCGGGTAGGGATTTGCAGGTCGAGCTGACTTCTCCTCTTTGGTTGTCTGACTGATGATTTTTTTTTTTGTCTTGCTCTTCAGGCCCTCACTCCTCCAGATTCAAGCTACCGGACTACGCAGGTCTACTTGCCGTGCTCAGGACAGTGCGTCGGAGAGAGTGGAAGTCCTTCACCGCTGCGAGAATCGAAGCTGCAATGACCGGAGGTGGTTTTTTTTTTTTTTTTTTTTTTTTTTTTTTTTTTTTTTTGCCGAATTAACGGTTCTTCCTTCGCAGGTAGAGCGAGGTTTGCCAATCCGCAGTACGCGGACTCGTTTGTTGCACCGCCGCCGCCGATACCCGATGTGCCGGTCAGGCGTGACCCGGCACCACGGGTTGCGGGGGATTCCTCCGCGGCGACTCCCTCGAAGAGGAGGGAAGACCGGGCTGCCGGTGGGGAGACCGGCAGAAAGAAGAGGAGGACGGGAGAGTCCTCTTCCGGGGGTCGGGAGGTCATCCGGCCTACACTGCCCGGGCCGGAGCCCGAGGTGCCTTTGGCCGTCGTGCCGGCAGGGGGGGTCGATGAGACCCGGGCTCAAGGGGGCGATGGGGTCGGCGAGACGACCGTCGGCGCGGAGGATCCTGCTGCTGTGCAGGAGGCCGAGGGTCGCAGCGCCGAAGTGGGCGGCGCCTCGGGAGGTTCCGACGATGGGCCTCGGGACTACAGCTTCTCTTTTACCCACGAGGATGGAAGCAACCAGGTAATCGTCGATCCGGACGAGTGCGCCGAGCTGGCGCAGGCCATGATGTTCGGGCGGAGGTACCCGCACTTCGTCCCGCTGGAGATGGCGGAGTCCGACACCTTCCGTCAGGTGGCGCGATCCGCAGCTCGGGTAAGCTTCTGCTCTGGTCTAACTGCTTTTAGCTAGACTTGTTGCGCGTCTTTGTTAACAATTTGTTTAATGCAGACGATGGCCCTTAGTGCCTTTCTGGCGGAGGCCTACGAGAAGAGGCTCGCCGAGCAGGCCGCCTCGATTAACTTCCTCCGGGAGTGCCGGGAGTCCAGCTCGCAGATCCAGTCTACCCGTCTCCACGGGCTCGAGAAGGAGCTGAGAGATGAGAAGTCCCGATCTGCGGCGCTGGAAGAGGAGGCGGTGCGGTTAAGAGCCCGGGCTGTCGAGGTGGCCAGTCTGCAGTCTGCACTAGAGGCCGAGAGGGAGCGTGCTGCAGCTGGGTGGGATCGGGTGTCGGGGCTCGAGGAGGAGAACGGGCTCCTGAAGGGGGAGCGGGAGACACTCCGCTCCAGGGTGAAGGGGCTGGAATCCGCCATAGGCCGGGCCAAGGTGGCCGTGGCTGCGGAGAGCGATCGGGTGTCAGCCCGGTGGGAAGCGCGGAACCGGAAGTGGTCCGCGAAGATGGAGAAGATCCGCGCCCACCTGGACGGGCGCCGCCGGGCCTTAGAGCCTCACCTTCTGTACAGCCAGGTGACCGGCGTAAAGGCCTGCCTCAAGAGGATGGAAGCAGAGGACGGGGTGTCGGTACCGTTCTACCGGTATCAGAAGCTGGACGAGGACGAGGCGGCATTCGGTGCCGTACTGGACGGGATGGACTTTCCGGATTTGACCCCGGAGGATCTGGAAATCCCTCTGGACCGTGCTCACGGCGTTCTGCTTGAGCACATTATACCTGTCGCTCCCTCTAGCACCCCCGTGGTGGATCTGACCTTGGAGGCTCCGCTGGCTGCTGAGGACGTTCTTGCGGTCGCTGAGACCGTCCAAGCAGATCCCTCGATCCCGTCTGCTGACGAGGGAGTCCAGCTCGCTGCTGGGATTGTGCAAGCAGATCCCTCGGTCCTGTCTGCCGCTGAGGCCGATACGGACGCGCCGTCCGGTGAGACCGGAACCGACGTGCCACCCGGTGGAGTCGTGGTTGGGGAAGAGGGGTCTGGGCAGCCCTTCCTTGGTGAGTACGGGACCAACGCGAGGATGGTGGCCCCGGCTGATTTAGATGGTACCCGTGCTGACGGGAGGGAAGACCGACCGGCCGATGCGGCCTTGTAAAAACTTTTTTCCTTTTTGTTTTCTTCTTTTTGTAGACTGGGCCGTAGGCCGTTTCTTTTTGTAAGGACTGGGCCGTAGGCCGTTTATGCAAAGAGCGGGCCGTCGGCCCCTCTCTCTTTTTTGTAAGTGCCGTTTCGAGGCTTTTGTAACGATTAGGCCGTGGGCCATTTTTATAACAGACGAGGCCGTTGGCCCTTTTGTGATAATCGAGGCCGTTGGCCCTTTCTTCTCCTCTTTTTTTTTGTAAGTGCCGTTTCGAGGCTGTTGTAATCATTAGGCCGTGGGCCCTTTTGTAATAAACGAGGCCGTTGGCCCTTTTGTATAATGAAAGAGGCCGTTGGCCCCCCTTTTTTTGTGTAAATGCCATTTCGAGGCTTTTTTGATCGGTAGAGTAGGTCGTAAACCGTACTCTGTCAAGTAAGCAGGTCGTGGACCGTGCTCTTGTATTGGGTGCGAGGTAATCTCGGCTTAAGGCACTTATTGCTTGTGTACCTTGTTTTTTTGGTGCGGGTAGCGAGCCCGGCTTAGAGACACTTAATGCTTGTGTTTCTAGTAGAGGTGCGAGCCCTGGGGCCCGGCTTTGGCACTTATAACTTGTGTGCCGGGGAGAGCGAGCACCGGAGCTCGGTCCCCTTTTTTTTGTAGTGCGAGCGTTTGGAGCTCGGCTTTTTTTTTTTTTTTTTTTGTAGTGCGGGCGTTTGGAGCTCGGCTTTTTTTTTTTTTTTTTTTTTTTTTTTTTTTTTTTTTGTAGTGCGAGCGTTTGGAGCTCGGCTTTTTTTTTTTTTGTAGTGCGGGCGTTTGGAGCTCGGGTTTTTTTTTTTTTTTTTTTTTTTTTTTTTGTAGTGCGAGCGTTTGGAGCTCGGGAGCGTTTGGAGCTCGGGAGCGTTTGGAGCTCGGCTCTTGTGCGCAGGTCGGGGACCGTTTTCCTTTGTCTAAAAGGTTTTATTAGATTAATAGCTGAGCCCTGGTTAGGGGTTGCCTACGTACCCTTTAGTAGAAGGGATCAAGCCAATCGTAGTTCGTTTGTTTACAAAGGCGGAGAGCGGATTGGAGCCCGGGGGCTTAATAGTAGAACCGTTTGAGGTTGATCGAATTCCATGAGCGCGGGACTGCGTCGCCGGCCATCGTGACTAGCTCGTATACGCCGGGCTTGACGACCTTGGAGATAAGGTAAGGGCCCTCCCAATGTGCACCGAGCTTGCCCGCGTTCAACTCGGCCGTGTTTTCGAAGACTTTGCGGAGGACCAGGTCTCCTTCGGCAAAGAACCTGCCTCGAACCCTCTTGTTGTAGTACTTGGAGGCGAGCTGCTGGTAGTTTTGGATTCGGAGGAGGGAATGGTCCCGTTGTTCCTCAAGGAAGTCCAGCTCGCTGAGGAGGACGGTGTCTTTCAGGGCGGGCTGCTGGGTGAGCATAGCGCGGCGGGGAGTGGGGAGCCCGACCTCAGAGGGGGCCATTGCCTCCATTCCGTGCGAGAGGCTGAACGGTGTGCGTCCTGTCGACGTCTTCGGCGTTGTGCGATGGGACCAGAGGACTCCGTCGAGCTCATCGGCCCAGGACCCCTTCTTGTCGTCTAGCCGCTTTTTGAGGCCGTCGAGGATGGTCTTATTGGTGGCTTCGGCTTGTCCATTCCCTTGTGGATATCTCGGGGTGGACTTGCTCAGCCTGATTTTCCACTTCGCGCAGAAGCCTTCGAAGAGGGCCGACGTGAACTGGGCACCGTTGTCGGTCACGATCTCGTAGGGCAGTCCGTGCCGGCAGATGACGAACTTCCAGACGAATTTCCGGACGTCTTCTGCCGTGATTTTGGCGTAAGCTTCGGCTTCGACCCACTTGGTGAAGTAGTCGGTCATGACCAGAATGAAGCGCTTTTGCCGAGATCGGGGTAGTGGTCCGACTATGTCCATGGCCCATCGCATGAAGGGGTAGGGTGCTACCGCAGTGGTGAGGAGCTCGGTAGGGCAGTGAATGAGTGTGCCGTGACGCTGGCACTTCTCGCACCGGGCTGCGAATTTTTCACAATCCTGCAGCATTGTTGGCCAGTAGTGCCCTTGGTTCCGGATTCGCAGGGCGAGAGCCCGGCCGCTGGAGTGGTTTCCGTCGGCACCTTCGTGCATTTCTTTCATTACGTCGAAGGTTTCCTGCCCGTGGAGGCACCCGAGCAAGATTCCCGAGGCGCTCCACCGGAACAGATTGCCATCCAGCATCGTGTATCGGGCACACTTCTTTCTCAGCCGTCGGGCGGTCCACCGATCTGCGGGAAGGACGCCGTCTGCGATATATAGCAGCAGGTCGATTCGCCAGTCCGGCAGTTCGGGCTCGGCCGGGGGCGGTGGTAGGTTCTCGGGAGGTTGGGCGTCTTCGTCAGGGTCCGCGACCTGGGGACCGATCAGATAGGCTCCCTTTGGCAGCTCGATGCTGGGGAGGTCGATACTTTCCACCGGGATTACCCGTCGTTGCTCTGGAGCCGAGGTGGAGGCTAGTGCTGCGAGGGCGTCTGCGGAAGTGTTATCGCCTCGGGGGATCTTTGTCAGGGTGAACTCGGAGAAGTCTGCGGCCATGCCTTGAGTCACCTTGAGGTAGGCGTCCATGCGATCATTCTTGGCCTCGTATTCCCCGCTGAATTGATTGGCAACGAGCTGGTAGTCGCAGTAAGCTCGGATTTTCTTTGCGCCGACCTCTTTGGCCAGGCGCAGGCCGGCAATCAAAGCTTCGTACTCGGCCTCGTTGTTCGATGCCGGGAAGGCTAGGCGGAAGGACTGCTCGAGGATCTCCTTGGTCGGGGATTCGAGGCGTATGCCGACGCCGGACCCGTGCTTGGAGGCCGATCCGTCGACGTGCAGAGTCCACACTTCGGACACCTCGCTGACTGCCAGCTCGGGTGCCAACTCAACTAGGAAGTCGGCCAGCGCTTGAGATTTGATCGCGGTCCGACCCCGGTACTCGATGTCGTACTCGCTCAGCTCGACAGCCCACTTCATTATCCGGCCGGACCGGCTCGGGCTGTGGAGGATGGTCCTGAGGGGGTACGTACTTAGGACGGCTATCGTATGGGATTGGAAGTAAGGCCGGAGCTTCCTAGCTGCGACGACCACTGCCAAGGCGAGCTTCTCCAGAGTCGGGTACCTGATCTCCGCGTCGTCTAAGGACTTGCTGATGTAGGAGATAGGTCTCTGGTCGCCGCGGTCTTCCCGCACTAGTACCCCGCTGACTGCCGACGTAGAGATGGCGATGTAGAGGCAGAGGGTTTCCCCTTCCTCTGGTTTGGACAGGACGGGAGGAGTAGATATGTATTCCTTCAGCTGCTGGAGGGCTTCCTCGCACTTCTCGTCCCACTCGAACCGTTTGTTAGCCCGGAGCAGCTGGTAGAACGGGAGGCACTTGTCGGTAGAGCGGGAGATGAAGCGGTTCAGTGCGGCGATTCTCCCGGTAAGCCGCTGTACTTGGCGCGTGCTCTCAGGGGATTTGAGCTCGGTGATCGCCCGGATCTGCTTTGGGTTGGCTTCGATCCCGCGCTGGGTGATGATATAGCCGAGGAATTCGCCCGAGGTGACGCCGAAAGAACACTTGGCCGGGTTCAGCTTCATGTTGTATTCGTTCAGCGTCCGGAAGCAAGAGCGGAGATGGGCGACGTGGTCGGCGGCGACTAGAGATTTCACCAGCATGTCGTCTATGTACACCTCCATAGTGCGGCCTATTTGGTCGGCGAACATCCGGTTGACGAGCCGCTGGTAGGTGGCCCCGGCGTTCTTGAGTCCGAAAGGCATTACCTTGTAGCAGTAGATGCCTCGGTCTGTGATGAACGCGGTCTTCTCCCGGTCGTCGGGGTGCATGGGGATTTGGTTATACCCCGAGAAGGCGTCCATGAAGGAGAGCAGCTCGTTCCCCGCGGTGGCTTCGACGACTTGGTCGATCCGAGGGAGGGGAAAGCTGTCCTTTGGGCACGCCTTATTGAGGTCGGTGAAATCCACACAGACCCTCCATTTCCCGCTCTTCTTCTTGACCACCACCGGGTTGGCCAACCAGTCCGGGTATCTGACCTCGGTGATCGAGCCGGCCGCGGTGAGCCTTTCGACCTCGTCGTTGACTGCCTGGGCGCGCTCCGGGCCCAATTTTCGGCGCTTTTGCTTGACTGGTCGGTAGGTCGGATCCACGTTGAGCTCGTGGCTACACGTCGCGGGGTCTATGCCGGGCATGTCGGCGGTTGACCAGGCGAAGGTGGAGACGTTCTCTCCCAGAAAATTGACCAGCTCCTTCTTGATGGTCTCGTCGAGGTCGGTTCCGATGCCGACGCAACGGGCGGGGTTGCTCGGATCGATGTTGACCTGGGTGACGAGGTCTTCCCCCGGGAGGTCCCGAGCAACTGTCTCGCCGGGCTGATACGTGCTGACGGTTAGGCAGGCCGGCGCGGCGCGGCGCAGCTTGTGCTCAATGGCGAAGCAGGCGCGAGAAACCCTCTGGTTGCTTCTGAGAGTGTACGTCCCGGCCTGGTTGGGGAACTTGAGGCACTGGTGGTACGTTGACGTGACTGCCTTCATCGAGTGCAGCCAAGGAGTTCCAAGGATGATATTGTAGATCGGGGTGGTATCGAAGACCACGAACTTGACGATTTTCGTCACCCGACCTACGTAGACCGGCAATTCGATGGTGCCGATTCCGTTGACGGTATCCCCGGCGAAACCGGTTAGCGGGATGGAGTGCGGCTTGATCTCGACCCCGTTTAGATTCATCCTGGCAAGGGTGTCCTTGAAGATGAGGTCGACCGAGCTGCCCGTATCGACGAGGACTCGGTTAACGTCGCAGTCGGCTACGCGGACTTGCACGACGAGGGGATCGTTGTGGGGCTGGTGGACCCCGGCCGCATCGGCCTCGGTGAAACATATCCCCCTTTTGCTCGTGTCCTGAGCGTCGATCTCCGGCCCGGAGTGCCACTTCAGGGAGACGTCGGTCTTCCTCTCATGGCGCTTGATGGACCGCACTGAGTCGTTGCACGAGAGGAGGCCTCCCATGATCATCCCTATCAGAGTCCGGGCCGGGGGAGGCGATCTGCCCGTTTCCCGGTCTCGCGAGGGAGATCGCCGCCACCGGTCGTCGTTTTGGGCGTGGTGATAAGGCCTAGCCCGGTTATCCTCGCGACCTCGGTTGTCACGGGGTTGCACTCGATCGCCATCCCGGGGATGTGGGCGCAGCCGCTCCGGTACGTCGATTTCGCCCCGTTGAAACTGGTTCAGCAGGACCTCTTGGAGGGCGCGGCAGTAAGAGGTCGGGTGCCCCTTTTGCCGGTGGAAGTCGCAGTAGGCCGACCTGTCGTACGGCTCGTCTGGTCGGGACTCCCTATCGCTCGGGCCGTCGGGACGCCGGTCCTGCTGGTGGGGGTTCCGTACGTACTTGTTCCAAGGCAACCCCGGCGCGGGGCCGGGAGGAGGTACGGGATCGCGCATACGGGGTCCTGAGGTCGGTCCGTTAACAAGGAACGCAGCGGCCTGCTTTCCCTTGCTGCGCTGGTACTCGTCATCATAGTGTTGACGAGGCTCCTGGTATCTCTCCTGGGGCCGCTCCTTCGCGGCCGGGGCCTTGTGAGAGGCGCTGTTTCTCGATTCAGCCGCCTTCTCCTCCTCGAGCTCGACGAAGAGTCCAGCGCGGTGCAAGGCGTCCTCCAGCGAGCGCGGCCTGTTGAGCTTCATGTCGTCCTTGAAGGCCGAATCGGCCCGTAGCCCCTTTCTTAGAGCAGGCAGCGCGGACTCATCCGTCACATTGCTTTGGGAGGCCGTGGCCTTGAAGCGTTCTATGAAGGACCTGAGCGACTCCTTCGCTCCCTGGTTCATCGCCCAGAGGTCCGCGCTGGATGCGGACTGCCGGATATAGATGGAGTAGTGCTCGAGAAAGGTGGTTGACAGGTCTCTGAAGCTGTGTATGGAGTGCGTCTTCAGCCGAGAGAACCACGTGAGAGCCGGGCCGGTGAGGTTCTCTACGAAGAGTTGGCAGTGGGCGGCTTCCCGCTCATCTGGTGAGAAGTGGGCGCGGCCCATGGCGATGGTGAACGCCGTGAGATACTGGGCCGGGTCGGTGGTTCCCACGTAGGGCTGGAGTTTGAGCTTCCCGAGGTGTTGGAGCGGGACGGAGGAGATCCGGCGGGTGAACGGCGTGTTTTGCGTCTCTCGGAGGACGCGATCTATTTCCGGGGCCGCACTGGTGGCCTGATGGATCTTAGAGGACATCACGCGGAGTGTCTCCTTCATAGCTTCGAACTCGGCGTCCCTGGCGCGTTCGGAGCTGGATCGGAGATGATGGGCTTCGTCGCCCGGGGAGCTCCCTACGGCTGGGGCGAAACGTCCGCCCGGGCCTTCGGAGCCTGACGGCGAGTCACCGGGCCGGCCCCTTCGGATACGAGGGGTTTCTTCCCGAGAGGCCGGCTCTCTGAAATGGACGTCGGGGGATCCGGTGTTGTCCGACCGGTCCCGGGAGGCTGCTAGCGTGGCGAACCGTTGGTCGGTCGCACGCGTCAGCTCGTCTATTCTGGTGAGTAGGGCCTGCATTACGGCGGACAGCGTGGGCTGGTCCTCCGGGGGGTGAGGCGCGTTGTGCGCGGCGGGGCCGCCGGAAGGAGTGGGCGCTGGGGCCGGTGGCGGAGCCCTGAAGGACTCCTGGGGAGTCATCCGGTCGGTGGCTGCCTGGGCTGATGGCCGGGCTGTCGTCGTCGCTGCTTGAGTTGGTGGCGGGGCCGTTGTCTGGGCCTGGGCCGTTGCTTGGGCCGGGGTCTCTAGGCCTGATAATACTCTTGGGGGCGGGATAGCCATCGTTGCTGCGGTTGCGGCGGTGGTTGAACTGCTCCTTGCGTATAGAAGAATCTCTAAACCCCCCTCCTTCTAGCGCCAATTGTTGATCCCGGGGATCACTAAGTGTGTTTAAAGAATGATTAGGAGATGGGAGGTGAGATTTTCGTTAATAGAGCAATTTAACCACACTTAAGACAGGTCGGGAGAAATATGAGTAGGCCGGGGGCCGTGTTTCGTTTTATTGATGAGAGAGAAGTAAACGCTTTAGAATTACGAACTGGTTCCGAAGGACGTCCAGTTCGGCGTTCTAAAGTGTTGTCTTGTTACAAAGAGAGAGGTCGGGTAACTTGTGGTTGGTTCTAGAGTAAAAATCAGAGTCCCCCTCATTAATGACATATGAGGGGTATATATAGTCGGGGTCGGCTTCCTGCTCCCCGGGATCTCGGGCCACGTGTCGTCTGCGGCCTCTTTCGCGGGTAAGGTGGCCTAGGAGGCGTGTCCCGGCTTTCGAGGAGAGAGGTCATGATGAGCTCGGCGTGGCGTGTTGCAGAGCAGTGCACTGTTTTACCAACTCTGCTCCACCTGCTCCTTCCTGCCCTTGTCAGCTCTGTAGGGTTGGTGGGACGTCGGGTCGAAGGCACATCCCTACGCGGGTAGGGTACTGCCTTACCAACTCCCACTCGCCTATTCTTCTGACACTCCCTGCTCTGGCGGGGCATCAGCGCGGGCCCGGGGTACGTTGCTTTCAGGTCGGCTACCGAGCTGAAGAGCGGTCTTGCAGGTCGGTGACATTAAGTCTGGTGACCGTACCGAAGAACGGCCTTTCCTAAGATGGGCCTAACTAATTGGGGGTGCTAGGCCCACCTCCAACAGCTAAGTCCAACCAGACCGTCCGACTACCGCCTAGCGCAATTGAGAACATTGAAATTTGTATTCAATTCCAACCAAATCAAACCGATTCATCAGCAGAAAAGCCTTTTCGATACCTGAAAGACGACGATTTATAAAGTCTTTTAACAATCTTGCATCGGCAAATTCATTTGCTTCTTTAGTCAGCATTTTCACAGCAAAAGTTAGAAGAAGAAGAAGAATAAAAACAACTTTTCATCACATCTGAAAATTTACAGAAATCGAAAAGACTCGTTTTCACAAGAAACACTACAAGATGATCCATCCACACCGGTTTCTCCATAGTCAGATTACGAAGATGATTTGGGTAAAACCATTTTCCTCTTTACCCCTTCTATGCAGAAGCCCACAAGACAATGTAGCATTCAGCTGGATCAAAAGATAGAGAAGATGAGAGTAGTGTAAGCAAATTTTTATACACTAAGCCCATTCAGCTTTGCTTGTCTAAATTGTGTACCTTTATGAACTTGTTCCAGCATTTGTCCCCGCGGTTAGATCTTCTAATTCATCAACAATGGCATTGTAGCAAAAGAAGTATTGATCCTTTAAGGAAAGGATAAGAGTTGAACAAGTTAGAACGACCACGAACAAAACAATAATGTGGTAACATACATACAAATGTAACGCAGGTTTGTGCCAAGAGATTAGAAGATTACGATGGTTTGAACCATGCCAATGCGCTGGCTGCGGAATGTTGCCACGGTTTTAGCAAGATCCAATGCAGACATATCGCCAGCAAGAATTCTCTGGATTGTGTTATGTATCGCACAATATGTTCCTGTTCTTCCTATACCTGCACTGAAAAGATACAAACAATTCTCTCAGGAGACATTGAAAGACACTTGCATATAGACACACCCATTGACATGCATCGTACCTGCAGTGTACAATGATTGGGCCGAGGCTAGGCGGTACTTGATACAGTCTTTTTAGAATTTCACGGACAGCCACAGTATCCTTGGGAACTCCATGATCAGGCCATTCCGGATACTGAATATGCAAAACGGACATTGGCTGATCCTCTGTCTGAAACACAACACCACACAGTTCTCACTTTAGGTGAAACCTTAAAAGAGAGAAACTTTGATCCAATAGAAAAGAAGCAGTAGCAAACTGATACAAGATTCTTACCTCCTTGTAGTTAACCTCAAGATTCCGCAACATTAATGAAGTATCAGTAGTCTTTACCGATTTTGTCATAACAGATATGTTGCCAAATTCTCTAGGTCTATCTTCGGCTTGAAAATAGTCCCCACATTTAACAGTCTGTAACAAGACGCCAAATAAGTTATTATGAAAACACAAAGCAGATAAGTTCATTAATCAACCATACCGAGATAGTAATTTTTCGTCAACAACACTGTTTATAAAACATTCAAAGCTTGCATAATGAACTAATGTTTGATTGAATCAGAGGGAATGGCATCAGAACAAAATGCTCACAACAACTCCACCAATAGTCCTTTCCTTCTACTTGGATGTTTGCAACAGATTAGATTAATATGATATCTTCTAAATCAAGTATACTAATAGATGCCCTTATGATCAGCTCAATAAGTCTGTTAACATCCTTCCTTTTTTGTTATTTCCAAGGGTGATCTCAATCCATTATTATTAAGATAGGTTTGTATCAATTGGCCTCCAATTAACTATCAAGCAGAAGAAAACATGGGTGTTAATATCATGTGTCACTAACTAATTTTTAAGAATGAGTGAGTTCATCAATCATTAAACAAATAAGATAGTGATATTCCTCTTCTTTTTTTTGGGTAAAGCAACACAACACAACACCAAAGAAAACGATTCATATAGCAATCCAGACAAAGAAGTTTGAAAACCTTGTAGTTAAGTACCTTATAGTTGTCGACCAAGCGAGTGAGCATAACTATGATTGGGCAATGCTGCTGAATCGCCATCTCCCAGAAGTCCTCCATCGTGTGTGGTAGAGGACCTTGTGTAGCTATGAACTCAGAAGTACTCTCAGACGTCTGCCAAACATAAGCCATCGTAAATGAGTGACCTTCAAACATCAATCACCAGAACTAACAAGAAGAAGTGTACCTTAATGAAGCTTGCGTTGACATATCCCTTTGCAGATGATCGATAGTCTTTGCATGGATTCAGAACAACCCTGTTCTTGTCAACTAAATCCAAAACAGAACATTAAAAAAATTGATATACAGTCCGCTTAGAACCATCGCGCTACCGCAAAAAATAAAGGAAAAGGAGTTTACATGGCACAACGTCTGTGTATCTGTTTTTCTCGAAATTGACACTGTTCATAGCCACTGTACAGCTTAGCTGCATCTCCGATGGCCACAACCTATTAGCCTGCGTTTCGATGAGAGTTTATTATGACCACACAGGAAGAACACTATGAAGAGCAACTCTCAATTGTTCAAAAGAAGAGAGAAAAAAAAAACGACTAGAAGATGGATCTATAACCTGCAAATTGGCAAACTCCCGGGCGATCGAGTCAGGATCTAGGATCTTCTCCCTGAGAGTCCCAAGAGCTTGGTGGCAGTAATTGAGCTGATCGGGCGAGAGAGAAAGCTTTGAAGGAGGCGAATCAGCGGATGAGAAATCGAAACGCATCGAGTCGCGGGAGGCGGTGGTAAGATTCGCGGCGGGAGGCGTCTTTCCGGAGTTTGCGGTCGCCATGACTGATTGCCGGTGGGACCTAGCGCGACGGCAGGAATTGAGATTGCCCGTCGTGTGAGGCGGAGAGAATCAAACCTTTTTCTGGTGAAGTTTTTTATTGATTGGCTCAGACCTTTTGAAATTTTTTTTTTAAGCATCCAATTATTCATACTTTATTAAAGTCGATGACCATAATATAAAAAAAAATCCCTTTATAAGAAAAAAAATATAATTATTTTGCATCCTCAAATTCTAGTTTTATTTCTAAGTTTCTCGGATCAGCTCTCCAAAGGTGTTTGGGTTAAACCCTAACTTGGTACACTGGTTAGTGGCTAGAGGGCCTAAAGACACATCCGAACCAACTGCTCGATCTTGGTCTGGGTCCCTAAGCTCATGTAACTCAATCTTATCTTTTACCAATCAGACTTTTATATCTCTACTACCATCACCTTTAAATATACATACTACCACTTTTTACTGATATTTGTTATTTTGAAAATTAAATCTTTGATTAATAACATTGTAATGGTTTAAATAGTATTTGTGAAAAAAAGTTCCCAATAAATATAATATAACATTTTTTTTTTTGAATACAAATACAAAAGTTAATAAATCGTCTCAAAATAATTTGTGCCGTCGTTTTATCGCTTTTTTAAACCGTTCGTTCATACTTAATGCATTTTTCTCGCGGTGGTGATCGGTGGCATAAGAAGTAGCAATTTTTCCGTCTCCTGATCTAGCAGTTAAATCCATAAATATTTAGTTGAGCTGACTGTTTTTTTATCGTTTTTTTAGACCGTTCGTTCATATTTAATGTATTTTTGTCGCGGTCGATGAATGAGAAATCAAAATGCATTGGAGGGAAGATTCGCAGCGAAAGGCATCTTCCCGGAGTTTGTGGCCGCCGTGGCCAATTGCCCGTCGTGTGAAGCGAAGAGAATCGATCTTCGCTGGTTAAGGGAAAGGTCTGAAATGACGAACTTGAATTTGTTTTGGACCATTTGGTGATTCTTTATTTTTTTAAACATTTAAAATTTATTTAAAAGAAAAAAAGAACCCTCTTTAAACCCTCCCAACGGTTTATTAATCCGAAACCCTAGAGCAAACTCGCCGCTTCGCAGATGAAATCCATTTTCCGCACCATTTCTAACCGCCGTCAAACAGGTCGCCGAACCTTCGCCGATACGGCGGAAGATGCCTACAAATTCGTAAGAGACAGAGGCCTCGACCACGCGGTGGAAAGAGAGAAGAATCTCAGACCGCTTCTCAGCATCAAGGACCTAGTCAGATCGGAGCCTGCCAAATCAGTTCCGATCTCGGTTATCACATGCCAGAAAGACTCCCTGCGAGTTCCCCTCCGTCCGATTGAGTTCATCCGGAGCTTCCCTTCCGTTTTCCAGGAGTTTCTTCCTGGAGGAATCGGCATCCATCCTCACATCAGCCTCACGCCGGAGATTCTCAACCTCGACGCCGAAGAGCAATTGGTTTACGGAAGTGAGTCTTACAAGCAGGGATTAGCTGATAGGCTCTTGAAATTGCTGATGATAAATAGGATCAACAAAATTCCTTTGGAGATTCTCGATTTGTTGAAATGGGATCTAGGTTTGCCTCAGGATTACGTTGAAACCATGGTACCTGAGTTCCCTGACTATTTTAGAGTGATCAAATCCAAGTCACGAGGATGTATCGGCGAATTAGAACTGGTTTGCTGGAGCAACGAGCATTCTCTATCTGTGTTGGAGAAGAAAGCTAGAACAGCAGGGAAAGGAGAGTATTCTAAAGGATCGCCGATTGCTTTTCCTGTCAAGTTCTCAAACGGTTTTGTTGTGGACAAGAAGATGAAGAAATGGATCGATGAATGGCAGAAACTGCCATATATTTCTCCGTATGAGAACGCACTTCATCTTCCGGCGACCAGCGATGAGTCTGACAAATGGGCGGCTGCTGTTTTGCATGAAATCTTGAACCTTTTTGTGTCGAAGAAGGCTGAGAAAGATGCCATTCTGCATCTTGGTGAGTTCATGGGGTTGAGATCGAGGTTTAAGAGAGTTCTCCATAACCATCCTGGTATCTTTTACTTGTCAAGTAAGCTTAGGACTCACACTGTGGTCCTTAGAGATGCTTACAAGAGGGGAATGTTGGTAGAGAGCAATCAGTTGGTGACAAGCCGTAACCGTTACATGAAACTCATGAGTAAGGTTAAGAAAGAAAACAATGCAGTGTCTAGCAGAAAGAGAGAAGACAAGGGGAAGGTAGAAGGAGAAGTCTGTGACACTGATGCAAAAGCTGAAAATGATGACATTTCTGGTTCTGAAGTCGAGGATGAGCATGAAGAAGATGTTATTGATGACGACGAGGATGATGATGATGATGAAGTGAATCAAAACCAGAGTCTGAAGCGTGGTCATAGAAATTCAAGTCCGAGAGCTGGTAGGAGGAGTTTTGGGAAATCAGGTTCACAGGAGAAGCCACATTCAAGTCCAAGAGCAGGTCGGAGGAGTTTTGGGAAATCAGGTTCACAGGAGAACAAGGTCAACCTAGCGACAGAGAAGAGGAGTCAGATGTCTTAAAGAAGACTGAATCACTTTACTGGCGGCTGCATTTTCAGCTGGTTCGTTCCTTCTCCTGCGTAGTAGCGCTATAGCTTATCTTTTTCAATTTTACTTCTCAATGGAAAAAACCAAGTTTTGTTCAAGAGTTTATAAATTTGACTTTTCCATGTGATTTTGCGGACTCATGGTATCAACTAGTTGAATTGCTAGTGTGGAATATTACCAGTACTGAATCTCAGTCTAACAATATCAAACCTCTTTCTTGCAGAGCTTCTTGAGGTCTGTCCTCAATGAGAATTCGGTACTTGGAGTTGGCGACATGGACAAGTTCAGAGGAGAGATGTGAAACAGAACAGAGAAAGGAACCTGCATCAATTGAAGATGCATATCACAATGTCAGAAGTCAGAAGCGGTCTTCTGGTAAGCTAAACACTGGAGAGTCAATTGAGTTAAACTGTTGTGTAAGAAAACGAAATAGCAAAGAGTTTCATCTGCAGATATTCTCGCAGTGATGTTCGGGTTAATCGGAAGCTTTTACCTAAATCTCTTTCTAACTTTGGCAAACGGGTCTGATCACGCGATTGAAATCGAAATCGTAGGCTTGAATCAGATAGATGGTTTCATGTTTTCCCAATATTATTTATCTCTAACTTGGAGAGTTTCATAACATCAAATTGAAATCCCAATTTCTGAAATCCTATTGTGCTTGGTCACTTGGTTCTGAGATTGATTTGAATTTCTTGCTCATGACATATGGGTGATAACAATTAGAAATCTTAACCGAGGTTATTGATAAGGTATGAATCGGATTGGTGTGTGGTGTGTGACATTTTCTTCTAATTTCATTGTCGGAACTTGAAAAAAAAGGGAAGACATTGGGGCTAATATGACAATGGTATGTCCCAAAGTTGCAGCGAAATAACGGTGTCTGTGTCGGGTTTTAAATCATTGCGTTTTTAAAATTTTAGATGTAGTTGTACCATTTTGTCATCATTGTTTGTTTCTTGTCCCAACTTAACATAACTACGCAAACAAGATTTTCAAAAATAAATGAAATGTTTTTTTTTTTGGTTATGAAAACCACATTAAAAGGGGAATAAATTACTGTAGGCATGCATTCAATGGTGTTTAGCTTAATATGGCCAAAAAAGGTTTCTTACATGCTTTTATTATATTCTCCTTTTTCATCATTTTGGGGAAAGTTTCATATTGATATGGCCCATATCCAATATTCCTTTTTAAAAAATTAATTATTAAATAGTACTCCTATGTTTCTAAAAGAATAATTTTTTAGCTTTTAATTTTGTTTCATAACGATATTTTTTTTTTAGGTTTTTCATATATTTTATTTGTTAATAATGATAAGTTGTAAACTTTAAGAAAAATAATTGAGTTTGTTGAATTACTATTGGTTTAGAGTTGTGAGAAATTGTTTTGTAATAAAAGATGAAGTAATTTTTTTTTTGCCATCTAAATTACTTTTATTAGTTAACGGAATTGCTGTAAACAAAAATGATGTATTCTTTTTTTAACATCTATTTTTATTTATATAACAAATTCAAGATTATATAGAAAGAACAAAGTTAAAAAATTACAAATATATAGAAAACATTAAAACAAAAGAAATAAAAATGACGATGCTTTTCGAAAAAAAGTTATACTCGTTCTCATCTTCAATTTTGGAGACAAAGATGATGTATTTATAATCAAGTTTTAATGTTTTTTTTAATGTGTGATTTTTTTTTTAATTATTAATTAGAAACGGAAGGAGTATTAATCTCATTTTCAAGTTTTAACGTCTAAAAATGATTTAGCTTCCAAGAGATTTCAATTAGCAAACGCACTAAAAACCCGAAACAAACACAAAACATTAACAAACGAGTCAACAACACTCATCACTAATGTTCAAAAACAAACAAACAAACAACACTCATCACTAGTTCAAATACCACCCTAAAACCAACCAAACAACTATTAAGTCTCTCAAGTTTTTTGTCCCACAATTTATTACAAAACATCACCCAACTTCTCATCACTCCCATTACGATCATCCAACAAGGACGATGACTCTTCATCATTCCCAACTTTCATCATCTCCAAACTCGTCAATCTCATCGCCCTCATCGCTTCCCCTTCCCAATCTGTCATTGCCAAAACCGCATACAATATCGAAACCACGCAAGCCGCTTGAGCCGAAAGCAACCCAAACCACAACCCACTAAACCCAATTTTCAACCAAAACGCTAGTCCAACCGCCACAGGCGTCCCCACAAAATAAAACGACCCAAGATTCACATGGGCCCCAACCGCAGGCCGACCAGTCCCTCTTAGAATCCCGCAACCCGTAGTTTGAGGGCAATTCCCTAACTCGCAAAGCCCGACAATTGGCATAACCGAAGCAACCAACACCTTGAGTGGTTCGTAGCCAGTGAAAAGCCCTGCCCAACGCTCTTTTAGTACCACGGTCCAAGCCACATTCAATGCTCCTATTACAAATGCGCAAGCTAGAGCCACGTTTGCCGCTAGTCTCGCCTTGTACGGTCTACCTGCACCGAGCTCGTTTCCAACCTACGAATATTAACGAAGAAAACCCAAAATATCAAATCTTAAAAGTTAGTTATTGAAGCCAACCTTTTGTCACATGTAAAGGAAACAGAAAAGGACAAGTGGTTTCGATGAGGTTGAAGAGTGTCATGAGATTGGCAACAATAAAATAGACCACACTTGACTACTTTCTTTTCAACCACTTTTTTATTTTATTTTATTTTTAGGTATGTTAATGTCCAATCACATAGCACGAGGTGACCTATTAATGGAAGCTAATGAAATATTTTTCACAAGAAACACATCACATTGCACGTTTTTTATCCTCTTTTTTTTTTTCTTCTCCCTTTTCGAAAAAGTTAAAACTAAATGATGACTAAGCCGTTTAAGGTCTTTCGAAAACCACATAATAAGAGCTTACACAACTATAATTTGGAGCAACTTACAATAACAAAACAAAGATATGCCAATAACAAGAACAAAGTGCATCAAATCTTTCTTGAGTAACGTTCTTGCCAGAGTAAATTGTATTCACACCTTCAATTTCCAAGACTTTAAAGTCCTAATTTAATTAACTAATTAATTACTCCTACCCTCTCTAATTAATTAGCTAAAAGACGTTTTATCTCCACTTTGATTTTTAACTTTCAATTTTCAAATCAACTTATTGACTCAAATCTTGACCACTTATTAATCATCTTAGTCAAATAGTCTTTGACTCAAATCTTGACCACTTAATCCAAAAAAAAAAAAAACATAGAGATAAAGTCACATACCCGAGCAGATACACATCCAGCTAAAGCCATAGGAACAGTATACATAAGACTCGTTGTCTGAATCAAAATCCCAGTCGCAGCCACCGTAAGCTTAGGATTCTCCAAGTAACCACCCATCACAATCACAATCTCATACCACCACCACTCCAAACATATCCCCAAACAACTCGGAACCGCCACTCTCATCAACGGTCCCAACCCTCCAACCAACTCGACCACAGACGACGACTGATTCGCCACCACCATAGACTCACTGACTCTCTCCAGCAACCTCCCACTAACCCAAACATAACCCACCAAAAGCCCAACCATGATCAGATTCGTCACAACAGAGGCAGTCGCCACACCAGGAACACCCCATCGCTTCACCAACACAAGCCAATAGTTCAGCGGCACGTGGAACGCTACAGCCGCTAACGTGCACCACATCATCGGTTTCGTCACACGCTGCGACCTTAGATAAACTCGTAACGGCTGAAGCAGAGTATTAGTCAAGAGATCGGGAAGCGCGTAGAGACAGTACTCAGCGGCTGTAGCGGTTATCTCCGGGTCTTGACCCATGAATAACATGATGGGTCCGAGGTTGATCCATAGGAGGCTGATGGGCAAGGAGGCGATCAATAGAATCACCACCATACGATGGAGGGAGAGCGAGAGGAGATGCCAGTTTTTGCTCCCGAAGGCTTGGCTACAGACTGGCTCGAGACCCGAGGCGAGTCCGACGAGGACCGAGTAGCCTGTGATGTTGGTGAATCCGATCGAGAGAGCTCCACCGGCGAGCTCGAGGCTGCCGAGACGGCCGAGGAAGAGGACGGAGACGACGGCGCGTACGTACACTAGACAGTTCATTGCTGTGATTGGTAAGACCATAGCCCAGAGCTCTTTTAGCTCCTCTATGACTTGAGTAAGAGTTGGGTTTTTATGGGAATAAAAATCGTCTGATTGGTTTTTGTCCTCCATTAAAACCGACTTTTATTCTTTCTGAGATTCGATCAAACAGTAGAGAGTTTGATAAAACAGAGGTAGAGGAAGCTTTTATATTTTAAACAAGGAGAGAAGAGGAAGCCATGGGAGGTAGAAAGTTGCGAGCGTTACGGGTGAAACAGAGAAGGGATATGGAAGACGTGAAACAGGGGAGCTAGAAAGGAAAGCGAAAGAAAGAAAGTAAACGCAGAAAATAAAGATCTGTTCGTTTGTCTCCTGAAAGTGAAAGGAGGAAAGCTGCAATAAATAGAGGAGAGAAAGAGTTATAACCAAAAAAAAAAAAAAACTTAGATAAAAAATCCCATAAAGAAATGAGTAATATAAAAATAAAATATATAATTATTTGTTTATTTATAATAAATGAAACCAAAAATAAAATATTAGATGTGTTATAAAATAGTTTGTCGCTACTTACGCCGCCGATCATCATTGCGATAAAATACATTAATTATGACCGAACGGTCTAAAAAGCGACAAAAAGATAGCACAAATTGTCTTAAATAAAGAATTCCATAAAAAATGATTTATATGACATAACATAAATAATTATTGGTTTATCTATAATAAATAAAATTAAAAATTAAAACATTTGATGTGCTATAATATATTTCTATTTTTTAAACAAACAAATAATTTACCGCTTCTTACGCCATCGATCACCATTGCGACAAAATACATTACGGACCAAACGGTCTAAAAAACGACAAAAAGATGGTACAAATTGTCTTAGATAAAGAATCCCATAAAAATGATTTATATGAATAACATAAATAATTATTGGTTTATCTATAATAAATAAAAAATAAAATTAAAACATTTAATGTGCTATAATATATTTATGTTTTTTTAAACAAACAAATAATTTACCGTTTCTTACGCCGTCAATCACCATTGCGACAAAATACATTATGTATGACAAACGGTCTAAAAACGACAAAAAGATGGCACAAATTGTCTTAGATAAAGAATCTCATAAAAAAATGATTTATAACATAAATAATTATTTGTTTATCTATAATAAATAAAATTAAAAATTAAAACATTAGATGTGCTATAATATATTTATATTTTTTTAAACAAATAAATAGTTTGCCGCTTCTTACGCCACTGATCACCACCGCGATAAAATACATTAATTATGAACGAACGGTCTAAAAAGCGACAAAAAGATGGCACAAATTGTCTTAGATAAAGAATCCCATAAAGAAACGATTTATATGAAATAACATAAATAATTATTTGTTTATCTATAATATATTTATATTTTTTTAAACAAACAAATAGTTTACCGCTTCTTACGCCGTCGATCACCATCGCGACAAAATACATTATGTATGATCAAACAGCCTAAAAACGACAAAAGATAGCACAAATTGTCTTAGATAAAGAATCCCATAAAGAAATGATTTATATAAAATAACATAAATAATTATTTGTTTATCTATAATAAATGAAAAATAAAATTAAAACATTAGATGTGTTATAATATATTTATATTTTTTTAAACAAACAAATAGTTTGCCGCTTTTTACGCCGCCGATAACTACCAAGACAAAATACATTAAATATGATCAAACAGTCTAAAAACGACAAAAATGACACAAATTGTCTTAGATAAAGAATCTCATAAAGAAATGAGTTATATGAAAATAACACAAATAATTCTTTGTTTATCTATAATAAATGAAAAATAAAATTAAAACCTTAGATGTGCTATAATATATTTATATTTTTTAAACAAACAAATAGTTTGCCACTTCTTACGCCGCCGATCAACACCACGACAAAATACATTAAATACGACCAAACGGTCTAAAAACGACAAAAAATGGCACATATTGTCTTAGATAAAGAATCTCATAAAGAAATGAGTTATATGAAAATAACATAAATAATTATTTGTTTATCTATAATAAATGAAAAATAAAATTAAAACATAAGATGTGCTATAATATATTTATATTTTTGTAAACAAACAAATAGTTTGCTGATTCTTACGCCGCCGATCACCACCACGACAAAATACATTAAATAGGACCAAACGGTCTAAAAACGACAAAAATAGCACAAATTGTCTTAGATAAAGAATCCCATAAAGAAATGATTTATATGAAATAACATAAATAATTATTTGTTTATCTATAATAGATAAAAAAAATAAAATTTAAACATTTTATGTGCTATAATATATTTTCATTTTTTTTAAACAAACAAATAGTTTACCGCTTCTTACGCCGCCGATCACCATCGCGACAAAATACATTACATATGATCAAACAGTCTAAAAACGACAAAAAGATAGCACAAATTGTCTTAGATAAAGAATCCCATAAAGAAATGATTTATATAAAATAACATAAATAATTATTTGTTTATCTATAATAAATGAAAAATAAAATTAGAACAATAGATATGTTATAATATATTTATATTTTTTTTAAACAAACAAATAGTTTGCCGCTTCTTACGCCGCCGATCACTACCAAGACAAAATACATTAAATAATATCAAACAGTCTAAAAACGACAAAAATGACACAAATTGTCTTAGATAAAGAATCCCGTAAAGAAATGAGTTATATGAAAATAACATAAATAATTATTTTTTTATCTTTAACAAATGAAAAATAAAATTAAAACCTTAGATGTGCTATAATATATTTAAATTTTTTTAAACAAACAAATAGTTTACCGCTTCTTATGCCGCTGATAACCACCACGATAAAATATATCAAATACGAGCAAACGGTCTAAAAATGACAAAAAATGGCACATATTGTCTTAGATAAAGAATCCCATAAAGAAATGAGTTATATGAAAATAACATAAATAATTATTTGTTTATCTATAATAAATAAATAAAAATTAAAACATTAGACGTTCTATAATATATTTATATTTTTTTAAACAAACAAATAGTTTGCCGCTTCTTACGCTGCCAATCACCACCACGACAAAATACATTAAATATGACCAAACGGTCTTAAAACGACAAAATGGCACAAATTGTCTTAGATAAAGAATCCCATAAAAAATGAGTTATATGAAAATAACATCAATAATTATTTGTTTATCTATAATAAATAAAAAATAAAATTAAACCATTAGATTTGCTATAATATATTTAGATTTTTTAAAACAAACAAATAGTTTGTCGCTTCTTACGCTGACGATCACCACCGTGATAAAATACATTAATTATGACCGAAAGGTGTAAAAAGCGACAAAAAGATAGCACAAATTGTCTTAGATAAAGAATCTCATGCAGAAATGATTTATATGAAATAACACAAATAATTATTTGTTTATCTATAATAAATAAAAACAATTAAAACATTAGAGGTGCTTTAATATATTTATATTTTTTTAGACAAACAAATAGTTTGCCGCTTCTTACGCCGCCGATCACCACCACGATAAAATATATTAAATATGACCAAACGGTCTTAAAAACGACAAAAATGGCACAAATTATCTTAGATTAAGAATCCCATAAAGAAATGGGTTATATGAAAATAACATAAATAATTATTTGTTTATTTATAATAAATGAAAAAAAAAATAAAACATTAGATGTGCTATAATATATTTATATTTTTTAAACAAACAAATAGTTTGCCGCTTCTTACGACGCCTCTCACCATCTCGATAAAATACATTAAATATGACCAAATGTCTAAAAAACGACAAAAAATAGCTCAAATTGTCTTAGATAAAGAATCTCATAAAGAAATGAGTTATAAGAAAATAACATAAACAATTATTTGTTTATCTATAATACATGAAAAATAAAATTAAAACATTAGATGTGCAATAATATATTTATATTTTTTTAAACAAACAAATAGTTTGCCGTTTCTTACGCCGCCGATCACCACTACGATAAAATACATTAAATATGACCAAACGGTCTAAAAACGACAAAAAATGGCACAAATTGTCTTAGATAAAGAATCCCATAAAAAATGAGTTATATGAAAATAACATAAATAATTATTTGTTTATCTATAATAAATTAAAAGTAAAATTAAAACATTAGATGTGCTATAATATATTTATATTTTTTAAAACAAACAAATAGTTTGGCACTTCTTACGCCGCCGATCACCAACACGACAAAATACATTAAATATGACCAAACGGTCTAAAAACGATAAAAAATGGCACAAATTGTTTTAGATAAAGAATCCCATAAAGAAATGAGTTATATGAAAATAACATAAATAATTATTTCTTTATCTATAATAAATGAAAAATAAAATTAAAAGATTTGATGTGCTATAATATATTTATATTTTTTTAAACAAACAAATAGTTTGGCACTTCTTACGACGCCGATCACCACCACGACAAAATACATTAAATATGACCAAACGGTCTAAAACGACAAAAATAGCACAAATTTTCTTAGATAAAGAATCACATAAATAAATGAGTTATATGAAATCAACATAAATAATTATTTGTTTATCTATAATAAATGAAAAATAAAATTAAAATATTAGTTGTGCTATAATATATTTATATTTTTTTAAACAAACAAATAGTTTGTCACTTCTTACGCTGTCAAATAGTTTTTTAAAACAAACAAAATACATTAATTATGACCGAACGGTATAAAAAACGACAAAAAAATGACACAAATTGTTTATCCCCAATACATATGTAAAAATAAATAATGAATTTTTTTTTTTTTTTGCTGAATTTTTTAATTATTAGTTGAGGACTAGATTATCATTTTATAAAAGAAATATAAGTATATTTTAAATTCCCAAAAATTTCGAATTTCTCCTAGATTTAAGATATTTCATCGAAATCATTTTGATATATATACATTTTTTGTAACAGTAATTATTTTTTGATATTTGTATCTCTTTTTTCCTGAATATTTGTATCTCTTTTTTTTCGTAAATATTCGTAGCTCTCCAAGGTAATCAAATGGATAGCAAAACAAAATATGTTAATAGATACAATACTGTGTGGTAGATATTAAAAATGTAATTAAATTAAAAATAGTACTAAATAGGAAAAATATAAGAAAACAAGGACAAATACGAATATCCTGCAACGTACTACTGCTTTTTGATGATAATCGTTTTCCGAGTGAGAATAAAGAAAAAACAAAAATGGTGGGGTGCCTGAGTGAATTAAGGGATCAGAGTAGGAAGACTTACGAAACCAATTATAATGATAATTTATTCTATTGCTATGATTATTAGATATTACTGTCTTTGTTTTATATGAAATTAGGGTGTGATATGCGCGAATGTGGTAAACAATTTTTTAATTTGTTTTTATAATGTTTTTTTTCCATAGTTAATATAATTGTATATATCCGCTTAAGATTTGGGTATTTGTTTTTTTTTGTTTTTTTTTTTTATTAAATTTATGATAGTCTATGTGTTTGTTTGTTTTTTGGATGATACATATTTTTACCCTTTTTTATTTTGGTGGTCTTTTTTATGCAATTAGTGGGGCTTTTTAAAGGGAATATATTTACATTTTAAAGTTTTCGTTGCATAATATTTTATATTTCATATGAAGGTATTATTATTGGAGATCGAATATAGTGTTTAATGTACGATTCTAATCTTATTTATTGTGAGAAATATGTTTGTGATTTTTAAGTCTATTTATTTTTTTGTTTTTATTTTAAAATTGATTTACATATTTAACTCTAGAGAAAGATGGGAATTTAGCGAAGACATAAAGCTATTGTTAAGGGCTAAGCGCATTACAACAATAAGAGATTTAACAATCGATCAAAGTTGAATCATCTATCCCTAAATCTCGACAGAAGTAACAGAGAAGTCAACGATGTCTCAAAACCCAAATAAAAAGTAATTGAGAAGTCGGTGATTAATCAGGCTATCATCAGAGGATCATCTTGCATGCAGTTTTAAAAAAAATCGCTAAAGATTGTGAAACTAATCACAGATTAATTGACAAAATTTGTTGATTGTCGGATCCACCATCTAAGTCAGAATCCAAGTTGAACTCAATGATTTTTAATTCTCATGGTTAGTTTTTTGTTTTCCTCCAAAATGACACTATTGTTGTGACCTGATTGTCAAAGTGGTGGGGAAAAACAATAGTGTGTTTTTATTTTCTTAATACATATTTGTTGATTTTTTTTTATGATATGTTCGTTTATTTTCTGGCTCTATATCGGTTATATTTTGTGTAATCTATTAGATGAAAAATCTTCGTTGTGTGTTTGCTATAGTTTAATATTAAAGTTTATTTTTTGTGTTTTCTATCGATTGATATTTGAGCATGTGTTAATTTCAATTTTTGTCATAGTTAAAATTAGTTTGGTTTTTTTAAACACATAAGAAATGATGTATTTTTATTTTCTTAATACATGTTTGTTTTTTTTATAATAGGTTCGTTTATTTTCTGACTCTATATCGGTTATATTTTGTGTAATATATTAGATGAAGAATCTTCATTGTATGTTTGTTGTAGTTGAACAGTTTAATATTGAAGTTTAGTTTTGTGTTTTCTATCTTTGTTTTTGTATGTTTACGATGTGCGAGTTTTTGTTTTTTAAGTTTTATAATAGTTTAATTTATTTATGAGAATTTTTTATTCATTTTTAGTAAAACAAATCATTGTTTGTAGATTATAACCCTAATATTTTATTTGAAACTTAACTAAATGTTTCTCTTATTTCCACCTCCATTAAAATAAAAATGCAAGTGATAGTCAATCACTTCAATATCTACGGTCAATCATTTCTATATTATTTACAAATAATCATGTTTGTTTGAAACTTTCATATTTTATCTATATTTAAAGATTAAATAAATCATGTTATCTAAATATCTAAATTACTAAACGTTTCATTTTTATTATTTTAAATTATGTAATTTTTTTTTAAATCGATTTTCTTATATATAATGTATTTAACAAAGTTACTATAATATGCATTATTAAACGATAATGAGTGTACTTTTTATTTATTAGATATTTTTTAAAAAAAATCCTCTATATATTTGTGATATGTTAAATTAATATTGTATATATTGTATACTATTAGTTTAGATCAAATAATATCCATTTACTAAACATTTTTTCTATATAAAACTAATTAAAAGAATACAATGCTTAATTCATCCAAGCTTGTTTTAATCAACGAGTTATAATATGAATGAAACAAATATACAAAAAAAATCGTTACAAATATATATCAGACACTTTTGTTTTCTTAGATTTTTGTTTTTCTTAAAGTTTATCTTTTATTCTTCTTTAATATATATATATTGAGGATTTGATACTTCTGTCCAAAAAAAAAATGATAGAAATATGTTACTCTATACTAGTAGTAAGTATAACGGCTGGTAGAATTAGTTACGTCAATTAACTGGTGGGGCATTAATTGAAGATATGTTCATTCACTTGCATTGTGACACGTTTTTTATCCATCATGCAACTATACTGTTTTTTTTTTTCGTTTTACTTTTAAGAAAACTATTTGTTCTAACGATTTAACGAAACTTGAAACGAGCAAATGGGAGTCTAACACGATTTCAATACCATTTATTTACAAATTGGTTATTCAACCATTTGAAGATTATATGTTTGACTTACTCTTAGTTTCTAAAACGTAAAATACAAAAGAACTAAAAAAATAAGGTATTCCACGTGTTGAGTTCATTTATTTGTTTTTGCCAGTGTAAATGCTGGACTATATATATAACACTCACATAATAAATAGAATATTAATTCAAAATATCATTAAAACTAAAATTCATTTATAAAATTTTGAGTATTATTTTGAATATGTATTACAAATATGTTCTAAAATGTTTATAAAAATCAATTTCAAAATTCTATATGATACTTTCTATTTTTTTTTTTAATTTAGTATTTTAGTTTATTTTATTATTTTAATAATTTAATAAGATTATTTTAGTTATATTTAGCTATAAAACTATTTTTTACGGATCTCAATCGGATTCAGATATCCGCTGGTAATGGAAGATCCATATCCATATCTGTTGATCCGTAAATCACACAAAAATGGGTAAAACAGTACTTTAGTCGGAATCTCGTTTATTGATCAAGAGTCGGCGATTACAACAGAGTTTAAGTAAGAAGACAAAGACGAAAGACTTGAGATCGGTAATGAGCTTTCTCTTGTATTCTCTGTCTCTGCGGAAGTTGTGGATGTCTCGAACGAATGAGGCTCCTCCTTTATTTATAGCGTTTTTGAGGCGGTTGAAAGGAAGATTTCTCCTTTTCCGAGTTCGATTAGAAAAAGGAAATCTTCCGGTTCTCTCTCCGAGATAAGGATAAGTTCCTGATATCTCGAAGAGTCGACCGAAGAGAATATTTCCTTTTCCGAGATCGGTGGGGAAAGGGAAATATTCCGGTTTCATTTGTTGTAACGGACTGGGCTTGTGATGGGCCTAGATCGGTAACCGAGATGGGCTTTTAGCGAGATTCCGAGCTCGGCCCAACGTTTTCGGGCCGACTTGTCTTTGATCCGAACCATCGTAAACCGGTCTTGATTGAACCGATCTCGGTTCGAACCGAGTTTAACCAGGGGGTGCTAATCCCCCCTCTAACAATTGGTCCCCCCCTCAGTTCGGCGAGGAAGTTTATGAGTTCGGTGAATTTTTGGGGAGTATTCTTTAGCTCGGTTGAAAACTGAGATCGGTACGATCTGATCAGATTCTATTTCGAGTACGGCGGATTTTTGGGTTCGGCGAATTTTGAGTTCGGCGAACTTCTTTCGAAAGTGAAGATCGGAATTCCCGTGATCGAATAGATTTTGGAGCTTTCGAGTTCGGCAGATTTTTCTCGGGAAGAGTGTGCCGCTTTATCTTCTTTAGTCGCAGAATTCGAGGAGTCGCGTGTCGATTCGTATTCTTTGGCTACAGAATTCGAAGAGTCGCGTGTCGATTCGTATTCTTTGGCTACAGAATTCGAAGAATCGTCATCATTGCGTTTTTCCTTATAAATACCGCTCGACCCTCTTTCTGTTTTTCACTTCTGCTTTGCTTCCGAAAAGAAAAAGGTACTTTCTCTCTCTAAACGCTCTCCCTTCTCTCTAGAATTTATTTTTCTTTCCGTTCTCCGATCATTTCTCCGCCGTGGTTTCTCCGATCTGCTTGAAGATCTTCAAACTTTCCGGGCGATCTTCAACTGTTCTTTGTTAGTTTTCAAGCTGTCCTTCATTAATTCCTTCCTCCGATCGAAATGACCTCTGAAGGTGACTCTATATCTGTTAATGACCGATCTCCGAATCAAGACTTCCCAGACCTTAGACGTTTTATGGATGATTCTGTTTCGAGCTCGGATATGCAAGATCTACTCAGACATAACTCGCGTCGTGGTGAAGCGAGTAGTTCCAGGGTTGCTGCTGCCGGGTTGAGTAATCCAAGGGTTACGATCGAGGTTCCTCAACTTATTGATGAGGATGAACTTGAAGAAGTCGTTGAGCCAGATGAACAGATTCGGGCAGATCGGGAATTTGCAGTTCGGCTCGCGGAGGGCGATGATGCTGCCTGTCTGGACGATCACGCTGTATCGCCAGCGGCTCGTCAGGATGATGTTTCCAGGTCGGCTACCGGACGGGTGGTTGAAAAGCCCGCGAATATTGGGCCGTCTCGTTCCAAGGCCGAGACGGTCCAAGTTACTTTGGAAAGATGCAATGCTCCGGATGGTATCCTTATCAAGATCCCGAAAGAGACCAACCGCCCGTGGGACGCTCCTGACGGTTACCTTTGTGTTTACGAGGAGTATTTCAGGAGCTGCGGTCTTAAGTTTCCCATCCCAGAACTCTTCTATAAGTATTGCAAGAGGCGGCATATTGCGATCTCTCAGTTGATGCCGGCCACGGTAATAAATCTTATGGGTCTTCTCTCTCTTGGGGAGGAGTGCGGCATACCCATCTCGGCGAAGATTTTTGAAAGATTGTTCCGGGTTAATTTGTCGAAGGCGAAACCTTGGTACTTATCAGCTAATGCGAAGCCGGAGTGTGACCTAGTCACCGGGAATAAACCGAGCAAGGTTAACAACTGGAATGCTCGGTACTTCTATGTGAAGATTGACGAGTCTTCTGTCGAGCATCCAAACGGGAGTTACCGAACTCAGTGGAGGACGCCTATTGGTAGATATTCGTTCCTGACTCCTTTTAGTGCTTTATTTTGCCTAAGTTATATTTCTTCGTTTCTTTTTCAGATCGTCACATACCGGGCTTCCTTATCACCACGCCGGGATTCACCTTTATCCACGTGAAGAAATTAAGTGCGGCAGGGAAAGCTCGGTGGCCAGAAGCTTACCAGGAAAAGCTTGATTTGAAGGCGAAGAGAGTTCTCAGAGGTATAAATCTGTCATTTTTGTAGATCGTTCGATACCGATACTCATTTTTCCGGTGTTCATATCGATTTTTCCTTTTTGCAGCAAAGTCATCACGTCGTCGGAGAAAAATGAAGTTCGATGATATCCCTAATCTTTCAGCCGAGATGGACGGCGTGGATGTTCCCGTGCCTGATGACCAAGTGAATCACGAGGCTACGGCCGTTGACGAACAGGTTGGCCAAGAGGAGGTTCCTGCTGGGGATCGGACTCCTTCGGCGACCGAACGGGCAAACCCGGAAGCTCCAGCCGAAGAGATTAGCCAAGGAGACGTTCCTGCTGGGGAGCACACTTCTCATCCGGCCGAGAAGAAGAAAAAAAGGAAGACAAAACGGGGGTCTCGGCGGGCTGCTGGTTCAACCGCTGGAGTCGGTACCGAGCACGCCGAAGGTGGCGAAGGCGACGAGGGGATTACCGAACCCCAACAAGCTGATGGAGATACAATTGTCCTCTCGGACAGTTCTCCAGTGTCGAAGAAGCGTCGGACGTCAGATCCCAAGGTCAATTCCTGGGATTATGTCGAATCGTATCGGCGCTTGAGTTTCGGCCCGGACTTCCTTCCGCCGATCGATTGCCTTCGCCAATCTGAGGCCTATAAGAAACTGGCCCAGACTACTGCCGAGGTAAACCTTTCTCTCTTTTTTTTTTTTAGTTCGTTATCCTTTTTCTTTCGATTGCTTATTTTTAAAGTTCGTTATTTCTGCAGATGGTTGCTCAGACGAACGAGATCGTCGGTTCTTACGACCGCCAGCTCGGAGAATCGCGCCGTAAAGCTTTCGAGGCGAGGGTTCAAGCGGCGGAGCTTCGCAAGGAGCTGCACATATCCGAGGACCGAGTGGAGGCGGGCGATCGTGCGGTGGACCAACTGACTCGCGAGATTGCCGCACTTAAGAGATCTAATGCCGAGCTGGGGTTGGAAAGAGACGCTCTCTCGATAAAGCTGTTCGCGGAAACTTCGCGATTGAGGGCTGGTCGTACCCAGCAGATCTCCAGGAGAAAAGCGGTCACTGAAAAGTGCCAAGTCCGGCTTCAGAAGGTAAAGGACCATTTGTCGGCGGTTGAGCAGGCGAAGAAACCGTTCCTCGTTATCAATCAGGTTCAGGGAGTACTTGATTTCTGTGAGGGCCTCAAGAAGAAGCATGGTATTGTTGTCCCTTCGTCTCGTATCGATCGGCTCGAGAAGCTTAAGGCCGAAAAGGTGAAGGAATATGCCGCGATCGACCTCTGTGAGCTGGATGAGGCGGACTTGGTTGTCACGCCTTTTAGTGATCCGGTGCATCCAGAGGTTTCGACGTCGATGGGCAATGAGGTTCCACCGGGCCTTGACGAGTTCGGATCCAATCAGGCTTCCATGTCGGCTGATCGCGCTGATGCGATGCGGAAGCAAAATGTCTAAGCCCCCTTTTTTTGTGATTTGTTTAGTTTTCTTTTGCCCGAATGGGCTTATAACTTGACCTCTTGGACCGGAGGGTTTTTAAAGTCCAGTATCCGTTTTGTTGTTTTGTCCGAGGGGTTTTTTAAATGAATATCGGTTTTTGATCAATTCGTGTTCTTCAAATGTTTATACTTAGTTGTTTCCTAAGTTATTCTTGTGCCGAACTTTGATATATTTGAAGTCATACATTATACGAACTTCTCGAATCTATCGTACACAATGGTGCCATAATCAGTACGGTCTTAGCCGGGTGAAGAGGATAAATTCGACTGAACCTGTTCGAGGTCGGCAATCCATATTGTAGATCGGCTTACTGTTTTGCGATTGTTGAGAAATCGGCTTACTTGTTTTTGCGACTGTTGAGAAATCGGCTTACTAATTTTTGCGACTGTTGAGAAGTCGGCTTTGATTTGCGAGGAAGGACGTTCGGCTTGACCTTAGAGTGTAGTTTAAGAGTACGTGAACAGTTCATCTTAATATGCTCTAGGTTTTTCTCACATTGGGTCCGAGTGTGCGAGACGGACTCGGCTTATTTGGCTTGGATAATCTGAGAAGTTGATGCGAGACTGATCTCGGCTTTTAAATGTGGAAAGTGTGTTATCCATTGCACCATGAGGATGCGTGCGAGTTAAGCTCGACTTATTTCGATCGTCTGGCCAGGACGTCGATATGGGAACCGTTTGTGGTTGAAAATGCGAACTGTTGAAGTTCGGCAAACGTAAAGTTCGACTTAGAAAATACGAACAGTTGGAGTTCGGCAAACGAAAAGTTTGATTTGGAAGATACGAACTGTTGGAGTTCGGCAAACGAAAAGTTTGACTAAGAAAATACGAACTGTTGGAGTTCGGCAAACGAAAAGTTTGACTTAGAAAATACGAACTGTTGGAGTTCGACAAACTAAAAGTTTGACTTAGAAGATACGAACTGTTGGAGTTCGGTAAACGAAAAGTTTGACTTAGAAAATACGAACTGTTGGAGTTCGGCAAACTAAAAGTTTGACTTAGAAAATACGAACTGTTGGAGTTCGGCAAACAAAAATTTTGATTTAGAAAATACGAACTGTTGGAGTTCGGCAAACAAAAAGTTTGGCTTAGAAAATACGAACTTGGAGTTCGGTTGCAATGCCTTTGCGTAATAAAGTTTTATTGATGTTATAGCTGCGCCTGTGAAGGCTGCCTACGTACCTTCGAGAGAAGGATCAAGCCGTTCGTAGTTCATATTACATAGTGAAATTGAGCCTAAGTATAATAGCTCGGTGATCTTTTTTTTTTTTTTTTTTTTTTTTTTTTTTTTTTTTTTGGCTCGAGATCTAGACTAGATGTAGTAGCGTTTGAGGTTCATCGAATTCCATGAACGGGGAATGGGGCTTCCGTCTAGCTTCATGAGCTGTTGAACGCCTGGTTTGACTACCCGCGTGACCTGATAAGGTCCTTCCCAGTTCGTGCCGAGCTTGCCGGCATTCTTCTCTTCGGTGCCCTCGAAGACCTTTCTCAGAACAAGGTCGCCATCGGTGAAATGGCGTCCGCGGACCTTTTTGTTGTAGTAGCGTGCTGCCAAGTTCTGATAATTCTGAATCCGAAGTAAGGCTTGATCGCGTTGTTCCTCGAGATTGTCGAGGTTGTCGAGCATGATTTCGTCGTTAAGATCAGGATTTTGTACGAGCATCGTCCGACGGATAGTCGGGATGGTGAGTTCGGCGGGGCATAGGGCTTCCATGCCATAGGCCATGTAGAAGGGGGATTGCCCCGTTGACGATCTTGGGGTCGTTCGGTATGACCATAAGACTCCGTCGAGTTTATCTGACCATGTCCCTTTATGAGTATCCAATCGTTTCTTGAGGCCGGCTATGATTGTTTTGTTTGTTGCTTCGGCCTGACCGTTGCTCGGCGGGTATCTTGGTGTGGAAAAACTTAGTCGAATTTTCCACTTAGCGCAGAAGTCGTTGAATAGTGTTGATATGAATTGGGGACCGTTATCGGTGATAATCTCGTACGGAATTCCGTGTCGGCAGATAATGAATTTCCAGACGAATTTCTGAACGTCAGAGGCGAGGATGACGGGATATGCCTCGGCTTCTACCCATTTGGTAAAGTAATCCGTCATGACGAGGATGAACTTTTTCTGCGTAGTGGATCGTCTGAAAGGACCGATGATGTCCATCCCCCATCGCATGAATGGATACGGAGCTGTCGAAGTGGTTAGCAGCTCGGTAGGAAGATGTATCATTGGGCCATGCCATTGGCATTTGTCGCACTTCGCGACGAACCTCTCGCAATCTGCTTGCATACTTGGCCAATAATAGCTTGCTCTCTTGATTTTCAGGGCTAGAGATCGGCCGCCGGAGTGATTGCCGCCATCGCCTTCGTGTATTTTTTTCATGACTTCCAGAATTTCATCGCCTGAGATGCATTTGAGGAGGATTCCTGCTGCACTCCAACGAAACAGTCCGTCCTTGATAAGTATGTAGCGAGCGGCTCGCATTTTGAGTCGTCGAGCGGCCCATCTATCGGCCGGAATTTTGCCATCGATGATGTACATTTTTATCTCCAGTGTCCAATTGGCGGGAGTCTGCTCGTCGGACTGTTCGAGGTCTATTGGCTCATGAAGTCCGTCCGTCTGTTCCTCCGTTTCATCGTCTGATCGGGCCGATTCGTCGACTTGCAGCGTGTCGTTGTTGACTTCGGCGGTACTAGAGTGTTCGGGCTCGGTGTCTTGATCGGGCTCGATGGTTGGAGTCCGTCTCTGTCGACGTAAGACAGGTCCAGTCGCAGGATTTTCCTCGTAATCCCGTCTACGAGTCGTGACGATGCATTGTTCTGTGCTTCCGATACTAGGTTCTGATATACTTTCCACCGGGATCGTTCGTTTGAGGTGAGGGTCGGAGCTCGAAGCCAAAGCAGCGAGTGCGTCGGCTGGAGCGTTTTCGCCCCGCGGAATCTTGGTAAGTTCGAACGAATCGAATTCGGCAACGAGTTGTTTGACGAGCTTGAGGTATGCGTCCATTCGATCATTCTTGGCGTCATACTCCCCGCTGAACTGACTTGCGACGAGCTGTGAGTCGCAGTAGGCGTGAATGCGTGTAACGCCGATGGCTTTGGCCAAACGTAGTCCGGCAATTAGCGCTTCGTATTCTGCCTCGTTGTTAGACGCGTTGAACGTCAGGCGGAAAGATTGCTCCAAGATTTCTCCCGTTGGAGATTTGAGGCGAATGCCTATTCCAGAGCATCGTTGAGACGACGACCCATCGACGTGAATGATCCATTGTTCGGCGGTTATGACATCAGTGTTGACGTATTCCGGAGATAGTTCAATGAGGAAATCGGCGAGGACTTGTGATTTGATGCTTGTCCGGCTTTTGTAATCGATGTCGTACTCGCTGAGTTCGATAGCCCATTTAGCCAACCGACTGGACTGGCTTGGGCTATGTAGGATTGTCCGGAGTGGTTGATCGGTTAGCACGGTGACTGAGTGTGATTGGAAATAAGGGCGCAATTTCCGAGCTGAAACAACAACGGCGAGGGCCAGCTTTTCGAGAGTCGGATATCGCCCTTCAGCTCCATCTAGTGATTTGCTGATATAGAAGATCGGTTTTTGTTCTCCCCGGTCTTCCCGAACGAGGACCCCGCTGATCACCGAGGTTGAGATCGCGATGTAGAGATAGAGGGTCTCGCCGTCTTCGGGTTTTGCCAAAACTGGTGGTGTTGATAAGTATTCTTTGAGCTGCTTGAATGCTTCCTCGCACTTATCATCCCACTCAAGATTTTTGTTTCCGCGCAGCAATTGGTAGAAAGGGAGACACTTATCGGTGGACCGGGAGATAAACCGGTTGAGTGCGGTGATGCGTCCTGTGAGTCTTTGCACATCCCTTCTCGTTGTTGGAGATGGTAAGTCAAGGATTGCTGAGATCTGTTTAGGATTGGCTTCGATTCCCCTTTGAGTCACGATATACCCGAGGAATTCTCCGGAGGTTACACCGAATGTGCATTTGGTCGGGTTAAGCTTCATGCCGTACTCGTTTAGGATGTCGAAACAGGTGTTAAGATGTCCGGCGTGATCCTTTGCAACCAGTGATTTGACGAGCATGTCGTCGATGTAAACCTCCATTGTTTTGCCGAGCTGGCTTGCGAACATCCGATTAACGAGGCGTTGGTAGGTAGCACCGGCGTTTTTTAGGCCGAACGGCATCACTTTGTAGCAATAGATACCGCGATCGGTAATGAATGAGGTCTTCTCGCGATCGTCCGGGTGCATGAGTATCTGATTGTAGCCTGAAAAGGCGTCCATGAATGAGAGGAGTTCGTTCCCGGCGGTGGCTTCGACGAGTCTGTCGATATGTGGGAGTGGGAAACTATCCTTTGGGCAGGCTTTGTTTAGGTCGGTAAAGTCGACGCATATCCTCCACTTTCCGTTCTTCTTCTTCACAACGACCGGGTTTGCCAACCAGTCGGGATACCGAACTTCTGTAATCGATCCTGCGCTAAGTAATCTTTCGACTTCATCGTTTACAGCTCGGGCCTTCTCGGGACCGAGCTTGCGTCGTTTCTGTTTGATCGGTTTGAAGGTGGGGTCGATGTTGAGTTCATGGCTTATTATCTTTGGGTTGATTCCGGGCATATCTGTGACTGACCAGGCGAAGGTCGAAACGTTTCTTTTGAGGAGTCGGATTAAATCCTCTTTGATGTCTTTGTCGAGCTCGGCTCCGATTCCTACGCATTTTTCCGGATTGAAATCATCGATATTGACTTGGACGATCGTTTCGCGTCGCGGCAGATCGGGATCGTTTGGGATTTTCTTCTTATTGATCACGCAGGTGCGGGGAGTGGTCCTTAGTTTGCATTCGTTTATGAAACACGTTCGGGACATCACCTGGTCGCCTCTAAGGGTGAAAACTCCGGAAGGTGTCGGGAACTTGACGCATTGATGATACGTTGACACGACTGCTTTCATCGAGAATATCCACGGCGTGCCGAGTATTACGTTGTAGATCGCGGGTTTGTTTAGCACCAAGAACTTGACCATTCGACATATTCCCCCGGTATACATAGGAATTTTGACCGTTCCTGCTGTCATGGTTTGCTCGCTTGAGAATCCGGTGAGTGGTTCGATGTTCGGTCTGATTTGGTTGACGGGAAAATCCATATTTTTCAGCGTATCCTTGAAAATCACGTTAAACGAGCTCCCAGTGTCGATCAAAATTCGCCCGACTACGACATCACCGATGAGTGTCTCGACGACTAACGGGTCGTTATGCGGCATATGAAGTCCTTCCGTGTCGGCCTCAGAGAAGGTGATCGGCGTTCCGCAGGGTGTAGTCTGATGTGACTGTTTTGCGGCCACTGCTTCCTTACTGTATGTCTTCAGAGCTCGGACGGAGTAGTTGCATGTTTCCAATGCACCCATGATCATATTGACACGTTTTCGAACCTGCGGAGGTTGTTGAGTTTCCACGTTGTCCTCCCGATCTCGTTTCGGTTGTTCGTCGTCGGTTTTGTCTTTCTTTTGCTCGGCAGGCTTGTTCGGTTTGGAGTTACGTCTCCTACCGTTATCGTTACGGCGCGGTCTGTTCGAGGGTTGGAAGGCTCCTTCGACTGGAACTTCCCCCTTTTTGTACTTCATCATCAGGAACTCCTGTAGATGTCGGCACTCTTCGGTCGAATGGTTTCCATACCGGTTATGGAAATTGCAGTACGGTGCGAATTCAGTGGTGTCGGGCTCTTTTGGCTCATCCGACCGAACCCAAGTGTTTGACCAGGATTGCTGAGTTTGGATCGTATTGACGGGTTGTTTCGGGGGAACGTACAGTTTGTCCTTAGTGGCGGGCTGTTTCGTGATTGCGTATCGCCTATCTTTCTCGGATCTTTCCTCCTCCTCCATGATGAAGATATGCGCCCTGTGCAGGATGTCCTCCAATGTCTTTGGATTATTGCGTTTGATCTCCCTGTGGAAGTCCGATTCGTACCCGGTGGCTTTGTAAAGAGCCTCGATTGCGGCTTCGTCGTCGATCGTGCAATGGGATACAACCGCTTTGAAACGTTCCATGAAGTTGCGTAGGGGCTCGTCCTGCTTCTGCTCGAGGGCCCAGAGTTCGGCGTTCTTTGTTTTCTGCTTAATAAACATGGTGAAGCGTTTGAGGAATTTGGTAGTGAGCTCGTTATAGCTGTTTACCGAACTTGGCTCGAGCGTTGAAAACCAATCGAGCGCGGCTCCGGATAAGTTCTCCACGAATAGTTGGCACATGGCTGCGTCCTTCTCGGTTTCCGAGCCAAAACGAAATCGGTTCATTGTGATGACAAACGAGGTCAAGAAGTGTTTAGGATCGGTAAACCCGTCGTATGATGTGATCTTGACTCTTTCCAATCGTCGGACTGGAGTGTTGACGACTTTGTCGGTAAACGGCGTCCTCTGTGACTCTTGAATTACCCGGTCGATCTCTGGCGCCGAACTCGTAGCCTGATGGACTTTGGTCCGCATATCTTGTAGTTGGGCCTGGACCTTGGCGAATTCCAAATTCACGGCGGCTTGGTCCGTGATGTTGATTTCCGAACCGGTCGCGGAGGATCTTCTTGTCGGCGGGTCGATCGTGCCTGGGGGTTGAGCGTCGGTTAAGTCGGACAAGAGATTTCGGCGTAACGTGTTTTCGTTGGCGGGGGTGACCGGGTTTGGATCGAGGATACCGATCTGATTTCGGCGCTCAAAATGGGATGCTATGAGAGATGCGATCCGCTCTTCGTTCTTTTTGTTAATTTCGGCGAACTGCGCTGTCATAGCTTCTATGAAGACGGTCGGATCCGTAAATATCGAAGCAGCCGGAGGCTGTGGAAGAGTCCGAGATGGATTGACCTGATTGTCTTCTCCAACAGGTATGGTCGGAGGGGGTCCTCCTCCGGTTGTCTGTAGTTCGGTATCGATAGGATTGAGCTCGTCGATCCGTGGGTTTTGATCGTCGGTTTCTGAGCCGTTGACGAGGGCTGCGGTGGTATCGACTGGAAGAACCATTGCCGAACTTCAATCAAACGATATCCGAAAGTACTGTTCTATCTGTCCCCACAGTCGGCGCCAATTGTTGATCCGTAAATCACACAAAAAGGGGTAAAACAGTACTTTAGTCGGAATCTCGTTTATTGATCAAGAGTCGGCGATTACAACAGAGTTTAAGTAAGAAGGCAAAGACGAAAGACTTGAGATCGGTAATGAGCTTTCTCTTGTATTCTCTGTCTCTGCGGAAGTTGTGGATGTCTCGAACGAATGAGGCTCCTCCTTTATTTATAGCGTTTTTGAGGCGGTTGAAAGGAAGATTTCTCCTTTTCCGAGTTCGATTAGAAAAAGGAAATCTTCCGGTTCTCTCTCCGAGATAAGGATAAGTTCCTGATATCTCGAAGAGTCGACCGAAGAGAATATTTCCTTTTCCGAGATCGGTGGGGAAAGGGAAATATTCCGGTTTCATTTGTTGTAACGGACTGGGCTTGTGATGGGCCTAGATCGGTAACCGAGATGGGCTTTTAGCGAGATTCCATGCTCGGCCCAACGTTTTCGGGCCGACTTGTCTTTGATCCGAACCATCGTAAACCGGTCTTGATTGAACCGATCTCGGTTCGAACCGAGTTAAACCAGGGGGTGCTAATCCCCCCTCTAACAATATCCATATAATATTTTTTGGGGTATTCAATTTGTGGCAACCCCTAATTATAAGTTCATTCAAAAAAACTGTTTCATAGAAAAAAAAATGTTTTGTATCTTTACCCAAAAAATTGGTTTGTATTTTGTACGTAAAATTTTGTATAATATTTCTTAATGTATCCCTATTGGTTAGAATTAAGATAGATAAATTAAGTGATGATTAAATGTTAGAAACAAGAGGGATACTAGATGTTGCAATTGTTTATAAAAAGTTTGTAAAAAGTTCTTAAAATATATTTTTGTGAAATAGAAAGAGAAATTGACAATGAAAATAGTGTTCCATACATTTTTTTATGTCTGTACTAATTATGGCAGGTATGAATATGGATAATGACACAAAGACGATATTAGCATAAACCATTAATGACTAAACTACATCTCCTAGTCAAATTAATACTACTTTTTATTTATTATATATTAATACCTAAGATTAATAGCATGTTATTTTAAAACGAAAACTATTCGAATATCACTTTATCATCAGATACACAGCTCAGAATAATTCATATTTTTAATACTATTATATTTTAACCCGCGTACCCACACAGGATAAAAAAATTTGGGGACTAAATTTTAAAATATACAAAAGATGAAATGAGAAATAAAATATAATTTACGTGTTATTGATTTAAATATGTTGAATTTATAATTCTTAAGTTTGTAGTGAGAGGATAATATTTTGTTGATTTGTTGTGCAATATGTGTTTTGATGTCTATGTCATATTTTTAACCCGTACTATGCAAAATCTAGATTATAATATGCGTTGTGTGTGGAGAAATAATGTGGAAAATTTATATTGAACAAACACTAACGAAATGGTATGACTTAAATTTTAATGAAAAAGTCATGATTATGTGATTTTTCTAACTTTAAATGATAGCAAAGTTTGCTATCTGACAAAAAAAAATTTGTTATAAAAGTTATATGATGTTATCATATTATGGATATTAGTAGAATATGAGTATCATTTAGTTAAGTATATATCAATATAATCTTAATTGTATACTTTGTTATTATGTGAATTTAGATTACCACACAACTAATTATTTTTTTAGTTTATTAAAATCAAATTTCACAAATTATATATTTATGAGTGTTAAAATGGGCTAAACCCCCATCCTTTTAATATGCCTGGAATCAGTCTGATATCTTGCATTTTTTTACAAACCAACCTACAAAGAACCACAATTATAAAAACATAACACTAACCGTCCCACCATATTAACATATAATATAAATATCTACTAATTTTGAATATTTAAAATTTTATCAAATTAAAATATTTTAATAATAAGATTTATATTATTTGGTCTAATTATGGTTAACCATATTAAACCAAATTTTTTTATATAATTTGGACGTCACTTAAAATTTTAAATTTGAATTAAAATATTTTCTCTACATACAAACATACAATTTACATTTAATTTTTACAATCATGAATTAATGTTATTATATTTTAAATATTTTAATTTAATTAAATAGAGCTTAAATGTTATTTATAAATATTATAATTAATTAAATAGAGCTTAAATGTTAGGCAACATATATAGTTATCCAGATAAATTATATCCTTATATGAATTTTTGCTTGTTTGAAAAAAAAAAAATTACTTCTGTTTTAATAATATAGATTTAAATTTTGTTGACATGGAAGTTAATTAACAAATGGAGTGACTCATGTATTTTATATACTAGTACTACATTAATTATTTTATATTTTTGGTGAAAAACAAACAATCAACATATATCACTTTAGTAAAGATATGCAAAGTTGTTAAAAATAAGAGGTAAATTAGTGGCCTGATTTTTTCTTAAAAACAAAAATTGGTTAACTAAACATGTAAAAACTTAGAACAATTATCTTGAAAAATCATGTTTATGTTAGCTAGGTATATGATTTTTTGGAGGAATAAGTTTGATTGACAGCAACTAATTGCATCAAGCACTCGAAAACTTCTGTATCAATTGAACAAACAAAAATACCTATTCGAATGCAACAAAGACTTGTCATAATAATCAATGTCCATTGTTTTGGAAATTAGATTTTAGACCGGTACGAAGCTTAAAACCGTAAGAATTTATTATAGATTGTGTAATGCAAGAATCAGCACGCGTGGGAGGAGAGAGAGGTTGCACGTGCGCAGTCACCTGACAAAAATAAGTGAGGTTCTGTTAAAAGTTGGACATTAAATCAAAGTGTTAGGATGGGTCGCATTAATGTCCAAAAAGGACTGACCGAGACAAGTTTTTTTTTTTTTTTTGCATTTTACAAGATGTTAGACATGATAGGAAGAATTTTTTCCTCACCTTTTTTTTTTAAACGAATTCTTCAAATTCATTATGTCTAAATCTCGGCTGTGGCTAAAATGACACGGAGTGGAAACAACAGCTTATAAAACTCGAGTCTGCAAAATAAGGTTTTTAATAATTAGGCTGAATGTTAATGATTGAGACTACCACTTTGTTGAAACCGTTTGTCCAAATGTCTGCCGCTAAAACCTACTCGTAGTTTTTCTTGTGAATACCACATCTTAAAAAAAAAAGAGAGTAATATTATCTGTTTCAAATAAATCGTTTTATTTTAAACTAAGAACAATAAACACTTTTAGAAATAGTATTGGATTTATAATCCTATAATTATTTTTTGTTTATTTTTAATTGATTTAATGTTACACTTGTCTCTAATAATTTATTATGCCACTTTTCACTTTTTAATAAATACTCCATAACTCATATTTTACATTCATAATATACTCCACGTTTTACACTGATGATTTACTCCACGTCTTTGATAATCTTAGAACCAATAGAAATTAAGTTCCAATAATTGATATTTGCAATTAAATAATTTTGTAAAAATGAAGTGCATTAATTAGAGTCTATAACACCAATCTTTTAAAAACAAAAACAAAACTTTCAAAATCAATCTATTTGATTCATTTGAAACAGAAGATATATATAATAAACATTGCTTAGTTCATTTAGTACGAGTTAATTTTTAAGTTAGAAATCCATAGAACGTAACTTAACAGTTTTATATAGTTTTAAACGCATCATATATAGTTTATCAGAGTACTATTATCAGAGTATCTTCAATATCAACAACAAAACTAAAATTAAATTTTAACAAAAACTAAAATTAATCATCGAATTACTAATATGAAAATATTATCAGAGTATTTAATAAGATGAGTTAAATCAACTCTGTATTTAGTGTGGACACGATATGAGAAAAAAATTCAGTATAGTAATTTTTTTGGTTCTACTAAAAAACAAACTCGCATGTATTTTATATACAAGTATTGTTATTTCTATATTAGATTATTAGAGTATTTAGAGTGTTTGCATAGCTATTTTTAAGTTGGCAAAGGTATGTTCGCACAAATTTGCTAAAAACAATTTAGTATATATTATTCTTAATGATCAAAGCGAACCCGTTCATTCTTACATTCTGAATTCTTCAAATCTCCCCAAGTAGGATTCTCGATTTTTAATTCAATACACAAATCTATTGGTTCCGTTAAAGTAGCTATGAGAAATAGAACCATCTGATTTGATTCGTTCTCAATAGCCATGAGATGATCATCTTAGGGTGATCTTTTTGTCGACGGATGCTCCTATTCTGTTGAGTCATAATTCGTGTAAGTCGTGAATGAACTCCTCGAACCCGGATCTGTTCTAAAAAAGTCGAGGCATTTCGAATTGTTTGTTGACACAGACAAAGTCAGGGAAATTACTTGAGGTCCTTGTTTTTAACATCAAATTTATCTTGTTTTAAAATTTGAACAAAACCCATTAACAATTTTAAAGAATATTTTTTTAAAAAATTCTTATAACTTTAACAACAATTGAACAAAGCCTTTAAACAGAGCGATAAGATGCCTCGTAAGCCATCACAAATCAACACCTACTAAAACTGAAGTTAATCCATGAAAGACGACTTTATTTTATACTCCATTATTTTACTTGAATAATAAAGATTAAAAGACAAAAAATGCACGTACGGCTACCCATAAACCCAGAAGAAGATTGTGTCAGGTCCGATAATACGACACGATCGATATGTTTCTTAAACATCACTAACACTCAGCTAATATGTCAGTATTTTGGCTTTATAGGCATTTGTATATATTTCGGGTTTTTTTTTGTCGACCAAAGTATATAGAGCTATTTAAAAACTCGACCAAAGCATGTGTCTTCCGAATTCAGCATAAATTATATTGTTAGTGTCTAGCTGGTACGTACGTCATAACCAGAGAAGTTGATGCCTCGTAGCCAAGTCGAAGGGGCTAAAGTTCCACAATTTTACTGACACACACACATGTAAAATATTATAATAATACTTTAATCGATTAAAGAAATTTTATAAATGTTCGTGGCCTCCTAATATCATATAGATGTTTTCACCAAGATTTAAATTACAGTATAAAATAAGGTAGATGTAAGAATAATAATTGATTATGTGTAGGGAAGAATCTAAGATAGGGAGACGGAAAATTGAACTTGGTCGTGTGAGTGTAATGTAGATTGTATTACATAATCACAAAATTTTCTATAAGGTTATATATATTATACTGTATAGTTTATGTGTGGCTAATACGCGATAAATGAGTATTCGTTATAAAGTAACAGAGGCATATATTTAATTTAACTAAATGGCAGACAACACATTCCTTTTGTTTAAAGCTATGCGTTTTATGAAAGTAGATTCCTATATTTTGGTACAACCTTATTCTTCTAATCTCTAATATTCCTCATATTACTGATAAATTAACTAAATTATTTTTCTGTGACAAAAAAGTAATTATTTTTGCTAAAAATCTTCTTATAATATTGTCTTTTATTATATAGCTGATACCTCTAAAGCAATGACGAGTTAGTGTAGTAGACATATAGCCACCTTAATGAATTATATTCCCGTCTGAAAGTCTATGGACATATATTTAGCAAAACAACAAGTCTATAAGATAATAAGTTAATATAATTATAATGTTTGTTATAAGTATAATTTTGTTAAAATTGATTTTAAATATAAAACTGCTCCAAAGCCATGCCCATGATCACTGATTCTCTTTTTTACCACTTGTGTGTTTCCCTCTCTCCATTTTATGTTTTTGTTTCCCAAATTTCTTTGATGAGATCATATTTGAGTGTATATAAAGCCAAATGAGGCTTGTGGGTTTGATTTTAGTAGGCATTTAATCTTTATTTTTAATCAGATCTTTGTTTAAATATCCAAAGTCCAATGTCTTATATGTTATGATAGAAGGAGCTCTAGAGATAGATGATTCTTAATGGCTCAAGAGAGGGTGAACAATGTTTGATTTTTATGTACCTTCGAGATCATGATATATATGTTCTTATGAAAGCGACATTTTTCGTATTCGGGTTTTGATTGATTTTGTTTGTAATATCCTTAACGTAAGTCGGGGATGCGAGATGCATCGCTTGGGGCATGTGAGATAAATTAGAGATATAATAAGGCCATTTGACAATCAAGAATGTTGTTTCTTCCGATACTTTTAATATGAGTCGAGAAAACAATGGCATTGACTTTTTGTGTGAACTTCTTCGTACAGAAGGGTTATTTTCTTGCATCATTCATTGATTTTATCAAGATAGTTTTGCAAAATTTCTCAATTATTTAAAGTTTCTTTAGTTTTTTTCATCACTTTGCCAAAGTGCTATTAGAATGTAGCAGTTTAGCTACTGTTCATGACCAATTTATTTAAAGACAGTGCGATATCTACGTAACTGGACGGTACACGATTTGTAAATAAAGAGAGTACAATCGTCATTAACTCATTAGAGGACAAAAACTAAAAAAACTTCAAATAAGTGACATTTTATGCAAATTTGTTTTTTATCAACATAGCTTCAACACATACCAATATGACCATATTTTAGGCAGAAAGATCACGTTCGTGGATCTCATATGTTTTTTTTTTTTTTTAATAGTCTAGGTTCAAATCTATTGTTAAAAAAAAAAAGAATATGAACGAAAAGAGGATCACAATCATGGATTTAACTCTCATTTTTCTTCTTCCATAATTTCAAAGAATAATAATCAATGTATCATAATCAAGAATATCACATAAAGGTTTTAGTAAACTAAGCAAACAATTCTTTCCATCGGTTCCTCTTTAAGCCTCCACAGTTCATGCTTTACTAAGAAAATGTAAAGAAGCCTTACAAGAAAATATTTTTGTATCTTCCTTAAATGTTCTTACATATATATGCAATGTGTATTTGAAGTGCTTCACATAGTTATATGTATATCGACGAAGCATCCGTTGCACGTCTAGACTACTTGCAAGCCAAGGCAACTATAGATATTATCGCACACCTTTCGGAATTCTCGATTGAAACGTTTCATTTCTCATATGGAGTAGAGTTATAATGTATGATATGATGGTTTCGAACAAAAAAAAACAATATTTCGAGAAAATTGATTGTGGTGTCCTCTTTGATTACATATTAATATCATCTATGTTCAATTAATTTTGTATTTAAATCTTGATCATATCATCATAGTTGGTCCTGGAATTTAAAACGCTAGACTTTGGGCTCAAGAATCTGTGCACTGATTTTGAATTTAAAACTTTTATCATTCGTCACACTTTCCTAAATCATGTGAATCAATAAATTTATTAAAAAAATACCCAAAATATATATATACCCAAGATTTCAAGTACATTTTTCTCTCTAAAACATCAATTATTTTCAAACGAATGGAGTATTAGATTATATATCCGTTAATTTGGATTGTGCCATCTTTCTAAGCATTAGATTCCTAAGCATGCTTTCACAGCATAGCTTTTCATTCTCAACAGAAATCCAACACTAGATAGAGTGTCATCTTGGGGTCTAGATGTTGAAAAAACTTGTCTTCTCTGCTGCTCTTCAAACGAATCCAGAGACCACATCTTCTTCGAATGCTATTACTCCTCTGAGGTATGACAGCATGCTATTTCTCCTTTATCTCTTCAACTTGCCCCAAACTTTTGGAATCCAGCCCTTGTTTGGTTAACAACCGCCACTTCCTCAAAAGAACTATCCCTAGCAGTTCTACAAGGTTGGCAAGTAACAATTTATGAGTTATGGTTGGAATGCAACCGTAGATTCCACCAAGGTGTTTCTCTCCGTCCTCGTCAGATTGTTTTGAAAATTCTCACGGTGGTAAGAAACAAAACCCAAGCTCTTCATAATTTGGGTTCGAAGCATGGAAGCAGTCTTATTGTTCTTCGGTCGTCAAGGTAGCTCAAATTTCTCTTTAGCTACTCTTTCCTCCTCGTTGGTTCACTACAAGAAAACATGTGTATTTCCGACGGCAATTCCGACGGCAATAATTCCGTCGGAAATTTCCGACGGATTTCCGACTAACTTCTCATCCGTCGGAATTCCGTCGGAAATATTAACCCGTCGGAAATCCGTCGGAAATTCCGACGGATTTCCGACGACAATAATCCGTCGGACACTTTTCGACAGATTTCCGGCGACTTTTTGACGAATTCTGATGTTGCCGACATATTGCCGACGGATTTCCGACGACGTTCATCCGTCGGAAATTTCCGACGGATTTCCGATGGATTGCCGACGGATTTCCGACAGATGCCGACATGGTTGCCGACATGGTTGTCGACATCGATAATATCTACTTTATATCCGTCGGAAATCCGTCGGAAATCCGTCGGAAAATGCACAAAATTTTCCTTATAAAAACGTTTCCACGCTTCATTTATAATCACAAAAAAAAAAAATCTCTGTTATCTAATTCCTTACGAAAATGTCTTCTTCAAATCCTTATAATTATTTTCGATCATGGATGGACAAGCCTCATCAAATTCCGGACACGGGCCTAGTTACGGAGGAATTCAAAAAAGGTCTACAGGAATTCATGGCATTTGCGGGTATGCAGAAGAAAGCAAAAAAACCGGTAAAATCTATTGCCCTTGTACCAATTGTGGGAATCGTAGATTTATCGTGATAGATGAAGTATGGTCACACTTGTATTGTCATGGGTTTATGTCGGGTTACAAGATTTGGTATTATCATGGAGAAAATGATACAATGGTGGATAATTATGCTAGTACTAGTGAACATTATATTGGGGATAACACTAGCTTAGAAGAACCCGCAATGGAAGAACAAAGTATTGTAGGTCATGTTCAGATGGTGAACGATGCATTTCGTGAAAGTATACCATCGGTTGCTGAGTATGGAGATAGGGGAGAAGAACCTAATTTAGAAGCTCGGAGATTCTTTGATATGTTAGACGCTGCTAAACATCCGTTATATGATGGGTTTAGAGGTGAACATTCCCCTTTATCAACTGCAACAAGGATGATAGGTATAAAGACGGATTTCAATTTGAGTGAGGAGTGCGTGGATGCAATCATACAAGTGTTTGTAAACTTTTGCCACAAAAAAAACCTATACCTTATACCCTAAACAAGATTTTTGAATATCCGTCGGAAATTTCCGACGGATTTCCGACGGATTTCCGACGGATTTCCGACGGTTTGAGTTGAATCCGTCGGAAATCCGTCAGAAAATTCCGACGGATTTCCGACGGATTAAGATGCCTCGGATAAAACCTGGGTTATATCCGAGGGATTGATTTTTTAGCCGAGGCAGCTGAATCCGTCGGAAATCCGTCGGAATTTTCCGACGGATTCAGCTGCCTCTGCTAAAAAATCAATCCCTCGGATGTAACCCAGATTCAACTCAAACCGTCGAAAATCCGTCGGAAAGTTCCGACGGATATTTAAAAATCTTGTTTAGGGTATAGGGTATAGTTTTTTTTTTGTGGCAAAAGTTTACAAACACTTGTATGATGTATATAAAATAGGTTAACCTTGTATATACATCAAGAAAATGTGTTATATATAATTTATAAATTTTGATGGAAGTGTTTGTATAAGTTATAGTATAAGATATAGTTGATTTATGTGAAATGATATGTTTTGATGTTGTATAATTTTTAAACTAATGCAAAGCTTTTAATATTGATGAACTTAATATATATATTGAATGAAACATGTAAATAACATGTCCCTAAATCATATAAAGAAACCCTAAACCCTAAACCCCAAATATACCCTAATTCTGTCGGAAATCCGTCGGAAATTTCCGACGGATTTCCGACGGATCTGAAAAATTAGACACGTGCTTGTTGACTGACTAATCGACAAACATGCAAGGAATATACCTTATCCGTCGGAAATTTCCGACGGATTTCCGACGGATATGAAAAATTAGACACGTGCTTGTTGACTGACTAATCGACAAACATGCAAGGAATATACCTTATCTTCTCCAATCCGTCGGAAATTTCCGACAAATTTCCGACGGAAATTTCCGACGGAATTCCGACGGACTTTGATATTTTCGAGACCGCGGGAATATCAACCGCGTAAATGAAATTATTTTTCGAAATCCGACGGATTTCCGACGGACATCGAATTATATCGGCGAAACGTAAGTTTTTTTCCTTATTTCTCTCTTCTTCCTCTCTCTCTTCCGTCGCTTCTTCTCCCTCTTCTCTCTTCTTCTTCCTTACCGAAAATCTCTTCTTCTCCCTCTTCTCTTCTTCTTCTTCACAATTTCAGTTTTAATCTTCAATTCATCAACTCCTCTTCTTCAATTCCTCAATTCTTCTCCAACAAAACCATGTAAGTTTAATCAATTCCTTTAAAAAAATTTTATATCATTTTAGTTTTAGGGAATATATTAGTTAGGTTGTTAGAATTCTATTTATGTGAATTGTTAAGTGGTTATAATAGAATTTGTTATTTAGAATAATATTAGTGTTAGGGTTTATGTGTTTAGATTGTTGATTTAGAATTGTTAGATCTAGATATTGTTTGAATTTTTAAAAATATTTGTATATATTAAAATCGTTTTTAAAATATTGTTTAAGTAATAAAAACGTTTAGACAATATTTGTATATATTAAAAACGTTTTTAATATATTTGTTAAGTAATAAAAACGTTTTCATAATATTTGTATATATTAAAATTGTTTTTAAATTTTTTTATAGTAATAAAAACGTTTTTATAATATGTATATATATTAAAATCGTTTATAATATTTTTTAACTAATAAAAACGTTTTTAAAATATTTCTATATATTTAAGTTGATGTTAAAATATTTTTTTAATTATAAAAATGTTTTTATAATATGTGTATATATTAAAATCCTTTATAATATTTTTTAACTAATAAAAACGTTTTTAAAATATTTCTATATATTTAAGTTGATGTTAAAATATTTTTTTAATTATAAAAACGTTTCTATAATATGTGTATATATTAAAATCCTTTAAAATATTTTTTAACTAATAAAAACGTTTTTTAAATATTTCTATATATTTAAGTTGATGTTAAAATATTTTTTTAATAATAAAAACCTTTTTCAAATATTATTTTAGAAATAAAATCGTTTTAAATATTTTTTATAGTAATAAAACGTTTTCTAAATATTTTTATATATTAAAACTGATTTTAAAATATTTTAGCAAATTTTGAAATTTTTTGAAATATTTGAATTTTTAGTAAATTTTGAATTTTTTGGAAAATTTGAATTTTTTGGAAAATTTGAATTTTTCCTAAATATTTTTCCGGAATTTTCAAAAAAATTTGTAACTTTTAAATTTTTTGTTAATTTACTAACAATTTTACCGTTTTCCGCAGGGATCACGACGAAGTTCTTCAGTTGGGAGGCGGCAACCAAGGACGCCGTTCTCGGGGTTCTCGGTGTACGCTTCCTCCGTGACCAACGAGCTCGGGAACTCACATCCCAGATTCCCAGCAATCCGCTGCTCGGAGCCACATTGAGATCGAGGAGCTAGTCCGGCAGCCTAACCGGGGCCATTGCATTCGACTCGACCCGAAGTTTGAGGACGGCACTTGGTAAGAAATTTTTTGTACATTATTTCAATTTATTTAGATTTTTAAACTTAACATATTTATATCTTTTCATAATGTTTTCAGGTTTAAGCTGTCGACTCAGATCACCAAGGCGATATTACGGATGCTCCACAACATGTTGGACAAACCGTACGAGAAGTATTCGGACATGCCTACCGAGGAGAAAGACGTGTGGCACTGGACTTTCGCGGTAAGTTATTTATTGATATATTATTTATTTTGAATTTCATTTTGTCAATTTTTCTTTTTGATATGTAACATATTTTTTTAAAAAATTGTAGCAAGAGTTCACGTGGGACTCTCATCATACGCGCAAAGTCATTGACACATTCGACAAGTATGCCGCAAACTCGTACTCGAAGCACATGTACGAGTGGAAGCAGAAGTGGAAGCACAACAAAGACAAGCCGAAGGACCTTGACGACGACGTCTGGAAGGGCTTCTGTGAGTACTGGAGTAGGCATGCGACGAAAAAGACCTCCGAGCAACAGTCGAAGAACCGAAATAGCCAACGAGGCGGGAAAGGGGTCTACATCCACAACGCGGGCGCAAAAACCATCGAACGGGAAGCGATGGAAATGGTAAGTTTAATTTAAATTTTTTATTGTTAATTCTGTTTTTTATATTTATTTAACTTAACAAATTTTCGCAGGCGAGAGAATCTGGTTCCGAACCCGATTATCTTCAACTCATCGAGAATAGACACACCAACAAGAAAACCGGTCAGATACAGGACTTGGGGATGCGGGATGTTGTCGAGAAGAGCAAGAAGACGAAGCTGGACCGTGAACTATCATCGCAGCTCACTATCGAAGGATCGACGTCCTCGAACTCTTTGTCCCGGGAAGAGATAAACCAGATTGTACTTGAGGTAAGTTTTAATTTCATTTCGTTTTTTTTATTTTCGTTATTTATTTATTATCGGTTATAATTATTCGCAGCAAACCCGGCAAGTGAAAGGTCGATTCGCTGGGTTAGGCACCCTTCCGACCCAGGAATCTTCTTCCTCGCTTCCTCGTTATCCTTCGGAGTACCGGGTAGAAATCGAGAGGCTCACCCAAACGGTGAAAGACCGTGACCAGCAGGTTGAAGAGCTACGGACGGAGCAACAGACTACCAACAAGAAGCTCTCATGCTTGGAGAAGATGATGGAAAAATGCTTCCCGCAAATGTTTCGGGATAATAATCCCGACGACGGAGATTCTCCAACCGTTTAAATATTTGCTTTTAATGCTTTTTTTGAACAATTTATTTTAATGTGTAATGAATTTTTTAATTTTGTTTAATGAATTTTTATATTTTTATATTTATTATTTCTATTTTTAATTTATATTTCAAATTTATATAATTTTAATATATAAATTTCAAAAAAATAAATAATTAAATAAAATTCAAAATACCAATTCCGTCGGAAAACCGTCAGAATAAGTTACTGTAACATCCCGATTTCTTGTATATGCGGAGAGACTTATAAGAATTGATTTGGCTACCTATGACACCAAAGTGCACTTACCTTTTCCGATCACTTGCCCGAAAGAACTCCAGAGTTAAGCGTGCTTGAGCTGGAGTAGTCTAAGGATGGGTGACCTTCCGGGAAGTGATTCGCGGTATCGTGTGAGTGAGGACAAAACACGGGGAAAGATCACGTGGTGATTGCAGGGTCAGTAAACAAGTATTACAAGCCTCCCGGACTAACGCACCGGCCGTCGGACAAGGGTGGGGCCCACGGGCCGAGAGAAGGCATGGGGCCCACAGGTAGGGGTGGTCGGGGCGTTATAGTTACCGTCGTAAATCCGTCGGAACCTATTTCCGACGAAAAACCGACGGACTTCCGAGACAACTTCCGATCAAATTATCCGTCGTAACTCCGTCGAAAATAGTTACCGTCGGAAATCCGTCAGAAATATCTTCCGACGGATTTACGACGGACTTCCGACAAATTCATTCGATCACCATCCGTCGGAAATTCTGTCGGTAATATATCCGTCGGAAGTCCGTCGGAAGTCCGTCGGAAATTTCCGACGGATTTCCGACGGCATTTCCGACTGAATATCCGTCGGAGTATCCGTCGGAACGTACGCGGTCGGAAATGTCTGACGGCTTTCCGACGGCACAAATCCGTCGGATTCCGACGGAAACCATATTTCCGACGAACTGTAACCGACAGCTTAAATCCGTCGGAAATCCGTCGGAAAATACCATTTCCGACGGATTTCCGACGGATTTGACCGTCATAAATATCCCTGTTTTCTTGTAGTGGTTGGTGATCATAGATTTTGCTCCTTCTGGTTGGTGGTAATTTTTGATAGGGATTGTTGTGATAGACGATCTCTATTCCTCTTTGTACCCTCTGCCTTTTCTTTTTTTCCTTCAGCTATGTAGCTTTAGTTTTGGTTCGCTTTTTGATTTCTTGTATCCTTTTAACATTTTATTATTTCAAGTAATCCCTAAAAAAAATAAGTTGTATCGTCATAATATGCTAAATAGTTTAAAACATATTATGTAAATATTTAATAGTGATAAAAATGAAAATTATTTAAGACATAAAGGTTACGGAAGTTCAACCGTAGACTCATTACTAAAGAGATATTAGACCCAGTGACCAAACAGTTTATTCATTGTCGTTATCGTTATCGTTATCGTTATCGTTATCGATGTCGATATCGATATCAGTGGTATATTTGAAAATATCTTAAATATGTATATAGGTCCCAAACGAATAACGATGATGTGAGACTTGTGAGTTACTAAAATTTTCCAAGAAATAACACATAATAAAATAACATGGACTCTAAAATATTATAAGAATTGAGCGATCGTATTCAGCTCCATTATGAAAAAGGCAAATGATAAGCGTTAGGTAAGGAAAAGAATATATATCCGATTATTGGCACACTAAAGAGTTAGTATCGAGTATCAACGCACGTAAATTCTAAAGTAAAATCTTTATTTATTTGTTAAAGAAGAGACAACTTCGTACTCGTCGACATCTCCCTATCTGAATTTCGCTTGTATTATTACTTTATAATCAAACAATATATATATAATGTAAACTCATAATTTGGTATATCCGTTGTTAATTCAATTCTAAAATGTAAGCATATTATTAGACTATTGATATTTTTTTAACTGCGAAATTTTATTTTACAGGTGGATCATTTTTATAGGTGTCTTATTTTGTAAATTTGTTTTCTCCGAATTGGAAAACCAATAAAAAATTTACCTTCTAATTTATATGTGTGATTGAGAAAAGAAAAGTGGATCATGTTTTTTTTTTAATAACAATGTTTTTTTATAGGATTTCTTTGCAAGATAACTATTGGGGAGCCAAAATTGGTTAAAACAAAAATAGTAATGAACCATAAATAAATAGTGTATTTTTCACACGTGTTTTCAACAAATAATGTGATATAGTGTAAAATAGTGTATCATAATATAAAATAACATGTTAAAAATATGCTTTATATTGTTAAAATATGCTTTTAAAGAAACACTAGTTTTGGAGATCTTCATCAAAGTTATAGACAATTAGTTATCTTTTCAATAGTAGTAGTTTCAACTTATTCGGGGTTGTATTGAAGGAGTTACAACCATTAAATGGATATATGCCCACTAAATCAGCTGTAACTATAGCTACTTCAATACAACCCGAATGAGTTGGAACCACTACCATTGGAACGATAACTCAATTTACTATAACTTTGATGAAGAGCTCCGAAGCTAAGTTCAAAGGGAAGGCTTCCATACAAGTAGATATTTCATCAAGAATATGTGTCTAGAAGATCTAAGCGTACGAAAGCCTTCCTTTGGACCTCTTCATCAAAGTTATAGTAAATTGAGTTATCGTTCCAATGGTAGTAGGTTCACATCATTCGGAGTTATATTGAAGGAGTTACAACCGATTTAGTGGACATGTATCCATTTAGTAATTAGCATTTGATTTTTTGAATCCTGATTTTGCGTGGTCAACGATGAGTTGGAGAATTGTTTTGCAACTACGATTATTGAGGATTATTTGTGCTAATTGCAAATAGTTGAGGAATAAAATGAACAATTTCTCCAAAATCCATGTTATTTAAAGAAACACTAGATAAATGAACCAAATTATTTTTTTACCATCGATCCTCCATCGATCTATATATAATCCCCCACCCCACCTACCCACCACCATTTTACGTTTAAACAAGAAGATGGAGTTAGTCCGAAAAAATATATATATAAGGTATCAATTATTTTTTTTATCAAAAAAACCACAAAATCAAACTTCCAAAATACCTAATTTAAAAAAGAATGGTAGTCCACTCTGACTAAATGTTATAAAGATCATCTGCATTCCAAATAGGATACCTAAACATATTAACACCAAGAACTATAACTAGAAACATACATATAGTCACTTACCGATCATCAATTCGAACACGACAACGACAGTGAGAATAACCCATCCAAAGTAACGGCTGAGATTCAAATTAAATGTTCCTAGAACAAATATTGAACACAAATCATAAGAACAACCCAAACCGAATCTTATAAACCCTAACATGGGCCAATTTCAGACTTTAATGAGCCAAAAAAATTTAACCGTTGTTTACCAATAACAATTTCGGACATTCAGTTTTTTTTGGAAAATAAAAATTAACATGGGTTTAAATAATGGTTTAACTTAGCTTGCCTCCTTCCGTCATCTTAATTATTTTAAGACATGGCAAAAAAATGGGACAGTCTAAAAGAGGTGGACCCTATAATATTTTTTTATTTTATTTTTCACTCTAAAATATATTACCAATTAGAGCTTAAAATAATAATATACTCCCTCTAAACACTAACTAATTAGAAAAATTGACCAATAAAGAGAGAAAAAAAAAATGTATCATCAACTAAACAAATACATAGATGAACATAAATTTAAGTTTTTTTATAAAAAGCTAAAAATAAACATTACGTAGATTTTAAATCGATAGAAATAATTCCAATAATTACGAGACAAAAAATGAAATAATATTACACAATTAAAAAAAAATAGAAAAATGTTTACCACTACGCGCTGATCACACCCTAATATCTCTATATTATGTTTTAAGAAGTTATTTAGGAAAATAAGTTTTTTTATGTAAGTTATTACATATTATGCCATTATAAATAAGAAAAGATAACTAAAATAGGAAATAATATGTAAAATATTTATTTCCCATTAGAGATGTTATTTACTATTTAGTTTCTTAATTATTATGATATTATTAAATAATAATCAATCCGTACATATTCAAAAAAAAAATCGAGATTTTGCAATATTTTTCACTATGATTATTATATTTTATTTGAATATATATCAAAACAAGAGTTTGGAAAATATTTTACTAATTTTATAAAGTTAGACACGAGATTTTTTTTTTTTTTTTAAGACTTTGTGAACTGACCACAAAAACCATAGTCATCAAGCGGTGCATATTAGAGTTATGTTTTCAAGATTTTAAGTTTTTGTGGGTTAATCTGAATAATATTTTAATTCATTGCAAAATGGGTTAAGTAGAAAAGTTAGTCCGGGTTGACATTATTAAATATAATCATTAGTTACACATATTATAAAATTTAGATCAATTTATTTTTTCTTAAATTTCAAAACAATTTTTAAGATCAAATTATTTCGCGTTATATAGTTAGAGCGGATTGTTTTTTTTTTTAACATCTGATTGATTTTATTAAAGATAATGCTCATAAAACAGAGCAGGAACGAGTTCCAGAAATAAGAAATAATAGAACAGAGCGGATTAAATCCTAATATATATATACTATAAAACAGTGTATATGCCCTTTGCACTCAACGACGAGAAGAAGCACAGTATGATGTGTTATATGATGTGTAGAGGCCTTTACGTAGCCCGTTTAATTTGATAGTGGGCCTTAATGGTACGACAATACAACTAATACAGGCCTTTTTCCCAAGTTTCATATACAAGTTTAACTCGACAAAAAAATTTAGTTTAAGAGGAAACAAAATAATTGACATTGGTATTCACGACCGGCTTTAAACTTAAGAAAATCATCATGGACTTGCAGCCTTTATTTTTATATATAAATATTAGCTAACCTTCCGTTTGCAATATATTGTTTAGTCTATTGGTAAATTCATAATGCCCCTTTTAAGAAGATTTTGAATTCAAAACTTCAAACTTGTTTTTAATATATATGTTTAAATATATATTGTTAAAAAAGTGCAAAACGTGTTCTTCTTTTTTTAGCTTGCGGTTTTTAAAATTCAGAACCGACTGATATTTCAATTTTTACGCAGTAAAACAAAACTATTGTTTCGCTCTTACTAGATATGAAATTAAATAGGACATTGTATTAAAATTATCATTTATATTTCAGGATCTTTACAAACGACTGATCTTGACCAAAAACCCCCCCAAAACATTTGGTTTTACTTTTAAAACAAATGAAGAAGGGTCTTGATATAAATAGACGTGCATGTGGTTACCTTTTTATTCATGCAACGTGCACGTATTTCAAAGTGTGTCTTAGTTAGAAAAATCGTCTAGAAACAGACTTTTTTTTAATTAACTAATAATGCTGTATTATCCTAATTGAATATAACGGAGGGAGGGAGAGAGAGAGAGAGAGACAAAGATCAATTGATCTGGTCAACCGAATTACATTAGACATCAGACGATAGATTAAAAACGGTGATATGTTTGCTGAAAATATTTATTTATCAATTTGTTTTTTGGGTCTGAAAAGATATACGGCCATTTATAAGAAAGAGAAAAAAATGATAGACGGTCGAAAGACTCAGAACGGTTTGTATTGTATATATAATGCAATCACTTGTAGATGAGGGAGTAAAACGGAAAATATTAATTTCGGTAGGGGTAATTTTGAAAATGATGGAGAGCTTCCAATTTCAGCATAGAGTGAGGAGAGAAACATTTTGGGGATTTTTTTGGTGAACATAAGAGAACAGCCACAAGACGTGTTCACATTAATGTAAGTAGTTTTGTTTGGGTTTGGGTCTCTTGGGGGAATCTGATGGACGTTAGGTACTTTGACTATGACATTTTCTTATTTTTATGGACATGAGCAAAATTAAAATGGGAGCCAATAATTCTATCCCATTATCGTATTATGTTTCATGATTTCGTTGGATATTTTCGAATTCCCTCTTTTACTTTTCAAATGTGAAAATTCACTAATTATTTCCTTAATAAGTCTTTTTCTGCATCTCCTTTTTTCTTTTCTTAATTGAGTAGTTGTTCTGACTACATACTCCCAGAGAAGAAAACAATTCTTACACTTGATCGGCTTGTCGTTATATACCAGAATTTTTTTTTTTTTTTTTGAATATTTATATACCAGAAAATTTCATCTCATGGTATATGATAAAACTTTAAAAGTACGTAAACTTTCTATCTCAAACTTTCCAATTTGAACCAGATTGATTAAATTTCATTTAAGTGTTGTAAAGATGATACATACAAAACCTTATAAGTAGGGGTGGGCATTTCGGTTTAATTTCGGGTTCGGTTCGGGTTCGGTTCGGTTCGGTTAATTCGGATTGAATAAAACTCTAGCCGAACTCAACCGAAATAAGTTTGGTTCGGTTTGTGTTCGGTTTGGGTTTAGTTCGGTTTGGTTTAGTTCGGTTCGGTTGTACTTTGGTTTGGTTTTAGTTCGGTTTTAAAAAATCAACTTATAAAAACAAGAATCCTAACGAAACGTAAACAAAACGAAGTCATAAAAAAAACCATTCCCTAAAATTTTAAAACCAAACTGAAAGTATTTCACTTAATCAAAATTAAAAAAAAATTAAAAAATTTATGGTTTCGTCTTTCCTTGCCACTAAAATGAATATACAACAAGTCAATAACTTAAATATAAGTTATTTATACAAGTTAATGTTTATTCATCTCTTATATGAGTCATTATAGGCTTATATCATTAATATAAAACTATCACCATATGTGTTATTATTTTTAATATTATTAATTAACTAATTAACAAAAACACATTGGTTTATCGGTTCGGTTCGGTTTTAAACCGAACCAAACCGAACCATTCGGATTGAGAAAAACTTCAACCAAATGGTTGGATATTAACTATGGTTTGGTTTGGGTCGGTTTGAGTTCGGTTTGGTTCGGTTGGTTCGGTTCGATTCGGTTAAAATGCCCACCCCTACTTATAAGATAGATAATTTTTTTTTTTTAAAGTACGTCCATATTTTATTGATGTTGAACGCAGAAGAAAAATACAGTTTTCGATAAACTCATATTACATTACATTACCATCATTAAAATTGTATTTTTTTTTATATACTTTAGGGGTAGATTCCATGTTCATAAATAGGCTCAGACTAATCTTCTGGGGAAGGACAATTCACGGATAAGCCCTCTCCCGAGTATTCAAATGGATCGAAAGCAATGACTCATATCCGTGTGGATGTCCGGAACAAATGTGTGTTATAGTTTCGCATAACAAGAATATCGAAACCGGAATGTGTTTGCATCCAAAATCTATCTCTTACCACTTGACCACAACGTTTGGACTAAAATTGTATTTTGGGACATGCGATTCCTATAAAAACTCAACATCTATGGAATGAGACATAGAGGAAAAAGAAGAGAAGAACACACTTATTAAGTTATCAACTAGGGTTTTAGACTTTTAGGTTGTGACAAAACATATATTTCATAATAATTTTATTTTTTAAAGCTTGCGATTCGTATCAAAACTCAAGATCGATGGAAAGAGACCATAGAGGAGCAAGTGAAGAACACGCATATTAAGTTGTCAACTAGGGTTTTGGGTTGTGACAACATATATTTCATAATTATGGTTCTGCAACATGTGCGGTGACTTTTATTATTATACATTTATTTTATTTTATTTCATTTTTAAAAGGATTTAATAGGAGTCGATACCTCTTCAGTTTAGTGGTGTCTTGTTCACGCATGCGGCTGCTAAAAACTGTTGTTTTAGTTTTGTTTTCCGTTTTGAAATATGTGTCCTTTTTTAAATAAGCGTTGTTTTACTTTTCAATGTAGGATTTGATATGGAATACTTAATTTAACCTCAAATAAAAATTTAAAAATATATAAAAGAGACGATAAAATCAACTTATTTTTTGTAAGGGTATAATATATATTTTTAATATGTTTAATGTATGTAAAAAATGTAAAAATAATTTTATTACAAAAATGATGGAGCATTAACAAATTTCATTGAAGTTTTAAATTGTGATTTTTTTTTTTTGATAAAGGTTTAATGGCGATTTGCGGGTGGCAAAATTGGAACAAATCAACCGCATTTGGTCGTAATTCAAATATTGTTGTGTTGTTTAAACTATTCGTGTAAACGTGATTTGATCTAACCAGTAATTAAGTCTGGTCTAACAAAAATGGTGGTCCGAGACAAGAAAAAAATATGGCCATTTGTAAAATGTAAAATATAAAAGTTTTAAGTCATAATTCCAATTTAATTTGAAAATCATTAGAAAAAATGAAATAAAATAACTTGATATAAAAAAAGATAAGTATAATTTTTTTTTGTGGCTTTATAAAAAATGGGTTTCAAATTTAAAAATTAAAACCTTACAACTTATTAACTTAAAACTAATTTTATAGCTTATCAAAAATTAAAAAATAAAGTGGTTCAAAACCATGGCCTAATCTGCCTAGCCTCTGAACCAAATATGGATCTAACGCGTAAAAGTTGGCGTGAATGGAAAAGTTGTTAAGCAAACGTAAGGATATTTTTGTTCCGCAATTGGTACCTTACTAGATTCAAATCTGATTCCGATGTGTTTCATTCGTCCTGTTTGCTTATATTCAGTACCTTACTACATGTATCGTTACTTACAAGGGACGAGCAAGAGTATTTTACGAGCAAGAGTATTTTACGAGCTGCTACAAGTCCGACACAATCGAGGGCAAATTGTCCACAACTGATCTTCACTTTGTAAACTGTACAATCCAGTTCGTAGTTTCGTACTGTTTTTCTTTAATATTAAAAAGCAAATGTTCTTTCCCATTATTTGTTAGTTTTCCTTTCCGTATAAATTTTCGTAGTAGAGAAATGGAAAAATCAGTGAATCATAAATTTCAACGTATCCATTTGAAGCTATATGACTCATAACTCACAAGTACTATTCGTTGTAATAATCTGCAACTTTAATACCACTTGAAATGAGTGCCTTTCTCACATTTATGTCTCCTCGTTTTTGGAGTATCGTTTTGGGATTCTCCGTAGAAAGGTCGAAGACTTTTTTTTCTTCATTAAGTAGGTAACTTTCTTAATGTTGATAAAGTTTTGGATAAGTTTTTTCAACTTTTCTTGACTATCTGTATAGTGTATACCCTTATTAACCACATAATTCAATGTTTTTCCACTTTGTTTAATCATTGTTTTAAGTGATTCTATCCCATTTGTCCTTTTTAACTGAATTTTATTTTATCTATTTTACAAAAAAATATCGTTAAGTTTTTTACATTATTAGTTTTAAAACATATCTATTGTTTTACTACTAATTTACCAAGTGATTTTTTTCTCTAATAAATAAACTGTGTTTATAATAATAAAATTAAAATAAGTTTAGAGTTGCATCAAATATATATGTAAATTTATATTTGGTTTTGGCAAATTAAAACAAAATCACAATTTGGTCCTTCTCTTGGTCTATGAACTTCATTCCGACACATTACTTTGAAAGGTTTGAAAGAATTGTGTACTGATCCGCAGATTACCACGAGATAATTCTCTATATTTTGTTTTCACTCATATGATATTGAAACTATTTTCCAATAGATCACTTATCTTTACATTACTTCAATTCAAATATGCTTAATCCTTAAGTTTTGTCCAGAGGAGTTACGGACAAAGTAAGTAAACTTTAGTAAACTTTATTTTAATCTATTCTCATGCATGTACCACTGTATAGTTACCACTAATTTGAGACGGCCTATATTTGAATATAAAAACTGTAGAACAAATTTGACAGGTAGACCAGAGTCACCAGAAATCAAGATATTGAGCAGAGTTACATTTTGGCGTTTTTTCTCTCACTCATTTGTTTTTAAATACATCAATGATGAGCTTAAATGGCGTGGGCGTGAAAAAAACAAAAATAGTGTGTGGGGGTACGTACTGGCAAAAAATGCCAATGAAATCCACAAATTTTTGTTCCACCATTTGGCTAAATTTAAAAATAAAATCTGTCACTGGCTGGAAAAAATATAGTTGTGAGGCCTTTTTATGATTTTTGTGCGTATTTTAAACTAAAATGGAAGTGACACAAAAACGTCATCACTCATCACCCACCACTGGAGTCTGAAACCAATTGTTTTTGGATATCAATTAAATGCTATTGAATTTATTGTAACATTCAAATCACGATAATATAGTACTCCTTAATTAAATAAAAGATGCTGAAATTGGGTATCGCCATTTTTCTTCTTCATTCTTTTATCACGAGGCCAATAATTGAGAGCAAAACTGGAATTAGAATTCCACAGAGGATATAATTACAAAATAGTATATTTTATTGTTTTGAGTTTGATTTTTTTTTAAATTGTGCTTGAGTGGATTCGAATCAAAACATGGCATCCCTTAGGATCTTCACATGGCCAACTATATAGATGTTTGATGTTTCCATTCTCTCTTTGAGAGTATGATCATGCCATTGTCCCTACCCTATTATCACCACCTACTCTACTATGTAAGTATACCCATGTGGAAAATTATATCTACACATCTACCCATATTCATGGTAAGTGGAAAATTACTCTAATTGTATATGATGATATATAGACCCTTTTTTTTTTGTAATAACACAGCGATAATAATATTATAATGACTATACTATATGTTATGATCCACTGATCGGACCTTTTTGACAAAGAGTATGCAATTATTTTTAATAACCAGAAAAATGTATTTTGTTGAAATTGATATTCACTCATACTGTCAGACATATAACTCATTTTCATCGGATTTTACTTATATATATATATATATATATGCATGCATAATACTATATACCAAACAATTGTTGGTCATTCTCTCTAACTCCATTGGCCAAATTCTTCACGGCATCCATCTTGTGTTGTGAAGTAGCCAAGTAGGCTACGTACATCCTTTTCACGCACACAACACACATATATGATAGTTGTGTACCGGTGAATTGATTTGTGGATATTCTACGCGAAAATAATAATTTTTGCTAGACGTGTTTTTTTTTAAATGCTGTAGAATTCACATAATAGCAGTTGTAGATTTTAGAAAATATGTGGGTTTAATTGTTATATATCTTGGAATTGTTAAAAAGAAAAAAAAATAGAAATGTGCTTTACTGATTCAAAACGAATATATTAACCATGGAAATGCAATGCATATATCATGCCCGGTGTACAAAATATAATATGGCAAGTCCCAAGAGTTAATTTACATTGACCACATATTTCGATCAAAGAAAAATGTTAGTTCACATTGACCACATATTTTGATCTAAATACTAAATTACATTTTTGGGGGGTCATACCTATTGCTTTACATTTTTTATAGAGCATAAATTCTTCTAATTTTTACCGAGCTGTCATTATTCTTCATGTTGTCGTCTAGAACTTAAATTTTGCGAATATAGTTTTTAATTGAATTCTATCCGCTTTTTGAAAACAGATGCAAATAGTGATAGTAGCACCACACGGGTTAATTGGACTTGATTACAAGTAAGTGACTCTAATAAGTGTCGTAATAGTTAAAATCCTGATTCGACTAATTTCTAGAAGTGGCAAAGCAAGTGTTTGAAACAAAAAAATTAAAGTAATTATTATAACTTTGCTGCAAATATATCCCCAAAGAAAGTTTGTAATTATATAATCTTATCCAGTAAGTATGAGTTCTACATGTAATTATTATCTAGTTTAATTTTGTTTCCGGCATAATAATTTAGATTAGAAAATAATTATGAGCTTGGGAGCCTGTATAATTAACCAAGTAGTGGGTGCTAACGTTGACCGTATAATTAACCAAGTAGTGGGTCAATCGAATACACCAGTTAGTATGTTACTACTATTCCTCTTTACTTATATTTTATTTCAGAGTTAAACTAAAATTTAAATTCTTGTTTTATTCTCTCTGATTATAAATAATTGGTATGTACCAAAAAAGTTTGGAAAGTTTGGAATGTTTGGACAATATTTATATGATATTTCTGAAATAGCTGGACAAAAAAACCAAAAAAATTAGAGACGCATATTGAAAAAGACAATACCTCAGTAGAACATGAGTTGAAGTTGATGATATCTACACTATATTGTCAAGAGCGCGCTATTTGATATTAAAGAAATTTATTCGACCAAACAAAATATTTTTTTTTCAATGAATATTCCATAGTTTTACCAGTATTTCTGCAATTAGATTTGAATAAATATTTTTGCTTCTGAATTTGATTTTATTTTTTCAAGATTAAAAATTCTTAGGTGAACAAGGAAAAGTAGTTATTGATACAACCAATTGTATTCGGAAATTGTAAGTTTATTACACGAAAAATTATATAAGAGTTATAGAGTCGCATGGTATTCCAGAGAAATATATATTTTATATTTCGTTTTAAGTCTTTCAAACACGTTTCTCTACGAACTCTTTTTTTTATTTATGTATCATATACTTATTTATTGTTTCCTTTTCTCTTTGGGTAGATAAAGGATTCATAATTGTACAAGAACAAACACATGTATTTCTATTTGAGCAAAAATTTGTTTAAAACGATTTAACAAAAAAAAAAATTGTTTAAAACGTTGAAATGTAGTGCTTTCTGCTGGTTGATAGGTTATTTGCTCAGCTTTTATAATGGAACAGTATTAACTATTAAATGTTGTCTGTAATACTTTTTACTATTTAATTAATATTTATGATCACAATAATTAATAGGTGAGTGGATTTCTTTTCAGAAAAAAAAAGAGTGTGGGTTGGTGATTTATTACATCATCCTCAAATCTAAAATTTTACTTTTTGAGGTAAAGGCAAAATAAAATAGTTTTGATTTTGACAAATGAGACCCCATGACGCTACCGTATGCGTCAACGTCATACAAATAAAATCTTCCAATCACAAAACAGACCAATTGGGCTTGATTTTCGATTTATGTAAACTTTTGGGGTTTTCGAACCAAATATGTTTTTTCCATGTGAAACCTTCACTTACACAATTATACCAATGACTGGCACATGGTAATAATTTCATAGCACATAACTAATCACTTTAATCAAAAGAAACAAGCTTATATTATTTGATTCTTGTCGTGATGAAAAACATAAATTTCGGAATAAATGTGAATTGGTTATTGGTGTAACTACGAGCAATAGTTTTTTGTTGTCAACAGTTTCGTACCATAAAATTGTGCTAATACTTTATTTGGAATATTTTTGTTATTATATTACGTCCAAAATAATAATTTAATACATATTATGGATGTATTACTTGAGGTAAAGATGCCATGAAATTGAAGAGATTCATAGGATATAATCTATTACTTCTTCACAGACAGAAACTCTCTAATATATTTTCCGTTTCACATACAAATGATATGTTTAAGACTTTTATTTTTGTTTGATATTAAGTGATAGTTAACTAATTTCGTTGTAATTTTTTTGAAAAAATTATCTCTTACAAATTTCATAACTGATAAACAAAATATGAAAAAACACAAATATGCTAAAAAAAAAGTAAGTGTGCAAAATCTTAAACACTCGCTTGTAATGTAAAATATACTAAAAAATTATTGGGTTGAGAACTCAATAATTTGATTTATTTTGCTATTATTTCATTCATTTCACAAAACGTGTCGTTTTATAAATTTTATTTATGTTTTACAAAAAGTGTTGTATTGTATCTTTAAAGCTGGTTTTTAAAATTACATTTCAATTGTATTCCTATTATTTCAACTTATTAATTGGAGAGATAAATTTATTTAGTGTATCATTAAATAATACAATATAGATTTACATATTTTTCTTAATACAGTAAAACCTCAATAAATTAATAATACCGAAACTTTACAAATTTATTAATTTATAAAGATATTTATTAATTTATAAAAAAAAATATTTTCCGTCCATAATCTTCTAACTAATATATTTTTAAAACTTTTCAGATATATTAAAAAAATAAATATAACATTAACTACTATAACATTTTTATATTTAAATTAGTAAATACCATAAGAGTAAACTAAGAAGATAAAAAGAATAACTATACATTAAAAATTGAAAATAAATAACATTTGAAACAAAATCAATTTTGTCGCACGTCATTTAATGGCTACGCCGACCAATGTAACCTCCGAGACAGTTCCGTTGTATTTTACCTGATGCCTCCTTTGATATCGAAGACTAGAAGAACAATAGAATTTCGAACAAATTGATTAGAGAACCCAGAGCTCGTATCCTAGTGGTTTGGGAATTTCAATAGTATGAGTATGTGCCATACCGTTTTGGGTCGAATCCTCTTGGCCACATTTTCACGTTTAAATCAGCAAATAGATGTCGTGTATCCCGATTATTGGATCGCTGAAGATTAATTTTGGGCCTAATAAATCTTTGGATACTCCAGTTTATCAAAAAAAATAAAAAATAAAAAAAAACAAATTCATTAGAGAAGTAGATGAGTATATAAAACTTAAGACATATAGAAGAAAAAAGTAGAGAGAAATTAATTGGGATAAGATTATAAAAGCTAATGGTAATTGCTTAAGATAAAATTGATATTTTGGAATGGGAGAATCATGTACTCTATGTTAAAAAAAAAAAAAAACTTACTCTAGGCAAGTCTACGTAACGAGATTCACTCGCTTTATTACTTGAAGCATTAATTCTGGTTGTCTCTTAGGGTTGTTTGGATCTGATTCTATAAAAATGATGACAACACAATGCATTTGAATACCTTGAGTTAGTGAGTTAGTGTATATTTGATCGCATGTAACGCAGTTCAGAATGATAAACAACTGACAGATAACTTGTCTGACGATTAGCGAAAATTTATCACAGATTTAATAGTTTTATAAATTCTTAAAATTTGGATGAATTTCAAATTTCTTGATTTTTATTTCCTTTATTTCTTAAAAACACAAACAAATTACATGTGTATATACATGGGCTGATCTAGAACAAAAATTTAGCACATAGAAACTGAACCAAAAATCATTAGGGACAAAAAAAAAAAAAACAACATATAAATTTAGCCATTTATCCTATGCATTTCATTTTATCTTGCTTACAAAACTAATACTATCAAAAAATTACTGGGGGGCATGTGCACCCAATGATGCCTTACTATATCCACCCTTGTATATATATTATACTTGTATAGTTTTTAGTACGGAATGAAAAACAAAACAATTGCAATTATAACTCTTATAATATTTAGTCAAGTGTGGTGGAAACCATTTGTACTTTTGCAATTTATTGTGTTATTAGAACGGCATACTGAGATGAAATGTGTCTTTAATAATTGCACGACATGTACATTGTTGTATGTAAATGCAACTTTGTATTTTAAAACGTGGTTATATTTAAGGATCCATACATTCTATGTCTTGTACAACATATAGCTAGTATGTATTTTATTTTATATTTGGGCTCAATAGCTAGTATGAATTTAGGTGACACTAAAAATGACATTAATATTTAAAATATATAGATATCGAAATATATTTTCTCCGACAACATATTTTCTAAATATTTGATTTTGTTATTAAGTATTCTTTATCATGTATTACAATGTCAATATTATTTTGCTGTCAAATGACATTGTTAATATCTCATTATTACTACTAACATGTCACAAATAACAATTTGTTGGTGTTGATTGGTTTTCCTATTACAGGCAAATGTTACATTTGTGGGTGGTTGTGGTTGAGAACAATCACAAAAACCAATTCGTACTGTTTCATGCTATTTGAAATCGTTCTAAATAAAAATATGTCGCGAGCGTTTGCAGTGGAAGACGGCTATAGTTGGTTAGAATTTGTTCAATGTATATATATACTAGATTAGGTTCTGTGGGATACGCGGTAAAATATAATCTATATTAGATTTTAAAATTGATAATTCATATAAATATGATTCGTATAATTAGATTTTAAATTAAAATTTATGTTTAATTATCTATAAATATCCAAATTGATTTACTAATTCGGGTCAGTTAAAACTTTATAAATATTTTATTTTTCTCAACGAGAAAGGGGTTCAAGATTTTTCTCATATTTCTTATAACATGTTGAGATTATCATGCTTTATATTGCTAAACACTTAGTTTTTTTTTTTTTTTCTGGGGCTTTAAGTCTTTTTCTGACCATTCTCCGATCACATTCGCGGTTGCCCATAAACCGTGGAGTTCCCCACACCCAAATTCTTCGTTTCATCTCTTTTACCCCAAAAAAACCCACTACTTAAAGCCCTTTGTGGATCCATCATTTTTTCGGACTCAATCGGCATTTTTTCTCACCCAGTTTTCCTATTACTCTTTCCGTTTTTCGACTAACAATTCCATGGTCTTTTTATCGTTTTCTGACTTCGGCGTCGGAAAACCTTCGGAAAACACACTCCCATCGTGTTTTCCGGGACATGATGTCACTTTTCGTTTTGTACGAGACTTGCCCCCGAAAGGACGAAAAATCCATGTTTCAAGCCTTTTAAAAATATATTTTGAATTAGTTATTTTATGATTTATTTAAACCATAAATCTAAATATTTATTAAAATAATATACGTTTTGGTCTTATATAAATTATATATATATATATATATATTGATAGTGTTGCGTTAAATTTCTATCGCATCCGTTGTCAGTTAAAAATGTCTTACAAACGTTATCGTTTTCAACTGCTAAACCAATCATATAAATCGTTTAATCACGTTTAAAACCACAACTATCCGCTTTCGCAAATTCTCGAACTAACATCCGCTACTTTTATACCAATCAAACCTTAAGATTATTTCCAATAGTTTCCTCAAAATGAAGTAAACTTAAAATGAAGTTGAGTTTTTCTCCAATAATTCATTTCATTTGTCTCCTTAAAAAGGAATATTCTAAATATATTATATTCTTACTTAATTTTTAAATTTTTAAAAACATCATTTATTTTCTAAATTTACAAATTAGATACAATTATTTTTTAAAATTATAAAATTTAAGCAAATAATTTTTTGATTTATATTAAAATGTTTATTATATAAAGACTGTATTTTAATATTTATTTATAATTATGTTTTAAAAACATAATATTGTATTTGAATATTAAATAAAAAGTTTAAAACTGTGTTTAGATATAAATTAGATACATGCTTTATTATAAGGATTATTTTGTAAATAAACAAAACTAAAAAGTAAAATGAAAGGATGAATAGTGTTCCCTCAAATTTGATGCGATAGTGTTCATAAACTCATTTTTTCCTCAAAATGAAAAACCATTGGAGAAGAGTTTCCTTCACTTTTTTATGTTTTCTCTCAAAATGAGGGACCATTGGAGATGGTCTAAAACCGTAAAAATAGAATGCTCGAGTTAAAGTCCACAACAGTTATTTTTCGAACAGTTATAAAAGTCACGATTAACAACCTAATCTCTTTAATCAAAAACAAAGCAGTGAGCTGTGAATTCCCTCATTGGAAGATCAAATTGGCCAACTTGGTCCTTACAAATTCGTTTGGGAACTTGCGAGGATACTCCAGCCTTTAATACTTTTTGTTTTGTTGTTGCTAATAAAAATTAAATACTTTGTTTTTGTCTCTTTTGTGAATTTATTATTTTTGTCTTTCTAATTATCGTACCATCGTATTCTCGATCCAGTCGAGTCAATTTGTTACGTCATATTTCAAAGGACAGTTTTCAAAATTACCACTAAAATCTAAACATAGCATTACTAGTTTTTTTTTCTTTCAAAACTATCACAAACATTGATTTTTTCCACATCATACCATTACTAGTTTTTTTTTCTTTTCTATATCATCATTCATTGACAGGTCTTATATTTTACAAATGACAATATATAAACTACAACATATAGAATTAAACAATGTAATCCGTTACACAAAAATATATAACAGACAGTTCAAGTTGCAGCATGTTGGAGCCTCGAAAAAAATTGCACTATGTGAAAATCGAAGTGAGATCTTATCTCGATTCAGTAGTCCCTTGATCAACACATACAAACGTAGCGATTAAAGTCAAAGATACATGATTATTACATATCATGAAATTGGATTTGAGGGTTAGTAGGTCATGCATCCGTCATGCTAGAACAACCAAGGACAATAATAGAATTGAATCAGGGTATTGACTATTATTTACAAAAATGGGTAGGTTTTGTTTTGTTTTTAACTTTCGTATGTTTATACATAAAAAATATGATGTGATTTTATATAAGAGAAATGAGACGGGGAAGAAAAGTCAGAGATGAGGAAGGGGAGATGGGTAAAGAGTCCGGCGGAAATAAGATGAATCCACACAACAAGTTGGCTATTTTAGATTCAGACACAACACTTGATAGAGTGATGGAGAGAGCCTTTGTCTCTTTTGTTGTCCTTTGTATTTAAAGTCAACCAAGTCTCCGCTTGGTCCCATAGTTTCTATTTGTTTTGGGCGTTTTGGCAAATAAAAAATAGTTTCACGAAAAAATACAAACTCATTATCTTTTATATAACAATAAAAAATATATGAATTCAAATATTTTTATGTAAAATTAAATATTTCAAGTGATAATTATTTTAGAAATATTGATAATTCGATATTTTTTATATTTATTTTAAAACAGTTTTTCTTAGAAAATATCAAGGTGGTATCAATAAAACCATACCAACGTATGTCCTTCAGTCAGCTATTACATACTGTTTTCCTTCATTTCTACGCATCTTTGATTTCAAATTGCAAGTGGCCTCCAACATAATCATAATGTGTGATGTTGTTTCCTTTTCTTTTGCCTACCGACCATTCCGTTTTATTCACCAAATTAAGTTTGTGTTTGATCTTCTGTTATGATTATCAAGTTTTTTTGTTTAGTTTTCCCCTATCGAACTAACCATCCAATTTAAATTTAACAATCGTGAATCACTATTTTCGTGGAGGGAGAAATTCACTGTCCAAAATTCACATAGATTATGTATTTGCTTACATATGCATACTGTATATTTATTATATTTGTATGCATATATATATATATATATATATTCATAAGTCTGGAGCAAAGTGAATATCCACGTTTTATATATTAAATTTACATATGCATACTGTATATTTATTATACCTGTATAAATCTAAAAAATATTATCAATCATTATAAAAGTTTGAGATTTAAAAGTTAAGAAACAATTTATTTTAATGATTTATAAATGAATATTACAATTTATTTGTATGAATTAGTAATTATACACTGAGACAAATATTTGTTTTTGCAATTTTACTGGCACAGTTTTTTGTTTCCCTTTTAAAATTAAATATCTGCAGACCATCCAATAATATGTTACATCTAACAGATTCAGCAATTCTTCCAATTTAAAATGCTTTAGTTTTTTATAATATTTAAAATGCTTTAATATACATATATATAAAGAAAACAATTGCTGTTTTTTTTGGTGCCGTCTATAAACCGTATGCAAGAATGGTGGCACGTTCGTTAACGTTAATATTCACTTACATTATCATTGATGTTTTGTCTGCTTAAATTATACAGAGAATAATGATAGAAAACCCATGGATGATATTATCAAAAGTCTGAAGATATCGGAATCTAAGACTAAGAGTTGAAATAGAAGTAAAGAACAAGAGGAAAACAACAAATGATACAACTCAAGTCCAAGAAATGTGTCAAACTGTCAACATAGAAGTAATGACATCAAATGTTAAGCGCGTATCAATACAAATTCAACTCCAATTATCTATTTCTAAACTCTGAAAACCTCAAACTTGCAAAACATTAGCTTAGTTATAAAAATGATTTTTTGGTGTGAATAAATTTTTTATATTCAATTCAAAAAATAAATAATAAGTGTTAAATGTTGATCAGTGATCCAGTTGATACATGAGATAATTGAACAACGTAGCCTGGAGTTTAACTACAGAGGTCAACGGGTCAACAACATCCCTTGTTACCTTTTGACAATTATGCTCTCTCTCTCTCTCTCAAGTTTAGAGTCTAAAGTCTAAACTAACAATGATGTCCAATCCCGAGATTCTGATTACGCCACGCCATGCCATGCCACGCCACTTTGTTATTATTATTATATCTATTTTTTGAACATTTTGTTATTATTATTTCATGACTATTTTTGGTTTGGCTTTTCAGCCTTTTCTAGTGTTCCTTGAAAATAAGAAAATTACTCTTCAGTTGTAGAGTGCTAATTTTGGTAAATTCCATTTATGAGTAGACATTGCCGTTTCCCCCCCATGATTAAAACTGGTTCATTGATTCCAATTGAAGTGGATTCAAAGAAAGATTTTCAGTTATCTTCAAAATACTACTAAAAGTTAACATTAAATATTTTATGTGAAACTAAGCAAAATATAGATATTGATTAGACTTATTCAACGAGATCTTACGGTAGTACAGAGTGATGTATTCAATAGTTAAGCGACGATGACAGTTTTAAATATTGTGATATAGTTTTGAGTTGTGTAGTTTAATTTTTCGCTGATTCTGTGAAAATATATCCTTATTTTTGTTTGTTTTAGGTTTTTTTTTTCTCTTAATTTGTTTCTTTTTTTAGCACCAATACTCGTCTGCAAAGCAAAAAAGTGTGAATTGTAAATTTCCCGATTGTAAAATTTCTACCTTGACGGAATCTTGATGTAACTTATTACCGAAAACGAATTACTAAGAATTTGTGTGTATGATATTATTTTACGATTTTGCGTTTCTGAAAATTTATATTATTGGTTCAAATTCTTAATTGTATGAAACAAATATCATCATTTAGTTTACGCGAATATTTTATATCATGTATACGTAGTTTACGCGAATTTCTAAACGTTATTTGCTTAGTATGATTCATTGGGTCGACCTTAGATGTATTCGAGTCTGCGCTACAATGGCTCGAATAATTTTTTGGGTAAGACCACCTCAGTCAAATCTCTCACTACCAACTAGTGTGGCCACACTAACGGGTACGAGAAGGATTAAGGACTGAATGGTTAAACATACACGGAGCAATTTTGGAAATGCCACATTTCCCAAACCCTTACTCGTACCATATTATATGGAGAGAACGATATTAGAGGATGGGTGGTTTAAAGGCAGCACGGCAGACAACCATGCAGTCCAACAACTAGACAGCCCAGCAAACTAAACGGCCAAACAACAAATCATGCAACCCATATCCCGTGTTAGGGCAAACTAGACGGCCAAGGAAAAGCTATGTGTTTAGAGACTAGAATTGTAAACACTCTAAACACATAGCTTTTCTTTGGCTTTGAATCATATATATTCTTACACTCTCCTCCAACCATTTTTTGGTCATCTTCGCACCACAAAACCTTGTTTTCTTTCATTTTTCACCAAAGTGCTTTACAAATTAGCTGGTACACTGCATATCCATCATTTCTTTCGGATCCGGTGTCACTTGACCAATTTCCCCGTGTTTTCTTATTTTCTCTGGTTTTCGACGAGTCAAACCGTGGTCTTTTCCTTTCCTATTTCTAACTTGAGAGTTGGAAAGTCTTAAAAAAAAAAAATTCCGTCGTATTTTCCGGCCCATCCGTGTATTTATTAATCTATGCAGGAGACTTTGTAATATCCCCGTCCCGCGAAATTACACCGAGCCGATTTGTTTTGGGTTAAGTAATGCCCGGAAGGATCGGGGAAGGCTTAGTCAAGGTCGAGAAACGGACCAAAGGACTTAGCCGGGCAAAATGGGAGGGAGTAATCGAGCTAAACTATATGGACGAGCTAAAGTAGCTGAGCTACTAGCTGAACCAGTTGGACAAGCTAACCGGCAGCTCAACCTAGCTCGGTAAGCTGGTCAAGTACTGACCCAACTGGGCGGACTGACAGCTAGGTAAAGAGCTAGGTGGGAGTGAGGTAGTGTTGGGTCAAAGTGTTCGAGTGGTAACTCAGGTGATCGACTGGGAAGCTAGATAGCCGTGGGCAGTTTGTTAGTCGATCGGCTGGGAAGGTGACCACATGCATCGCGTGTGCGAGGGCGGTTATTTAGCCGAAGGGTCGTGTACCTGTTTGGCCAAACAACGCACCTGTTTGACCAAACACCGCACCCGTTTGGCCAAACAACGCATCCGTTCGACCAGAAGGGGTGACCTTTGGTAAAAGACACCCATCCAAATCTTATATAAGGATGATGGGTAATAGAGGGAAGCATACCACGAAATCCACACACAAGAAAAAGGGGATCTTGCCGAGAGACTAAGGCAATATCTAGAGGAGAGATATTTAGTCGAGAGTCCAAGGCGATATCAAAAGAAGAGTTAGCCGGGAGAGAGAAAGGCTAGTTTGATCGTGAAGATCGAACCAAGGGGAATCAGAACGTGGGAATAAGGATCACGGCAGACAAGTGCCTCAATCCAAACGCATGGCTAAGATAATCCTGGCCGGATATTCAAGATAACTTTGCACGGGCGTGGCTAAGTTAGCCGGATGGAAAGTGATTGCGGTTAAGGCGAGTGGCTTGGGGGATCGGCCAGAATCCGCCAAGACTCGGCTATACGTGAGCAACTAATCCGATCTGGCTAAAGTAAGCAAAACACGCCCAAGGAATAAACTCTCGGCAAGAAAGAGAGGAATTCGCCTTAGGCATGCACCACCGGAAAAGTGAAAAGGTGCGAAGTGAAAATGTGCGAAGTGAAAAGGTGCAAAGCGAAAAGGTGCGAAGTGGAAAGGGGCGATCAACGGATTACGGATCCGGATACGATCCACGGGAAAAAGGAGCACGGAACGAACTGACCGAGATTGGAACGTCGGCCGGTTCGGGGAAACAGGGGGAACTCGGCGGCCCAGCCGAGGGAAGAAACTGGTCACGGCAAAGGGTGCATAAGCCGGGAATGGATATGCGCGGATTGTCGAGCCAGATTAAAGGGCTCTCTAACGGTTACTTAGCCATGTGGGGATGGTTGGTTGAATGACTAAGTACCGAAGGGCAGAGTTCATTATCGGTTCGGGGAAACAGATCGAATGGGATCCGACAAGGGGCGCAGTCAAGGTGGACAAGCAGACTTATCGGACTACAACCAGAATTCGGTTCAAGGAGCAAACGAATCGTGAATTGGATACGGGTAAGTTCACTACCTTGGAACAAATGAATAGTGACTAGCGTATTACTAGATGGTTAAGTCTAGGGAAGGTATTGCCTTAGGATGAAATACTTGAACCGAGTCAAAGATTAATCTATAAATCCGAACGGAGGTTTATGGGAACTGACCAAAGGCAACATATAGTCAGATCGGACAAGTACTTGATTGGAATTATATCAAGGGGAAGAAAAGAAAGGTTTAGACAGAACGAATTCCGCTGCGTATTAATAAGAGGTTAAAACAGATCTAGGCTTAAAACGGCCAAGGATAGTCGTAAGATAGATTTGTAAGAAAACCGCCTAAGGAGATATTTGGTTTAAAAATGGGTAAAAATCAGGAGGTTCGACCATGCAACAGCCCGAACTGGGAACGCGTCGTCCGCGGCCGGGACGGGGTGTTTCAAGTTGGTATAAGAGCATGCTTGATCCATGGGAAGGATGGATGCTCAGTAAAGCGGACACATGTCCCGTAACTGACTACAAGAATAGTCAGGACAGCAATAAACTCGATCATAACATTGGCTAAAAGTACGGTTCGAAAGTTGAGATTGATTGAGACGGGTACTTGGGAGTCTAGTGTTCTCGCCAAGCCTCGCTCGATGATCAAGACACTTCTCGAACGTGTTAGCTACTATGAATGATGGGTTAAAGTCATGAGTAGGATCGGGTTCAAGTTGTAACTGCGATCTGGGATTTTGAATAGCAAGGGACAAGTATAAGTCAAAGCTAAAAAAAAATCACTCGAAAGACTAAGTCGGTAAACCAAAAATATGATCGTTGGTGAGCCAAATGGGAGTTGAGGCATGATGAGAAATGTGCTTGGAAACTGGAAAATTTACCAAGGCGTTTTGACTGAGCCAAGATTACTTTCTCAACGGCAAGAATCACAAAAACATAAAGGGGTAAGCGATCTAGTCTATTCCGAGTGGGAAACGAGAAGGGAGGTGTCCAAACAAGATTCTACCTACCACCGCATTCGAGGACGAATTCCATTTAAGTGGGGGAGAACTTGTAACGTTCCGGTCATGAGATATAGTTATCGAATAATCTGTTCAAGCGAGACCGGAACCTAGTCAAAAGTGACAAACAGGATCGGTAAGCATTGAAAACAGATTATGCACCGGTTAGATGGACCGGGAGAAAGTTTGATCGAGTAGGGAAGACTATGATCAGAACTTGGAAACGGTAGTAACCGTTAAAAGGGACCACGAACCAAAAACCTATGTAACTAGATCACGGTAGAAAAGCTGACTGAACGGAAGATTGAGGCAAGAAAGTTAAGAACTTAGGAACCAGGAAAAAAGGTTCGTTATGGCAAATCTATGGGCCAAGATATTCTTACCGGTAACAAAGATGGGTATGCGTGACTAGTACAAGGATCGAGTTCAATAAAACAAGGATCCGGAGATGGACCAAATGAATTATACTAAGTATCCCGACTAGATGGGAATTGAAGTAAGACCGGCAAACATGTTTGGGAACGGTAAAGCGTTCGCCAGAGTGTGTCCGTGAACCAAGAGATTGCTCATAAAAGTCAGAAGATTAAAGCATAATAAAAATATGATCAAGTCCGGAAATAGACCAAGATTAAGGAAAAGGCGATCTATTTGGAGTTAGACCAAGATCGGGCAATCTAGTCGGGAATAGCCTATGATTTGGAATCCAACTTAGCGGGAAGACTAAGATTGGGGGAATATGATCTATTCGGAGTTTGACCAAGATCATGGAAAGGGCAATCTAGTCGGGAATATACTATGATTGGGAATCCAACTTAGCAGGAAGACTAAGATTGGGGGAATTCGATCGAGGCCAAAATGGACCAAGGTCGGATTATGATCAAGTCGGGACTATGATTGGGTAATCTAGTCAGAATTGGACTACAGTTGAGATTAATTATGTAAAGTACCCAGACTAGATGATGATTGAGGCGAGACCAGCAAACATATTTGTGAACGGAAAAGTGTTCGTCAAAGTTTGTTTGTTAACCAAAAGATTGCTCACAAGAGTCGAAAGGTATAAGCATAATTAAGGATTCAGAGATGGATCAAGGGAATAAAGATCAAATTATGCTAAGTATTCCGATTAGAGGGGAATTGAGGTGAAACCGGGAAACATGTTTGGGAATGAAAAGTGTTCGCCAAAGTGTGCTCGTGAACCAATATATTGCTCATAAAAATCATAAGATCAAAAGCATAATAGAAATAAGATCTAATCGGAGTTAAACCAAAAAAATTGGGCAATCTAGTCAGAAGTAAACTACGATTGGAGGAATAAGCCTACCAGTCGAATTAGTCATAGTTCAACTCAAGAATCATGAAGCGATTTTGGGAATGGATTGGCTAGGAAAAATACAAAGCAACGCTAGACTGTCACCGGGGGCGGGTGCGGTTTAAGTGGGAAGAGAGGACGTTGGAATTCCAAGGAATTCGACCAACCTCGCGAAGCTTGGTGCTCTCGGCGATCCAGGCCGGGAAATGCTTGAGAAGGGCTGCGAGACTTACCCAGCCACCATCACCACGGCAGAAGTGGGGGAGGATGCTGAGATAAAGGACATTCCGGTGGGGAGAGAATTTGCGGATGTGTTCCAAGCCTTAATAGGTTTACCACCTGACAGGTCGGATGCATTCCCAATAGAACTCAAACATGGAATAGCGCCACTCTCGAACGCACCATATCGGATGGCTCCGACATAAATGGCCAAGCTAAATAAATAGTTGGAAGAACTGTTGGAAAAAGGATTTATCAGGCCGAGTAGTTCACCTTGGGGTGCACCGGTTCTGTTTGTCAAAAAGGAGCTTTTAGGCTGTGCATCAAATGTCGGGGATTGAACCGGGTGACTGTTGAGAACAAGTACCCTTTACCTCAGATAGACGAATTGCTAGATCAGCTAAAAAGAGCAACCTGGTTCTCGAAAGTGGACTTGGCTTCGGGATATCACCAGATTCCCATAAAGCCTTCGGATGTGCGGAAAACGGCATTCCGTACCAGATATGGCCATTATGAACTCGTGGTCATGCCATTTGGCTTAACAATTGCACCTGCGGATTTTATGAAAATGATGAACGGGATATTCCGTGATTGTATGGATGAGTATGTTATCATCTTCATATATGATATACTCGTCTACTCAAAAGATCGGGAATCACATCAGGATCATTTACTAGCAGTGTTGCAACGGATATGGAACCAACTTAGCTCGTAGGAGACTAAGATTGAGGAAAATTATGATCAAGTCCAGGAAGGACAAAGATCGGGTAAGGATCTAGCCGTGAATTGGTTAAGATCAGGGTAAACATGATCAAGTCCCGAAAGGACGAAGATCGGGTAAGGTCTAGTCGAAAGTGACAAAGATCGGGAAGATAGATAAAGTCCAAAGATGGACTAAAAATTCGGGAATGTGATTAAGTCTTGCTGGACCAAGGTCAAGGGAACAAGATTCTGCCCACCACTTAATTCGAGCACGAATTCCATTTAAGTGGGGGAGACTTGTAACATCCCCATCCGGCAAAGTTACACCGGGCCGATTTGTTTTGGGTTAAGGAATGCCCGGAATGATCGGGGAAGGCTTAGTCAAGGCCGAAAAACGGACCAAAGGATTTAGCCGGGCAAAAAGGGAGGGAGTAATCGAGCTAAACTAGCTGGACGAGCTAAAGTAGCTGAGCTACTAGCTGAACCAGCTAGACAAGCTGACCGGTAGCTTAACCTAGCTCGGTAAGCTGGCCAAGTACTGACCCAGCTTGGCGGACTGGCAGCTAGGTAAAGAGCTAGGTGGGAGTGAGGTAGTGTTGGGTCAAGCTGTTCGAGTGGTGACTCATGTGATCGATTGGGAAGCTAGCTAGCCGTGGGCAGTTGGTTAGTCGATTGGCTGGGAAGGTGACCACATGCATCGCGCGTGCGAGGGCGGTTATTTAGCCGAAGGGTCGTGTACCTGTTTGGCCAAACAACGCACCTGTTTGACCAAACAACGCACCCGTTTGGCCAAACAACGCATCCGTTCGACCAGAAGGGGTGACCTTTGGTAAAAGACACCCATACAAATCTTATATAAGGATGATGGGTGATAGAGGGAAGCATATCACGAAATCCACACATAAGAAAAATGGGATCTTGCCGAGAGACTAAGGCAATATCTAGAGGAGAGATTTTTAGCCGAGAGTCCAAGGCGATATCAAAAGAAGAGTTAGCCGGGAGAGAGAAAGGCTAGTTTGATCGTGAAGATCGAACTAAGGGGAATCAGAACGTGGGAATAAGGATCACGGCAGACAAGTGCCTCAATCCAAACGCGTGGCTAAGATAATCATGGCCTGATATTCAAGAAAACCTTATACGGGCGTGGCTAAGTTAGCCGGATGGAAAGTGATTGCGGTTAAGGCGAGTGGCTTGGGGATCGGCCAGGACCCGCCAAGACTCGGCTATACGTGAGCAACTAATCCGATCCGGCTAAAGTAAGCAAAACACGCCCAAGGAAGAAACTCTCGGCAAAAAAAAGAGGAACTCGCCTAAGGCATGCACCACCGGAAAATTGAAAATGTGCGAAGTGAAAATGTGCAAAGTGAAAAGGTGCGAAGCGAAAAGGTGCGAAGTGGAAAGGGGCGATCAACGGATTACGGATCCGGATACGATCCGCGGGAAAAAGGGGCACGGAACGAACTGACTGAGATTGGAAACCCGGTGGCCGGTTCGGGGAAACATGGGCAACTCGGCGGCCCAGCCGAGGGAAGAGACTGGTCACGGCAAAGGGTGCATAAGCCGGGAATGGATATGCGCGGATTGTCGAGCCAGATTAAAGGGTTCTCTAACGGTTACTTAGCCATGTGGGGATGGTTGGTTGAATGACTAAGTACCGAAGGGAAGAGTTCATTATCGGTTCGGGGAAACAGATCGAATGGGATCCGACAAGGGGCGCGGTCAAGGTGGACAAGCAGACTAATCAGACTACAACCAGAATGCGGTTCAATGAGCAAACGAATCGTGAATTGGATACGGGTAAGTTCACTACCTTGGAACAAATGGATAGTGACTAGCGTATTACTAGATGGTTAAGTCTAGAGAAGGTATTGCCTTAGGATGCAATATTTGGACCGAGTCAAAGATTAATCTATAAAGCCGAACGGAGGTTTATGGGAACTGACCAAAGGCAACAGATAATCATATCGGACAAGTACTTGATTGGAATTAAATCAAGGGGAAGAAAAGAAAGGTTTAGACAGAACGAATTCCGCTGCGTATTAATAAGAGGTTAAAACAGATCTAGGCTTAAAACGGCTAAGGATAGTTGTAAGATAGATTTGTAAGGAAACCGGCTAAGGAGATATTTGGTTTAGAAATGGGTAAAAACCAGGAGCTTCTACCAGGCAACGGCCCGAACTGGGAACGAGTCGTCCACGGCCTAGGAAGGCCGTGACGGGGTGTTTCAGACTTGCTCTCTAAAAAACGAAAAATTCTTGAAACACTAACAATATCGACGATATTATATATATATATTTTTTATTGAATATAAAATTTATTCAAACAAAAAAATCATTTTTACATCAAGTGCTTTTTCTATTTGAAATTTTGAGAATTAGAAAAATCTAAATCTACTTATGTATTTCTTGATGCGAACCAAATCTGAAGTGCTTCTTTGAATATGCGATCCTCACGAATCGAAAGTATTCGGTTACGAACTTGCTTATCGATGAATTTGACGAGTCCAGAGGAAGAGGTGAAAGTTTCTCCATGACGGCGAGCATTCCATTCTCTCCATAGATAATGAATTATCGTTTGGAAGACGTATCTTGTTTTAAACATAGTGATTCGTCCAAGCCTTATATCCGATATGTGAAGAAAAATGCTTTGCCAATCTGTGTGAATCAGTTTTTGAGAAGACCTTTCGCTAAGTGTGTCCAAGTCTCAGCTGAGAAATCGCAAGAGAAAAACAAATGTTGTCTCGTCTCCATTAGGTCTCCACATAAGACGCAAGTAACATTAGCACCCACGTTCCAATCCACCATACGATCTCTTGTTGATAAACGATTGGGAATCGCTAACCATATGAATATCGAGTATTTTGGAGTGGAATGCTTGAATCAAACCCAATATTGTGCCAGTCAACAAAAGGAGCTGCTTCATGAGTAAGGAGCCATGTTTTCTTCGAGCTTAAATGAGGTGTAAAGCAATCATCTGTGCTTTTCCATATAGAAACGTCAACAACTTCATGATATGATCATCGTCTTTGAGTTTCGAGCACGTCATCAATCTGTCTCAGAACCTATGCTCGATTTTTCCAAACCGAAGCAACTGAAGCATGGAGTGGGACACCCATATCAATAACTCCTCTCGGACCAAGCTTCTCCATTAACATCCTAAGTCCGACCATACATCAAACTAAAACGATGTTGTTTTTCCATTTCGAGTATTCACTTTATAAAAAAATTTTGCAAGCGTTTTATATTTCAACAATTTTTTCCAATCCATAAACACATGTTAGTATAGTTTTTAGGATTGACCAAAATGATTCTTTTCGAATCAAATTTGTGTATGAGAAATATTAAATGGACGATTAAGACTTTAAATATTTGAGTTTCTAAATACTAAAAGAACTTAATCTTTATTTAGATGCTCGATAGACAAATTTTGTTTCTTTTTTTTCCATCATTTTCCTAATCCCTCTGAGAGAATAGTAGTGTTAACCAGCTCTCTTTTCGTTCTGTTTTTCTCTTTTACATTTTTTTTATTACCCGGCCTCTTTTACATTTTTATAATGTTCGGAATTAATTATTAATACTGGATCTCCCCGTGATTAAGTTGTTGACTCTTCTCATAGAATAATGTAAATTTTAAAAAGAAAATTAAGCATAAACACTCATTGCCTAGTCATATTCAACTACGAGTGCATAATGATGGAGCGAACCACAATCTTTTTGACGCTAACAAACTATAAGCTTCTTTGGGCTCCCGATCCCCCGACCCTATAATTAGGGGGAAAAAATATTATTTCCATTTTTAAAAAACCTTTTGAATTGAAAAGTGGTTGTTCAACCATGTTACAAACATATTATTTTCATCTCCATGAAAGTTTGAAACTATATGCAACTGAATTGCATTGATCTAGTGTCCACTTTGTTTTGCGGGAGACATTTACTAGATTTTATTTCATTTAGTGGATGTAATTTTATTGTACTCATGAGTCATGAGTAATTAAAAACACTTTCTATACCAATATAGCTATGCCTACATGTTTTGAACGTTGTCTGTACGGTCATATAACTTAAGAATTGCTGATGTCTAAATTTTGATGCTATATTTTTGGCTAAACAATGTCGCATGGTACGCTTGGAAAAAAATAAAGTGTGTTAGTGTTTATATTTAACACGTTCTGACAATAAATTCATATTATATAACTACATGAATCTCAAATAGTTGAACTCGTTAAGAAGTAGGACAATATTTTTGACGTATTAAAGATATTATCAGTTATGCAAGAGTCTTAATTTCTACATACACATGACGTACAAGAGGAAGTTCAAATAAACCAAACTAACAAAACAAAAAAATCACCACCAGATGATATATGCTAGTGGTTAACCGCATGAGTTGGTCTTGTTGTGCTCCTACTTCGATTCCCGATGAAAAGAATGTCTTACATCATGTCATAAAATATTAGCAAATGATGATCTTGGACCGTGAAAAAGGATTAGGACCTAGGCATGAACCTCTTCTAATTAAAAAAAAACATATACACAAAACACAAAACAAAAACAAAAAAAGTCGCCCTTAAAAAAGTCGTTGCTTTGTTCTTTTTCCTTTTTATATGACGAATAGCTTTCCTTTTTTGTCTAATATAAATATTTATCATATTATGGTTTGCATTTTGCACTAAAAATGAAATATTTGATATTATACTAGTGGCACTTCCTCGGATCGGACGTTATATCCCCTCTCATTTGCCTAATTTGTTACTGTTATATCCTCTATCCAATAACAGTATCAACATAGTCGTAACAAACAAAAGTATCTACTTTGACTTGATAATATGTTGTATCTTTTATCGATATCTCCATTATTATTTTTTAACATATACAGCTAATTTCTTTCCAAAGACAACATAAAATGTAATTATATTTATCAAACGCAATTAGCTTAACCAATTTGGTTTAAACTATTTCAGTTATGTTAATTTTAATCTAATTTAAAATATAGCACTATACATAGAAATAAATCATTTGCGCTTTGACAGATATAATCAACAATTGACAACTTAAAAAGAGTGCAAATCCAATTTTTTCAGATTTGGATTGGCAGTTTCTATGTTTTCGGTGCACAACAAAAATGTTGTGGACATTACTAATCAGATAAACGGGTAAAATAAGCTGTTAATTAGTACGATCTATACATATAATTAAACTATATGTGGTTGGAGTCATTGTTGAAATAACAATTAAGATTAACAACAAATCTTATGTAAGAGTCCAAGTAATGGAGACTGGAGGGGTAGAAAAGACAGCGTGGAGACAAACATGTGATCCAGATCCAGTCTACAAACATAAGTGCCAAGGGAGACTAGTTCGCACTTTGCAGACAACTAGATACCAAGAGTTCAACAAATAAATGCTTTAAGTCGCCTGTCCAGTTGAAAAACATATTATAGGGAATTCTCGGTTCTAAGGAATGTAAAATTTTGAAAAAGTAAGTAAGGTCAAAGCGCTTAACCGGTTGGGTCAAATGTCTTGGGCGCCAAGGATAACATACCATCTTTGGGGCTATTCGGATAAGATTGAGTGTATCAATTCTGGAAAGTGCTTGGCAGGTTGAATCTTAGTAAGTATGATCTGAGATAAATTCGGTAATGCTTGATCTATGACCGCAAGATTGATGCTAGATGATGTGAATATATCTTGACGATCCAAAAAAAGGCTAGTGAATGTTGCCTCCGTGAACCATGTAGCTTTATGATGTGCCTTAAACCCCTGATTTCAAGTCTTAAGTTGGCATATATGACGTTTGTCTCCTTAATCTGAAGACATTTTTACTCGTATTTTTTATATATTGAAGTATTGTATATATATATGTGTGTGTGTGTGTGTTTCTACAAGTAAAGATATTTGTGAAACATATGAATAACTAGGACAATTCACAATCATTTATTTGTTTCCCGAACAAAATATAATTTTATTTGTTTTCCTTTTCTTTGGTCAACATTTTTGTACGTTAGCTTTTAGTATTATATTTCTAAAAAGAATTAGATATGACTTATTGTATTTAATCTGTTTTTTCTTTCAGGACTTTTTAACAAATTAAGGGGTTTGTAATTCAAAATTAATTAATTAATTACCGGTTTTAACCAAAAAAATATTATAATGATGTAATAGCCAAAATTATTCCACTAATTAAATCTTTCTGTCGAAGTGAGAACATAGTACAAAAAAGAATGGATAAAGTGATAAAAAAAAAATTTACCTTGGGTCGTCTGTATTTTCACCCTTCTTTTACTTTGTTGTTTTTGTTACTGAGTTTACCAAAAAAAAAAAAATCTTAGTCAAATAAAACGTATTGATATTATTGAAAGTCGGAATATTTTTTTTGAGCTAAATAAGAAAAATTAAAACACGTCCAAGTCACTTGATGCAAGAAGAAGGCGAAACCAATTAAATCCCATAATAACAGAAAACAAAAAATTAGGATATAATAACCTAAGTGACACGTGTCCATACCTTTTCATACACTCATCCTAATTAATATTTCTTACTCTGTCTATTATCCGAAAATTAATCATCTCCAAGTTTAAAAAAAAAAAAAAATTAAAAAAATTCACTCTTTGTTCTTCCCATTTTCCTATAAATACAACACCATTCTCTCATCTCCTACATCACAAAAACCTTCACTTCCACCAAAAAAAAAAAAAAAAACAGAGAGAAAAGACAGAAAAAACCAAAAAGAAAAAGAAAAAGAAAAACAAACAAAATTTCTTTTCTTTTTTTTTTCCCCTCTATAATTTACATTTTGTCTATTCGTGTTTTTTTTTTTTTCGATAATGGGAACTTTCGAAACAGAAAAAACGGCAAAAGATGCGGCGGCTCTAGAGACACAGTCATCGCCGGAAGATTTCGATCAACCATCTCCTCTCCGTAAAATAATCTCCGTCGCTTCAATCGCCGCCGGTGTACAGTTCGGGTGGGCCCTACAGCTCTCTCTCCTGACTCCTTACGTTCAGCTTCTCGGGATTCCTCACAAATGGTCGTCTCTAATCTGGCTCTGTGGTCCCGTCTCCGGCATGATTGTTCAACCAATCGTCGGTTACCACAGTGACAGATGCACCTCCAGATTCGGACGTCGTCGCCCGTTCATCGCCGCCGGGGCCGCCTTGGTCGCCGTCGCCGTGTTCTTAATCGGATACGCGGCGGATATCGGGCATAAAATGGGAGATAAGCTCGAGCAAACGCCGAGATTCCGAGCCATCGGGATCTTCGCTCTCGGGTTCTGGATCCTTGACGTGGCCAACAACACCCTCCAAGGACCTTGCCGCGCTTTCCTAGCCGATCTAGCCGCAGGAGACGCTAAAAAAACGCGTGTCGCGAACGCTTTTTTCTCATTTTTTATGGCGGTCGGAAACGTTTTGGGATACGCGGCTGGATCTTACACTAACCTCTACAGAATGTTTCCTTTCGCAATGACGAGAGCTTGCGATATCTATTGCGCGAATCTTAAAAGCTGTTTCTTCTTATCAATCACTCTCCTCCTCATCGTTACCGTAACATCTCTCTGGTACGTTAAAGACAAACAATGGTCTCCGGCGCCGGTGAACCCCGACGACGAGAAGGCCCCGAGTGTTCCATTCTTCGGAGAAATCTTGGGAGCTTTCAAAGTCATGAAACGTCCGATGTGGATGCTTCTAATCGTCACGGCACTAAATTGGATCGCATGGTTCCCGTTTCTTTTGTTCGATACCGATTGGATGGGTCGTGAAGTGTACGGAGGAGATTCAGAAGGAGATGATAGATTGAAGAAACTATACAACAAAGGAGTACACCAAGGTGCATTGGGATTGATGTTTAATTCCATTGTTCTTGGTTTTATGTCACTTGGTGTTGAGTGGATTGGTAAGAGAGTGGGAGGAGCTAAACGGCTTTGGGGAATTGTGAATTTTATCCTCGCCGTTGGTTTGGCCATGACGGTTCTCGTTACGAAATTGGCGGAGGATCACCGGAGAACCGCCGGTGCTTTAGCCGAACCGTCTCCTGGTATTAGAGCTGGAGCGTTAAGTCTCTTTGCTGTTCTTGGTATTCCATTAGCTGTAAGTGTTTCATGTTTTGTCTTTTTTTTTTTTTACTGTTTATATATATATTATTTTATTTTGCTAAATATAATAATATTAACCATTTCAATTTTTACAGATTACTTTCAGTATTCCGTTTGCACTAGCCTCCATATTTTCAAGCAGCTCCGGCGCCGGCCAAGGTAATTTCTTCATTTCTTTTTAAATAATTTAATTTACAAAATCTATTCTTTTCACGTTAATTTAGAAATCTAATAGTCTGACAATGTGGGACCAACTAAATTTGCATTGAATAAGTTCAAACGTTTGGTTTGAATAATTTAATTGAGAGATATGTTTCCAATTTTATTATATTCATATCCAATTAAAAGTAAAAAATTTCATTTGTTGGTAAGATAAAAAAAGAGAGTAAGTTTGACATTTTTGTAACTTTATTCAAAATCTTATGTGGATATTATCTACAAGTTTATCCATAGCATTTGTTTGGGTGAGATTTATTAGCTTAATGATATTAATTGAAATCTTTGTAACTTTGTTTATGTAAAAAAAAAACGTGTTTCTTTTTTTGTAACTTTGTTTATTTTTTTGTTTACAGGACTTTCTTTAGGAGTATTAAATTTGGCAATTGTGATACCACAAATGATAGTATCACTTGGAGGTGGCCCTTTTGATGCCCTTTTCGGTGGTGGAAACCTACCGGCATTTGTGGTCGCAGCAATCGCAGCGGCAATCAGTGGAGTATTAGCGTTAACCGTTTTACCTTCACCGCCACCGGACGCACCTGCCTTGAAGACAGGAGCCATGGGATTCCATTAGTTTACTATATGTTTTATTTTCTTACGCAATCCATCAAATACAGTATTACTGTGCAAAACTGCAAAACCCAAAAACAAAAAAGAATGGATAAAGTGATACAATCTAATAACCTTGGGTCGTCTGTATTTCACCCTTCTTTTAGTTTGTTGTTTTTGTTACTGATATCAATTTGAAATAGATTTTTGTTTTTGTTTGTTTGGGCGTCAATTAGTATTGTGTATGACTACATTTTTTTTTACTGTTTTACTTCGGTCAATGTAAGATCCAACTACAGAAAAAAAGAAAACGAATCCTGATAATAATTTTAGTTTATGACAATTCTCTTATACGCAAAAAAAAAAGTTGAATAATTTTTACGATCTAGAATTATTTAGGCAGTAAATTTTTAAGTCAACTATTCAAAATAATGACCAAGATTATATTTTATATCATAAGAGGAGTTCTAAAAAAAAGCTAAGTGATTCGAGCAAACATCAAAATTTCCACGCAAAAAATAGTATATATTTTTACAGTATATACTACATAGTACCAAAGAAAAAAAAAACTCATGAGAGCTAATGATTCTACATTTGTCCAACCAAATTCTACCACACTATATGTTTTTTTTGGATTATGTCCATAAATAGTTTGCTATAAATTTTGAAAATAAATAAATCTGAATAGTCTTCATCTATGTGAAATATAAAAAAGAAGAGAAAGTCATAAACTCTGATACAGTCGAATGTTCCAAATTGGTATTTTTACAATATTATATTTATATATATTATAATTAATAACTTGTAAAACTGGATAAAAACGTAACACATGATATAAAATATTCGCTTAAACTAAATGATGATATTTGTTTCATACAGTTAAGGATTTGAACCAATAATATAATTTTCAGAAACGATAAAAATCGTATTATAATAGGATACACACAAATTCTTAGTAATTCGTTTTCGGTAATAAGTTACATCAAGATTTCGTCAAGGTGGAACTTTTACAATCCGGAAATTTACAATTCACACTTTTTACTTTGCCAAAGAGTATTGATGCTAAAAAATAAACAAATTAAGAAAAAAAAACCTAAAACAAACAACTCAAAACTAGATCACAATATTTGAAAACTGTCATCGTCGCTTAACTATAATTGAATACATCACTCTGTACTACCGTAAGATCTCGTTGAATAAGTCTAATCAATATCTATATTTTGCTTAGTTTCACATAAAATGTTTAATGTTAACTTTTAGTAGTATTTTGAAGATAAGTGAAAATCTTTCTTTGAATCCACTTCAATTGGAATCATTGAAACCATCGGGGGAAAAAACGGCAATGAAACTGTGGTAGAATACTTGGTCTAGTCATATATGGAATTTACCAAAATTAGCACTCTACAACTAGAAAAGCCAACCAAAAAAGTCATCAAATAATAATAACAAAATGTTCAAAAAATAAATAAAATAACAATAACAAAAGTGGCGTGGCATGGCATGGCGTAATCAGAATCTCGGGATTGGACATCATTGTTAGTTTAGACTCTAAACTTTAGATAGAGAGAGAGAGAGAGATGTTGTTGACCCGTTGACCTCAGTAGTTAAACTCCAACTACGTTGTTCAATTAATAATTCTCATTTATCAACTGGATCACTGATAACATTTAAAATTTATTATTACTATTTTTTTTTAAATTAAATGTAAACAATTTATTCACACTAAAAAATCATTTTTATAACTAGCTAATGTTTTGCAAGTTTAAGGTTTTCAGAGTTTAGAAATAGATAAATTTCACAAAAAACAAAACTAATAAGTTAGTTTCTTGTTGCAAATCAGAATTGGATTCTTTTTATAAATCTTGATTTCTGGTATATGATTGTGTATGTCGAGAAGTTTATAAAAATTGATTTGATTATCTATATCACTAAAGTGCATTTATCTTTTCGTTTATTTATCCAAAAAGAACTTCAGAATGATGCACATTCCTAGTTAAATCACATTAACACAAAACTTATTTAAAATAGAACAAGGTCTTTTCTTTTGTCAACAGAACAAGGTCCTTTATAATGAGAAAAACTAATACATGAATTTTGGTATAGAGCTACTAACAAATTATATTATTTCTGATTTTAACTAACCACACAAAATAAAAGAAAAAAACTAACTACAAATAAAAAAATGATTTCTCAAAGGGTGTACTAAAAACATTTGAGCTTTGAATGGTTGTAGTAGATGGAACCATTCATAATTTCCAATAATCATTGTCATCATTCAAGCTCTTAAACTATACAGTCCACATAAACACCGCATAAACTCCTTACAAGATCATAATAATACAAAGGGACAAATAATAAAGTTAATTATAACAAAAAAAACAAAGGTGGGAAGGAAGACTTATAGGCATACCATTAGTTCCAAAAATACATATCTGATTATAATATATAGCCGTTTAAACTGTCGCCAAAATAATTGGAGTTGAATTTGTATTGATACGCGCTTAACATTTGATGTCATTACTTCTATGTTGACAGTTTGACACATTTCTTGGACTTGAGTTGTATCATTTGTTGTTTTCCTCTTGTTCTTTACTTCTATTTCAACTCTTAGTCTTAGATTCCGATATCTTCAGACTTTTGATAATATCATCCATGGGTTTTCTATCATTATTCTCTGTATAATTTAAGCAGACAAAACATCAATGATAATGTAAGTGAATATTAACGGCAACGAACGTGCGACCATTCTTGCATACGGTTTATAGACGGCACCAAAACGATAACGTTTGTAAGACATTTTTAACTAATTGACAACGGATGCGATAGAAATTTAACGCAAAACTATCAATATATATATATATATATATATAATTTATATAAGATCAAAACGTATATTATTTTAATAAATATTTAGATTTATGGTTTAAATAAATCATAAAGTAACTAATTCAAAATATATTTTTAAAAAGTTTGGAACAGGGATTTTTCGTCTTCTCGGAGACAAGTCTCGTACAAAACGAAAAGTGACATCATGTCCCGGAAAACACGATGGGGGTGTGTTTTCTGGAGGCTCTCCGACGCCGAAGTCAGAAAACGATAAAAAGACCATGGAGTTGTTAGTCGAAAAACGGAAAGAGTAATAGGAAAACTGGGTGAGAAAAAATGCCGATTGGGTCCAAAAAATATGATGGATTGATATAAGATCGGAATCCACCTTTCTTAATTCACACGGTTTCAAGGCCTACGAGCTTGATGGTCGAAGTTCGCCACACAAAGTTGTGGAATGACTTTGTGATAAGAACACAAGTCAAGGTTAGAGTGAATCCACACAAAGACAATGACTCAAAACGTTTCCTAGCTTAAGGAATCCACCTAAAAACTTAGAGAAACAAAAGAAAAGCTTCAAAGCTTCAAAGAGATGAACTCAGATTTTTATTCAATAAAAAGGTGTGCTTACAATGAAGGAGATTATGAGCTTATATAGGCTCGACTCTAGACTAGGACTAACGTTCCAAAACAATAGAAAAGAAAACAAAAATATTTAAATTAAAAACATGAAGTAAAGACGCAGAATTTGTAAAAAGAATGAGGCCGTTGGAGTGTGATTGCTTTGGGCCAGAGTAGGAAAGGTTTTGGACACCTCTTTATATCTTGATATCTTCTTTATGATCCCATGTGTTGAAAGTCTTTGTCTTGACTGGAAGATCTTCAATTCGTGTTCCACACTCAGCTCAAAAAGAAAGTAGCCGTTGCACATAAATGGTCCAAGTGTGAAAGCATCTAATTTAGGAATGTTGAAGCAAGGAAGGATCCACTTGATCCAATACTTTCTGGTGCATATAAGAACATCTTTAGGATCCTATAGATGTAGTATAAGCTCCCCTGGATGCCATAGGTACGTTTGCAAGGTTCCATTTATGGAAAGTTCCGAAAATGGCAAGTTTTTGAACCTTCGATTTGATAAGTGGTTCACGATCAGGTCTTGGTCGGGTTCGATAGGCCTTGTGCATTCGGTTTGATTGAGCTTCGGTTCAGCTACTGGTCTGATGATCTCATCATGGATCCACAAAGGGCTTTAAGTAGTGGGCTTTTTTGGGGTAAAAGAGATGAAACGAAGAATTTGGGTGTGGGAACTCCACGGTTTAGGAGCAACCGCGAAGGTGGCCGGAGAATGGTCAGAAAAAGACTTAAAACCCTAGAAAGAAAGAAAAACTAAATGTTTAGCAATATAAAGCACGATAATCTCAACATGTTATAAGAACTATGAGAAAAATCGTGAATCCCTTTTCCGTTACAAAAAATGAAATATTTATAGATAATTAAATATGAATCTTAATTTAGATTCTAATTATATGAGTCATATTTACATAAGTTATCAATTTTAAAGTCTAATATAGATGATTATTTTTATTTAGAACGATTCCAAATAGCATGAAACCGTACACATTGGTTTTTGTGATTGTTCTCAACCACAACCACCCACAAATGTAACATTTGCATGTAATAGGAAAACCAATCAACACCAACAAATTGTTATTTGTGACATGTTAGTAGTAATAATGTGATATTAACAATGTCATTTGACATTGTAATACATGATAAAGAATACTGAATAACAAAATCAAATATTTAGAAAATATGTTTTCGGAGAATTACGTCGCTTTTCTTAAGTCAGTTCTTAAACCGACGTATAAAATTCAAAATTAGAAGAAGTTTGCGTAACCAACTTACGGACTTAGCTTTTAATAAATATAATAAAAATATATTTGAGGTCTGAGATCATCTCCAAATGGGGTTCTTATCATTATTTTTAATAATAATTTTTGTAAATTTTTAAATTAAGAACCTCATTCCATGTTTTTAATTTTATGCTCTTACAATAAATAAAGATTTTTTTAAATTATAATCATCACCAAAATGAGAGATTTTAGTTTTGGACAGCTCTTGAGAATTGTTGGCAACATTTTCAGACTGGAGTTAGTAAAGCTAGCGCTCAATTGGGATAGGTAACAAAAATGAAACCGAGATTCCAATCTCTTGAATTGAAAGATGACCTGATATCAAAAGTATGAGAGAATGTTAGAGAAAAAACCAGCGAGAGCTAAAGCTGTATTTCTTGTGTGGCAAGAGAGCTTCCTACATCAAACTGATTTAATCAAAAGACAAATCTTCAAATGTTCTCTCTAAGCCTTACCAATCAGATGACGACCACTTGACACGTTGTAGAGCATCTTGGGATTTTGAGAAGTTCTTTGAAGATGTCATTATCTATTGAATCATAGTTCACAATTACAGTGAGCTTCTTGAGGATTGCTGAATTCTCTAGAACGTACTTGACCAGCTTCATTTCTGCAGCATATCCCGAGATTGGCATAGCAAAATCAACAAACTGGAGGAAATACACAGAATCTTCATAGAGATGGAATAACTGATTTGATTCATCTCTTCAGAACACATTTCTTTATAAATCAGGTATGTCCACGATTCAAGGCCTTGCAAGTTTCAGGGAGTTGAATTATAAATCACACACAATTTGAATTTGATGCTCCTTCCTTACTAAATTAGAAAACTTGATAATCTAACAGTTACAGATTCACCATGGCTTTATACCAGACTATGATCACGTATCAGGATATGATCGATTCGTCAGATAGGCGGTGAATCTGAAATTTCGGAGAGCACAAGTTGAGTTTAAAGTAATTCTACATTGAATTTCAATTTGCTTCGACCTCTCTTGTGAATTTTGAAAATATTCGATGTTACATTCGATCGATTTGAAGTGTTTTTAGTTATTCGATCGATTTGAAGTGGAAAATATAGGTTTATGAAGGCAACAGATATAGATATTAGCCATGGTTATGCTGCGTGTAGAGAAACTAATACAATCGACACTTACACGTCTAGATAACAAAAGTGACTTGTTTTCCTCGTCTGTTTCTATTGATGTGAGCTTAGCTTTAGGTGTTTTTGATGAATTGTTATGGTTATGGTAGCAAATTACAACCGCGTTTGCAACTTAAAGTCTCTGATTGCAGTGAAGGTGGGGTTTTTAATGCAACTATAACGTTTCCAGAGAATTATCCACTTAGTCCACCAACTGTGAATTTCACCTCGGAGATGGCGAGTGCTTATTCTGAAATAACTCTCTTCATTCTCCAGCTTTTACCTCTTATCAATAGCCTTATGTATTGGCTAAATTTCCATTATTTATGTAATTAAATTCATAATTAAATTCATTATTTTATCAAAATACATAATATAACACATTGTCTTGAATAAGCAAATTCTAAAACGGTTAAATCTAAATTTGTGTGACATGCAATCCATGAATATATTTCTCTCCAGTTGATCAATTGTTAATTCTATTATTGCTGTAATGGGGTTACCCCTTATCAATAGCTTTATGTGTTGGCTAAATTTTCATATTTCTCTCCAGTTGTATATGGAAATCATTTAAAAAAAAAATAAACTTAGGAATCACAAACATAGTGCACACATAAATCATACATGAAACACTCCCAAAATAGAAACTTCACATGAAACAAAAGAAAAAAAAATTATGCAACTTTAAAATATAAATATCTTCCTTTTAAAAAATCCAATTAATTGCATAAAATTGATTACCAAAGAAAAAAAGAGGTAAAAATGTGTACTATCTAATAAATAAACACATAGATGATCATAAATTAAATAAAAAACAAAAAACAAATATACATATTTTAAGCTGATAGAGATAATTAAATTATCTACGAGACCAAATAAAATAAAATACCATTAGATTAAAAAATTGGTTAATACGTCCGCACGTATCACACATTTTGTGATTGAAATTGAAAGTGAAATTTCACAGGCGATGAGGGAAGATATCATAGAAAACGAGGGTTTTAAAAGACTGGATAATATTTTTTTACAAGATAATCCTATCCACAAGAAATCTCTCTCTCTCTCTCTCTCTCTCTCTCTTTAAATATTTAGATTGACGCTCGACCCCATATTTCTTATAATTTTCTAAATCGTCCCATATTATCTCAAATGTTCCCCTAAACCCATACATCTACGATGATTTTGATAGTAAAGTAGTGATAGAAATTAAATCGTTTTTCAAATAAAATTAGATTCATTTTGTAGTCACCAGCACTGGATCATCGAAGATGAATAATAGTAAATTCTGAACATTTATTAGTATTCAGTTTTAGGTAAAAATAGATAAAAATACAGGGACCTAATTCGAAGTATTTTTTTTTAATAAGTTCAGAGGATTCTAAATTCACAAAACTAACTTTCCTTTTATTAGTATTCGAAGTAACTTTCGGAGTATACAAAACTAACCAAATTTTGAAGTATTTATTTTATTAGTCAACCAAAGAAATGACAAAAACTTAACTTTTAAAAACTAACTAATTGAATAAATAGTCAACCAAAGAAAAAAAAATCAAATTGTGGATCATCCACTACACAAATACATAAATAAACATAAAATTAAAAAAGAAAAAAACTTAAAAATAAACAATCCATATTTCTTAAGCTAATAGAGACAAATCCATTAACATTCATACTAATAAAACTAAAATAATATTATACCAAATTTGTTTAAAAAAAATTGTGTTGACGTCTGCGCGTAGCGCGACATACTAGTAGGATTATAAAATTACAAACTTTCTTTGGGGGTATATTTGCAGCAAAGTTATAATAATTACTTTAATTTTTTTGTTTCAAACACTTGCTTTGCCACTTCTAGAAATTAGTCGAATCAGGATTTTAACTATTACGACACTTATTAGAGTCACTTATTTGTAATCAAATCCAATTAACCCGCGTGGTGCTACAATCACTATTTGCACCTGTTTTCAAAAAACGGATAGAATTCAATTAAAAACTATATTCACAAAGTTTAAGTCCTAGACGACGACATGAAGAATAATGACAGCTCAGTAAGAATTAGAAGAATTTATGCTCTATAGAAAATGTAAAGCAGTAGGCATGACCCCCCAAAAATGTAATTTAGTATTTAGATCGAAATATGTGGTCAATATGAAGGAACATTTTTCTTTGGTCGAAATATGTGGTCAATGTAAATTAACTATTGGGACTTGCCATATTAAATATGTGATATATGCATTGCATTTCCATGGTTAATATATTCGTTTTGAATCAGTAAAGCACATTTCTATTTTTTTTCTTCTTTTTAACAATTCCAAGATATCAAAAAATTAAACCCACATATTTTCTAAAATCTACAACTGCTATTATGTGAATTCTACAGAAGTTAAAAAAAAACTCGTCTAGCAAAAATTAATATTTTCGCGTAGAATATCCACAAATCAATTCGCCGCTACACAACTATCATATAGGTGTTTGTGTGCGTGAAAAGGATGTACGTAGCCTACTTCACAACACAAGATGGATGCCGTGAAGAATTTGGCCAATGGAGTTAGAGAGAATGACCAACAATTGTTTGGTATATAGTATTATTCATGTGCATATATATATAATACGATAATAAGTAAAATCCGATGAAAATGAGTTATATGTCTGACAGTATGAGTGAATATCAATTTCAACAAAATACATTTTTCTGGTTATTAAAAATAATTGCATACTCTTTGTCAAAAAGGTCCGATCAGTGGATCATAACATATAGTATAGTCATTATAATATTATTATCGCTGTGTTATTACAAAAAAAAAAGGGTCTATATATCATCATATACAATTAGAGTAATTTTCCACTTACCATGAATATGGGTAGATGTGTAGATATAATTTTCCACATGGGTATACTTACATAGTAGAGTAGGTGGTGATAATAGGGTAGGGACAATGGCATGATCATACTCTCAAAGAGAGAATGGAAACATCAAACATCTATATAGTTGGCCATGTGAAGATCCTAAGGGATGCCATGTTTTGATTCGAATCCACTCAAGCACAATTTAAAAAAAATCAAACTCAAAACAATAAAATATACTACTAGTTTGTAATTAAAAAAAAAGCAAACCCAAAACAATAAAATATACTATTATCGTGATTTGATTGTTACAATAAATTCAATAGCATTTAATTGATATCCAAAAACGAATTGGTTTCAGACTCCAGTTGTGGGTGATGAATGATGACGTTTTTGTGCCACTTCCATGTTAGTTTAAAATACACACTATTTTTGTTTTTTCACGCCCACGCCTTTTAAATTCAATAGTATTTAAGACAAGATCTTCTTCTCCCCACGCCTATGATCCGGTATGGAACCTTCATCTACCATAACAGAAAACAATTCAGACACAACATCGTTTATAGACAGGCATTTTATTAGTGTATATGATGATATTGAATAACAGAAGCTCTATAATTCTTCACAACCCCTTCTTCATTGTTATTCATTGTTCTCTACTACTATTCGTGTATTTTTTTCCGATAATGAGAGCTTTCGAAAAAGAAATAACCGCAGAAGATGCGGCGGCTCTAGAGATAGTGTCATTGCCGGAAGATCTCGAGCAACCATCTCCTCTCCGTAAAATGATCTCCGTCGCTTCAATCGCCGCCGGTGTACAGTTCGGGTGGGCCCTACAGCTATCTCTCGTGACTCCGTACATTCAGCTTCTCGGGATCGCTCACAAGTGGTCGTCTCTAATCTGGGTCTGTGGTCCCATCTCCGGCATGCTTGTCCAGCCAACCGTCGGTTACTACAGCGACCGATGCACCTCAAGATTCGGTCGCCGCCGTCCTTTCATCGCCTCCGGCGCCGCCCTCGTCGCCGTCGCTGGTATTCTGATCGGATACGCCGCTGATCTCAGCCAGATAGCGGGAGACAAACTCGAGCAGACTCAGAAGACACGTGCCATCTGGTTCTTCGCTCTCGGCTTCTGGATCCTCGACGTAGCCAACAACACCCTTCAAGGACCTTGCCGCGCTTTCCTGGCCGCCGGAGACGCCAAGAAAACACGGACCGCAAACGCGTTTTTCTCTTTCTTCATGGCGGTCGGAAGCGTTTTGGGATACGCGGCGGGATCCATCACTAACCTCCACAAGATGTTTCCTTTCACAATGACTAACGCTTGCGACATCTATTGCGCGAACCTCAAGAGTTGTTTCTTCCTCTCCATCTTTCTCCTCCTCGTCCTCACCGTAGCATCACTCTGCTACGTTGAAGAGAAACAATGGTCTCCGGCGCCGGTGAACCCCGACGACGAGAACAGCTCGAGTGTTCCTTTCTTCCGCAAAATCTTCGGGGCTTTCAAAGACATGGAACGTCCAATGCGGATGCTTCTAATCGTCACGGCTTTCAATTGGATCGCGTGGTTCCCGTTTCTTTTATTCGATACCGATTGGATGGGTCGTGAAGTGTACGGAGGAGATACAACAGGAGATGATAGAGCGGAGAAACTATACAACAAAGGAGTACACCAAGGTGCATTGGGATTGATGTTTAATGCCATTGTTCTTGGTTTTATGTCACTTGGGGTTGAGTGGATTGGTAAGAGAGTGGGAGGAGCTAAACGGCTTTGGAGAATTGTGAATTTCATCCTCGCCGTTGGTTTGGCCATGACGGTCCTCGTTTCGAAATTGGCGGAGCATCACCGGGGAACCGCCGGTGCTTTCACCGGACCGTCGCCTGGGATTAGAGCGGGAGCTTTAATTGTGTTTGCTGTTCTTGGTATTCCATTAGCCGTAAGTGTTTCAGGTTTTGTCTTTTTTGTTTATTGTTTTTTTACTGTTAATTTTGCTAAATATAATATTTATTTTGCTAAATATAAAATTAACCAATTCAATTTTTTTACAGATTACTTACAGTATTCCGTTTGCACTAGCCTCCATATTTTCAAGCAGCTCCGGCGCCGGCCAAGGTAATTTCTTCTTTTCTTTTTAAATAAGTTAATTTAAAAATCTAATAGTCTGACAATGTGGGACCAACTAAATTTGCATTGAATAAGTTCAAACGTTTGGTGTGGTTTGGTTTGAATAATTAATTGAGAGATCTGTTTCCAATTTTATTCATCTAATCTATTATAACGTGTTTCTTTTTCGTTTTTTTTGTAACTTTGTTTCTTTTTTTTGTTTACAGGACTCTCTTTAGGAGTATTAAACTTAGTAATTGTGATACCATAAATGATGGTATCACTTGGAGGTGGCTTTCTCGATGCCCTCTTCGATGGTGGAAACCTACCGATTTTTGTAATGGGAGCAATCCCGGCGGCGATTAGTGAAGTATTAGCCTTCACTGTTTTACCCTTACCGTCACCATGTATTGTTTGATGCATCTGGTTATGTTATCTGGTTATGTTAAAATATTATCTGGTTATGCTAAAATATTATCTGGTTATGTTAAAATATTATCACCAATATTTTTTACCCTCACCGCCACCAGTATTGTTCTTCTTGTTCTCTAATACTATTCGTGTTTTTTCTTTCCGATAATGAATAATAATAGAAATATTACCACAACAAGTTATTGAAAATGTTATTACGCCTAACGTCCCAACTGCAACAATTTACAGATACGATGAAAAAGTGGCACTAGAGAAGGAATGTATTACCTATTAATATTATTATATAATCAGTTTTAAACAATAAGTTCCTTTTCCCAAATGAACGACATTACATCAGTTATCAAATACACTATAACCTAACATATTGAGTCGTTAACTAAAAAATACCGAGCCAACTTCTTAGTTTTAGTTTTTTTTTTTTTTTTTTATTGGGTGAAAGGCAAACTTCTTAGTTTCATAAGATGATTTAGATTTTATAAATTAATGCTTCATTTATGCATCACTAATATTAATATTTATCATTGGTGAAGTGAAAGATAGTTGAGAAATCTATGGATTACACAAATTTGATAATTCATTTGTTGTATCTAAAAATTGTAAAGTTTAGAAATCACTCTGATCTCCAGATATACTTTTAAAAAAACGATTGGCGTCATCAATTATGGGAATACATCATACATAGACTCTCACATCTTCATACAAAAATAATCTAATATATTAAAATAGAGTGCTATTGAAAATAAATATATTCTTATCCTCAATAACTTTTAAACTTTAGTTTTTTGTGGATAATTATTCCCTGTTTCCAAACAGTTAAATTTTGTTCAATTAAAAATTCATTTAATTAATCTGATTCAATTAAAGATTAATTTATTTAATTAATCTCATTATATATATTAATTTTAATTTGTAATTATAAAAATTCAGATTATGCCATAAATTAAATTAAATATTTAAAATTATAAATAAAATCGATTATTTCAAAAATATGTAAATTAAATATTTCAAAAATAATTTAAATTTTTATTATTATTTTGTTACGGAAATAGTATTAGTTATTTTGAATTTTTAAAATTTGATTATGCCAAATAATTTAATAATCAACATTTTTTGAATGATACAGATTCAAAATTAAAAAATTTCATTAAAAGATAATATTAAATTTTGAATTTAATGTAGATTTTTTGAGATTTCATCTACAGTTACAAACAAAATAGTCAGAATTAATAATAAAACTAGATTCTAAACCCGTGCATCGCACGGGATTTGTTTTTTGTTTATCAAATTTTGTAATATAATGTGTATTTTTTGTGTTTAAGTATATTTTTGTATATTTAATTTTTGTCACATAAGACACATAATTATCTTGGTGTTTAGATATAATTTATTTTTTCTAATCCGTATTAAACTGGGAGTTCAATAAGAAAAGTAACGGGAATTCATTATGTTGACATAATTTTTTTCTAATCCGTCCTAGAACGGAGGTAAGTTTTAAATTTTATTTCTGATGTTTAGATTTTTTTTTTTTGACAAAATGTATTTTTGGATGTAAAAGTTTGAGATGTGTTAACAATTTTATTTTTGGTATAAAATATATTATATAGTTTTCTAAAATTTTAATTCACAATGAGGGCATTCGATAATTTTTTGTTTGTTTTTATTTTCATGTTTTCTATTTATTTTTAATTTAACCAAAACTATATGTTTGGCAATAGGAATAATATTTATCCAGGAAAATAAGAAAAGTTATCCATAAAAAGAATAGAGTTATATGCATTTTTTTCTGTTTGGTCATAAAATAACACTTTGTTTTAATAGATTAGATAAATTTTCTTATCATTTTTGTTATATATATTTTCAGTTCTATATTTTATTTTAAATGTATTTTTAATACATAATTATCCATTCGGAATCTTACCCATTGTTTTGTTATTAATTTTTGAATAAAGCATAATCATAAATATTCTCTATAATCAACATAAATATCATATCATTTACACTTACAAATCATCATAAATATTTTATATTTAAAATATAATCATTATTTTATTTATGTGAATTATCTTTATTATTATTGGTAACTGAATATTATCGAATTTATGGTTGTGCAAATTAAATTAATAATATATTTCTTTTTCAGTTTGAAAAATATTCAATTATAAATTCGAGTGTATTAATAAGATTTAAATTTAGAAATAAACATGTTTTGTCATTAATTTTGAATATTTTGTTTGTAACTGTTGATGAAATCTAAAAAAATTTATATTAAATTCAAAATTTAAGATTATCTTTCAATGCAAATTGTTAATTTTGAATATGTATCATTTTAAAAAAATGATTATTAAAATATTTATCATAATATAAATTCAAAAATTCATAATAAGTAATATTATTTTCGTAACAAAATAAAATGAAAATTTTAAATTATTTTGTAATATATAATTTATAATAATCGATTTTATTTATAATTTTAAATATTTAATTTATTTTTTTGCATAATTTGAATTTTATGATTTCAAATTAAAATTAATATATATATATATAATCAGATTAATTAATTAAACTATTTTTTAATTGAACAAAATATAATTAATAATTATTTTTTTAATTTAACCAAAAATATCTGTTTGGCAATAGGAATAATAGTTATCCAGGAAAAGAATAAAAGTTATCCATAAAAAAATAGAGTTATATACATTTTTTCCTATTTGGTCATAAAATAGCACTATGTTTTAATAGATTAGATATGTTTACTTCTAAATTTAAATATTATTAATAAAATCAGATTTATAATTGAATATTTTTCAAACTAAAAAATGAATATATTATTAATTAGATTTGTACAACCATAAATTTGATCATGCATATGGACAACATTCGGTAACTAATACATATTCAATATTTGTTATATACATATATAAAATGATTAATATTTTAAAAACCACACAATTTTAGGAATTGTTAATTTAGAATTAAATTCGAAATGCAAATATAATTAATCTTGGTAAGATTGTCAAGATTATGTTAAAATTCTTTTATATTAGTAAAAATTTAGTAAAAAAATTATTATCATAAAATCTAAACCAGAAATTGTTATTCTATTCAAATTCAAAATTAAGAATTCTATCACAAGTAAAATTAAAACAGATACATTTTTTTGTGTGTAAACATGAAAACCTTCATATTATGCTATTCTTTACTTGGATAACTACTATTCAAGTTGCCAAACAAGTCAATTTAGTACAATATTAATAAAAAAATATTTTAATTTAGATTAGTTTGGATTTCCTTAAATATATGTTAGATTAATTATCAAAAATCACAAAACCAGTTGTTTCTTTACAAAAATAATAAACCGGATATTAATTTAGATTTAATTTAAATATTCAAATTTAAATAATATTCTCATAATGACGGACATGATAAACGATATGTTATTGTATATTTTTATCATAATCAATCAGCCTAAAATTTTAAATATTTAAAATTAGTAAATATTTATATTATACGGTAATATGAACGGACGAGTTAGAATTATGTTTTTATAATCGTGGTCATTCTCGGATTAATATGAATAGACGAGTTAGAATTATGTCTTTATAATCACGGTCATATTTAATATTAGAAAATCTTAAATCTACAAAAACAAACTATATCTAAACACAAAAATAAATATTTGTCGCTTATTAGAAAAATTATATCTATAAAACAAATTATATCTAAATCTAAATACAAAAAAATCTATATTACAAAATTTGGTAAACAGAAAAAAAAAATTCTAAGCACGGAGTAAAATCTAGTGTACATATTAAGAGTAACTTAAAATCTTTTTCCACCAATTGAAAAAGTCTCTAAAATAAATCCATCATTCATCTCAATTATAATGAAAATTTGTAGCAGCAGAAAGTCTCTTATTGCAAAATAACCATTATAAATCGTGTGCATGTTTATTTTTATTGCTTTAATTGTTTTCTAAAGATCGGATTTGAGATCTAAATCCTAACAATTAAAGTTTTCTAATTAATTATTCCTTATTTTGTAGATTAGATGGTTGCTACGCAATTACATGAATCGATTTCTTCCAAACTCAAGAAAGACTCGTCGTTAGTCTTCTTTAGGATATACGCTTACGTAGGGTTTCCATTTCTGCCTTTAACAAAAAAAAAAAAATTAATTTCTTCCTTTTTTTGGAGATTAGATAGCTGCTATTTGCTAAAATTACATGAATTAATTTCTTCCTAATTAAAGAAAAAATACGTCGTTCGTCTTCTTTGGGATATATGCATGTGATCTTGATACACATTTCTTAGTTTGGATATTAGATGGTTGCTAAACAATTACATGAATCGATTTCTTCCAAGTTCAAGAAAGAATAGTTGGTTTTCTTTGGAATATATATCACTACAAGAAAACATGGGTATTTTTGACGGCCCAATCCGTCGGAAATTCGTCGAAAAATTCAGTCGGATTTAAGCTGTCGGTTACAGTTCGTCGGAAATATGGCTTCCGTCAGAATCCGTCGGAATTTTACGACGGATATTTACCATCGGAAATCCGTCAGAATTTTCCGACGGATCTTTGCCGTCGGAAATCCGTCAGAAAATTCCGACGGATTTCCGACTGCGTACTTTCCGACGGATACTCCAACGGATATTCGGTCGGAAATGCCGTCGGAAGTCCGTCGGTTGGCCATCGGGAATTTCCGACGGACTTCCGACGGATATATTACCGACAAAATTTCCGACGGATGGTGATCAGATAAATTTGTCGGAAGTCAGTCGGAAATCCGTCGGAAAAGTCCGATGGAGTTACGACGGATACTTTGATCGGAAGTTGTCTTGGAAGTCCGTCGGTTCTTCGTCGGAAATAGGTTCCGACGGATTTACGACGGTAACTTATTCCGACGGAATTGCAACGTATTTTGAATTTTATTTTGAATTTTATTTAATTATTTATTTTTTTGAAATTTATAAATTAAAATTATATAAATTAGAAATATAAATTAAAAATAGAAATAGAAATAATAAATATATAAATTCATTAAACAAAATTAAAAAATTCATTACACATTAAAAAAAATTGTTCAAAAAAAAAGCATTAAAAAAAAATATTTAAGCGGTTGGAGAATCCCCGTCGTCGTCGTCGGGATTATTATCCCGAAACATATGCGGGAAACATTTCTCCATCATCTTCTCCAAGAATGAGAGCTTCTTGTTGGTAGTCTGTTGCTCCGTCCGTAGCTCTTCGACCTACTGGTCACGGTCTTTCACCGTTTGGGTGAGCTTCTCGATTTTTACCCGGTACTCCGAAGGATAACGAGGAAGCGAGGAAGAAGATTCCTAGGTCGGAAGGGTGCCTAACCCAGCGAATCGACCTTTCACTTGCCGGGTTTGCTGCGAATAATTATAACCGTTAATAATTAAATAACGAAAATGAAAAAAAACGAAATGAAATTAAAACTTACCTCAAGTACAATCTGGTTTATCTCTTCCCGGGATAAAGAGTTCGAGGACGTCGATCCGTCGATAGTGAGCTGCGATATTGATACTTCACGGTCCAGCTTCGTCTTCTTGCTCTTCTCGACAACATCCCGCATCCCCAAGTCCTGTATCTGATCGGTTTTCTTGTTGGTGTGTCTCTGCTCGATGAGTTGAAGATAATCGGGTTCGGAACCAGATTCTCTCGCCTGTGAAATTTTGTTAAGTTAAATAAATATAAAAAACAGAATTAGTAATAAAAAATTTAAATTAAACATACCATTTCCATCGCTTTCCGTTCGATGGTCTTTGCGCCGCGTTGTGGATGTAGACCCCTTTGCCGCCTCGTTGGCTATTTCGGTTCTTCGACTGTTGGTCGGAGGTCTTTTTCGTCGCAGGCCTACTCCAGTACTCACAGAAGCCCTTCCAGACGTCGCCGTCAAGGTCCTTCGGCTTGTCTTTGTTGTGCTTCCACTTCTGCTTCCACTCGTACATGTGCTTCGAGTACGAGTTTGCGGCATACTTGTCGAATGTGTCAAGGACTTTGCGCGTATGATGAGAGTCCCACGTGAACTCTTGTTACAATTTTTAAAAAATATATGTTACATGTCAAAAAGAAAAATTGACAAAATGAAATTCAAAATAAATAATATATCAATAATTATAACTTACCGCGAAAGTCCGGTGCCACACGTCTTTCTCCTCGGTAGGCATGTCCGAATATTTCTCGTACGGTTTGTCCAACATATTGTGGAGCATCCGTAATATCGCCTTGGTGATCTGAGTCGACAGCTTAAACCTGAACACATTATGAAAAGATATAAATATGTTAAGTTTAAAAATCTAAATAAATTGAAATAATGTACAAAAATTATCTTACCAAGTCCCGTCCTCAAACTTCGGGTCGAGTCGAATGCAATGGCCCCGGTTAGGCTGCCGGACTAACTCCTCGATCTCAATGTGGCTCCGAGCAGCGGATTGTTGAGAATTTGGGATGTGAGTTCCTGAGGTCGTTGGTCCCGGAGGCATACACCGAGAACCCCGAGAACGGCGTCCTTGGTTGCCGCCTCCCAACTGAAGAACGTCGTCGTGATCCCTGCAGAAAACGGTAAAATTGTTAGTAAATTAACAAAAAATTCAAAAGTTACCAAAATTTTTGAAATTTCGAGAAAAAATTAAGAAAAAATTCAAATTTTTCAAAAAATTCAAATTTTCCAAAACATTCAAATTTTCCAAAAAATTCAAATTTTTCAAAAAATTCCAAAATTTGGAAAATATTTTAAAATCATTTTTAATATATAAAAATATTTAGAAAACGTTTTATTACTATAAAAAATATTAAAAACGATTTTATTACTAAAATAATATTTGAAAAACGTTTTTATTATTAAAAAAATATTTTAACATCAACTTTAATATATATAAATAATTTAAAAACGTTTTTATTAGTTAAAAAATATTATACACGATTTTAATATATACAAATATTATAAAAACTTTTATTACTATAAAAACAATTTTAAAAACAATTTTAATATATACAAATATTATGAAAACGTTTTTAATATATAAAAATATTGTCTAAACGTTTTTATTACTTAAAATATATTTTAAAAACAATTTTAATATATACAAATATTATGAAAACGTTTTTATTACTTAAAACATATATTAAAAACGTTTTTAATATATACAAATATTTTCTAAACGTTTTTATTACGTAAAAAATATTTTAAAAACGATTTTAATATATACAAATATTTTTAGAAATTCAAACAATATCTACAAACGTTTTTAAAATATTTTTAGAAAATCAAACAAGATCTAAAACCGATTTTAATATAAAGAAACGTTTTTAAAAAATCAAAAATTTGTTTTCTATATCTAACAATTCTAAATCAACAATCTAAACACATAAACCCTAACACTAATATTATTCTACATAATAAATTCTATTCTAACCACTTAACAATTCACATAAATAGAATTCTAACAACCTAACAAATATATTCCCTAAAACTAACAAGATCTAAAAAAAATTAAATGAATTGATGAAACTTACATGGTTTTGATGAAGAAGAGTTGAGGAATTGATGAAGAAGAGTTGAGGAATTGAAGACTAAAACCGAAATTGTGAAGAAGAAGAAGAGAAAAGAGATTTTCGCTAAGGAAGAAGAAGAGAGAAGAGGGAGAAGAAGAATCGGAAGAGAGAAAGACATAAGAGAGAAATAAGGAAAAAACTTACGCTTTGTCGATATATTTCGATATCCGTCGGAAATCCGTCGGATTTCGAAAAATAATTTCATTTACGCGGTTGATATTCCCGCGGTCTCGAAAATATCAAAGTCCGTCGGAAATCCGTCGGAAATTTCCGACGGATTTCCGACGGAATTAGGGAATATTTGGGGTTTAGGGTTTAGGGTTTCTTTATATGATTTAGGGACATGTAATTTACATGTTTCATTCAATATATATATTAAGTTCATCAATATTAAAGGCTTTGCATTAGTTTAAAAATTATACAACATCAAAACATATCATTTCACATAAATCAACTATATCTTATACTATAACTTATACAAACACTTCCATCAAAATTTATAAATTCTATATAACACATTTTCTTGATGTATATACAAGGTTAACCTATTTTATATACATCATACAAGTGTTTGTAAACTTTTGCCACAAAAAAAACCTATACCCTATACCCTAAACTAGATTTTTAAATATATTCCGACGGATTTCCGACGGATTCAGTTGCCTCAGGGGTTTATCGATGTGACTGTAACCCACGGGTCTTGCTTGTTTGTCACCCGCGGATAGGGAATGTAGCATACCTACACCATGTACAAATTTAACCACGGGAATGCAACAAAACTAAATTAAAAATTAACGTAAAAGAAATACAAACCTGGTCTGCTTGTGATGCAAGTACAAATGGCTCGTATCTCTGGAGTTTTCTTCTGCTATGTAATGATGTAACACCAAATTGATCGTGTCGCACACCGCTTCCTACTAATGGGTTGTTCCAGTCGCATAAAAATGCAACACATCTTAGACCGAGCATTCCCGGATACTGAACATCAAAAATCTCACGTACGACACCATAGTATACAAGATCACCTGACTGAGTTGATACACCGTAATCTGAAGTTGTCGCACTCCTATCATCCCGAAGAATCTTAAAAGCGTACCCCCGTGTGCTATACATCACATGTGACTGCATGGTTGCTAGTGGAAATCTCACAATTTCTTCTAACCACGTGGGAAATGTTTGTCCGTTAGCCTTCTCTGTCGTCACCTGCACAATTAAAATAAAAAAACAAACATCAAATAATTAAATCTTTCAATACATATGATGATTGCTAAAAACAAGGCAATTAAAAGACTTACATAATCTCTTAACCAACGTCCAAACTCTTCCTGTTTGAGCTCGATTAGGTCGTCCTCTGTTTTGTCAGGAAATGCAAAACGTTGATAAGCCATATACATCCTGTGAGATTGAAGATTATCACGTTAGTACATATATATATAATCAAGAACCCAATAAGTAATTAAAAATTAAGTTCAATATAATACCTCTCATATTCATCAACTCCGTCACAGTTTGTGAGAATATACATATGCAAATGCTCTCGCTCTTGTGGTGAAAGTCTCCTCTTCTTGCCTTTTCCACTAAGTCGTCCAATCTCTAAAAATATATGAGGTACATCGACCGGATAGAAAGGTAGGACGCCTCCGTCATCATGTCGAGCTGCTCTACGACTCTTTGTTTTGACTTGTGATGGAAAGTAGGACTCGGTAAAATGTGAGGTTTCTTCATTGATGGTCTGTGCGACGATAGAACCCTCCACTCTACTCAAAATTTTCACCTTCTTCTTTAGATGTAACATATACCGTTCGAAAGGATACATCCAACGGTACTGAACCGGGCCCCCAAGCTCTGCTTCTCGAGGGAGATGAATTTTTAGATGTTCCATAACATCAAAGAATGAAGGAGGAAATATCTTCTCCAAATTGCAAAGGATTACAGGTATATTAGCCCCAAGATTGCGGATACCGTCTGATGTAAGAGAGCGAGAACATATATCTCGAAAAAAGCACCAATCCCTGCAAAATATGGATAACAAATGAATAATTAAATAATGAAGCATATATTGTATAAAGTAGTAAATAAATAATTTCATGATTGTACCTGCAATTGCTTCGTGGACATTACGTGGTAGAAGACATGCAAAGGCAAATGGAAGGAGGCGCTGCATCACCACATGACAATCATGACTCTTCATCCCAGTAAACTTCCCTTCTCCATGATCAACGCAGTTCCGAAGGTTAGATGGGTATCCGTCCGGGAATCTAACACTTTCGGTAATCCAGTAAAAAAACTCGGCCTTTGAAGGTTCATCGAAACGAAAAGCCGAGACCGGAGGCTTCCCGTTCCCTGTCACATGTAGTGCTCTACGAGAACAAATGTCTGGCAAGTCCAATCTAGACTTCATATTGTCCTTCATCTTCCCTTTGACATTGAGAACGGTGTTCATAATGTTGTCGAAAAAATTATTCTCAATGTGCATGACATCCAGATTATGCCTCAAAAGATGGTTCTTCCAATAAGGCAAATCCCAGAAAATGCTCCTCTTGTGCCAATTATGAACGTTGCCACAACCATCAACATGATGATGTCCGTTACCACCACAATCAACGGTCCTCTCTGCACCAAAATCTCTGAACTGAGTCAACAAATACTCACCATCTAACTCAGGAGGAGGACCGTCAAATACTTTCCGGTTCTTCCTAAACAATGTGGTGCTCCGACGATAAGGATGATCGCTAGGTAGGTATCTCCTATGACAATCAAACCAAGACGTTTTCCGTCCGTGCTTCAATTGGAACGCATCAGTGTTATCTTGACAGTACGGGCACGATAACCTTCCGTGCGTTATCCATCCTGATAACATGCCATATGCTGGAAAATCGCTAATAGTCCACAAAAGTACCGACCGCATGATGAAATTTTGGTGACAAGAAACATCAAACGCTTCAATACCTTGGTCCCATAACATTCACAGCTCATAAATCAATGGCTGCAAAAACACATCAAGTGATCTCTTCGGATGCTCTGGTCCAGGAACGAGAATGCTAAGGAACAAGAACTCCCTTCGCATGCACAAAGATGGCGGCAAATTGTAAGGTGTTACAATTACTGGCCACAAAGAATATTTTCTGCCGTGCTTTCCAAAAGGGTTGAAACCATCGGTACATAATCCAAGGTATACGTTCCTCGCCTCAAACGCAAAGCTGGGATAAATGGATTGAAAATGTTTCCATGCTCCTACATCTGACGGATGGGCGATTTGTCCATCTGTTGTATGCTCTGCATGCCATCTCATTGCTCCCGCTGTGCGCTCTGACTGATATAACCTCTTCAATCTCTCTATTAACGGTAAATACCACATCCGTTTATATGGCACTGGCACTCTTCCACCTGTTTCCTTATACCGAGGTTTGCGACAAAAACGACATGTCGTACGGTCTGCGTCCTCTCTCCAGTAGAGCATACAGTTGTCTATGCATACATCTATCATCTGATACGGCAATCCTAGACCTTGAACAAGTTTCTGTATCTCATAGTATGATGCCGGTGCAAGATTATCTTCTGGCAAATTTTTTTTCACAAAATCAGCGATTGCATCCACGCACTCCTCACTCAAATTGAAATCCGTCTTTATACCCATCATCCCTGTTGCAGTTGATAAAGGGGAATGTTCACATCTACACCCATCATATAACGGATGTTTAGCAACGTCTAATATATCAAAGAATCTCCGAGTTTATAAGTTAGGTTATTCTCCTCTATCTCCATACTCAGCAACCGATGGTATACTTTCACGAAATGCATCGTTCACCATCTGAACATGACCTACAGTACTTTGTACTTCTATTGCGGGTTCTTCTAAGCTAGTGTATCCCCAATATAATGTTCACTAGTACTAGCATAATTATCTACCATTGTATCATTTTCTCCATGATAATACCAAATCTTGTAACCCGGCATATACCCATGACAATACAAGTGTGACCATACTTCATCTATCACGATAAATCTACGATTCCCACAATTGGTACAAGGGCAATAGATTTTACCGGTTTTTTTTTGCTTTCTTATGCATAAACAATTACATGAATCGATTTCTTCCAAGTTCAAGAAAGAATCGTTGGTTTTCTTTGGAATATACATATATATATATATATATATATATATATATATATATATCATGTTCTTAATATATATATTCATGTTTTTTCCATTTCTTCCTTATTTTTGGAGATTTGATAGTTGCTAAGCGAGATAACATGAATTAATTCCTTCTATGTTCAAGAAAGAGCTAGTGATTAGTCTTTTTGAGATATATGCATGTGCTTTCTATATCTTCCTTAATTCCCAAGATGAGATGGTGTCTAAGCAATTACATGATTTCTTCCAAACTCAAGTATTCGTCAATTTTCTTTTAGATATCGGAGTACCCTGGTTGCTTGGTCCATTTACACAAATTTTGTTTGTTTAATGATATTAAGTTTCTGATTTGAAATAACTTCACAATTTAACTTTTTGTTTTGGGTAAAATATAACATCACAAACTTCTTTAACAAAAATTCTAATCAATTAAAATGAAAACAATTAAGAAACAATGAAAACAATTCGAATTTTATTATTCTAAACTTATACTCTTGAATTCCATTGTTTATATTCGACTGATTATTAAACAATTGATTTACATTGTTGTTTATAGATTTTTTAGTAACAATCCTCACAAATTTGGTAAAGATAACGGTTCAGTTATCTGATTAGTGACTAGTGACATTTACTTAGCACAAAGAAAGTGATAAAAAGGAAGGAAAAAATGAAGCAAAGAGAAATAGATAAAAGAAAACAAACGTTTTTTTTTTGGGTCAAACAAAAGAAACACAAACGTTAAAATAAATGTAAAATGAATAATGCTTGTCGCTTTTGATTTTAGGAGGCAGAGAGAGCTACAAAAAATTACTAAATTAGATTTTGCCGCTTTTCTTCTTTGAACTGCGTTCTACACGCCGCTATATGCCTTTTTTTTATATAGTTAAAATATACCGTTATGCTTATTGTTGTCAGTTGAGAGTTCAATACTATACATTTTTTTTTTTAAGTTCAAAAAGAAAAAAAAAACATTTTTTACAAAAAAGTCCATAATTTATAGGATAATTGCATCCTCTATGATTTTATAATATCAAAATTAACATCCTTTTTGGTACTGTATAACACATATTATTCACATTAAAATGTTCAACTTATCCTCACACTTTCTAACTAATTACATGTGACAATTTCTCTCTCATCTCGTCAGAGAAGAAAGAAGAATCAGAAAAAAGAGAAGAAAGAAGAACCAGAAGAAAGAGAAGAAAGAAGAACCAGAAGAAAGAAGAACCAGAAGAAAGAGAAGAACACCGGCGAATAACACCGGCGGACAACACCAGCGGGCGGGTACCACCGGCGAATAACATCGGTAGATAACACCGGCGAGCGATAACACATGCGGGCGGCGATGACACCAGCGATGTACGATAACACCGGCGGATGGTGATAACACCGATGATGTGCGATAACACCGGCGATGATAACACCGGCGATGTGCGATAACACCGGTGACCGACGATAACAACGAGGGCCCGATGATAACACCGACGATGTTAACTAGATTAACGCAAGAATTTATGATATGATAACTGGATTAACATGACAATTTCACAAAAATAAACATGATAACTGGTTTAACATGACAATGTTAACAAGACTATCTATATGTTAACGATGCCAACAATGACAATTGGGTTAACATGACAATGTTAACGATAACGATGTTAACAATATGTGTTTTCTGGTAATGAACAGTGATCGTAAAGTTTTGATGAATAGTACCACCGATCTTTTGATGAACAATATCGCCGAATTCTTCTATCAGAAAATGAGTTTCAGACTAATGGCATTTCCATAAATATTAAAAAGTACAAAGGACATTTTTGGTTTAATCATTTTTTCTCTTTCTTACTTACTTAATTTACAAAAAATTAATAACACTTACCTAATTAATTGGTAAACTTACCATCTAATTTATACTAATAAATCATCCTAATTTATACTCTTTCTCACTATTGATATATCTAGCTGTATGCATCGAATCAGCTTTCTGCTAAATCAAGACGAGGTCTGTGTCAACTTTATTTTTTTATATTTTTTAAAAAAATTGACCATGAATTTTTAAACAAATTGAAATTGTGTTTTTTTTTGCAGGATTATTTACGGGTTGCTTCGTCTCATTGTTTACTATTTACATAATACTGGCCCATCTTTCTGGAATCTTCACCTCTGGTGCTCAAGTTTCATATTTGGAGACTGTTTATCCTGTTTTCAGGTAATTTGTTTATAATTTTTTTTGTTCAAAAAAATATTAAGTGTTTTCGGTATTTTCAGTTTGGATTTCTAAACCGCTTTCTAAATATAAAGTATTTCAACTGAATGAAAATCGATGGTTATACTATTAGCAAATCACTCAAAAATATGATTCATTATTTTAGCAACATGAATTAAAATATTCGAGTGAACAAAAGAATTAATTAGAAAATTTGTTTCATTATTTCGATGATTTGATTTTTTTTTTTTTGAACGCAGCGTTTTTGCGTTGCTGAATCTATACATGTTCATGTACGGATGCAATCTGTTCATGTGGAAGAGCACGGGGATAAACTACACTTTCATATTCGAGTTCTCACCAAGCACACGTTGCGTTACCGAGCACGGGGATAAACTACACTTTCATATTCGAGTTCTCACCGAGCACGGGGACGCGTTTCTGATGGAAACCAAGTTTATGACTGCAGTCGTTGCCGCTATGGTCATACATCTCATCCTCCGTGCCGCCGGTTTCTCTGCCAGCCGGATTAATAACTATAGTTTATATAATTACATGCATTTGTCTTACACGTGTAAGACAAATGCAACATTTTGATTTAGCAGAAAAAGTAATAATTGGAAGATTTATCTCTAGAGAGAAAAACTAATGATGGTATTTTCACAGTATATACTACATAGTAACAAAAAAAAAAACTCATGAGAGCTAATGATTCTACATTTGTCCAACCAAATTCTACCACACTATATATTTTATTTGGATTAGGAGAGCATCCGCACTAAGCGTAGGTTTTCTTTTAATGCGTGTTTTCTTTTAACTCACTATATATATCAAGGTAAATATTAGCCATCAGAAATTTTGGAACGTCGAGTCCATTGAAAACGTTGTAGATCCCACCGAAAAGCCATCCTTGCTTCTCTTAAACCGCTACTTTCACTATGTCTCCTGCTTTCCCCCAATGCCCACTATAAATTGTTCTCGTTTCTGCCAGTTGCCTTCACTCCGGCAGCCGCTAACGCATTTTCGACGATAACGTCGCTGCCACCGTCGGATCTCATAGTTTTTTCCCTCTTAGAACCACGATGAAATTAGACACTGGAAGAACCCAGGGCCGTTGCTTCCTCTCCCTAGAAATCGGGTGCCAGGAAAGGCGCTTCTTCCTTTTCTGGCTCTTCTTCGAGTATACGCTACAGAGCTGCGCCGAAAAATGCACGCCGGTGGAGTTAAATCTCAAAATCTCTCTGGCCAGGTCCAACGGGCCTGAAGTCGCGCCTCTCTCGGACGCGACATGATCGACTCTCTCTCTTTGACTTGAAATAAAAATTAAAAAAAAAACTGGAAAAAATCCAGAAAGGATGCCTCTTCACGCATCATGGTCACATCCCCACACACGCGCTTCTCTCTCACCTCAAACACTCTTTCTCTGTCACCCTCTCTCACTTCCCTACTCTTGCCGGCTCTGCAATGACGCTGGCGCGAATTTCTTTTTTGCCGACGCAAAATTCGACTACATCCGCGACCAATCATCGCCGTTCAAGTCACGTAATTGATCGATGGCGTTTTCATCGACTGCTCCGTTAACCACGCCGTGACTGACGGAACGTTGTTGCAGAATTTTATTCTGATATCATATATTTCTATTCTTGTTTTTTTTTTTTAAGATTATCTTTTTTAATGTACCATTTTTTAATACTTACTCTAATTACTTTTTTAATTAATTGACATATGTCTCGATCTAAATTAACTGTGACGTGAGTGAGAATTATTCTACGTAAACACGCTATATATAATAAACGAGAAGATAAATTTCTTGAGTTTACTTTGCCCGAGCGATTTGATTCCACTAACTGCTGAAAGCACTGGATCAAACAAAATAAAAACGCATGAAATTTAAGTAGTCTCGAATGTTGTACGTACATATAATCGATTAATGGTTTTGGACCTCAAGTGGGTCCATAGTTTTCATAGCTATGTACCTGAGATAGAAGGAGTAAGGATACCATCACCGATAACCATGGAAGTGCCCATAATCGTGACGAGGAAGAGTATGATCTTAGCGAATTTAGAGTTCTCGAGCTTCTCTTTGATCTTATGGGATCTTCTGAGCTTTGTATTTGGGAGTTCAAGTGTATAGTTTGAGAGCTCACTATCTTCTGGTTCTTGGTTTGGGATTAGTCCCGTTTTCGCGTAACGGCATATCAATGAGTACAATGCAAATGTTCCTCCTGCGTTCACCAACTTTGTCACATGACTCGGCATTCATAACTTTGTCATTACACAAATCTATAAGGGACTCATCATAATTAAACAATAAAAAAATAAAACGTTTACCCTTATATAACTTTTAACCGATCATAGTTTAAGGAGTATTTATTCTTTATAGAATTTGACTTTTCTCCTTGTATAATTTTTGGATAAACTATCATAGTTTTTAATATATTAAACTGAAATAACTATTAGTTAATTTCTTTTTAACATGCTAGAATGGATAAAAGACAATAACCGTAGAGAATGGATAAAAGACAATAACCCTAAAGACAATAATTTCTTTTTAATAATTATTAAAGTATAGTATATGATAATTGATAGAAAAATGTTCAAAAACTATATACGATATATTTTATAGTATTAGTGTTATATACTGATGTGGATAGAAAATATACAAATAAATTATTTTATTTGTAATGATATTTCATATAATAACTTATAAAACAAATATTTATTTTCAAAAATGTTTTTTACAGAAAATTTGTGAGATCGTATGGAAAAAACAAGGTAAGGCATAAATAATTTTACATGCCGACAAATTGTAGCCGTCAGATTCTTTGTTAATCATTTGAGACCGTCCGTTTTTTAAGTGGGTTAAAAATTGACATAAATGGAAAAGTCACGCCACACGGATTGAGAAATATCCCAAAATTCGATTGAGAAATGCAAACATTTGCTCCTGGAAGAAGAGTCAGAGTCTGCCTCAACCTCATCATCGTCGTCGTCCTCGCTCTGATCGTGATGGCTGAATCTACCGGAGAATCAACGTCCGAAGGGAAGGTTCACATCATCTACACCGAGAAGCCTACCGACGAGGAACCCAAGGACTATCATCTCCGTACCCTTTCCTCCGCTCTCGGCAGGTAAATTTCTCTGAGACCATTCGCTCTCGATTTCCATGAGAATTTTGGAGTGGTGTTGTCCTGGATGAGATGATTTTCGTGTGTGATCGCTTTGATTTAGGGTTTGTTTCCCTGGAATGGGGCATTTTCCTTTCCTTCGCTCGTTCGTTCAAAGAGGATATTTGTTGTTCGATTGTGGATTCTCTCTCTCTATGATAATCGTTTAGGTTTTTTTTTATGCAAAATCGATTTGTTGGTGGATGGATGCGTATAAGAAACGATAATGGATTCTGATAATTACAGTGAGGAAGCTGCAAAGGATGCGCTGATTTACAGTTACAAGGAAGCTGCTTCTGGTTTTTCAGCTAAGCTCACACCTGAGCAAGTCGCCGAGATATCCAGTACGTTAGCCTCTCTATTTGGATTTGAAATGTGAAATAGCTGGATTAACTTCTCTTATCTGGCTGTGAACTTTTCATCAAATACAGTTGAAAAATGTGAAGATCCAGTTGATGTAAATATATACCATTTGCTTAAACTCTATGATACTTCAATGTGATATTTCAAACCCAGTAGAAATAGAGTCATGAATGCGCGATTTTGAGTACCTAGGCTCGGAAAAGAAGATCAAGGTCTTAAACCTATGATTTTATATCCTTGCTCTGTTTTTCTTATATGATTTTTTGGGTGTTGCAGAACAACCAGGTGTGATTCAAGTTGTGCCGAGCCAGACCTACCAGTTGCACAAACCTGGTGCTGGTTTCAAGTTGACCTAACTCCAACTTTGTGTATCCAACTTTTAAATCTGTTGCTTTACAGAGACTAGCTTGTTGTTGCTGTAATGTTGTGGCTTTGAACTAAGATAATGTCATGGATTTGCTTTGATTCGAGTTGTTATGTGTTGTTGAGAATTGAGAATCAAGTTTGTTTTCTACTTCTTTTCATATGCATTATTAATTCTTTTCATACACTAGGGTAACAAAATAATGTATTGCTTCTGTAGTTTCTCCCTCAACATCTACTTTCAAATGGAAAAACAAAACTTCCAAAAGAGAAACACAAAACTTCCAACAAGTGCCAAGTTGCTAAGAACAAAAAAGGGTCTACGATCTATATTTCCCCATCGAAACTTTCATACAATAACACATTTACATAAAGTTAAGTCCTAGTGTTATGTCTTGTCTCCATCATTTGAAAGTCCGAAACTTATTTTCCCACTAAATCAAAGTTTCGAAACTTATTTATCCATCAAATAAAAGTTCGAAACCAATTAACACATGGACCACAATTAATTTTGGTTTACCGTATACCAATTCAGTTTTAATCAAATAAACTTGTAACGTAAACCGAATTAGCAGGAATTAGCTTGTAACGTAATCAAAGCTCTAATGTCCAAAGGATTTCTCGGAAAGGAAAGTGAACTCCCTCCAGTGTCGTCTGTTTTGTCGACTACCGATCAGACGTTGTTAGACATGTATGTGAGGAAGCACGATGAGTAGAAAAAGCTTTTGAACGAGGTAGAGGGTTCATACACTATAAAGTCCTGAATTTCTGTAAAGCTTGTGCTTAAACCCGGATTTCAGATATAAGTTATAAGCGATGATGATCCTAGGAGCAGATGATTCACAATTCTACGCGATTGGTCATTAATCACCCTTGATTTCTCTTGTTCAAAAGCGTTCCATTTTTCCTTGTGGATTTATCTAAAATATCTCTTCTGTCTCTGTTTTGTTTTTCTTCTGTTTCTTCAATTGGTTTCTCTGTTTCTTCCACGACCATGTCATTAGCTGTTAGTTACGTGAAGTTTTGTTGAAATCGAAAAGAAGGGAAGAGACAAATAGTGAAAGCCTCCGAACGGAACAGAGAGACTTTGTCTTCCATTTTCATTTAGGGAAGAAAGCGAAGCTATAGTCTCCTTTAGCTCTTCTCCTTTCGCATTTTACAAAGATTCAATAAAAGAAGCATGCCACGAAAACGATCTCATTTTTCTTTCGATCTAGGTTCAATAAAGCGAGTAGACGAAAGCACATGTACCGTCGATAGTTTTGCTGATCGGATAACAAAAGTATCATCGTAGTCAACCAATTATAATAGGAAACCTATTATAATTTCCTATTATAATTGGTTGACTACGATGATAATAGGAAACCTTAGACCATTATATAATAGGAAACCAGTCAAATCTTTTTTATTTTATTTTTTATCATCATTTTGGGCCACAACAGGCCCGTCCAATATCCAAATACCTTACATATTAAGGGCATGTGGAGTCGAACTCGATACTGGTAAGATGGCAGTAGAGGTGTGGCAACCAGTAGCCCACTTGCTCCTTCTTGGAAACCAGTCAAATCTTTTGTTGACAAAAAAAGAACTATTCAAATGTAATTCTAAATGGTAAGTGTTAATTATGAAAAATCCAAATGGATACGTTTTTTATTTACAAAAAAATACTTTCTATCTAGTTAAGATACATTATTATTTTTACCTAAACTACACATTAATGGTAGCCACTAGCCAAAAAAAATAAAATATAATATGAACTAGATTTTGTTTTTTTGTTTTTGTTGACCAAAAGGGAAGGGATTATTCTTTTCGTAATTCTAAATGCTAAGTTCTAATTATAAAAAAGCCAAATTGATTCTTTTTATTTTAAGAATATACTTTCTATCAATTTAAAATATGTTACCTTATTTGTAAAAATCTTATTTGTCAGAGTATATACAATGCATTAACAAAATCTTATATGTTAGTTACGTGACGTTTTGTTGAAATTGAAAAGAAGGGAAGAGACAAATAGTGAAAGCCTCTGAACGGAACAGAGAGAATTTGTCTTCCATTTTCATTTAGGGAAGAAAGTGAAGCTATATTCTCCTTTAGCTCTTCTCCTTTCGCATTTTACAAAGATTCAATAAAAAAAGTATGCCACGAAAACGATCTCATTTTTCTTTCGATCTAGGTACAATGTTAGCTGGATTAACTGGCTGTGAACTTTTCATCAAATACAGTTGAAAAATGTGAAGATCCAGTTGATGTAAATATATACCATTTGCTTAAACTCTATGATACTTCAATGTGAGATTTCAAACCCAGTAGAAATAGAGTCATGAATGCGCGATTTTGAGTACTTAGGTTCGGAAAAGAAGATCAAGGTCTTAAACCTATGATTTTATATCCTTGCTCTGTTTTTCTTATATGATTTTTTGGGTGTTGCAGAACAACCAGGTGTGATTCAAGTTGTGCCGAGCCAGACCTACCAGTTGCACAAACCTGGTGCTGGTTTCAAGTTGACCTAACTTTGACTTTGTGTATCCAACTTTTAAATCTGTTGCTTTACAGAGACTAGCTTGTTGTTGTTGTAATGTTGTGGCTTTGAACTAAGATAAAGTCATGGATTTGCTTTGATTCGAGTTGTTATGTGTTGTTGAGAATTGAGAATCAAGTTTGTTTTCTACTTCTTTTCATATGCATTATTAATTCTTTTCATACACTAGGGTAACAAAATAATGTATTGCTTCTGTAGTTTCTCCCTCAACATCTACTCTCAAATGGAAAAACAAAACTTCCAAAAGAGAAACACAAAACTTCCAACAAGTGCCAAGTTGCCAAGAACAAAAAAGGGTCTACGATCTATATTTCCCCATCGAAACTTTCATACAATAACACATTTACATAAAGTTAAGTCCTAGTGTTATGTCTCCATCATTTGAAAGTCCGAAACTTATTTTCCCACTAAATCAAAGTTTCGAAACTTATTTATCCATCAAATAAAAGTTCGAAACCAATTAACACATGGACCACAATTAATTTTGGTTTACCGTATACCAATTCAGTTTTAATCAAATAAACTTGTAACGTAAACCGAATTAGCAGGAATTAGCTTGTAACGTAATCAAAGCTCTCATGTCCAAAGGATTTCTCGGAAAGGAAAGTGAACTCCCTCCAGTGTCGTCTGTTTTGTCGACTACCGATCAGACGTTGTTAGACATGTATGTGAGGAAGCACGATGAGTGGCTGAGTTGACGAGAAAAAAACAGAAAAAGCTTTTGAACGAGGTAGAGGGTTCGTACACTATAAAGTCCTGAATTTCTGTAAAGCTTGTGCTTAAACCCGGATTTCAGATATAAGTTATAAGCGATGATGATCCTAGGAGCAGATGATTCACAATTCTACGCGATTGGTCATTAATCACCCTTGATTTCTCTTGTTCAAAAGCGTTCCATTTTTCCTTGTTGATTTATCTAAAATATCTCTTCTGTCTCTGTTTTGTTTTTCTTCTGTTTCTTCAATTGGTTTCTCTGTTTCTTCCACGACCATGTCGTTAGCTGTTAGTTGCGTGAATTTTTGTTGAAATCGAAAAGAAGGGAAGAGACAAATAGTGAAAGCCTCCGAACGGAACAGAGAGACTTTGTCTTCCATTTTCATTTAGGGAAGAAAGCGAAGCTATAGTCTCCTTTAGCTCTTCTCCTTTCGCATTTTACAAAGATTCAATAAAAGAAGCATGCCACGAAAACGATCTCATTTTTCTTTCGATCTAGGTTCAATAAAGCGAGTAGACGAAAGCACATGTACCGTCGATAGTTTTGCTGATCGGATAACAAAAGTATCATCGTAGTCAACCAATTATAATAGGAAACCTATTATAATTTCCTATTATAATTGGTTGACTACGATGATAATAGGAAACCTTAGACCATTATATAATAGGAAACCAGTCAAATCTTTTTTATTTTATTTTTTATCATCATTTTGGGCCACAACAGGCCGGTCCAATATCCAAATACCTTACACATTGAGGGCATGTGGAGTCGAACTCGATACCGGTAAGATGGCAGTAGAGGTGTGGTAACCAGTAGCCCACTTGCTCCTTCTTGGAAACCAGTCAAATCTTTTGTTGACAAAAAAGGAACTATTCAAATGTAATTCTAAATGGTAAGTGTTAATTATGAAAAATCCAAATTGATACGTTTTTTATTTACAAAAAAATACTTTCTATCTAGTTAAGATACATTTTTTTTTTACCTAAACTACACATTAATGGTAGCCATTAGCCAAAAAAAATAAATAAAATATAATAGGAACTAGATTTTGTTTTTTTGTTTTTGTTTTTGTTTTTGTTTTTGTTGACCAAAGGGAAGGGATTATTCTTTTCGTAATTCTAAATGCTAAGTTCTAATTATAAAAAAGTCAAATTGATTCTTTTTATTTTTAGAATATACTTTCTATCAATTAAAAATACGTTACCTTATTTGTAAAAATCTTATTTGTCAGGTATATACAATGCATTAACAAAATCTTATTTGTTAGTTACGTGACGTTTTGTTGAAATTGAAAAGAAGGGAAGAGACAAATTGTGAAAGCCTCTGAACGGAACAGAGAGAATTTGTCTTCCATTTTCATTTAGGGAAGAAAGTGAAGCTATATTCTCCTTTAGCTCTTCTCCTTTCGCATTTTACAAAGATTCAATAAAAAAAGTATGCCACGAAAACGATCTCATTTTTCTTTCGATCTAGGTTCAATAAAGCGAGTCGAGGAAATAGTATAATCGTAGTCAACCAATTATAATAGGAAACCTATTATAATTTCCTATTATAATTGGTTGACTACGATAATAATAGGAAACCTTATAATTCGTTGACTACGATGATAATAGGAAACCTTAGACCATTATAATTTTTTATCATTATTCTAAACATTATAATTGGTTGACTACGATGATAATAAGAAACCTTAGAAAGAAAAAAATATAATGGAAACCAGTCAAATCTTTTTTTTTTATCATTCTTTTGGGTCACAACAGGCCGGCCCAATAGCCAAATACCCCACACATTGAGAGCATGTAGAGTTGAACTCGACACCGGTAAGATGGCAGTAGAGGTGTGGCAACCAGTGACCCACTTGCTCTTTGAAAACCAGTCAAATCTTTTGTTGACAAAAATGGAACTATTCAAATGTAATTCTAAATGGTAAGTGTTTATTATGAAAAATCAAAATTGATACGTTTTTTATTTACAAAAAAAAATACTTTCTATCTAGTAAAGATACATTATTATTTTTACCTAAACTACACATTCATGGTAGCCACTAGCCAAAAAAAAAAAATTATAATAAGAACTAGATTTTGTTTTTTTTTGTTGACCAAAAGGGAAGGGATTATTCTTTTAGTAATTCTAAATGCTAAGTTCTAATTATGATAAAGCCAAATTGATTCTTTTTGTTTTTAGAATATACTTTCTATCAATTTAAAATACGTTACTTTATTTGTAAAAATCTTATTTGTCAGAGTATATACAATGCATTAACAAAATTGCAATGTACATGCTCCAAGGCACAATATATATATAGGCATCCGAACAACCATGTAAAGTTGCGAAATCTTTATCAAAACTTAATTCATAAAACTAAAGATATGGCGGCATCAAAAACAACAATCTTCATCGTTTTTGTTCTTTATCTCTCATGTTAGCTTTTCTCTATATATTGATTTAATACATTTAAAAGACGACTAAAAAGTGATATACTGATATATATGTGTTTGCAAATTTGTAGGCACATTGTTGGTGAGTCTCTCTGGAGTTCAAGCCCGCCATTGGTGGTCATGCGAGGAGGTAAAAAACTGTATTGGGTTGTGTCAAGGTTTCGTTGGAGGATGTGTGAATAGTTTTTGCGTTTGTGAACGGCTAAAAGCCGAGATTGAGCCGACCAAGACAATAAGGTGCAAAACGGACCATGATTGTCCCGTTTTTGGTGAATGCCCTAAATACTACTTTTACTCTTGTATACGTGGAGAATGTATTTGTATAACAAAATAACTTAATCGATTAAAAAAAGGTTATGGGCTTGGCTGATATGTCAGCTGAATACTAATAGCTAAATAATAAAATAGCCGATTTTTTTTTTAACGCGGATTTTTAGTTTATTATTAAAATCTGAAAATACGGCAGAATATAAACTTCCCCATAAAACAAAAGCCGGCAGAAAAAAAACATTTCTCCGGAGTCAAAAGCCGGTAGAAAACAATATTTATCCGGAGTCTAAAGCCGACAGAGACTAATATTTCTCCGGAGTCAAAAGCCGGCAGAACACAAAATTTCTCCGGAGTCAAGAAAACTACGAAGCCGAAAAGCCCCAAAACGGAAGGCGAAACCCAAAGGAAAAGGGATCGTTAGACAACGCAAAAAAGACTCTAAATTTTAAACCTGAAACGATGAACCAAAGCACTCCACACGAAATCTCCGAAGAACCAGTTGACGCCGAAAATGAGCTGAAGGACAAGAACTTCGAGAAGCACCGCGGCCTAGCATTCCACGAGAAACCGAGGAGCATAACTACACCAAGTTCAACCAGCAACATAAGCGACAGAGAGAACGCATGACTGAAACGGAACAAAGCAAAGGAGCTACACCAACTCGACCTCTCCACAGAATCGAAGCACTCAAGACGACCTAGGCTCAAGGAAAAAAACCTTGACATTCGTCCGGGAAAACACCAAAAAGGATCAATAACTCTTACACGCGGACACTCATAGACCAATCACGGCCATCTACATACACAAAACTGGTTACCTCCTCGCAAGAGAAGAATTGAAAATTGACCCCACTGCTTTGTCTTGAAACTATCCTCCAAAACTTATGAAAACCTCATAAAATAGCAAGTAGATGCCTCAGCAGCGAGTTACCATCCATATGGCGAGCCCAAAATGAACCCTAGCTCCACTTTAAACACTGAAACCTCGAGAAGACTAGATAGAGTAGTAAAACCAGAGACCACTTATAAAGCCCAAAAATGTACCCAATACCTATTAACCCACATATCCACCAATGAAGACAAACCTGAGGCGAGACCTCCAGGCAGGCCCTTCACGGCGAGCCGGTATCCGACAAGAACACCGGCAGCTGAGCAGGCGAGGAGACACCTCCGACGCAAGGTAGAGACACGAAGCTCCACCCTTCAAAGACACTGAAGCCCGAACATCGACAGATCCAGCAAGCCCAGAGAACTACAGTAACGAAAACAGAGGCGAGTGAAGAAATACAGACACCGGCGGACCGGCACCGACGCTAAGAGAGCCATCGAACGCCGGTCCGAGAAGCAGCAACGACGACGGCGCCGCCCTAGGGTAATCACCCCCAAATAGCCGATTTTTTTTTAAACTGAACAAATTTTAAAATGCCAAAAAACTACTAGTTAATAGATGAATAAAATTTTGTATAAACTAGGACGCCGCTTACGGCTGATGCTGAGATTGCAATATAAAGATAGAGAGTTTCACCGTCCTTGGGTTTTGCCAGGACGGGTGGGGTTGATAAGTATTCCTTGAGTTGTTTGAATGCTTCTTCACACTTATCGTCCCATTCGAGGTCCTTGTTGCAGCGGAGTAACTGGTAGAACGGTACGCATTTGTCCGTAGATCAGGAGATAAATCTGTTGAGTGTGGCAATCCGACATGTTAACCTTTGGACTTTGCGTTTAGTTGTTGGCAACGGGATGTCGAAGATTGCCGAGATCTGTTTGGGATTAGCTTTGATTCCCCTTTGAGTAACGATGTAGCCGAGGAATTCGCCAGATGTGACTCCGAATGTGCACTTAGTGGGGTTGAGCTTCAAGCCGTATTGGTTAAATATGTCGAAGCAGGTGTTGAGGGTCCCGACGTGATCTTTGGCGATGAGGAATTTCACCAGCATATCATCGATGTAAACTTCCATTGTCCGGCCGAGCTGACTCGCGAACATGCGGTTGGCGAGCCTTTGATAAGTTGCTCCAGCGTTTTTCAGGCTGAACGACATGACTTTATTGCAGTAGATCTCCCGATCTATGATGAAAGATGTCTTCTCGCGATCATCGGGATGCATGAGTATATGGTTGTAACCGGAGAAGGCATTCATGAAGGATATGAGTTCGTTGCCCGTGGTTGCCTCGACCAGTCTGTCAATATGCGGGAGTGGGAAGCTGTCCGTCGGGCAGACTTTGTAGAGGTTGGTGAAATCAACACATACTCTCCATTTGGTGTTCTTCTTCTTGACAACGACGGGTTTAGCTAGCCAATAAGGGTATTTGACCTCGGTGATCGATCATGCTCCGAGTAATCGTTCGACCTCGTCGTTCACTGCTTGAGCTTCCGTCTTTTCTGTTTAATGGGTTTGAAGGTCGGATCAATAGTGAGTTCATGACAAGTGATTTTTGGATCGATCCCATGCATATTTTCGATGGATCAAGCGAAGGTTCATACGTTTTTCTTGAGAAAGTGAATGAGATCGCTTTTGGTATTTTCATCCAGCTCGGCTCCGATACCGATGCATCTCTCGTGCTTGAGGTCGCCAAAGCTAACTTGTATGACCGACTCTCGATTCGGTAAGTCGTGATTATTCTTCTTGTTTAGCAAGTCGGTTGAGGTTGGATTCGAGCTGATGACGCATGTCCGAGGTGCGGTTTTTAGTTTGAACTCGTTGATGTAGCACAAATGAGACATTGATTTGTTTCCCTTAAGAGTGAAGATTATGTATGGTGTTGGAAACTTGACGCACTGGTGGTAAGTTGAGATGACGACCTTCATTGCGAATAACCATGGCGTTCTGAGTATGACGTTGTAGATCGCCGGCTTGTTCAAAACTAGAATTTCATCACTTTTTCTGTTTCGCCAACGTAGATCGGCATCTTGTTTGTTCCCGCGGTCAGGGGTTTAATGTATGGTTTGATTTCTGAGTCTAGGACGTCCATGTCCTTTAATGTTTTTCTGAAGATAACGTTGACCGAGCTGCCAGTATCAACCAAAATTCTTTCAACAGTGATGTCGCCGATGAGTAGCTTGAGGTTGGTCCTCACGATCTCATTTTGGAAACTCTATACCGGTGTTGTCCTTGGCTCGTTCGGGATTATTATATGTGTTATGCTTCCTGGCATTGTTATTTTATCGATCTCCGCCACGGCAAAATCTGTTGTTAGGTCGGGGAATGCTCTGAGGTGGGATCTCCCCATTCATAAAATTCTGAAGTAACTAGTCCTTGAGGTGTCGGCATTCCTCGGTACTCTGACCTTTCCTTTTGTGAAATTTGCAGTACAGTTCAGGATTGCTTGCAGATTCTTTTGGATCGTCTTCTGGTTCTTCTGGCCTGATCCATGTGTTCCAAGGTTTTTGTGGAATAGCGCTTACTTGGTGTGTCGCCAGTCGTCGCTCAAAGTGAGAGCGTAACTCGCGTGTTTCTTCTATCAGTTTTTCCTTAGGTATGGTTGGTTTCGAAAGGGCATACTCCTTTTTTTTAGCAGCTTCTTCTTCTTTTTCGAGAACGTACGTATATGACTTGTGCATGGTGTCTTCCATGGTCAGAGGTCGGTTACGATGGATTTCTTTATGAAAAGTCGATTGATACCTTGTTGCTTTGTAGAGGGCTTCGATCGAGGCGTCGTCATCGATGGTACAATGTGTTACCACCGACTTGAATCGGTCCATGAAGTTCTTGCTCAAGGGCCCAAAGTTCGACATTTTTTTCTTCTTTTTGATGAAAATGGTGAAGCGTTTGAGGAACTTGGTTGTGAGCTTGTTTTAGTTGTCGATCTAATTCGCTTCGAGTTGCGAGAACCAATCGAGCGCGGTCCCGTCGAGGTTTTCTATAAAGAGTTGACACTTTGCGGCATCATGTTCTTCCTCGATTTGGAATTTGAATCGATTCATCATGATGTCGAATGAGGTTATAAAGTGTTGGAGGTCAGAGTTGCATTCGTACTGTGTGATATTGATCCTCTCCGGACGCCGAACTGGAATATTTAGAACTCGTTGTGTGAACGGGGTTTTCTGAGTCTCCTAGATCACACGGTCAATCTCGGGTGCCGAGCTGGTGGCTTGATGAAATTTGGATTTTATGTCCTGAAGTTGGGCTTTGACGCTGTCGAGTTCCTAATCTAGTGATGCCTGATCGATAATATGAGTCTCATGATTACCGGTGGATCCTAGAGTTAGAGGTCGAATCGTGGTATTTTGGTTTTGGTTTAGTTCGGCGATAAGGTTTCAGCGGAGAGGGGGTGTCACGCTTTCAGGTTGGTGAGTCGGGTTCTGACTGAGTTCGTCGGAGCTCTGTCTGCGTTGTAAATAGAGAGTCGAACCTTTCGTCGTTCTTTTTGGCGAGTTCGGCAAGTTGTGCTGCAATAGCTCGCATGAGAGCAAATTGATCGAGTTGAGCTGCAGCAGCTGCTTCGGTGTTTGTCGGAGCCAGGGGTGGTATGTCGTTGTGTTCGATGATCAGGCTGTGGTCGTCGACGTCATTGTTCTGTTCGAGGTTACGGTTAAGCACTTGATCATCTGGTAGTTCTGCCTTTGCCGAGCTAATCATTGAGATCCGAGAGTTTATTGTTTTTTTAGAAAAATCGTCCCCACAGACGGCGCCAATTGTAATTCTGAAAATCAACAAGGGGTAAAACAATAAACTAAATGGATCGAATATCGTTTTATTGATTAAACTCGGCGGAGATACAAGATTGCTAGATCGTAAAATAAGACTTAAGAACTAAGGATATAAAAGCCAAGGCCTTAGCTCTCGATCTGTTAGGGCTCGTAGGTGATCGTGAATGTGTTCTGAATGAGGCGATGGCCTCCTTATTTATAAGGTTCCGAGTCGGTCTAAAACGAGACGATTTCCTTTTCCTAGGTCCATCAGGAGAATGAAATCTTCCTTTTTCCCCTCCGAAATCAGAAAAGATTTCACAAATCTCGGAGGTCGGCGCGTTTGGTAGCGAGTTGGGCTTAGACCAAACTCGGTCCGTTGAGAATGATCATGGGCCTCCTTTTCCTAATTCGAACTGTCGTAAACCTGGATCAATTGGACCGGTCTCAGTTCAAACCGGGCTAAGCCGGGGAGTGCTAAACTCACCTCCAACAAGAAATATCCCACATCGGAAGTTGGGAGGGACCATGAGTAGTATATAAGAGAGCTGAGCCAATCCACTCATAGCCAATTGGTTTTGAGTTGGAAATCCAGGAAACTTAACAGAAAATTCTCTCGTGATTGAACATCCTGGAAAAAAATACAACCAAATAGTTGAGAAAAATCTCGAAAAACCATCAGAATCTCTCAAATCATGTTTATAAATTCATGTCTAACCATGTCTAATCTCACTTTAGAGTATCTTGTTTATGAAAATGCATGTTTTATTTCATTTTGTAAGATTTTATAAATTTATTTATAAAAATATATGTGGTGTTAGAAGTTTATAAACAGTTAAACACTCAATAATATATTTATAATCTTATCGGTTTAGAAGAAAAGATATTTCGTTGGGAAGAAAACTCAAATTGATTTAGGCTAGTTAAAAATTTCAATTGAATTCTTAGGAGTTAAGAACCAAGTGTATTGATATATCATGGTTTTTACCCGTTTTTAGGCCATGATATAAGTTCTTTTTATAGACTCTTTACAATGTTTTCGTAATCTTTTAGAGTCTTTTCAGGTTTTAGGTACGTTTGGAGCATTATTGGAGATATTGAAACATTTTGGAGCTTTTTGGATCCAAGCAGTGATCCTGTAGCTGAGACACCGATTTAATGCCTGAGTATTGATCGATACACTTATGGTATCGATCGATATCCGTCGAAGAAACAGAAGGATCGCGACTAATTTGAAGATTTGAGAAACTGCAAATTTCCCTAGAAGACTTTATTATTTACAAGGAGGCCCAAAACGTGTTTTAGATTATTTATTAGGTTTTTCAGCTGCTTTGGCTAGAATGTTTTTTTTATACATGCTTTATTCTACTTTGGTTTTGTGAGAGAGCTTTTAAGGGAGACAAGTCTGAAGTTTTGTTCGTCCGAGAGAAGATTTCAAACTTTTGTTTTACTAACTTCTTTATTATTTATTCAAGGATTTATTCAGTCATGTTTATTGTTTCAATCTCCATGTTTGAGTAGATCTCCTGTTAGGTTTAGGGTTCTCATAAGAGATTTCTTTGAATGCTAGGTTAATTGGTTGATTAGGATTCATAATCTGAATTAGTTATGCGCCTTAGGTTGTTCTCAAAGCTAATTCTAGGTTGACGAATCTGGAACTTAGATCTTAGGTTAATCGATTTGGCACGACAGTGCAATTGATAATCTGACAGAATTTAGGGTGAGCAAAATAACTATTCACAAAGAGATTTGGTTTAGTTGTTTTGTGAACAAATCAAACTTGAACTTTAAAGCTGGTTTAGATTTTAGGATTCGCAAAGAGATTTGGAATTCTACGATTTAGACTTAGATAATTCTCGCAACGACAGTTGGTTAATTATAACTTAGTGATTTTGAGTTCAAGAACCGCGCCTAATCTGAATCATGACTGATTGGTTACCTGCATTCATTTATCTCCTGAAAAATACCCTGGGTCTATATTCTCCCATCGATTTTACATCCTCTTTTATTGTTTATTGCTTTCAATTACATTGATCACTTAGCTTAATTCTCATCTATACAGTCTATTGTGTATTTTCTTGAGTCTTTGTGGATTCAACCCCTAAGTATTACAATCGACAAATCTTTAATACTTTTAGAATATTAATTTGAGCTTATCAAATTTGGCGTCGTTGCCGGGGACTCAATTCGCCATTAGATTTTAGTTTGAAATTTTCAACTAAGCCTGACAATATCGATCGATACCCGTCGTGAAATTTTTATTTTTTTGTTACTTACGTGTTTTGACTTTTGTGTTTTAGGTGTATACATATTCGCGAAACCACAAGGAACATAATCACCCAGATAGTTAATCTTTCCAACGAACAACTAGCAATTTTGGAACGCTCAAACATAAAAGCAAAGAAGCCAGCAGAGATGAACAACAATCCGGTGGTTTTGGTTCAAGATGAAGCTGGTGCTTACATGGTGTTTACAGAGACCAAAAGGGTCAATTGTGCAAAGAGAGAGGGCAACGATTGGATGGAGAGGAGAACATCATCCCACCTCCTGCTGTTGTCGAGGAGATTATTGCTGGGAATGTCGCTGGGAATGCAAATGCAAGGAATGTTGTGGCTGATCGTGGTAGAACAATTGGAGAGTACAACAGGCCTGATCAGTTTTATGCCAATCGATCAGCGATTCGCCCTCCACCATTTCAGAGGGATGACTTTGAGCTGAAACATGCATACTACACTCTTGTGGGTCAGCACCCTTTTCATTGTCTTTCCAGTGAACACCCCATGGATCATATTGAGTGGTTCGAGGATTTGGTTGCTAGCATCAAGAGCAATGGAGTGTCCTATGATTACCTTTTCTGCAAGCTCTTCCCATATTCTTTAGGTGGAGATGCGACTTACTGGCTGAAACAGTTGCCTCCTGGATCACTGACTACCTAGGAGGAGACTAAGACTGCTTTCCGGAATAATTTCTATGATGATGCACGATCCGAGGATCTTAGGAACAAGATCTCCCAGTTTTCTCAAGGCCCGACTGAGGCGCTCAAGGCTGCTTGGACGAGATTTAGATCATATCAGAGAGATTGTCAACATCATGGGTACTCTGATGTTCAGCTGATGGGTTTCTTCTTCAGAGGGATTGATTGGAGGTATCAGATGGCTTTAGATGCTTCAAGCAATGGAAACTTCAACACCAGGTATCCTGAGGACGCTTATGTACTTATTGAGAACTTGGCGTCTAGCAATAACACCAAAAATGCAGACTTTGAGCGCAAGCAGAAAGTTGATGGCATGGAAGGTTCGCAGATTGCTGAGGTTCAAGCCAAATTAGATTATATGCACAGTCTTTTGATGGGTAAGACGATGAATGCTGTTCACTTTGTTGATGATGTCGAGGTATTCAATGAAGATGAAGTGGAAGATGTTAACTACATTGGTGGTTCTGGTTTTCAAGGCCAGAGAAATCAATACCCGAATAACAATAGAAACTTCAACAACAGCGCTCAACAAGGAGGATCGAATCAGTTTGGCCAGAAACCTTTCCAGAACAGTGGTTATACCAGGAACTATGGGAATTCATCCTATCAGCCTATACCTGCCAAAACTCTTGAACGCAAAGTTGAATCTATGTTGGAACAGATTCTTGAGGGACAGCAGAGGATGACAGAGGATTTCAATGGGAAAATGGATGCCATGTATACTGATCTGAATGGAAAAATCAAGGCTCTCAATACTCATCAGAAGATGCTGGAAACTCAAGTAGCTCAAACTGCAGCAGCTGTCAAGTGAAATACTTCAATACAATCACCTTAAGGAGTGCTAAAGAGGTCACTGTAGTGGTAGAAAAGGGTTTGGATGCAGAGAAATTTGTGGAGTTAGAAGAGGTTGAAAGCGATTTTGAGCCTGATACGTCTGTATCGACCGACACCACTGCTGGTATCGATCGACACCAACCTGAAGAAACAACACATTAGCCTTGTATCGATCGACACCAATCTGGTATCGGTCGACACCCCTCACAGACTGAGCTAGAAATTGAGAAAACATCGAAGATTGTTGAGGAGAGGGTTCACAATCCTAAGGTGCCTTATCCTTTACCACCTAGACATCTCAGAAATCCGATTTCTGCAGAGAAGTTGCTCGCTTTTGAGAAGATGGTAAGGAGGATTCCCCATACGATATCTTTTGAAGAAGCTTCGGAAAACCGCCCTTTGCTTGGTCACTTCCGAAATTGCAGAGAAGCCCTTGAAGAGATCGAGGCACTCTTCATCAAAGCAAGAAGCACACCACCACCAATGAAGCAGTTGACTAAGAAGGAAGACCCAGGAAAATTTTCAGTTCCATGCTCTATCTCTGGAGTTGAATTCAAAGAGTCTCTCGTTGATACATGTTCTAGCGTCAATGTCATGTCAAGGACAATTGCAGAGAGGCTGAAAATTGGTGATATTAGATCTGCTCAGATGTCTCTTGTATTCGTTAACTCTTCCACCTCAGTTCCATATGGTACAATCCCTGATTTGCTGGTTAAAGTAGGAGACTGTCTGGTTCCTACTGATTTTCAGGTTGTGGAAATGAGTGCAAGATCTAGTACGCCTTTGATACTTGGAAGACCGTTCATGGCTACATATGGTGCAATTATAGACACGTCCAGTAAAAGGATCTCGTTCTCATACATTGATATATCATGGTTTTTACCCTATTTAGGCCATGATATAAGTCCTTTTATAGAGTCTTTTCTTGTGTTTTGGAGTCTTTTAGAGTCTTTCACAGGTTATAGCACGTCTGGAGCTTAATTGGAATTATTGGAGCTTTTCTGGAGCATTCTGGAGCGAGACTGAAGTCTGATGACTAAGAGCCCGATCTGAGCACCGAGCATCGATCGATACCCCCTGGTATCGATCGACACTCATCAAGATTTCATGGGCCGCGACTAATTATGAAGTCTTGGAGAATTGCAAAAGCACCCAGAAGACTTTGATAATTACAAGAAGGCCCCAAATCGTGATTTAGGTTATAAATAGGATTTTACAGCCATTGTTTAGGCTATGCCTTTTTATGCTTTATTTTATAGTTTGATTTTACTTTGGTTTTAGAGAGACAAGTCTGAATCTCCCTTCGTCCGAGATCAGATCTCTAAACCCTTCTTCCTATTCTATTGATGATTTATTCAAACATGTCTTTTGATTCAATTGCCATGTCTGAGTAGATCCACTTTAGGTTTAGGGTTTTCTCATAAAGGATTTCTTTGAATGCTAGGTTAATTATCTGTTTAGGATTCACCATCTGAATTAGTTCTTCACCTTAGGTTGTGTTCATAGCTAATTCTAGGTTGACGAATCTGGAACTTAGATCTTAGGATAATTGATTAGGCACGAGAGTGCGATTAATTACCTGATAGAACCTAGGTGAGCAAATTGATTATTCGCAAAGAGATTTGGTTTAATTGATTTGTGAACATATCAAACCTGATATTAAAGCTGATTTAGAATTTAGGATTCGCAAAGAGATTTGGAATTCTTGGGATGTAGATTTAGATAGTTTTCGCAACGAGAGTTGGTTAGCTATATTTTAGTGATTTGAGTTCAAGAACTGCGCTAAATCTGAATCATGTTAGTTAGTTAGTCTGCATTCATTGATTTCCTGAGAAAAACCCTGAGCCTATATTTCTCAATTGATTTACAACTCCTTTAATTTCTGCACTGCTTTTAATTACAACTGTTTGGCTTAGCGTAATTCGACACTATAGAATCTATTGTGCGTTTCTGTGAGTCTTCTGTGGTTCGACCCCTAGCTATACTATTACAACTGCTTTAGTACTTTAGGGTATTAAATTGAGCATATCAATTTTGGCGCCGTTGCCGGGGACTCAATTTGCCATTAGATTTTAGTTTAGAATTTCGACTAAGTTCGTCGGTATCGATCGATACTCTGTAGTATCGGTCGATACTCGTCGTCTTCTTTCGTTGGTATCGATCGACACCACTTGGTATCGATCGATACTCAACGTATTTTTCTGGTTACTTACGTGCTTTGCCTAGTGTTTTGTTTGCAGGTGTATGCCTGTTCGTGAAACCAGAAGCAACAAGAGCACACAGCTAGTTGAACTGTCATTGGAACAGCTAGCGTTTGTGGAACGCACAAACAGAAAGACCAAGCAAACATCAGGGATGAACAACCCAGTGGTTTTAAGAGCTGATGAAGCTGGAATTCTGAGAGACCCAAAGGGTCACGTGTGTAATGAGAGAGGGCAGCGACTTGATGAAGCTGGTAACATCGTTGTCCCTGCTGCGGTTGTTGAGATTATCGAGCCAGCTGGGCGCGCCAACGCAGGGAATGCTGTGGTTAATCGTGGAAGAACGATTGGTGAGTACAACAGGCCAGAGCAGTTTTTCGCCAATCGGTCAGCGATTCGTCCTCCTGCTTATGAGAGAAATGACTTCGAGCTGAAACCTGCTTACTACACTCTAGTAGGACAACATCTCTTCCATGGTCTTCCTCATGAACATCCAATGGACCATGTAGAGAAATTCGAGGACTTGGTCACTAGCATCAAGAGCAATGGAGTGTCCTACGACTATCTCTTCTGCAAGCTTTTCCCCTACTCTCTGGGTGGAGAAGCTACTTACTGGCTGAGGCAGCTATCTCCTGGATCACTAACTAATTGGGAGGACACCAAGAGAGCCTTCCTGATTAACTTCTATGATGACGGGCGATCTGAAGATCTGAGAAATAAGATATCCACTTTTTCTCAAGGACCTACTGAGGCGTTCAAGGCTGCTTGGACAAGATTCAGATCGTATCAGAGAGATTGTCCACATCATGGATACTCTGATGTGCAACTGCTGGGTATCTTCTTCAGAGGAGTAGATTGGAGATATCAGATGGGTCTGGACTCTTCCAGCAATGGTAATTTCAATACCAGATATCCTGAGGATGCTATTGTGTTGATCGAGAACTTTGCCTCTAGTAGTAGCACCAAGAGCGCAGATTTCGAGCGCAAGAGGCTGGCTGGTAATCAGGATGGGTCGCAGATCGCTGAAGTGAAGGCTCAGCTGGATTCTATGCACAGTCTTCTGCTGGGAAAGACAACAAAGGCCGTCCACTTCGCTGCTGAGAATGAAGTGGAAGATGTTAACTACATTGGTGGTTCTGGTTTTCAGGGTCAGCGATTCGGATACAACTCCAATCGAAACTTCACCAACAATGCTCAGCAAGGAGGGTACCAATCCCCACCACCCAAAGCTCCTGAGAGTAAGATTGAGGCTATGCTTGAACACCTGGTTCAAGGGCAGGAGAAGATGACAGCCACCTTCAATGGTAAGATGGACACCATGTACACCGATTTGAGTGGAAGGATCGAAGCACTAAATACGAGCCACATGATGCTGGAGACGCAAGTAGCTCAGACTGCAGCAAATTCCAAGGGAAAGGCGGTTAAATCACACAATGCACACGTCAATGCCATCAGCTTACGTGCAGAAAATCTCGAAGCCATTCCTGAAATCGCACAAGCATCGATCGATACTCCCCAGTATCGATCGATACCAGCCCAGACGTCTGCTAGAATGGATTCAATCACCCGTGTATCGATCGATACCCCATTGGTATCGGTCGATACTAAGGTGATTTCTGAGGAGACAACAGAGAGTTCTACTGTGGTGCCTAAGGTCGTTGCAGAACGAGTGTATGTAACCAGGATGCCTTATCCTATGATTCCTAAGCTGACAAGGGAGGAATGGGAGATTGCTAAACTACAGTATATGCTGGATAACCCGAACGTGGAGCTTCTTTCTGATGAAGATGTACTTGTCAGGAACGATTCAAATCGCATGGCATCGATCGATACCCTACCTGGTGTCGATCGATACCCCTCTCAGAACGGACCAGAAGTTATGAAAACACCTGAGGTGATCGGAGAAAGAGTTCGCAATTCACTACAACCGCGGAAATTGACACAGAGGGAAGACCCAGGGAAATTCGCTGTTCCATGCTCCATCTCAGGAGTTAATTTCAAAGAGTCTCTTGTCGACTCAGGGGCTAGTGTCAACGTCATCTCAAGGGCAATTGCAGAGCGGTTAGGAGCTGATATTCGATCACCAGAGGCATCTATCACATTCGCGAACAACTCCACCTCGCTTCCACACGGTACTATCCATGGTTTGCTGGTCAAAGTAGGAGACTGTCTAGTTCCTACTAATTTTCAGGTTGTAGAGATGGGTGCAATATCTCGTATGCCTATCCTTTTGGGACGACCGTTCATGGCTACTGCAGGCGCGATCATAGACACACCTAATAAGAGAATCTCTTTCTCTTACATTGACAGAGGGGTCTATTATGGTGTCATTCCCCCTAGGAGTTCTCCCACACATGTGTCTAGCATCGAAGTTGTCACAGGAGAGTCGCTAGCGATCGATATTTTGGAAGAGCCTCCTGATGAGCCTACTGTCGCAGATGTTCCAGGTGAACCGCCCAGCACCCCCAAAGAAGTTGCCAAGAAAACTAAGGCAACAAAGAAGAAGGCCAAGAGCAACAAAGTTGAGAATCCCCATGTCACTTTGATACCTCAGAAGTGTAATGGAGATTCGATTGAGTACAAGGTCAAATGCAAAGGAGCCTTGAAGCCATTCTCTAAGGCAAGAGTCCTTCTTACTTCTGAGCTGAAAGAGAAAGGGCAGGAGTTTGTGGACAGCATGCTAAGCAGAACTTTGAAGCTAGTAATGTCAAGTGATGGAGCCTGTTTTGGTGCAAGCTCTCACTCTTATCCAGCCTGAAGGGCGTTACAGTCAAGCTATTGACGTTAAACGAGCGCTTGGTGGGAGGCAACCCACTGGTGAATATGTTTTTGATTCGTTTTTATTTTTATTTTCGTTTGTTTTGAGTCTGTGTCAGGATGAACAAGGAGCAACTCGAAATCGCCTAAGCATCGATCGATACCCCTATGGTATCGATCGACACCAATCGCGGATGAAAATTCACAAAGTCGATCTAAGCATGGTATCGATCGATACCATGCCGTGTGTCGATCGACACCGACTGTTCCAGAACGGTAATTTCTTGTTTCTCTTCGTTCTATCCTTTTTCTTTGTTTCTTTCACTGGCTCTAGGCTAGATAACACTGAGGACAGTGTTGTTCAAGTCTGGGGGAGGTGTCTGCTGACATTGTTTTCGTTTTTCTTAGAGTCAGTCGTTTTATCGAGTCAAAACTGTTTTATTGAGTCAAAATTTGTTGGAGATGATGATCCTGTGCTTGAACCTATTGATTTGATTTTGTTTTTGAGTGCACAGTGTTACAGGATCAGTTCTAGATCGACTAATGAAAAATCCAAAGGCTGACCAGTTGACTAGAAAACATCCATGTCTCCAGCAGAGTTCTTCTGAAGCCTGAGCCAAATTTTTGCACTTCATCAATGTGGTTAGTGTTCATAGAGCTTGATTCATCATTCATATCTGATAAAGGAACCCGTGTGTTTAGAATTATGGTATCTCTCTCCCCTGAAATAAGTTGATAGATTAAGAGCATAAAAGATTGAAATGATTTTCTTCTGAGTAGAGGGTTAGGAAAATTTCCAGCGATCCCATTATTCTACTTAAGAGGGGATGATCACACAAAGGATTGGAAGCGAGGCTAGGATTTTCCTATGATGCCATTATTCGCCTACATCCTTTGATACATAGAGAGGGAAGAACCGGGGATTTGGTGGCAAACACCATCAATACTCGCGTCTCCTACCTTGATATGTATATGCTAAGCTGAAAAAAAAATAAAAATAATAAGGATATAATAAGAAATAAGTCTGGAGGAGAGAAATTGATACAAAAAAGTGTGAAAAAGGGTGGTTCCTTTGTCAAGATATTGTCTGGTAAAGAGTCTAGAAGGTTCTTAAATATTAGCTGCAGAGATGAAACTGGCGATGAGGGCTTTACTTGAACAATGCTGTGGGATTTTGTGTGGAGTCTGGAAAAGCTGCAAATGTCTACGGAGAAGTACATGGTGGTTAGATCGAAAGCTGATCAGGTGACATTTGGGTACTTGGGAAAAGGGTCTTTTCGATGGTTCAGGAACAGGTGAGTCTCTACGTTTTCAAACCTCTTTTTCTGGTTTAGTCTTCTATTTGCTTGAGGGCAAGCAAAAGGCTAAGTCTGGGGGATTTGATATATCATGGTTTTTACCCTATTTAGGCCATGATATAAGTCCTTTTATAGAGTCTTTTCTTGTGTTTTGGAGTCTTTTAGAGTCTTTCACAGGTTATAGCACGTCTGGAGCTTAATTGGAATTATTGGAGCTTTTCTGGAGCATTCTGGAGCGAGACTGAAGTCTGATGACTAAGAGCCCGATCTGAGCACCGAGCATCGATCGATACCCCCTGGTATCGATCGACACTCATCAAGATTTCATGGGCCGCGACTAATTATGAAGTCTTGGAGAATTGCAAAAGCACCCAGAAGACTTTGATAATTACAAGAAGGCCCCAAATCGTGATTTAGGTTATAAATAGGATTTTACAGCCATTGTTTAGGCTATGCCTTTTTATGCTTTATTTTATAGTTTGATTTTACTTTGGTTTTAGAGAGACAAGTCTGAATCTCCCTTCGTCCGAGATCAGATCTCTAAACCCTTCTTCCTATTCTATTGATGATTTATTCAAACATGTCTTTTGATTCAATTGCCATGTCTGAGTAGATCCACTTTAGGTTTAGGGTTTTCTCATAAAGGATTTCTTTGAATGCTAGGTTAATTATCTGTTTAGGATTCACCATCTGAATTAGTTCTTCACCTTAGGTTGTGTTCATAGCTAATTCTAGGTTGACGAATCTGGAACTTAGATCTTAGGATAATTGATTAGGCACGAGAGTGCGATTAATTACCTGATAGAACCTAGGTGAGCAAATTGATTATTCGCAAAGAGATTTGGTTTAATTGATTTGTGAACATATCAAACCTGATATTAAAGCTGATTTAGAATTTAGGATTCGCAAAGAGATTTGGAATTCTTGGGATGTAGATTTAGATAGTTTTCGCAACGAGAGTTGGTTAGCTATATTTTAGTGATTTGAGTTCAAGAACTGCGCTAAATCTGAATCATGTTAGTTAGTTAGTCTGCATTCATTGATTTCCTGAGAAAAACCCTGAGCCTATATTTCTCAATTGATTTACAACTCCTTTAATTTCTGCACTGCTTTTAATTACAACTGTTTGGCTTAGCGTAATTCGACACTATAGAATCTATTGTGCGTTTCTGTGAGTCTTCTGTGGTTCGACCCCTAGCTATACTATTACAACTGCTTTAGTACTTTAGGGTATTAAATTGAGCATATCAATTTTGGCGCCGTTGCCGGGGACTCAATTTGCCATTAGATTTTAGTTTAGAATTTCGACTAAGTTCGTCGGTATCGATCGATACTCTGTAGTATCGGTCGATACTCGTCGTCTTCTTTCGTTGGTATCGATCGACACCACTTGGTATCGATCGATACTCAACGTATTTTTCTGGTTACTTACGTGCTTTGCCTAGTGTTTTGTTTGCAGGTGTATGCCTGTTCGTGAAACCAGAAGCAACAAGAGCACACAGCTAGTTGAACTGTCATTGGAACAGCTAGCGTTTGTGGAACGCACAAACAGAAAGACCAAGCAAACATCAGGGATGAACAACCCAGTGGTTTTAAGAGCTGATGAAGCTGGAATTCTGAGAGACCCAAAGGGTCACGTGTGTAATGAGAGAGGGCAGCGACTTGATGAAGCTGGTAACATCGTTGTCCCTGCTGCGGTTGTTGAGATTATCGAGCCAGCTGGGCGCGCCAACGCAGGGAATGCTGTGGTTAATCGTGGAAGAACGATTGGTGAGTACAACAGGCCAGAGCAGTTTTTCGCCAATCGGTCAGCGATTCGTCCTCCTGCTTATGAGAGAAATGACTTCGAGCTGAAACCTGCTTACTACACTCTAGTAGGACAACATCTCTTCCATGGTCTTCCTCATGAACATCCAATGGACCATGTAGAGAAATTCGAGGACTTGGTCACTAGCATCAAGAGCAATGGAGTGTCCTACGACTATCTCTTCTGCAAGCTTTTCCCCTACTCTCTGGGTGGAGAAGCTACTTACTGGCTGAGGCAGCTATCTCCTGGATCACTAACTAATTGGGAGGACACCAAGAGAGCCTTCCTGATTAACTTCTATGATGACGGGCGATCTGAAGATCTGAGAAATAAGATATCCACTTTTTCTCAAGGACCTACTGAGGCGTTCAAGGCTGCTTGGACAAGATTCAGATCGTATCAGAGAGATTGTCCACATCATGGATACTCTGATGTGCAACTGCTGGGTATCTTCTTCAGAGGAGTAGATTGGAGATATCAGATGGGTCTGGACTCTTCCAGCAATGGTAATTTCAATACCAGATATCCTGAGGATGCTATTGTGTTGATCGAGAACTTTGCCTCTAGTAGTAGCACCAAGAGCGCAGATTTCGAGCGCAAGAGGCTGGCTGGTAATCAGGATGGGTCGCAGATCGCTGAAGTGAAGGCTCAGCTGGATTCTATGCACAGTCTTCTGCTGGGAAAGACAACAAAGGCCGTCCACTTCGCTGCTGAGAATGAAGTGGAAGATGTTAACTACATTGGTGGTTCTGGTTTTCAGGGTCAGCGATTCGGATACAACTCCAATCGAAACTTCACCAACAATGCTCAGCAAGGAGGGTACCAATCCCCACCACCCAAAGCTCCTGAGAGTAAGATTGAGGCTATGCTTGAACACCTGGTTCAAGGGCAGGAGAAGATGACAGCCACCTTCAATGGTAAGATGGACACCATGTACACCGATTTGAGTGGAAGGATCGAAGCACTAAATACGAGCCACATGATGCTGGAGACGCAAGTAGCTCAGACTGCAGCAAATTCCAAGGGAAAGGCGGTTAAATCACACAATGCACACGTCAATGCCATCAGCTTACGTGCAGAAAATCTCGAAGCCATTCCTGAAATCGCACAAGTATCGGTCGATACCGGTGTTAAACGCATATATTCTGGACCGACTTCCGTGTATCGATCGATACCACTAACAGTATCGATCGATACTCAACGAGTAGATAAGTTTTCTTTAAAACCCTCAGGATTTCCTTTCTTCCTCACCGCCTCCATCGTTCGATACTTATCCCGAAAAACTCCTCTAAAATTCACAAATTTCCAATTCTTCATGGATTTGCGTGATTCAAGGGCCTAACCTTGTTGGATTTTCATGCTCTATCTCTTTCTATCATCTATTCATCCGATCTACAAGGTATGACACATTAATTCCCCTCTTTCCATCACAAGAACACAAGGTTTGGGTTTCATGATTTTTGGCTCTTTTCAATCGTTTTAGTGGGCAATGCTTGTTAGATAAGTGATTAGAACAGATTTTCGAACCCCCCCCCCCCCTCTTGCGCTAGTTGTTAGAATTTTGGAAATTTTGGGAAATTTGACTTCTGGTTCGATAATCATCAGGGTATCGATCGATACTATGTTGGTATCGGTCGATACTCTACGTGCAGTAATGGAATTTGAATAAGTTGTCGATGTGTTGTTGGATTTGGTGCTTAATTTGTGTTTGTTGTGTTCTTTGTCTTTGATTGCAGATGTCTACTCGAAAGAGAACACAAACGGATGATGGATCTAGCTCCAACCCACTGCCAAAGGAATTCCGCTTGTGTCAACGTGTCAAAATATGGGATGGTTTACATTGGTGGAGAGGTGTAGTGACCGGTCGCCTAGCCGACGACCACTACAAAGTGCAGATTGATGGAGCGTCGGAACATATTGAGCTTCCGCATTACTCCTTGCGCGAGATCCCACCACCACCAGTAGCACAGCCGTCGCCACCACCCGCTGCTCACGCTGATCTTGTGGTTCGTACTGCCACAAGTCGAGCTCCTTGGCCTAAAAGGAACGAGAAAGCCAAGATTCCTTGCAACATATTTTGGAAAGGAACAGATAGAGAGATTGCTGAGAGTGAGGGCTGCATCTACATGCCTATCTCTGAGTCTTGGGATGACTATGACACGTTGTTCTACAACGCATGACAGAACGTTGATGTACAAACCACTCGATTTGTTGACCCTCACACCATGCGTCGCTTGAGTATCGACAGGGAACTCGGGCGTCTGATTGAAAAGATTGGCTTGGATATTATGCCTCTGAGGCAGTATGATCTGTTCCCTGACTTGGTGCGATAATTCCTGGCGACAGTTTGCGTCTACTATCAGGACGAGGTTCTCAAGGACGCAAAGGAAGGTACCATCACCTTCATGATTCGCGGAGTGAGATATAGATTGCCACTCCCAGATCTCTGCGACATCTATGGCTTCCGCAGGGACTTCAGGCGGGTTGCTCTGCCTACTCAGTTTCACGATGTGCAAGTTTTCTGGGAGCATTTCTGGAACGGAGCCTATTACTCCAAGACTTCCACTCAGATGGATGTGCGCCACCCTATTCTGTGCTGTCTGGTTAGGATTCTGAGCAACACTATCTTGTGCAAGATGAAGCCCAACAAGATGCGGCTGTCTGAGCTTATTATGTTCTCCATGGCTATTGGAGATATCATTGATGACGAGAACTATGAGTGGCTTGAGCTTGATCTCGAAGTCAACCTCGGGGCAATCTTTGCATATCACCTTATCTCTCTGAAGACCAAACCATTCTTGGCTGCCAGTCGCAGTGCAGCTCGGAAGACCGAGACAGTGGGTAGTCTTCTTACCCCTATCTTACAGCACTTCAGTATTAGCACAGCGAGCTGTTCGATAGTCACCACACGCATTGTCATGGCTGAGAGACATTTGCAGAACCTTAGGTGGTTGAAACCTGAGCGACGTTGGTGTTTCTCCAACACAGATTGAGACTTTCTGGTTAGGCTCCCTAACACCGAGCTAACCGACATTGGTGCCGATCCCGATCAGCTGCGTTTTGAGCTTGATCATGTTGATTGTTGCACCTCACACTCGCCGAGGCTGAGGTTCTTCTACTAGCACACCTGCTGCTGCGGACGCACCTGTCCCTGACTTAGCTGGAAGCCAGGCACGACGAGATCGAAACCCTCCATATTCGGCAAGTACTTTTCCTCCACCACCTGCAATTCCTATGGATACATACACCATTCAGAGGTATGTGGTCGAGAGTTTCCAGAGTATCTGGAATGCCATATCCACTCTTTCTCGGTGCGGTTGCATTGCACCATCCCGCCCCCGCTCACCTTCAGGAGAAGGACCATCTCACACCGATGGAGATGATGATTCTGATGAGTATTAGTCCTCTGTTCTATCTGGTTCACTTTTCTTTTCTTTTTCTTTTCTTTTGAATTTTTGAGTCTGTTTTGTCAGCTTGTTTCAATTTTGAACTTTGTTGGATTATGTATTATGATATCTTGTTACTTTTAACCTGTGTTTGAGTGATCCGACAGTGCTAACCATACCACTTTCGGATCCTTTGTCAAAAATTAAGAGCAATATTTTGTCACTTGTCGTTGAGAAGAGTTCACTGTATCGACCTACGCCTGGTATCGATCGATACCAGACTGTGTGTCGGTCGATAACCCTATCCCAGATCGGTAATTTTTTCTTCTTCACAATTCCACTCTGTTCTTTTGTTTCTTTCACCAAACTTAGGCTAGATAACACTGGGGACAGTGTTGTTAAAGTCTGGGGGAGCTAGTTGCTGACATTGTGTTTGTTTTTCTTACTGTCAGTCGTTTTGTTTTAGTCAAAATTTGTTTTATTGAGTCAAAATTGTTGGAGACTGTGATCTTTTTCTTGAATCTATTGTTCTGACTTTACTTCTAAGTGACCATTGTTATAGAATCAGTTCTAGATCGGACTAATGAAAAATTCAAAGGCTGACCAGTTAACTAGAAGACACCCATGTTTCTAGCAAAATTCTTTAAAGCCTGAGCCAAAAATTTTGCACTTCATCGATGTGATTGATGTCCAAAGAACTTGATTCCTCGTTCATATCTGACAAAGGAACCCATGTGTTTAAAGTAATGGTATCTCTCTCCCCTATTACAAGTTAATAAATAAAATCATAAAAGATTAAATGATTTCCTTCTAAGTAGAGGGTTAGGAAAATTTCCATCGATCCCATTATTCTACTTGTGAGGGAATGATCACACAAAGGTTGGAAGCAAGGTTAGGAAAACTTTCCGTGATACCACTATTCGCCTACGCCTTTGATACATAGAGAGGGAAGAACCGGGGATTCGGTGGCAAACACCATCAATACTCGCGTTCCAGACCTTAATGTGTATATGCAGATCTAAAAAAAGAGAGAAAGAACATAATGAGAAATAAGTCTGGGGGAGAGAGAACAATACCAAAAAGTGTATAAATTTGGGTAATTCTTTTGTCATGATATGGTATGGGAAAGAGTTTAGAAGGTTCTTGGCACTGATCACAGCGATGAAACTGGCGATGAGGGCTTTATTGGACGATGCTGTGAAATAATGTGTGTGGTATGGGAAGCTGTGAATGTTTACGGAGAAGTACATGGTGGTTAGATTTGTAACTGGTTACGTGATATGTGGAGTACTAAGGAAAAAGGTTAATGCAATGTTTCAAGAACAGGTGAGTCTCCATGTTTTTAAACCTCTTTCTCTGATTTAGTTTTCTATTTTGCTTGAGGGCAAGCAAAGGCTAAGTCTGGGGGAGTTGATATATCATGGTTTTTACCCGTTTTAGGTCATGATATAAGTCCTTTTTATAGAGTCTTTACAGTGTTTTCGTAATCTTTTAGAGTCTTTTCAGGTTTTAGGTACGTTTGGAGCATTATTGGAGATATTGAAGCATTTTGGAGCTTTTTGGAGCCAAGCAGAGATCATGTAGCTGAGACACCGATTTGATGCCTGAGTATCGATCGATACACTTATGGTATCGATCGATACCCGTCGAAGAAACAGAAGGATCGCGACTAATTTGAAAATTTGAGAAACTACAAATTGCCCCAAAAGACTTTAATATTTACAAGGAGCCCCAAAACGTGTTTTAGATTATTTATTAGGTTTTTTAGCCACTTTGGCTAGGACCTTTTTTTTATATACGCTTTATTCTACTCTGGTTTTGTGAGAGAACTTTTGAGAGAGACAAGTCTGAAACTCTGTTCGTCCGAGAGAAGATTTCGAACCCTTATTTTACTCTCTTCTTCATTATTTATTCAAGGATTTATTCAGTCATGTTTATTGTTTCAATCTCCATGTCTGAGTAGATTTCCTGTTAGGTTTAGGGTTCTCATAAGGGATTTCTTTGAATACTAGGTTAATTGGTTGATTAGGATTCATAATCTGAATTAGTTCTTCGCCTTAGGTTGTTCTCAAAGCTAATTCTAGGTTGACGAATCTGGAACTTAGATCTTAGGTTAATCGATTTGGCACGACAGTGCAATTGATAATATGACAGAATTTAGGGTGAGCAAAATAACTATTCGCAAAGAGATTTGGTTTAGTTGTTTTGTGAACAAATTAAACTTGAACTATAAAGCTGGTTTAGACTTTAGGATTCGCAAAGAGATTTGGAATTCTAGGATTTAGACTTAGATAATTCTCGCAACGACAGTTGGTTAATTATAACTTAGTGATTTGAGTTCAAGAACCACGCCTAATCTGAATCCTGACTGATTGGTTACCTGCATTCATTGATCTCCTGAGAAATACCCTGGGCCTATATTCTCCCATCGATTTTACATCCTCTTTTATTGTTTATTGCTTTCAATTACATTGATCACTTAACTTAATTCTCATCTATATAGTCTATTGTGTGTTTTCTTGAGTCTTTGTGGATTCGACCCTTAAGTATTACAATCGATAAAATTTTAATATTTTTAGGGTATTAATTTGAACTTATCATATATAACAGTACGTTTACATCTATAAAAACATCCGCATTGGTAAGTTTTTGGAGGGTTTCTAAGGATTAAACAAATAAAAACAATGGTAAAAGGATGAGAGAGACAGAGAGACGGTTCTCATACAACAACAAAGTATAAGACACTCATATGACACTTGGCATTTTTTAATTGGTTTAAGTTTTTTTAATTTAAAATTTAATTATTTAGTTAAATTATATTAAACAAATTAATATTTTAATCTTAACACTACAAGAAAACACAGTTTTTGCGACTCCCAAAAGAGTCCCAAAACGGTCGCAAAAACTGTATTTACGACTTATTTAAGACTATTAAAAGTGGTCGCAAATTTTTGGTCGCTAAATAAAGTAGTCGCATAATGGTCGCAAATTTACGACTACTTTGTGACTACATATTTTAGTCGTTAATAAGCGACTGAATTGACACTTAAAATATTGGTCGTTTATTAACGACTATATAGTGACTACGTTATTTTTGCGACTCTTTTCAGACTCACCCAGGAGTCGTATTATCGAGACTAATTAAGGACGGTATTTTAGTCGTAGATTTGTGACTGACTCAGGAGTCGTTTTATCGAGACTAATTAAGGACGGTATTGTAGTCGTATATTTGCGACTGTTTTCAGATGGTCTTAAAGTGGTCGCAAATTTTTGCGACTGATTAAAGACTACTTGTTAACAAGTCAGTCGCAAAAGCGTCGCGTATTAGCAACCAATTTTCCACTCTTTTTGTTCTTGTCTTGTTGGTCGCAAATCAGGCTTGTCATTCCTGTAAATTGAAATCCTGTAAATTGAAATCCTGTAAATTGAAATCCAGAATCTAAAAAAAACTAAAATCAAAAAAATCATTCAAACAAAGGTTTTTTTATACAAAAACACTTACAATATCCAAAACAAAACATTGATGATTCAACAAACAAAGCTACAAATGTTTGCATCGTTTACAAACAAAAAACAAAGCTAAGAGGGAGAGATTGAAGAACCGTTTGTGCGTGGTCTGATGGTTCCTGCGGAGGCTGGTACAGAGGCTGGTGTGGTGGTTGCTGCGGTGGCTGGGTTGGCTACTTGAGAAGCCACAAACGATGCAAACGCGGGATCATTTTTCTTGAGGTACGCCTCCAAGCTTGAAATCCGAGATTGAGCAAGTCGTTGCTCCTCATCACGTCGAGCATTTTCCGCTTCTTGTTCAGCGATCTTCTGATTTGCAGCTTGAAGTTGGCTTTGCATCTCTAAAATCGATGATGAAGAGCTTGAATAACTTTCTTTGCTTTTCCCGTTGTTGAACAACTCGCCAAGCTCGCCAAGTCCAAAAGCATTTCCTTTCTCATCTGTTTCAGTAGACTTGGAAAACAAAACACAAAAACAGAAAATGAATCACAACCAATTCAATCACTCAATCATCAGTAGAACCAATTCAGGCAAAAAAAATGAACAGAATGAAAGAATTCAAGTTTTGTTTGCTGAAAAACAGTTTACAATGCAAACTCAAAACCTCATGGAAACTCAATGCAAACTCAAAAAAACAGACAGACCACAATATACACAGCAACAAACATAACCAATGCAAACTCAAAACCTCATGGAAACTAAAAAAAAATAGTATACATCATCTAGACAGAAAAACAAAACTCAAAACCAGAAAACAGAAAATACCTTAAGAAAGATGTCATTCTTTTCCTCAATGGTGAGGGTGCGATGAGTAGAATGTTGAGAAGAATTCTCTGAAGTTGCAGAACCATCGACCTCCATTTGTAACATCATCTCTTCGATGTTCTTGTCATAAGTCTCAGCAACTTTTTTGGCCTTGTGATCAACAAAACTTCCATCTGCCCTTGTATGTGTTTTGATAAACACTTCCCCAAGAGAGACAGGACGCCCTAATGCTTCCTCCTATAACGATACAAAAACATATTAAAAACAGAAATGCAATATATAAAATAAACAGAAAACGCTTTACCATTTCTTGTTTAATTTGCAGGTACGATTTCTGGCCGGATACGTGCTTGTGGGGACCAAGACCGCCACGGTCAGAGTTACGACATTGTGTCGCAGTAGAGCTCCTCTCAATAGCATCCGGACTGTCCCAATGAGCCCACATTTCAGCCCAAAGCGTCTCGCCAATCCAAGGTGGTCTCTCACCTTTGTGTTTAGCTTGACTAACGATACCTTTCATCCGTTTTTTGGCTCTCTTCAAGAAGCCTGCTTTGACCAGATCGGTAATCCCGCTATCCCAATTGTACTTCCGCTACAGAATACAGTAATGGTAAGTATCATTTTATATGTCACTTACAATGAAAACTATATAAAGACTCTTACCGCAAATGTTCTGAAGTATCTCTCTTGAATGTCTATAGGGGTTTGGCGCCAGCTATAGTACGGGCCATCAAACTTCCTCCGAAATATGCCAGCAATGACTCGAGATAGTTTTCCTTTGTCTCGGTTAAACCTGTTAAATGAAAATCCACAAACAAAAAGCAGATTGTTTATTCATAAACAAATACACAATTCACACTTAGCTATAGTATTTTACATGTACCAGATTATTAAGAACTTTGAATTAGCTCACTAAACTAATGAGACATGAACTGTTAACACTCATAATAGAATGAAAACACAAACTGCAGTTTTTTTGTAAAATGATTTTGAACTATCAGACTCCATAGACTCGATCCAACAACAAACTGAAGCAGTACTTGAAGATCTATCACACCAAAAACTCGACCTAACACAACTGAAGAGACAGAAACAACAACACATTGAATTAAATCACTAAACCAGATTGGTTAAGAGACACGGAGAGACCTAGACTTCCATCTAAATCAGCGGATTCAATAATCTGAGTTGAGCCAATACTGATTCAAACCAGCAACTATCTATCAATCCAAGCAATACTATTTATTTCAATGAAAGCCTACAAATTCAAACCAGCAAAAAACATTATCAAGCAAATCAATCCAGCAACCACAAATCAATCCAGCAACCACAATTTTATCAAAGGAAGACTTTACCATGTGTTTTGAACCTCGGGAAGAGGATGGGGACTCAAAACTGTTAGATGTTCTCGGCCAGGAAGGGCCAACAAATCATCTAACAGTTGTTGGTAGTCCGGTTGTTGCTCTGGATCATTAGGAGGAGGAGGATTATTCGGTATCTGCTGCGGATTGAGATGCTCTAGTATCTGAAATTGCGGCAGTTGTTGTTGGGGAAACAGATAAGGATGCGATTGCTGCTGCTGAATGTGAAAAGGATGAGCTTGTGATTGGGGATTAGAGGTTTGCGGTTGTTGAATCGCCCTTTCGGCCTGTACATTGGCTACTTGCGGTTGTTGAATCGCGCTTTCGGCCTGTACATTGGCTACTTGCGGTTGTTGATTAGAGGTTTGCGGTTGTGTCGTCGGTGGATATTGGGCTGGAAGAGATGGTCTAGATGTCTGGGAATAGGATACTGTCGCATCAGAGGATCGGTTGGAGGCGTGAGAAGACGAGCCGTCACCGCGGCCTTTGCCGTCACCGCGGCCTTTGCCATCACCGCGGCCTTTGCCGGTGCCGCGGCCTCTACTTGTCTTTCCCGTCACAGGCATTACCTTCGGAGATCGAGAGATAGATATATTCGGAGAGTGAGAGTGAGAGCGATTGAAAGAGAGGATCGGAGAGTGAGAGCGATAGAAAGAGAGGATTTTTCGGGTTTAGGAAGATAAGAGACAAAGAAGAGAAATAGTTTCATTTAGGGTTTCACGAAGCAGTCTCTAAAGAGTCGCGAAAGAGTCGCAAAATAACAAAAAGAGGGATAAATTGCCGCGTGTTATTTGACCCAAAAAAATATTAATTTTGAGTTGGTCGCAAAATGGTCACAAAATGGACACAAGTAGCGACTGTTTAGTGACTCTTCTTTAACTTATACCCTAAACCCTAAACTTTCCATCATTCTTAATAAAAATATGACTAAACAATTATTCTTTAAAGAATTCTAACACTAAACTCTCTTTTTAAAGAGTAAACTAAAAAATGTTAAGTAAATTTTGAAAATTTTATATATTTCTAAATCTTTTCATATAAAACACATATGTAGTTACTACATCTAATGATAATATACAACTAAATTTTTAAAATATGGGAATTGATATGTTTTATGTATGTTATCATGAATCAGTGTATTTAGTAGTTCAAATCTATGTAAAAAGTACAAATTAACATATTTACAATTCTATATTTTGGATTTTTTTAAAAAAAATAGATTGGAGTTGCTAAACAGTTGCTAATCAGTCACAATTTCAGATGTTGGTACGTAAGTAGTCGCAAATTAGTGGGTATTTTAAGACTATTTTGTGACTACATATTAAATTGATGAAAAATTCGCAAACTGGTCACAAAATGGTCGCAAATTGCGACTGTTTTGTGACTATTCTTAAACATATACTTTGAACCCTAAACTTCCAATCATTCTTAATAAAAATATGATGATTTTTTAATTCTTTGACTAATCCTAACTCTAAATTTCTCTATTTAAAAAGTAAACTAAGAAATGTTGAAAATTTGTAAAAAATTATATATTACTAAATCATTTCATATAAAACTTATATGTATTTACTACATGTTATGAAAATATACAACCATAAGTTTAAAAATATTAGAATTTATATGTTTTTCTCTGTTATCATGAATCAGTGTATTTATAAGTTCAAATCTATGTAAAAACGTACAAATTAACATATTTACAATTCTATATTGATGGTTTTTTGGAAAATATAGAGGGTAGTTGCTAAACAGTAGCAAATCAGTCACATTTTCAGGTGTTGGTCAGAAAGTGGTCGCAAATTAGTGGGTAATTTAAGACTCTTTTGTGACTATTTTGAAAATTGTAAAAAAACTGTTTTCCTGAGTTTCGAACCGCAGAACTCTGAAACATAAGCTTGCTGTGTAACCAAAGTGCCATTACGATAATTCTGTATGTGAATACGTTAACTATAATTTATACAGCCTTTTTTTGATTAATTAGAAAATTGTTTTTCCTGAGTTTCGAACCACAGATATGTGATCCACAAACTAAGTGTGTAACCAAATGTGCCATTACAATTATTCGTTATTTGTTAACATTTACTAATATATAAATACTCTTTGTAACAACACAAAGACAATAATTATACATGATAATTATATTACAAAGTTATTATACATGAGAATTATACATGATAATTATATTACAAAACATACATGATATATTTTTTTTAACAAAATTTATTACAGAGTAAAGTAAAGTTTTATTCAAATTCCTCATCTTCATCATCGGAAGATGATAAATTAAAACGAAATTCGTCCTCACCTTCTTGGTCTTCGATTTCAAAATCAATTTCTTCATAAGGATTATTTCCCTCTACTAAACTATCAATTATGATTTCATCAATCGTATCCGTGAGGCCATCATCAACTGTTTGCTGCAATATAACCACCTCTTTTTCGTTAAACTTTCCTTGAACACCTGGTCTTGGATTTACTTTGAGAACTGTGAGCCACACCTTCCGAGGTCGTTTAATGTATGGGTATGAAAGATAACAAACTTGATCAGCTTGAGATCCTGTACATTAAGTAGGTGTAAAATTAGAAGTATACATATATACACATACATATACATATTTAATTAAATTAAACAAAACTTACCTAAAATAAAAGGTTCGTAATTTTGATATCTCCTCGATGATAGCACATCGACAACGCCTCCTTCTCGCATTCTGGTGCCTTTGCCAATCGTAGGGTCAAACCATTCACAATAGAAAAGTGTGATTTTCAAATTTAGAAATCCTGGATACTCGAGCTCTATGATGTTTTCCACAGTCCCATAAAAATCATCCCCTTCAGATGCTTCAGAATAATTTTGTCCTCGCACCCATACTCCATAATTCATTGTTTTTTTCGTGAGTCCATGGTCTCGCGTGTGAAACAAATACCCTCTTGTAAAATACATGGGCCATGACTTGACTTTATTTTCAGGACCTTCCACTATTTCAATAACCCAAGGAGGAAAATTTTCTTGACTTTTCATTGTACTCACCTATATATGTATATGCAAATATATTAATTAAAAAATAAATTCATAAATATTCTTTAATAATCAATAGATGGATAGTAAATTAAATACGTACATATTGGCGAACCCATATATGAAAATCTTCATCTCCTTTTGACTTCACCTCATCATCAGAGAGTTCCGGATATTCAAATCGAATCTGCGCTTCCAACAATCTGATTTGCCAATTAACAAGAATAAGAAATATAAATTAATAAAAAATCACAATTAAGTTAATGAACCATATATAAAGTACCTCTCAAGCGGCTGAAAATAGTCACAATTCCGCAAGACATATGCATGTGCGCATTTATAATCTTTCTCAGTTAACCAAAATTCACTACTTTGGCCACTTGGACGACCTACTTGAGTGAATATATCCGGTACATGTATAGGATATACGGGTACTTCACCTTCATCATACCGACTTGACCTGAGAAATAGTAATATATATATTGACGAACAAAAATAGTCACCTTTATTTTAGCTCGTATAATTTAAAGCGAAAATTGAAATTAGTGTTCGGAGAAATATTCAACACCATACCTTCTTCTGCGAGCTGTAGAAATGTGTGAAGCAAAGTAGTGTTCTGAGAAATAAGATATCTCGTCATTTATGTATGATTGAACTATTGATCCCGCTGGATATCTTTTGTTCTTCGCCTGTCCTTTTAAACGTTTAAAAAACCTTTCGAAGGGATACATCCACCTATATTGCACAGGACCACCAATCTCCGCTTCGTAAGGTAGGTGTATTGGTAGGTGCTCCATCACATCAAACAAAGAAGGTGGGAAGATTTTTTCCAAATTACACAAAATCATGACAATGTTATCCTTCAGAATTTTGAGGCGGGTTTGATCCAATGATCTACTACATAAGTCACGAAAAAATGCTCCAATCCCTACGACAATATTAAAATCATAATTATATATATATATATATATATATATATATATATATATATAAGTGAAACATATATGATAATATATATATATATACCTGATAATGCAAGGTGCACGTTCCGCGGCAGAAGTTCTGCAAAGACAAACGGAAGTAATCGTTCCATAAATACATGGCCGTCGTGACTTTTCATTCCCGAGAGCTTTCCACCTTTGATGTCTGCACAACTAGCTAAATCTGCTACATAGCCATCGGGGAATCTAACCTCATGTTTTACCCATTGTAGTAAGCTTTCTTTCGCTTTTGAAGTTAATCGCCAAATAGGAAATGGAGCTCTCCCTCGATCATCTACATGCAAATCTTTCCGAGAACAAAATTTTGCAATATCTAATCTTGACTTTACTGTATCTTTTGATCTGTCTTTAACATTCATAACAGTATACATGATATTATCGAAAAAATTCTTCTCGATATGCATCACATCAAGATTGTGTCGTAGCGTCAGATCGGTCCAGTACGGTAGCTCCCAAAATATGCTTTCTTTATGCCAATTATGCCACTCTCCATAGCCGTCCACTTTATTTTCATGACCATTTCCACCGACTTCAGATGTTTTGTGTGGTTCTGCATGCCTTATACGCTCATATAAAACTTGTTCGCCAGTTAAAGATTGTGGTGGGTAGTCGTTCAATGCGTGCTTTCCCTTCAAAAAGTTTTTTTTATTCTTCCGTAACGAATGACTTGCAGGAAGAAATCTTCTGTGACAGTCAAACCAACATGTCTTCCTACCAGCCGGAAGATAAAAAGCATTTGTATCATCCATACAAATAGGACACGATAGTCTTCCATGTGTCGTCCATCCCGACAACATACCATATGCTGGAAAATCGCTTATAGTCCACATTAGAACAGCTTTCAGGTTGAAATTTTGATCTAATGACACATCATATGCCTCAACTCCGTTATACCATAACTCCTTTAACTCGTCGATCAATGGTTGGAGGAAAACATCAAGACTGGCTCGTGGATGATTTGGTCCCGAATTCAAAATCGTCAGGAACAAATACTCAGTATTCATGCACATAGATGGCGGTAAGTTGTATGGAGTCATGATCACAGGCCACAACGAGTGATTTTTTGACATACCAAAAGGATTAAAACCATCAGTACATAACCCAAGATATACGTTTCGCGTTTCTTCTGCGAACGCAGGATGCAAATATTGAAAATTCTTCCACTCCGCCGCATCAGATGGATGACACATTACTCCGTCTTTTGAATCATGCTCAGCATGCCATCTCATCGATGATGCAGTCTTCTCTGATTGGTACATTCTCTTCAATCTGTCAGTGATAGGTAAATACCACATACGACTAAACGGGATTTTAGTTCGTCCCTCACTAGCCTTATATCTTGGTTTTGCACAGAACTTGCAATGCTTCAACTTCTCATCTTCTTTCCAAAAGAGCATACAATTATCTATACATACATCAAATGTATGGTACGGCAATCCTAGCTTTCGCATCAAAGTTTCTGTCTCGTAGTACGAACTAGGTGATTGATTACCCTCTGGTAAAACCTCCGTAAACAATTCAGACCATGCGTCCATACAGCTTTCGGCCATATTATGGTCTGACTTAATGTTCATGAACCGAGCAGCCAAAGATAACTTCGACAGACCTTCACGACAACCATCATAAAGTGAAGTATTTGCAGCATCTAACATGTCGTAAAACCGTTTTGCCTCTTGGGTAGTTTCTTCATGAACATGATGATCATATCCACTTTCATCATGTTCATGATGATGATTAAATGGCGTAGCACCATGAAATGCATCATTCACCATCCCAGCATATACATTCCCCCCATCATATGTTGTTGGTTGATGATTACCACTAGTATAATCTACATTAGCATAATGACTGTTCGATCCTCCCCCAACCACATCATAATCTTCACCATGTTCACACCATACATAATATCCTGGCATAAATCCTCTACTATGCAAATGCTTCGAAATTGTATTTCCATGCAAAAATTTGGAATTTTTACATTTAATACAAGGACAATGAAACCTACCTCCACTGCTTTGCGCTAGTGGTTGGCTATTAGCAAAATTCATGAACTGATCCACCCCCGCCAAGAATTCACTGGAGATATGATTTGTGTGTGGATCGATCCTATTATACATCCACTCTCGTGATGAATTCCACATTTTTTTTTTTTGTGACTCACTCGTTTTTTTTTTCTTTTGCTTCGATGAATGTATATGTCAAGCGTGGGTTGTTATATATGCAAAATTTTGAGACTCTTTTGCGACTCTAAAATAGAGTCCCAAAAGTTTGGTATACCAACTTATTTCACGTATTTTCCACGTTTTCTACCAACTTTTAGCGACCACTTTTTTCTTTAATTTTCTGTAGCAAATTGGTCGCAAATTTGCGACAACGTTTGCAACCAAATTTATCCGTCTCAAATTTGGGACTACTTTTGCGACTACATTTTTCCGTCGCAAATTTGGGACGACATTTCCTAAATAGTCGCAAATAAGCTACTCTTTTCTGACTATTAAATTGTGTCGTTAATTTGCGACTCTTTTGCTTCTAATTAACTAACAGTCGCAAAATAGTCGCAAATTCGTCTCACTTTCGTCGCAGCTGTTTGCGACCAAAAAAAGAGTCGCAAAAAGTGGTCGCAAAAACTGTGTTTTCTTGTAGTGTAAGACACTCTGAAGAGTGAGTGTATGGGCGATGTGGATGCTAGGAACATGTTCAATGGGGGGTTCTAAATAGAAGAGTTCTAAAAAATTATAATGATATATAATTGATAAATATTGGAGAGGTTCTAAAAAGAAGAGAGAAGGGTTCTAAAGTTAGAACTTTTAGATACAGATTCTAAAAATTAACATACAAAATGTTGGGGTTCTAAAATGTGAGGTTCTAAAAATTTTAGATACCCATTTTTAGAACCTCACCATTGGACATGCTCTAAAAGTAGTATCTTTTTAATTACAAAATGATTGATTTTTAAAAAGGATATCATGATAGTTATATTTCTGCTCCCTGGTATGAGATGAGATGTGATTATTTATCTAATGTCTAAAAGTTTCTTTTAATCAAATTTTGTAAATTAATATATATAGGATGATGGCTCACATCAAACCAATTTCAGTTCCGTATGAACACGTCAGTATTTATTTCTAGTTTAAAATAATAACTCCCATACCGTTTTCTAAAATCTATAAGAGTAACAAAATAATTCATCCCTTATGTATTAATTGAAAATGATTGGTAATAAAAAAAAATTGGTTTGACATTTGATTTACAATTGTGTCATTACCGTAGATCATCTCATGATATTTTTTAAAAAATATTTCACTTACTAGAATAATTATATTCATGATTATTCACATTAAACTTATGTTTTACTTGATTAATATGCATAATCAATCTAGGGATTTGATGAATCTCTAGAGAACCGCTTCGCTTAATCAAGGGATTCGAAGAATCGTTTGAGACTAACTTCCTGTTTTGATGAATTTAATCGAATCAAGAATAAGGTATAAAGAGAAATCTCTTGTTTATTAATTATCAAAAGCTGTGTTACAAAGAAGTAAAAGCAATGCTTAAATAGAGGAGGCTAAACCTAGCTACACAAAAGAAAAGGAAATAACAATAATGCTAAAATAGAAAATAAACATAAAAGCCGTGACAAAAGAAAAAAAAATAATCCTTTTAGGTCGGCATCTTCGTGTGTTACACAATATGTGATATGTGTGACACATTTGCCGCTGCATCAGGTCCCTTCGGGTTAAAAAGATTCGTCCTCGAATCTGCGAATGCACCTAGACGCAGGCTCGAACCTTTGCGTCTGCTGTTTCTCCGCTTTGTCCAGTGATAAGATCTTGGATGTAATTGTGAAGTCGCATAAACCCAAATTCTGTGGGAAACACAAGTCCCATGTCGTAGGAAACAAACGCACGGATCATCGATAATGCAGTAAATCCACCCGTAAAAACAACACGAACAATGACGTTTGATCCAAAAATATACTTCTCCCCACCAAGAACATTAGTGTCTTCGTCAAAGATCTCGAATGTTAATATCCACACAGCCACTAGTAGTTCCCTTAAATCTCCACATTGAAACCTAATTTGTGACGATATGTCAGGAAAAAGCACCCATAGCAATGATGAACACTTGTTTGGACACATAGCCTTGTCAATCCAGAGTGGCCACAAAAGCAGAGACACAGTCCGGCCAACTTGCGAAAGACCCACAGAAGAAATTACACCCTTCAAATCCCATTTGATGTTAAACTTGTACGCCCCTTTGTCTAGAAAACGACTTTTACGAAAGAACAAATCAAAGTCTCGGTTGTGGTGTGGATGTAATACCGCAAGTAAATCTCTAAAAAAGAACACATCCTTGGAGAAACCGTGCACGACAATTCGTCTAAACCAATGAATAAACTGATCGTAGAATCTTCGTCTAACACACAACAAGTGATTGCTTGATTCACAAGCAACGTCACTCCAAAAAAAATCTGTCGTGGATGTGTGATTGGAACCAAATTTTGGGACACACACATCTCTTATTCCCCTCGTAGTCACTGTACAGGGCAGCATAACTGAAAATGTTGGGAAGGACAGCATCGATCCAGATATGAAGAGAGGACAATGAAGCACAAACATCATGGAGACCCATGTTGGCCATAAAGACTTAGACAACTCTGCACCTCGAAGACAAAAGCCACAAAAGAGCCACCATGGAAGACCAAACCACGGAAGATCAATCTCCAAACAGCGCAAAACTTGCACTCCTTGCCGTCCATCAGAAAACTCGTACGTTGTAAGAAGATATAAATGTATGCATAATTTACATGAACTCTAAGATCTTTTGAACATCTAGATCAATCACGTAATAGAAACATAAGAAGAGTATTAGGGGTACCTCCATTCATTGTAGTAGAGAGATCTTCTTGAACGGATCTTTGAACCGAAGACGAAAGATCAACCTTTAGCCGTGAGATATGGTTTCTCTCCCATTTCCTCTCACTTTATCTTTATGTGTTGTTCTTCTCTTGATGATGATTTATGATGGAGCTAAACCATCTATTTATAGGAGGGGAGAGGACCAAACTTCCTCACTAAGTTTTCTTTAACTTAATAGCTAAGTAGATTGTTTCATAGTTAAATTTTAATCTCAACCGTTCATCATCTACTTCATAGCTGAGTTTTAATCTTAACCGTCAATCAAGGTTACTTAATAGCTAAGTTTACTTCTTAGCTAAGTTTACTTAATGATGAAGATAACTTCATCGGTTTTGAAACATATTTAAAGAATAGCAATCCCGAAAGAAAACCCGTAACCCGTAACTATAAGACCACATAATAGGATCAGAATTTATTCATTACATTCTCCCACTTGGTCGTTAGTGTAGTGCATTAAAGTTTTCTTTCAGAAATCATAAGGTCGGCATAATATGCTATATCTTTACTTGATCATCATTAGTGTCTTGGTTAATCTAGCAATCAATGTGAGTCATGGCGGTCGCATATCATTTTGCGATATGATTCCTTCCATGTACTACTTCATTGACTACTTTCATGACTAGACCATAAACATAAGTAGAAGTTACCGTAATGGTCCCTTTAATGTCTTTAATTAAAGAAACATTTTGTTATCATGAAATCTAATAAACCATAATGTGTGCACACATTAGAAACATAATGAATAAAAGATGTAAAAGTCATAAAGAGCTCACATAAATGTCAAATATAGGCTAAAACATAAGCAGACAACATGATTAAGTGTTATCCTCATGACCCATACTTTTAGTATGCTTTATAAAGGTCTTTTAAGGTGATTCATTCGTAAATATGTCTGCAACCATAACATTAGCGCGTATTTATACAATGACAAACTTTTCTATTTTAACATCTTGCTTTTAGTGACATATATTAAGGTTAATGTCCATATAATTGGATCCTTTAGATATCATGTCTTATTTAGAGAAAAGATTTGCAGCTTTCATTGTCACATTAAGAGTTTAGACTCAACGTCTCAAACTCAAAGACATTTATGCAAATATGTTTTCGTAATTGAAGCCTCATAAAGTAGCTACATACTCAGAGTCTACTTAGTGAATGTAGAAAGCAACTACAACTATAAGCTTTTCCATAATATAGTATCTCTGCTAATGAGATACACATAGCCAAGAATGTAGTGCCTATAACTATGATATCCACTAAATTATAAGTTAGAAAACTCAACCATCTGTGGATGTGATTTCATGTATGTATTTACTTGTTTCCTTTAAGTATCTCATAACCTTATTTGGAGCTTTCCAATATTAGAAGAACACATCATTATGCCAAATCTCTCAAGAACTTTATCAATACATGCTTTCTGAGACAATCCTAAGATTCCTAGTGATCTATTACGGAATATTTCAATTCCTATCACATAGGATGCCTCACCCATATCTTTCATGTCAAAGTTCATGGAAATATAACTCTTAGTCTCAATTAATAGACCAAGATCACTGCTGGCTAATAAGATGTCATCAATATACAGCACCAAAAATATGAACTTACTCCCACTGATCTTGAGGTATATACATGGATCTGTTGCATTTTCTTTGAAACCGAATTTCGTAATGATTTCATCAAACTTTAGATACCATTGCCTCAAAGCTTGTTTCAGTCCATAAATTGATTTCTTTAGTTTGCAGACCATGTCTTCCTGACCTTCGATTATGAAGCCTTCAGGTTTACGCATATAGACTTCTTCTTGCAAGTCTCTATTAATAAAGGCAGTTTTCACATCCATTTGATGTAACTCAAGATCATATTGAGCCACTAATGCCATGATAATTATGAGAGTCTTTTCTAGACACAAGTGAAAAAGTCTCACTATAATCAATGCCTTCTTTTTGATTAAACCCTTTAGCTACAAGTCTGGTTTTATATCGTTCAAGATTGCCATTACAGTCGAGCTTGGTCTTAAAGATCCACTTACACCCAACTGATTTGTGTCCTTTAGGCAATGGAACAACATCCCAAACTTCATTCTTAGCCATCGAGTCTATTTCATCTTTAGTGGCATCAATCCATTTATCAGAATTAACATCTTTAATGGCTTGTGAATAAGAAACTGGATCATTAATATCCCATTCTCCCGATTCTACTTGATAAAGCGCATAGTCATCGGAAATAGATGATCTTCTCAGACGAGTTGATCTTCTTAATGATGGTTCCTCTTGTGCTTCAAGTACATGATCATTATTGGCGATGTTTTCAACATGGAGTGAATGATCATTCACTGGGTTTTCTTCATTGTTTAACGGTTCAACAACAGGAGGATTCCCAACATTCAGAACTAAGGGTAATGGGATATTAGCCCTAATTTCCTGAATGACCACATCTTGAACTTTATCACTCCCACTAATCTCGCCATTCTCATAAAATCTGGCATTATTGGTTTCCACTATTATCGTACTATGGGTTGGACAATAAAATCTATATCCTTTAGATTTCTCAGGGTAAGCAATAAAGAAACCATTGATCGTTCTGAAATCTAATTTCTTTTCATGTGGATTATATACTCTTACTTCAGTTGGACATCCCCAAACTTGGAGGTGTGACAGACTAGGTTTCCAGCCTTTCTACAGTTCAAAAGGAGTCTTTGGAACTGCTTTGCTTGGAACCCTGTTCAAGATATAGACTGCAGTACGTAATGCATCGATCCATCCACGAGGATATAGATAGGTTAGCATGACTCATCATGGATCTAACAATTCCCATATAAGTACGGTTACACCTTTCAGCTACACCATTCTGTCATGGAGAACCATGCGTTGTGTACTGGGCAACGATTCCTAATTTTTGGAGAAGTTTGGCAAAAAGTCCAGGATGTTGTCCTGTTTCATCATACCTGCCATAAAATTCACCACATCTATCTGACCTAATGATTTTCACTTTTCTATCTAATTGTCTCTCTACTTCAGTAATGAATACTTGTACATCATCCACATATTGAGATTTTTCATGTAATAGATAGAGATAACAATAACGTGAATAATCATTAATAAAGGTAATGAAATACTTTTCGCCTCCAAAAGTTGGAACGTCAAAAGGTCCACAAATATCTATATGTATTTCAAGAAGATGTGTACTTCTTGTGGCTCCTTTCTTAGTGTGTTTAGTTTGCTTACCCTTAATGCAATCTATACACGCTTTAATATTGGTAAAATTTAGATTTGGAATGACTCCATCTTTTACCAATCTCTTGATTCTTTCATGGGAAATGTGTCCCAATCTTTTATGCCACAAGAAATATGAGTCATCAGTACATGTTTTACGTTTAAGTCCACTTTTAGTGTGCAGGGTGAGATGTGTTTGAAAAGGTTGATCAGCCAGCTTTAACATATGAAGGCCATCAACTAATATTCCAGAACCAATTCGATTAGAGTTCAAAAATAAATTAAAACAACCATCTACATTGTGTATATTTAAAGCCAGCCAAATCAAGTTTGCTTACAGAAACTAAATTATGGAAAACAGATGGAACATAAAGAGTTTGAAATAAATCCAAACAAAATCCACTATTCAAAATGAGACGATAAGTGCCAATAACTTTAACTAGTGCTTTGTCTCGGTTTCCCATCAATAAGTAGTTTTCACTTGGATTTATGGTCTGGGTCGTAAGGAATCCCTGCACGAGACTCGTTACATGTACATTAGCACCACTTTCTTTCCACCAAGTTATAGAAGAAACATGAGCAAGATTAGATTCGGAAAATCTTACGGAACCCATAAAGTTACTTTTCTTTTCGAACCATTCTCTTCTTTTAGTGCGATCTTTCTGAGAGTGACCAATCTTTTTGCAAAAATTGCATTTGTCATCTTTCTTTGTTTTTTTCTTCTCATTAGCTTGATCGAAATCATTCATTTTGAGTGGTACTCTTTTATGGCTCTTTTGATGCCTTTTCCCAACTTTAGGTCAAGCTCCTTGGACATAATGGGCAATCTTAATTCCTTCACGACCAAGCCTAGACTCCTCTTAAACCAATTTAATAGCCAATTCATTAGATGTCCGTCCACCTTTCGTCAATAGCATTATAATTGATTTGGAATGGTCCATACTGAGGAGGCAGCGAATTTGGGATAAATTGGACGAGAAATGAATCGTCCACACTCATTCCTAATTTCTTTAGCTTAGCCGCAAGGTTTAAGGTTTAAAAGCATACACACACACCTCATTAATTTCCCAAAATCTGTGTGCTTCATGTGCAGTATACACACACACACCAATGGTAAAGTATCACTATCTCCAATGTCAGGTTCAATCGGCCGCTCAAAGATGTCGTTATCTTTCCACTTAACGTGGATGAACTTGTCAATGGGCACATTTCCATGGATTTCATGAATATCAAAAGTGAATCCTGTCACTCTGCGTCGAACTACAGGATATGTTGAGAGACACTTCTCTCGCAATAGTGAGTATGCAACGTATCTTGATATTTGGCAACGTCTAGGAGAACTTCGTTTGGTTCAACCGACTTACCTCGAACAAACACAGTTTGTAAGCTAGATGTACCGCCTTGATAACCGAGACCAAACTTTGTATTCTCTGTTCTCCCCATGCTCAAAATCTTGTCGAGACTCTCAGAGCCCTTGTTTAACATACGGATCTTCTTGTGTAACTCATGCAACTTACGTTCCAAAACCCTGTTTTTCTCTTGCTCGGACACAAGCGCCGTATGAAGTTTACTAAGCGTGTTTTCCAATTTTTGCATCGTATGAAGAGAAATAACACTCACATGATCTCCTTGATCCTGCTTCTCATCTAGAATGTTCACTTTTCCTCCCGAAAACTGCTTATCCCCCGCAGTCTTTGTTGATTTACTGCGTGTTACAACAGAATATTTGTGTGGAACAAAAGATTCGCTAGATTCATGTTCATTATTTTGATCACCGCGAAGAGAAGGATGAGTACTTCGACCACGATCTGGTGGCTCGCTATTGATATGGCAAAATGGAAATCGTAGTGGATCTTCTTTCCCAAAGGCCCAATTCACAAACTCTGCGTCATGAATGCCCATATGGATGTCTTCTGCTTTTCGTTTTGCCTTGTAGCTCTCATAAAAAATTCTCTTGATGCTTTATGTTGACAAAAAATTGCAAGCGGTTTTGTGTCCTCAATCATACCAACTTCACGTAAACCTTTTGCTGCATATGCATCAGCATAACGTATCCCATAAGCTCCATGGGAAAATACGATATCGTGGGAATCCATCTTTGGTGAAAACGTTGATATGTCTTCATCATAGATAGGATCAACGTGGATTACTCTCACATCAGCAACCCTTTCAACCTCTTTGCACAGGCTTTCTTCACTTTGAAGAAACTCGTGAAGCATAAAGTCTGACGAGACATTGACTGAAAATGACTGCGTTTGTGGCACGGTTAATAACGTGTGTAACACATGGGTCGTCGTCTCGACTAAGTCCATGTCATCTTCGTCATACACGTCATAAACTTGGTCACCGATCTGATACGCAAAGAGGTCCTCGTCGTCTTCCGTGTCAAAAACCTCATCAGTGTCGTCGTCCACATCAACATCAGCGTCATACACATCTTCGTCAGTATGGGGTTCAGCATTGTGTATTGGATGAGGTTGCACCCGCAGAACAAAATCACGCCGAGATTAAGCCGACCAAGACAATAAGGTGCAAAAGGGACCGTGATTGTCTCGATTCTCGTGAATGCCCTAAAGACTACTATTACTCTTGTCTTCATGGAGAATGTACAACTTAATCGATTAAAAAAGGTTATGGGCTAGCCGAATAGCTTAATAATAAAATAGCCTATTTTTTTTTAACGCTGATTTTTAATTTATTATTAAAATCTGAAAAATACAAAATCGATAGAATATAAAATTCCCCATAAAACAAAAGCTGGCAGAAAAACAACATTTCTCCGGAGTCAAAAGCCGACAGAACACAATATTTCTTCGGAGTCAAGAAAACTACGAAGCCGAAAAGCCCCAAAAAGAAAGGCAAAACCCAATGGAAAAGGGATCGTTAGACGAAGCAAAAAAGACTTCTAAACCTGAAACGCTGAGCCAAAGCACTACACACGAAATCTCCGAGAAACCAGTTGACGCCGAAAATGAACTGAAGGACAAGAACTTCGAAAAGCACCGCGTCCTATCATTCCACCAGAAACCGAGGAGCATAACTATACCAAGTTCAACCAGCAACACAAGCGATAGAGAGAACGCATGACTGAAACGGAACAAAGCAAAGGATCGAAGCACTCAAGATGACCTAGGCTCAAGGAAAAAAACCTTGACATTCGTCCGGGAAAACACCAAGGAAAAAAATAATGTCATGGATTTGCTTTGATTCGAGTTGTTATGTGTTGTTGAGAATTGAGAATCAAGTTTGTTTTCTAGTTCTTTTCATATGCATTATTAATTCTTTTCATACACAAGGGTAACAAAAGAATGTATTGCTTCTGTAGTTTCTCCTCAACATCTACTCTCAAATGGAAAAACAAAACTTCCAGAAGAGAAACACAAAACTTCCAACAAGTGCCAAGTAAACGAATCAACCGTTTTGTTCTGTTGTGTCCCTCTAACAAGTTAAGTGTATTCTTCTTGTCCACTGTAAGGCTAAGGATAAGCCTGTGTGTATTGTAAAGGTACTTCTCCTTTGGTTATTCGTATATCTTCTTTCTTTTCAATATTGTTGGAAGTATGGAGATAAACCCGATGAGGAAAAGCACCGACAATGTCTTGAAATCATACAGATCCTTCACCGATTTGAGATCTCCAATAGCGAGGCCAGCCTGCAATAATAAAAAGAAACTCTGATTAGATGCCAACAAAGAAATGAAACACACGAAATCTTGGAAATATTATAGACATGGAGAGGATGAGCAAGAGGGCTTTACTCTGACAGTTATATAAGCTGCCGGTATGAGACCAACCAATGTCGCCAAAAAGAAGACATGGAAAGGTACGTCGACAATGGGAGAAGCCAGATTGATAAACAGATTTGGCAGTGTTGGTGTTATCCTCAGAAACAACATATAGTTCAGAAGCTTATCTCTACGCTTACCAATCTGAATATTGTAAAACCACAAACTAATCAGTACCACCACCAAGTGGAGAATTCTCATAAGGCTATTAAGCAGATTACCTCTGCCTGAAAGAATCTTAATTTGTCAGGCCATAGCCAAGTAATCAGTGGCCGGCCGATCAACTTAGACAAAAAGAAACACGAAGAAGCACCTGCGGTTGCGTTGAGAACAACCAAGAAAACACCTTTGATAACCCCAAAGAGAGCTCCAGCTAAAAGTGACATGAAGATGGTCCCTGGAATCATGAAGGTCTGCATGAAAATGTAGGTCGCACAGTACCCTAAAACAAACTGCGCCGGGTACTCATTCGCATAGTTTGCTAGATTGTCTCTGTAACAAAACAAGATTGCAGATTTGTCAACTAATTGAAATCATAAGCGTAATGCCCAAATCCAGTCATGACTATTATCAAAGTATCACGAAGCTCACAAATTGAATCCTAATCAGTGAATCCTCCGATTACGCTACACAAATTGAATCGTAAGCATATGTGAAGGGGAAAGAAGAAAATTCACTTGAGCAAGCGGAGATCAGCGATGCTTCTTGGAAGGTTGAGCTTGCCAAATTCTGCAGCAGGCATGGTCATGTAGATGCAGCAGAGTCCGGAGGAGAAAACAAGGAAGACACCGAGAGACACCGCGAGTTCCCACCGGCTAAGAGGGTATCGATCGAGTTTAGATCGCTTTCCCGATGGCGAGTCATCATCGTCCGATATCGCTCCAAGCTCTTCGTCCCTGGTTAGATTCCGTGTCGGAGCCATCACCAAATGCAACAAAAAAACCGCGGAATTTCCACGATTCGATTGCGGTGGGATCTTAATTCACCCTACAACGATCTGAAAATCCGATCTCGAGGATTCGTTGGTTTATCGGAAAACGAATCAGAGGGGATTAGATCTGAGTGATGAACAGATTTTTTTGAATGGCGTTTCAATCTCTCTCACTCATGAAATCAATCAGGTTATTTTGTTGTTCTTCAGATTAACGTAAAAGAAGAAGATGGAAAATATTTTTAATGGAAAACGTGTCCTTGGCTTTTTTTTTTCATCTTCACTATCGGAGACGGAGAGACTCGACGAAGACTCTTTAGACCTTCTAGATGGATCAGAGGGTTATGACTCAGACTTCAACATCAAAACCTCTAAACCGGCAAGAAGGTTCGACAACCGGTTTTTTTTTTAAAACAAAAAATTCATATGGTTCTTTTTTTTCGCTAAAGGATTATTTATAGTGTTCTTGGACAAAAATTAGTTTAATTAATTCCTTAAACTTTTTGATTCTCTTTTATTTCTTCATCTTCTTCATATGTGAATTCAAATCGTGCATTGTGGTATAATTTTTTTTATTTGGTTACCATTGATTGAGGTTTGAACCGTATGAGTTAGGTATGACCACGGTTACGGTTATTACGGTTACAGTTTCATAACCACCAGTTACAGTTATAAATTTATGTTAACCTTAATCTTAACCATTTAATATACGGTTAAAACGGTTATGGTTAATGCGGCTTTGGTTATTACGGTTACGGTTAGATATGGTTATGGTTATTTGATGACTATGATACGGCTAACATCAATGATATATGCATAAATTTATTTAATTTCTGTCAAAAAGTTATAGACAATGATATATCGACCAAAATTTTGACGATGATATCAACTAATATAAAACTAAAATTTATAGTATGAAATTATGATTATATGATTCAAACTTTTATGTGGTGAATTAGCTAAATAACCATGAATTCTATTATTATGTAAACTAAGAATGATTTGATTAATAAATAAAAAAAGGTAGTGCCTAGTGATCGTGAATGGAGTGGATTTAGTGGGGACATTGAACGATTTAAATCACAGTTTTTAGCACGTTCACTATTAATTAATGGATTAGTTATTATTTGATTATACATCATGTTTATATGTTATGTTATTTATACTTATACATAATAAATTATTAATATTTTTATTTTATTTTAAAAACGTTACGGTTAAAAATTTAAGGTTTTAATCTTGCGGTTAACCGACGGTTTTGATACGGTTACGGATAATTAACGGTTACGATTAGTAATTCTATTAACCGTAACTAATATATTTTTACGGTTAACGGTTATAATTTTTAACCGTTTTATACGATTACGGTCTGGTTACGGTTTGAAAACGATTCGGTTACGGTCCGAAATACGGTTACGGTTTGATTTTGGTCATGCCTAGTATGAGTCTCTAAATTAAATTACAGGTTCTCCTATATAATAGCCTATTAATAGGCCATGCATTGTGGTATAATCATGAGCACAGGTTGATTTTAATTAATGGAGGTAGAATGAATGAGTTACAAAATGAGGTCACAAAATAAAAATGAATAGAAAAACCCAAGGGCTAATTAAAAAAAAAACAATTTCACGTTTGTGAAATTCACCAAGAAATTTCTACGTATTAAACACAAACTTCTTTTACAAATAGACAGTTATAAATGTTATTTCCCAGATGGAACAATTAAATCATAGAATACAAATCAATATATATAGAAGATTTTCCTTTAATTTATGAGTCAGGGAAGCATCCAAGAGACTGATGAATATTAGCTTCGACCTCGTTATAGTTTTGATGCATGGAAACTATATCATAACTCGGCGCCGGATGATACGACTGCGTTTCGAACGGAGACATAAGAACATTAGGGTTTTGTGGATGTGTGACTTGTGTCTCAAGCAAGCTATCTAGTGTTCTCCAATCCACACAATTGAAGCTCTTCTCTTCATCTTGCTCGAAACTCTCGTTCTGATCTTTATTCGTCCCTAGACTTGGCGACAAGCTTGGGCTGTCGAGCTGTGGCAGCTCGATGTTGCCATATTGATGCATCGATGAGGATACATTACTTGTATTGAAGTGATTATTGCTCATGAGCATTTGGTTAAGGTTATGGCTCGATGAAGATGCACCAATATGATGTCTCGTGTTCATTGTCGATGAAGATGAGAAGTTGTTACTACTATCGACGTGGTAGAGCTGGTTCTGCCATGGCTCGTACCCTAATGGCCTCTGGTTTGGAATTGGCTTCCTGAATGCTCGACACACCACCCAACCTTCCTCCTATAAGGTCACAAACATATAATATTACTATTAAGATAACCGGTTATTGATTTATGGCGGTTAGTTTTGGTTGTTTATTAACATTATTGGATCGATTGTAGAAACATTGTAACATATTGATCTCAAGATATGGTATCAGAATGTGTATAACAGTATTGTACTATTTTACTAGTATTTTGTGGCTGACTTGATTGATCTTGAATCGTGTATTAATTAGAGTCTTTAAATGTGTACCTGAACCGGGGCAAGCTCGGAGTTTTGGAGGCGGTACTCGTGCATGATCCAGTCGGATTTTCTTCCATTGGGAGCTCGACCCTTGTAGTAGACAAGTGTCTTCCGCATTCCGATGACACTGTTCTTTGAAAGCACCGCCTTGTCTCTACCGGTGGCTTTCCAGAACCCGGCCGCAGTGGCTCTGTTGGTCCTAGTTCCGGTCGGGTACTTCCTATCCTTGTGGCTAAAGAAGTACCACTCGTTTTGCTCTTCGTACCCTAGTTTGCACCTCGCTGCAATGTATATCACCAAGTATTAATGTCAAAAATTTCTTGCATCACAAAATATTAGGAAATTAATGTTAAAGAATAAATATGATTGAAAAACTATGTGGTGAATTGCTATTTGGGCTTATACATGACATGATTACAGTTTCCCACTTTCAACCAAAAAAAAAAATCCACCGGTTTAATTTCAAAAGATGTATTATGATATATGATTGTACTACATCTCTTAATTTTTATTTGTAATATTCTTTTCACACTCCGTTATAAATCCTACAATAAGTCAAAGAAAGTAGGCTTTCTCATTACCTGAATTCGCATGCCAAATTCATCGCATATATATTATTGGTTTTCAAAAAATCACATTATAACTAGGCAATTTACTGCCACTCCATGCAAAAGATTAACTAATGATAACCATTATACGAAACCCACGTTGATTACCTTGTATATCCCACGGCTCCATTTTGTAGAGATCAATCTCTACAATGACATCTAAAGCACTCTTCATTGAATTGATCTTCCTCTCTAGGTAATAACCCACAAGCTCTTCCTCTGTCGGATGAAATCGAAATCCCGGTGGCATACACGACTGCATTATATTATCCATTCACGTTGACCCTATAGAAACGAATATAGTTCGGGAAATTGTTAGAAAAATGAGTAAGAAACGAGATGGAGAAATGAGAGAGAAGAGAATGTTATGAAGGAAAATGTGTTGTATATAAACATAAGCGTGTCTTTTTGGAAGCTATTGCGAAAACCTTAGACAAACAAGGTACAACCTTAAAGTTTTGTTTTTGGGACCAAAACCAAAGCCTACTACAAGCTTCGTTATATTTAATTATAAGAAAGGGATCGAATGGCTCTTGTGTCCAATGAAATTCCAAAAGCTGTGTTGGGTAATGTTAGTGATGTTACACACGGACACACATGATAATATATTAAATATCTAGACACACATATATATGAATTCACATGTAGATGGATAATATATCCAAAAGCTTAGATCTTTAAGCTTAAGGCTATAGCTATTATATGTTGCTGATGATGGTTATGATGTATTTCCATGGGACCACCCAACAATGGAGGAGCTCTTTCTAATTTATAAGAAAAAATTAATAGCAAAAGTTTGATAAATAGTGAAAGTTTTTGGAGTTTTTTTCCCAGGAAAATATTTGGTTTAAGGGTTTGTTTGGCCTTGTACACTGTACATACCGAACGATGCTTATAAACGAAAAAATTAAGACCTAATATACAATAACTATATATATATATATGCAAGATAATCATATAAAAAAAACATTTAGCCGAAAAGCTTGACGGGTGGAAGTCACTGAGGTTGGATGTTCCTTTGAGTGTATTACACACTCTTGTATTGAGATATACCCCTATACTATCTATATATTATTAATTATAATGGTGCAACATCAATTAATTTCTAAGAAACAATAATTTCGTAGAAAAAAAACATAGATTCCGCAAAAACAAGGAATAATGAGTTGAAACTTACGAGCTAATATAGATTGGACGAAGGGCTTGTGGGAAATAATATGTTATTTCGAAGCGATTTCCACAAGGACGATCTATCTAAAGAAGAGTAGGAAAAGGAAGAAGGAGAAGAAGGAAGATTGAAATCTCTTGTGTGGATTGAATGATTGTTAATATAACAAGACAAGAGCTTGGTTTTTGATTAATTAGAGCACATGTGTATGGACCATCTAGATATCTTATAGAGTGTATATATAGGTTTATGATGTGAATAAGCTTATTTATATAAATGGAAGTGTGTGTCATGTGGGTGCAAAATGATGATATAAGGAGAGGGAGAAGAAGAAGAAGAAGAATATGGAAATGGAGGAAGAGTTTGATTGCGCGTGGGATAGACATCTACGCCTTGTTTTTGGACGGCTCTCTCTGTTTCTCTCTCTCACCTCAATTTTTTGTTTAAAGTTTTTCCAAGCTTCTCACTTTACCGGCAGTTACTGCACAACCCCAACTTTTTTTTTTATTTGTCTATTGCTGATTAGTTATTAATTACACCACACAAATTGAATTGAATTTTTCATTTTTGTCTAATATATATCAAAGCTATATATGATTAGCGATTCTTATGTGGCATTAGGTCAAAATGCCAAATGTTCTGAAAATTACCAAAAAAACTTCAATTTTAATTTAAGTTCTTATAGATATTATAATTAAATTAACCCCTAGTTAAGTCACGTAAGGAAAAATATATGAAGAGAAAAGGAATACTACGTAAATCTCACTCAATATACTACCGCGCAGCAAATTTTATAATCTAAAATATAAGGGAATACATCATAATTGATAATCCTAAGTCTAGATCCCACTCGAAACCACAATCTCAAAAAATTAAAAGAAAAAAAAATCAGATTTATAGTAAACCTAAAGGAACGACCGTTGGCCATTAAACATGATGAATCGTGTATATTTTTTTTACATTATATATATTGAGAAAAATACTTTAAAATAGAACAATTTTTTTTATTCAAAAACTAGCGCACTCTAAATTTAATATTTTTGAATAGCACAAATGATTATATAAAAATATTTGTTTATCAAAAATAAATTTACAATAAAATTAAACATTATGTTTGGGTTTACTATTTATAATTTAAGATTTGGTTTTTCTCCATTAAAAAATTATTTTAAATTATTTTAATATTAAATTTATATTATTATTCTCTCCGTTTCAAAATAAGTGCCGTTTAAGGATTTTTTCTGTTTTATAATAAGTGTTATTTTTAATTTTCAATGCAAATTTTGGCACAAAATACCTAATTTAACTTTAGTTTTAATGAAAAATTCCAAAAATTATTATATATTTGAATGGTATAATTAAATTTTTAATATGTATTATTAATTTATGTGCAAAGTATCATTTTGACACTTATTATGAAACAGAAAAAATATTAATTTTTACTAATAATACTAAAATTGAAATAAAAATTTAAAATTTTGTTATTTTAGTCAATTGTATATATATATATATATATATATGTTTATATATGTTCGTAAGTCTTTCTCTAGCTCCCATTGTCTGTTTGGTGGCGCCGCCCTCGACACGTGTCATCACAGATACAAGACACGTGGAATGAGAACCTGTTTATAGAGCTAATCATTTGTTTCTCATCTGATATCCGCTTATGCGGGTCCCACCAAAGCCGTTGGCTGTCGTTTTTTCTTTTTCTTTTTACTTTTTTTACCTCGCCCTTTCGGCTTGTGACGTCATCTCAGTAACTCATTGACCCTAGTCCAAAGAAAATTCCAAAAACTAAAGAACCATTTTTTTAGTTAGTTTAGAATATGACAAGGGAGACACGAAAATCGAGGTGAATTGGATATATACAAAAATAAAAGAAAAAAGTATTTTTGGTTTGAGATATATACAAAAAGAAAAGAAAAAAATTATAAGAAAATGAATAACAAATGGGTACCAAAATAGAAAATTGAATTGAAGAAAAAAGCTGGATTTGAGAAAAGAGAAGAAAGAGCACTTGATTTGGTTTCAGTTTCACATGCATGCCTAGTTGTCTTCTGCGTGAGGGAGATAGAGCCTTTTGTTCAAATCCCAAGGATTGGGTTTAAACCCTTTCACACTATTCACTTTTTGTTGTTGTTGTCAGCATAAAAATAAAAATAATAATCAAATAGTATATTGCCTCGATCCCTAGTTTTCCGTTTCTCTAATCATAATGTCTCTAACACTCAATATCTAGATGTATATAACATAACCACTATTTTTTGTCATTGATCCATAGATCATCTCCAACCCGATTTCAAAATAGAGTTGCAAAATTTTATCTAATTTCACTCTATATCTTACTCCAAAATAAAGTAATTAATAGAATTACTTTAAATATGGAGTAACAAATAAATTTACTCTATGTTTTATTTATCATTTTATTTTAGAGTAAAAAATAGAGTGGAATTCAAATAAAACACAATTCCATTTTAAAATAGAATAAAAAAAAATATTTACATTGGAGATGCTCTTACGGACTCTATTTACATGTACCCATAAATGCAATTGCATACTCAACTTTGTCTAAATCTATTATAGTGTAAACAGACTTTTTGTGTATGTTTTATATATATATATATATATATATATATATATATATGATAAGTGTGCTTTTTTTGAAAATTCTTAGCATGTATCTGATTATAAAAAACTTAGTGTGTTTAATATGAGTATAATATATACGTAAGATAATTATAACTCACCATATTGTGATATGTGTCATTATTAATTTAGATTGTGATATATGATAATGTAATAATATAAACTTGTATATTGTTAGTTATTTATATTTTTTAAAAGCAAAATAACAAAAAAAATAAAGAAAAAGTAATTGCGTTTTTTTAATAAGAAAAGAAACTAATAAAATAAAAATGTAAAATAAGAGAAAATAGAAACTACACCATTAAAAAAATGTAAACTACAAAATATATATTAAATTCATAATATATGAAAAATTAGAAGAATAACAGTTTGTTATATATGTGTGTTTGATATTTTGTTATAAAGAATCCAACAACAAAAATTTAAAGGTGTGAATTTTAACCTTGAATTATTATATTAAAACATAAATTTTCTAACATGTTAGAATAATTAAGTTTCTGAAGATAATAATTTATTTTAAATAGATTGATTTTATCAATTTGATTCAATTTTAAGCTATATAAGATTTAAAATTTGTTTTTGGAACCCTTTTATTCATTCATATGAAATGTTTATGGTAGTATATATGGATCAATTTTGATTTTTTTTAAATTGCGAATTACAACGTAATTTATGAATAACTAAACAGTAGTCTTAATTTAAAATATAATTATACAAATCATATTTATGCATGTAATCAATTTTTAAATCTAAAATCTTTTATCTTTTATACACGCACTACAAGAAAACACCCTTTTTGCAACGAACGATATCGTTGTAAAATCGTTGCAAAAGAGGGTTTCTATCGAATTTGCAACGAAACAGAGATCGTCGTTAACTGATCGTCGCAAACCACAAATCGTCGGGAAAGTACGAGGGACAAAAATTCGTAGCTAAATCGTCGGTAAATTATCGTAGTAAAATCGTCGTAAATTTTACATTGAAATTACGACGAATATAAATACGTCGTAAAAACGATGGAAATTCGAAGGTAAATATTTCAATGTTAATTCGGTGGCAAACAATTATCGTCGTTAATTAGTTGCTAATTAATCGTCATAAAATCGTTGCTAATTAATCGTCGTAACATCATCCCTAATAAATCGTAGTACAATCGTTGTAAATTAGCTACGATTTTATGACGATTAAATTAGCAACGAATTAACGAGGACTTTTGTTTACCATCGAATTAACGACGATTCATATATATATGATTTTATTATTATTTTTGAAATTATATTAATTTCAAAATTATAAAATAAAATTTTTAAAAATAATATATAATAATATTTTATTACAAAAAAAATATTATATTTTCTTACAAAAAAAAAATTAGAATTCGAAATCCTAAATCTAAATAACTATATCGTAATCGTCGAGATTCAAATCGTCTTCGGGACGTCTCGACGAACCGGATGTGCCTGTTGCTTGTGTCGCTGCCGCTGCCTCTGCTTAGCTTCTTCGCTTTTCCCGCAACATGGCCAGCATTGTCGGGTTCCCTTCTGCCAAGATGTCGAAGAGTGAGTCATTCTGCGTAGCATCCATTTCAACCCGCTGCTGAAGACTCGCAATCTTCGCCTGATAAGCCATAGACTGAGTAGCCTCGGTCTCAACCCGCTCCTGAAGACTCTTAATCGTGGCACGTAAGACGACTGGATCATCTTCTGGCGATTGTCGTCGCGGAGCATATGAAGAGGCGGCCGAGACATCTCGAATAGATCTCATCCCGACAACCTTCCCCTTTCTCTTAGGGGCAACCTATATTTAAATTTACAATTAGAAATTTTTAAAAAATTAAAAACTAAAAATTAATAAGTACTAACTATTCTATATACCTGCTTGAAGATCCGGTCAATATCGGGTGTGGTCAACCCTCCAGAAATGACCGACGAACCACCTGGAGATAGCTGTTGAGAGAGATGCGTCTCTCGTTCGGTGACTTTGGAAGTCACCTCATTGAAGATCTGCTCGGCCGTCTCTGAAAAAAAAGAACCATCCTTCTTTCGGTGCGTCCGCTCAAAAACCTTGGTCATCAGAGGGAGTACACCTCCGTCTTCGACAGCCTAAGGAAAAAAACTATGTTATTGACGAAGTAAATTACATAAATAAATTAATTTAAATAAATTTAATTACCATCTGTAGACGAACACCCACAAAAGGCGTTTGCCCGGTTGTATGAGGCAAAGCCTTGAGTTTCCCGTCCGAACCAACGGTGTTGCGGGAAGCCGAACACTTCTCCGAAGTTATGATGGACTTTGGATTCAGCCAATACCGCACCAAGCCGTCCCATACGACTTTATCCATGTGCAGGGGATTTGCTAAATCGCCAGAATTCTTCCATGCTTTCTTCCATTCACCAACCACCCCTTGGATACGAAACTTCACCCTCTCGAGAAACAAAGCTTCAACCTCGCCATGAATCGAAAGATCCCAATCATATTTTTGCTGCATGAGAAACAAAAATAATTACATATTTTATAAAATTAAATTAAATATATATTTAAATATAATTAAAAAAATTATGGGAAAAAAAATTATTTTTTCATACGTACCGCAAACATCTTGAACCATATCTCATTGACGTGTGGCGGGAGCTGGGAAAAATTGGTATGAGGCTCGATAAAATATGACTTGATGATTTCAGAAATGGTGCTTCCAAATTTGGATTCAATTCCAAACCTGAAACAAAAAATTGTAAAATTATAAATTGTTAGAAATAAATATAAATATGTAATAATAAATGTAATATATATATATATATATATATATATATATATAAAATATATTACCATTCCGACCCGTAAGTATGATCCGGATCTAATCTCTTAAGCCTATGACGGCCCGGCTGTGCAAGCAAATCAAGAATCGTCATGTGTGCATATGGGGCCGGGGCACGGCCTCCAGGTTGTGGAATCTGAGGTGGTTGTGGCGGCGGAGCACTCTGTGTTTGCGTGGCTGGGACGATATCCGTCTCCGTAGCCTCAGAAGACACGGACAATCTGGTACCCGATGTATCACCAATCTCTCTCAAAAACTGAGCGTAATTTGAACGCCGATGGCCCATCTGCATAAAAATGAAAAAACATTACTATCTATAAACACTCGGGCAGTCTGCGATTTTTTCTAATTTGATTACGTTTCTACCGACCTAAATTGTTCCATTCCTATCTATACTAACTAAAATTAAAAACATAAAAAAAAAAAAATATATTACCTCTTTTTCGCAAGGAATTCGGGAGGAGGAGAGCAAGAGGATGAGAGAATGAAAATTGTGAGAGAATGAATATGATCTGAGCGTGTGTTTATATAGAATTAGTGGTCGTGCCTAAATCGTCGCAATTAGACCGTCGCTAATTTTGCAACGATTTTGTGAGAAATATTAATTTCTTGTATTTCCCACACGCGGGAGTTTAATTTACCGACACACGGTAAATTAAATTCATAATTTATGACAATTCGTCGCAAATGTTGCAACGAATTAGTGAGGAAATTTGTAAAATCTGTTTTAGGGTTTAGGGTATAGGTACAAAAACTGTAACATCGATTGCAACATTTCAGAAACAACTTTACATGTTTACCGTAAACCCAAAATCATGAAATTATCTATAAGTTCATAGAGATTGAAGAATGAGTAAACAGAGAGTTTGTGTAGATGTTAGATTATTAATACAATGATTCAGTTTGTGGATATTACTGTGATTGACCGAGTTTTCATTTCCGAACAATTCTCTAAAGTCAAGATCAATTTCATTGAGAGATGCATAATACAATTGGATGTTAATAGGTTAGGGATTAGGGTTTAGGGCATTATGACGAATCGTGGCTAAATCGTCTTAAATTTTGCATCGATTTTGTGACATTCATAGTTTGCGACGATTTGGCCACGATTCGTCATTATTCGTGGCTAAATCGTCGCTAATTGTTCAACTATTTTGTGACAATCACATTTAGCGACGATTCCTTTAAAACCCCCTAAACCCCAAACTATATCCCATTTCCGATCACCGCCCATTTCTCGCCGTAGTTGGGGCAATTAATAAATTACAAGACACATAGACACATGTCTCATAATTTATTAATCGCCGCGCCTACGACGGAAAATGATTGGAGATCGGAGATGGGATCAAGTTTGGGGTTTAGGGCATTTCATAGAAATCATATCACTTAAATTTCACAATAATTACTCGATCACAATATTATTTTAATACATTAAATTCACAATAATTACTAGCTAGCGCGGTCACTCTGATTCATTTTCGGACGAAGACACATCCGTTTCTTGATCATCTGGTTCATCACTTTCTTCGAACTCATCTTCCTCATCTTCTTCCTCTGTATCGTCTGGGAGATATTCAACTTGCATGTTTTGAGGATCTATCAAAAGGATGTCATCAGTGCTCTCATTTAGTTCTGGCATATCAGAGCAATGATCTTGCTGCATTGGTAGATCCTCAACCCCCACAATTCGACCCCTCGGAGAAACTTTTATAACTGATAACCATGAGATACGGGTGGTGCGAACTCGCGAATATGGAACAAAGCTGACTTGTTCTGCTTGTGATGCTAGGATAAATGGCTCATACTTATTGTAATGTCGTGATTAGTTGACATCTACTACCCCAAATTTGTTTTTACGGACGCCTCGATCAACTGTTGGATCGAACCAGTCGCATTTGAACAGAACGCATTTCAAACCTAAGCAACCGGGGTACTCAACTTCAATTATGTCTTGCAACACTCCATAAAAATCTATTTCGCCCCGCACACATACCCCGTAGTTGGCAGTAGCTCTTTGATTGCCGTATTTGAATGTATGAAATATATATCCGTGTGTGCAATACATGGGTGCACTCGTTATCTTCGATATGGGGCCTTTTATTAACTCATGGAACCATAGTGGATATGCGGTATCCCCATACTCGACCTATATCATTAATTAATTTAATTACAAAAGTAATCAAAATATGTATTAGGTTAATTTTCAAAGTTAGTAATTAATCAGATCACTTAAAATTTTTACGTACTTGCGTCTTCAACCACGGGGCAAAATGTTGATCTTTACGCATGTTGATTTCATCGTCTGAGATTCTTTCAATGACTTCTCGGACTTGTCTAACAAATTCACTACATACAAAAGTATTTACAATTGTAATTAAGATACATATCGTAATTGGTATAAAGCTAGCATATAATTTAGCCATATATATGTATATATGTTTATACACTTACGTCTCAAATTGACTAACTTCTTCGTAATTTAAGAGGATATACGTTTGTGCACTATGATGGTCTTTTTCATTGGCAAACCAAACTAACTTCACTCTTCCACATAATCGACCGATTGAAGAAAAGATATCTGGGACACCTTCATTAGCATATGTTCGGCCTACACCTCCATCATCATATCGCCGTGCTGCCCTTTTCCGTGTGCGAACCTTCGAACCAAAATAGTACCCCGTGAAGTGAGAAGTTTCTTCTGTTAAACTTTCTGCTACTATTGAGCCTTCAATTTTGGCTAGATTTTTAGCATTCTGCTTTAAATATCCCATGAATCGCTCGAATGGGTACATCCATCGATACTGCACATGTCCCCCAAGTTCTGCTTCGTGAGGGAGATGAATAGGTAGATATTCCATAACATCAAAGAATGCTGAAAAAAAATATTTTCTCCATGTTGATTCCATCCTAACTATTGGCTGGCCGGTTTAGTACCTTACGATATTTATTATTAGTATTATTATTATTTTTTAAAATATTCACGATATCTAATAAGATTAACAAGCGGAATGCTTAAAAAGAATGGAAGCGAAAGTAATTGATACATTAGACGCACGATTTTTTGGAGGCTGCCACTTTACCGTCCACGAATTAAAAGGTTATCAATGCCACGCCAATATCTTGAAAATTTGATACAAAGACTACATGATCCTAAGACATATTTTCATCCAATATAGTCAAACGTCACAGCAAGAATATCTCAATTTGGTTGAGTGCTTGATTTTTTTTTTGTATGAAAACAAAATGCTTGCTTTTGTTATGAATTTCATGTTTTATAGTTTTCAAAATCAAAGCTTTATTATGCTCTATGATTTGGACATAATTTACATGTTTAGTTATAATTAACACTTGTAATCTTACTTTTGAGTTTTGAGTAATCTTTAGGTTTAAATGGTGGTTGCGAACAACACAAACTAATCTATTTTTTTAGATAGGATAGTTTTTTTGTTCGCAATTTTTGAATTTTGATATGCAATGTGTTGATAGAAAATAATATATTTTTTGTTGTTGTCCGCAATGGATATATTATATGAAAGAAACAGCTGGTCTGTAATGATTATTTTATCCAAACCCAAAACATAGAACGATTTAGTTTACAAACAAATGAGTCCATTCTGTTTATTGTTATCATTCGGATTTTGTATGAACGATTTGTTTGTATGCTAATCTAATTGGATAGTGTTGAAAATTAAGGAGAAATGCTCGTTTAAAGGGTCCATAACTCAATAAAAATGTAAATAATGAACTTAATCTGATAAAATCATTACAATCTAATGTAATCTACCGACCTTTCACTTTCACTTTCCTTTTATATTTCTTTTTATTGTAGTTCATTTCTACTGGACTGCTCATCAAACTCCCAACATATATATAATATAATATATGTATTGGACTATAAAATGGCCACACACATATTCTTTCCATTGGTCACTTCAAAGATTCGTCACATTATATTATATTATACTTAAGAAAATCAACAAGATATGATGGTAAATGCATCATCTTACCAACTCTTATATTTGAGCATCATTAATTTAACTATACAAAGAATTCGTTATTGAACAAAAAAAAGAATTTGTTGTCAAATACCTGAATCAATAAAACGTCCGTATTCAAAACCAACAACATCTTCTCCGAATTTGATGCGTCGGCTGAAACTTTCGATTCACCAAATGTTATTGATCATGTATCAGGCAACGAAACTTCAATTACCCCCTTTTCAACTTCTATTTAGTTTCTTCCATCATCAACTGATATAATCTCATCAACTTCCATCTCTAGCTGAAATCGCTATCATCTCACTAACTATCACCCTCTCGCTATTCCCATAAATTTCTTCTTTTCTTAGTCTAGCTCTTCCAATTCTCCATCTGAGAACCATGTCAACCATTCCATTACCCACTCATTTAGTCACCATTCAAAATCCACCGTCCACAATTGCACCTCACCCACATTTTGCCTCATCTTCTATCCAATTTGAAAATGATATGCAATAGGTCAAGTTGCATCAACTACACAATCGACTTCAGCTACTGTAGAATATACTACAGCCTCTGCCACTACAACCAAACTATGCTTAATTCCATCTCTCTCAAAGTATTGTTTCTACCTTTCTGATCATTTGTAACGATTGTTTATATTTATTAAAAAACATTTTATCCAAAAAAAATATCGAAAATATTATGAATATGTATTGTGCCCAACTGCAGCAAATAGAAGACATTGATTAAAAGGTCAAATAAGATTTTTTTATTTCTTTTTTCTTTCTGATCTTATAAGGTCAAATAAGATATTACTGGGTGATAGGATATATGAATTAAAAAGGGTTTCTTGAAAAAGAAAGAAATATATTTGCTTTTGCTGAAAGAGTTAACTTAGGATCTTGTCTTAGATTCTATCCTAACTGAACTTTGACAACGACCTGTATCTAGAAACAGCCCTCTATACGTACGTTTCTTTTATTTACCGCTTTTATAAAACAGAAAAAATGCACAAAGGTTACATAACCTTACCGCTTAACAGAAAACATATGGTTATATACCGCTTTTATATAAGGTTATTTGTGTAAACGAAAAAAAATATTCCTTATATTTTAGTGATTACACCACTTATGTTGAGTATAATAATGCATAGGAAAAAAACTTTAAAAACTTTCAAAACATGGATATATAAAAATTAAACTGTAAAGCTCATTTTGTGGCAATTCACTTGAATCTGATATCACCTAACTATATTTTAAATGGAATTGAAGAAAAATCTTAAATAGAAGCAGATGGTCATGCATATGTAAATATAGTCGCTTCTATATACATACGGACATATATATATATATATATTTATTTATTTATTTTTTATAAAAAGTTTTACATACGGATATTTTGCATGCAACCAAACTTAACATTACAAGAAAACACGCTAAAACCGACGGTAAAATCCGTCGGAAACCCGTCGGAAATTGCCGTTTCCGACAGGTTTTCAACAGATTTTTTCCGTCGTTTCTATCTCGTCGGAAAAGAAAATCCGTCGGAAATTCCGACGGATTTCCGACGAGTTATCCGTCGGGGAATAATTCCGACGATAATCCGAGGGATTTCCGATTGTAAATTTCCGACGGATTTCCGACGGTTTGAGAATCCACTCCGACGGATTATTTACCGACGGATTTCCGACGGATTATTTACCGACGGATTTCCGACGGATTATTTACCGACGGATTTTCGACGGATAATTTTCGACGGGTTTCCGACGGATAGTCCGTCGGGAATAATTCCGACGATAATCCGAGGGAAATTCCGTCGGTGAATTTCCAACGGAGTGGGTTCTATAGCCGTCGGAATTTTCCGAGGGATTTCCGACGGAAATGTTTTGTAATATTTTTTAATATTTAATATATATATATATATAATTATATTTATTAAAATTATATATTAATTAAATTAAAAAAAATAAATGATTTTAAAAAACGAAAATTAATTATATAAATAAAATCTTACAAAACATAAATATTTAAAAGTTTTAGAAAAACTTGGAATTACATAAAAAAACATAATCAAAATAGATCCGGCGGCATGTCCGGGAATTTCGTCTTGAAGAAATCCGCCCACTTCGTTTGCTTGTTCTCCAATACCGTGACCTTCGCCGTGAGCTCTTCGTTTTTCTGGATAAGGTCTTCATCCATCGAGAAACCGGCCGAAGAAGAAGCGGATTGGGTCGCAACCTTACCCAACCCCGGCCGATGACCTTTCCTAACCGGTACCTCCTACAAAAACAATTCAAAAAGTTTAGATTTTCAATTATTAAATAATTATCTAAATAAATATTATCATAAGTTTTACTTACCGCGAGGACTAGCTCGTTAAGCTCGGCCCGAGTGACTTCGTTGGATACGGTGTAATCGTCTTGCGATCTCTGGGTGAGCAAATCGTCTTTCGCCCTCTTCACGGTTAATTTCGACATACTCCCTCACTTCTGGATCTTGAATTTGGCCCGTTTTCTTGTTGGTGTGCGTCCTCTCCATCAATGCAAGGTGATCGGGCTCTTCGCCCAATTCCGCCGTCTACGAAATATATAAAACGGTTAAAGAAAACCGTTTTTATTAAAAAGGAACTAAAACAAAAAAATTACTTACCATTTCGTCGGCCGTTGTCAATTAGCTCTTAGCCCCGTTGTTGTGAACGGCTTCTCTTTTCCCGTTCCGTTGACTCCTCCGGTTCTTGGTGTGAGTCTCAGAATCAGCTATGGTCGTCGGCAATTGCCAGTACGGCCCGTGCCCCTTGTACACATCCTCGTTCAAGCCTTTCGGCTTATCTCACTACAAGAAAACAACCGATTTACGATGGACAAATCCATAGCAAATCCGTTGCAAATTACGTTTTGCGACGGAATTGCGACGACACTACTTCCGTCGCAAATCAGTCGTCGCAAAACAGTTTCCCTCGCAAATCCGTCGCAAATTTGCGACGAACAATATTCCCTCGCAAATTTGCAACGGCCACTTTCTCTCGTAAATCCGTCGCAAATTTGCGATGAGAAATAATCCCTCGCAAATTTGCAACGGCAAATTTTCCTCGCAAATCCGTCGAAAATTTGCGACGAAAAATATTCCCTCGCAAATTTGCAACGGTAAATTTCCGTCGCAAATTTGCGAGGGAGTATTTGCAGTCGCAAATTTGCGACGGATTTGCGAGGGAACGCATCGTCGCACATTTGCCAGGGCTTTATACCAACGCGAAAGTCGTCGCAAATTTGCGATGGAATTGCGATGGATCTGCGATGGCATATTGATTCCGGTAATCGCAAATCGATAGCAAATTTGCGATGCATTTGCGACAGCAAATTTCGTGTCGTCCCAAAACCATCGCAAAATTACAATGGATTTGCGAGGAAATTCGTATTTTGTAATTAAAAAAAAATTTAATTTTAATTTAAAAATTAAATAATAAATAAAATAATTAACATTTAAAAAACATAATTATATAATTTATTTATTTATTACAAAAAGTGCATAATTGTTTTTTAAAAAAAACAAAAAACAAAAAAACAAATTAAAATGTTTACAAAGGACCGGTTACGGAACTGGTTCCGGTTTCGGTACCGGTTCCGGTTTCAGTACCGGTTCCGGTTCCTGTTCCGTTTCCGGTTCCTGTCCCGTTTCCGGTTCCGGATCCCGAAGGGTTACGTGCTGCGCGAAGTTTTGCAAAAGCCGGATCCTTCTCAGCAAAGTAGTCCATGAAAGCATCATAGGAATTAATCTTCTCGGCCTGATTCGTTAGCATCAAGGCCTGACTCGATATCATCTCGGTCTGACTCGTTATGATCCGGTGTAAATCGTCATGGGATGGACGTGAAGCCGATGTAGAAGAAGCTTCAATTTGCGGTTGATGCGAACCGACTCCGTAAATTCTTCCTTTTTTGCGGGGAGCAACCTATGAAAGACAAAAAAAACAAACATTATAAATATTTCTAAAAATATTTAAATACAATACAACAATTTAATTTTTAAATACGTACCTCGGTAAAAATTTGGTTCTTCACGAAAGGAGTAAGTCCGCTAGATGCTGTGCTCTCGGGATCATCAATATCGACTGTCTGAGATAACAGTTCGAGCCGCGAAGTGACATCGTGGTAGATCTTCTCCGAGCGTCCATCGATAAAAGAGCCATCCGGTTTCCGTTTTGTCTCATCGAGAACCGCTAACAAATCCGGAACTGATGATCCGGTCTTTGCGGCCTAAAAAAAAATTCATAAATTCATAAGATTAAATTAAATTACGAATGTAAGATTTTTTTTTTTAAAAAAACTTACTATGTTTCGGCCCCGTGGTTTAAACGATGTTTGTCCAGAACGATACTTAGAAGGCCCGTAACCATCAGGATCAGAGTATCGGGCCTTGCGACTATCGGCACTCTTCTTCTCGCTCTTAGGATCCATCCAATATCGAACAAGACCGCTCCAAACAAGCGGATCCATCCACTTAGGCTTCGACTCATCGCCTTTAATCTTCCACTTTTCTTTCCAACGCCCAACCTGACCGCACATGCGAGCCTTCAACTTCTTTTCAAATTTTTTTCGGACCTCGCCGTTAATTGCAAAATCCCAATGAAACGATTGCTATAACAAAAAAAAGAAGAAGTTAAATGCATAAAAATATTATTAATAATAATAAAAATAAATTTAATAAAATTTAGAAAACTTACAGCAAACGTTTTATACCAACGTTCGATGATATATTCCGGTGTTTGCGAGTAATTGGCATGCGGTTCTTTGAAATCTGCTTCAAAGATCGAACGGATCTGAGCAGCCACAGCTCTGTCATCATCAAACCTGAAATTGGAAAATATAGTAAATTAAAAATGAAATTATTATAATTGTAAACAAAAACATAAATAACTTAGAAAATATAAATTATACCATAACATTCCTGGAGGACGGCTTGGATCGAGTCGTGGTAGACTATCATGACAAGGACTCTCGAGAATCTGCTATATCGCAATATCAATGGGGATGGAGTCAGCCGCGGGGTTCGACGGTGCGGGATCCGCTGGTGCTGGGGCAGGCTCCACGGTCTCAGGAACAACAGAAGTCGTGAAATCCATCTGAATAACAGGAGGAGTACTTGTGGAACCCATCGAAAAAAATTGAGTGTAGTCGTTACCTCGAAATCCCGGCATCTAAAAAAAAATTTAATAATTAATTCATATAATTATATTATAATTTATAAAATACAAAAAAAATTACAATCAAACTAATCATTTTATATAATGTATTATATAAAATCATACTAATTATAAAATTATCTAATCAAAATTCATCCTAATTGAAATACTAATTTAACAAACTAATAAATAACAAATCTAAATCTAACAATCTAAATTCATCCTAATTTAAATACAAATCTAACAAATATATTTTTTAAAAAAATCTAAGAAACTAAATAATCTAACAATTCTAAAAATCTAAAAATCTAAAAATCTAAAAATCTAAAAATCTAAAAATCTAAAAATCTAAAAATCTAAAAATCTAATTTAAATACAAATCCAAATCTAACAAATCTAAAAAAAAATTCACAAATATAACAAATCTAACAAATTTCACAAATCTAACAAATCTAACAAAATCCAATTTTTTTTTTTAAGATAACAACATATATTTTAAAAGAAAAAATGAAATTAAAAAAAAAAAACCAACCTTAACCGAGGAGAGGAAGAGGTCGCCGGAGGGAGAGGGGGGAGGAGGGGGCTCGCCGGAGGGAGAGGACGTCGCCGGAGGGAGAGGAGGTCGCCGGCGGAGGAGGAGAAGAAAGAGGTCGCGAGGTGAAGGGAGGAGGTCGCGGAGGAGAGTAGAGAGGAAGGGAAGAGGAACCGATCGCCGGAGGAAGAGGAACCGATCGCCGGAGGAGGAGGAGGAGTGCGGTCGCCGGAAATGCACAGTGGTCGGAGAAGGATCGATTTCAGATCGACTGGTTTGAGATCGAAGGGAGAAAGGAAGAAGAAGATAAACAGTCTGATTATAAACTAATAAGCGATGGATTTGCGATGGATCTAAAATTTGCAACGGATTTGCGACGGATCCATCGCAAATAAAGGATCCATCGCAAATCCATAGCAAAATGTGTGGTCCACAACCAATTCGCGGTTTAATTTGGCCCAAAATGTGATGAAAAAATTCAATGTTCGTACCAAATTTTTTTTAAAAATCATTTTGCAACGGATTTGCGATGGGTCCATTATTTGCGACGGATTTGCGACGGATCCATCGCAAATCCGTTGCAAATTCATGAGTTTTATTTTTTAAGCTTTATGGTTTAGGGTATACGTTTTATTATCGTAATAAAGTTTACGGTTTATAATCTCATAAGAGTCATGATCATAAGTATATTTTCCGAAAATATAATGAATTTGATGGTACGAGCAATCTTAAACTTCTATATTGATTCATAAAAAACATATACGGATATATGACGTTTTATATATCATACGGAGACATTTCCAAATTTTCGCGGTTTATGAATGCACATCATTAAATAACTTTAGAAATATGATTTTTGAGATTCACTTTTAAAACCGTTAGACACTTGTCACGATTTTATCCTCGCCGGAAATAAGGAATGAATCCCTAGCAATTCCATTGCAAATTTGCAACGGATTTGCGATGGATCCTTTATTTGCAACGGATTTGCGATGGGTCCATTATTTGCGACGGATTTGCGATGGATCCATCGCAAATCCGTTGCAAATTTATGAGTTTTATTTTTTAAGGTTTAGGGTTTAGGGTATACGTGTTATTATCGTAATAAAGTTTACCGTTTATAATCTCATAAGAGTCATGATCATAAGTATATTTTCCAAAAATATAATGAATTTGGTGGTACGAGCAATCTTAAACATCTATATTGATTCATAAAAAACATATACGGATATATGACGTTTTATATATCATACGGAAACATTTCCAAATTTTCGCGGTTTATGAATGCACATCATTAAATAAATTTAGAAATATGATTTTTGAGATTCACTTTTAAAACCGTTAGACACTTGTCACGATTTTATCCTCGCCGGAAATAAGGAATGAATCCCTAGCAATTCCATTGCAAATTTGCAACGAATTTACAATGGATCCTGTATTTGCAACGGATTTGCGACGGATCCATCGCAAATCCATCGCAAATTTGCAACGAATTTGCGATGGGTCCATTATTTGCGACGGATTTGCGATGGATCCATCGCAAATCCGTTGCAAATTCATGAGTTTTATTTTTTAAGGTTTATGGTTTAGGGTATACGTTTTATTATCATAATAAAGTTTTTATTTTTTACAGATTTACAACATATACGGATTTCAACATATACATATTTTTATTTTAAAAATTACATTATAGTACATATAACACATTATTCATAATCGTTTTCAGATTCATTTTCAGACATATTGGAGTGTTCTCTATGCTCATCATTGTCTTCTCCGCTATTGTTCTCCTCGAACTCGTCAGATGCGGCTGCATCTTCGCTTGAATCATCCACGATGTCTTCAACTTCTCTGTTTTGTGGATCGATATGTATGATATCTTCTGTTGATTCGACTGCGATGGAGATTTCTCCGACTCTTTCATTTTGCATAGCATCATCGATGCCTAACCCAATTATACGGCCTCTTGGGTTCACTTTTATCACCGATAACTATGTCTCACGTCTTTGCTTAATCCGAGGATATGGAATGAAACACACTTGTTCTGCTTGCAATGCTAGGATGAAGGGTTAGAACTTGGAAAAACGTCGGTTTGCATTGACATCGATCACCCCTAAGTTGTTTGTGCGAACCCCTCGACCGACTATTGGATCGTACCAATCACATTTGAATAAAATGCATTTCAAACCGATAATTCCAGGATATGTGACTTCTATAATTTCTTGCAAGACGCCGTAGTAATCGTTTTCACCTGGCACATGGATTCCATAATTTGCGGTTGCCCTTCGAGAACCATGCTTATATGTATGAAATGTGTATCCGCGAGTGAAGTACATTGGGGGCAGTAGTGATCTTCGCAATTGGTTCTTGAACAACCTCGTGCAACCATAGTGGCAAGGCCTGGTTTGCACATCCATTCATTACCTACATATATATAATTTGAATAACAATTAATTAATTTTAACAAATTATATTAAAAATATTCGTGAAATGATAGATAACTTATATATATATATATATATGTATGTATATATATATCTTACGTACATAGTATTTTAACCATTCAGCAAAGTCACGTTCTTTGTACTTCTCATAATCTTTTTCAAGTAAACCGGGATAGGCTTCTCGGATCTGGATGTCGAAAACGCTGCAATAATTTTTTATAAAACTAATTAAACAACGAGTGAGATATATAAATGTAAGTAATCTAGGTGCAGGTAATTAATTAATACCTCTCAAACGGTTGAACAAAATCACAATTTGTAATATATAATTGTGAGCTGCACGACAATGTTCATGGTCTTCTCACCAAACTTCTTTCAACTTTCCAGCAAGTCTCCCTATTTTGGCGAAGATATCCGGGACATCAACGTTATACGTAGGTACAACCCCACCATCGTCATATCTTCTAGGAGCGGTTTTTTTCGTTCTGACGGTTGGGCTAAAGTAGTATGACGTGAAGTGAGATGTTTCATCGGTCAAACTACCTGCAACGATGGAACCCTCCACTCTTGCAAGATTTTTGGCATTTCCTTTCAAATGTCCTATGAATCGCTCGAACGGGTACATCCATCGGAATTGCACGGGACCCCCAAGAGCTGCTTCATGTGGTAGGTGGATTGGGAGATGTTCCATGACATCAAAAAATGAAGGTGGAAATATTTTTTTCTAAATTACACAGCAAAACAGGTATATTATTGCGTAATTGCGCTATGCCATCCTCAGTCAGTGTTCGAGTGCATAGATCCCTGAAAAATGCTCCAATGCCTACCGATAATATATATCAGTAATTAAATAAGAAAATTATATTATAAATACATATTTAAATACTTGTTTACCCGCAATTGCTTCGTGAACAGCTGTCGGTAAGAGCTCCAGTAATGCAAATGGTAGTAATCGCTGCATGAATACATGGCAATCGTGGCTCTTCATACCGGAAAATTTATTGCCTTGCTATATGCATCTAATTGAGAATTTGGACACATATCCATCAGGGAACTTTACTTCTGAACCAACCCAGTCAAACAACGCTCGTTTCGCATCCGTAGACAATTGAAAAGTTGGAATCGGCATTTTTCCGTTTTGTGTAATATGCAACTCGCTTCTTACACATATTTCGGCCATGTCCAACCTTGATTTCATTTTGTCTTTAGTCTTTCCCTTGACATTCAAAATCGTATTCATGATGTTATCGAAATTTTTTTTTTCGATGTGCATCACATCAAGGTTATGCCGTAATAGAAAATCCTTCCAATATGGCAGTTCCCAAAAAAATACTTTGTTTGTGCCAATTGTGAGAAACGTTATATCCGTCAGACATGTTTGCCTTAGTGTGCCAATTGCCCCCACGTTTACATGTTTCTTGAGCACCGTAATAATCAATCTGCTCAAACAAATCATTCCCTGAACGATGCGGATGATGCCTGGGAAGAAACCGACGATGACAGTCAAACCAACATGGTTTCCTTCCATGCTTCAACTGGAAGGCCTCTGACCGATCAAGGCAATATGGACAAGATAACCTTCCATGCGTAGTCCACCCCGATAACATTCCATACGCCGGGAAGTCACTAATGGTCCACAATAGCACAGCACGCATCTTGAAGTTCCTTTGCTGCGAATAATCGAATGTGCGAACACCTGTATACCACAATTGTGTCAACTCGTGAATCAAAAGTTGGAGGAATACATCAATGGATCGCTTCGGATGCTTAGGATCGGGTACTAGAATACTCATGAACAAAAATTCCCGTTGCATGCACATTTTCGGAGGAAGATTGTATGGCGTCAATATGACAGGCCATAGAGAATATTGTCTCCCGGACATACCAAATGGACTAAATCCATCGGTGCATAAGCCAAGATAGAAATTCCTGCTCTCGTTAGCAAAGTCTGAATGTACAGTCTGAAAGTGTTTCCACGCGTTTGCATCTGACGGATGCGTAACCTCCCCCATCCTCTGTGGTATGTTGTGCATGCCATCTCATTGCCGCCGATGTCCTTTCTGATTGGTATAACCGTTTCAATCTATCGGTGATTGGCAAGTACCACATACGTTGGTATGCAACGTGGGTCCTTCCAGTAGTTGGTTGATATCTCGGCTTCCCACAAAATCGACATTCCTGCAACTTATAATCATCTTTCCAGAAAATCATGCAATTGTCAATGCATATGTCAATCATTTATGATGGTAACCCAAGACTCGCAACCAACCTCTGTATTTCATAGTAACTCTCAGCGGAAATATTATCTTGTGGCAAATACTCTTTAATTAGCTAAGCCCATGAATCCATGCAAATCTCATTTAGGTTATGATCACTTTTAATTGTCATCATCCTAGATGCCAATGATAGTTTAGACTGCCCTTATCTACATCCATCGTAGATGGGCTGCTTCGTAGCGTCTAACATATCATAAAAACGCTTTGCTTATATGTTGGGTTCTTCCCTAGTATTATCATAAGTAAATGCAGTTGTACTTTCATGAAATGCATCTGTAACCATATCATGAAACCTATTTCCCTGTTGATACCCTTCATCAATATTTCCGAATAAATGATCATGCCCATAATTATAACTAGGTTGATCAACGCCATGACTCGTACTACAACTTCCAGCATCAACACTACAACCTTCCCCATGCGAAAACAAGATATAATAGTTTGGCTTAAATCCTCTATTATATAGATGCCTCTTCACAGTATCAATATCCACATATTGGGTGTTCTTGCACTTTCTACATGGACAGAAAATTTTACCGTCACGAGTCGCACATGGTTGGCTTGTCGCCTGGTACATGAATGCTCGCAACCCGTCCCGATACTCTTTCGTCACTTCACCCGTCCCTGGATCTCTTTGATTGTACATCCATGATCGTAATGCGTATATTTCGTGCCCCGAAGACATTTTTTAAACACCCACCACTCAAAATCTATTTCTCAAAAAAAAAAATATATATATATTTTTTTTTGAAGTTGTTGTGTTATGAGAGCTCTCAACGTGATCTGTATTTATAGGATTTCAAAAAACATTGCGACGGATTTGCTACGGCAATTTGCAACGGATTTGCTACGGAAAAGAAATTTGCAAGGGATTTGCAACAACTTTGCGATGGAAATTAATTTTTCTTTTAAACGTGGTCCACCTACCTCACCTAACTCCACCTAACTAGATACATCGCAAATCCCTTGCAAATTACCGTAGCAAATCCGTCGCAAATTTTGCGAGGGAAACTTGCCGTCGCAAAATTGCGACGGATTTGCGACGACCACTATACTCCTCGCTAATCCCTCGCAGATTCCTCGTAAATTTGCAACGAATTTGCGACGACCTTTTGTCCCTCGCAAATTTGCGAGGGATTTGCGACTCTAGACTGTCCCTCGCACTTTCGTCGCAAATATGTTGCAAAATCGTTGCAATTTGCGACGACTAGTAAGTCACTCGCAAATCCCTCGCAAATTTGCGACGGATATTATCCATCGCAAAGTCCATTGCAAATCGATTGTTTTCTTGTAGTGTCTTTCCCCTTCTTCTAAGCCTTCTTCCAATCGCAGATGTGGCGAGAGAATTGCCGGGAAGCCTCTTTGTGAAATTCTGCCTCGACCGTCTTTGTGAGCGTAGACTTCCAATTAAACTCTTGCTACAAAAGAAATAGAAATAAATTTTGTTAACAAAATCTCAAAATATAATACAAACAAGTAATTAAATTATCACTTACGGCAAATGTACGAAACCACATATCTTGGTCGTCCGACGGCATAGCGGCATATGTCGGGTACGGGTGTTTGAGGAGGCTGTGCAACATCCTCAAAACCGACTTGCTATAATGCCATTCCCTGAGAATCCAAACCTATGAAAAAACAAATTAAAAATCGATAATTAATCAAAAAAAAAATTATTTAAGAAAAGACATAGTATTACCAAGTAGATCTCAGGATGCGGCGTTTCGGGTCGAGAACTGTGAGTAGTTCTCGTCCCGGCTGTTGAATGAGCTCCTCGACGGTCATGATCGTCGGTTGACCTACACTCTCTGCATCGAGAGTAGGTGAAGGCGCCGTAAGCGGGACAATATCCGGGTTCGGATTTGAGGCAGCGGGCCTCCGCCCTCCTTGCCTCGAACTGCCGGCACGGTCACTAGAAAAATGCCCGCAAGACCTACAACAATTTAAAAAAAACAACCGAAATCATTTGAAAATTTATATAAACAATCAATACATGTAAAAAAAACAAAACCTTACATAAAAAACATTGTAACATTACATATATATAAAAAACGTTTTATATACTTAAATATATATATATATATATCAATTTTACAAAAAAACGTTTTAAATATATAAATAGATAAAAAAGTTTTGTTTTTAAATTTATATTTATATAAAAACCGTTTTATATAAATATTAAATATATACAAAATTTACAAAAAACGTTTTTAATATATAACTATATAAAAAAGTTTTTTTAAAATTTACATTTATAAAAAAAAAGTTTTCTTTACATATTATATATATAAACAAATTTACATAAAACGTTTTTAATATATAACTATATATATAAATGCTTTATATACATATATATATATATATAAATTTTACAAAAAAAGTTTTTAATATATAACTATATAAAAAAGTTTTTAAAAATTTACATTTATATAAAAAAAGTTTTATATACATATTATATATATAAAAACATTTACAAAAAACATTTTTAATATATAACTATATATATAAAAACGTTTTATATACATATATATATATATATATATAATTTACAAAATACGTTTTTCATATATAACTATATAAAAAAGTTTTTTTAAAATTTACATTTATATAAAAAAAGTTTTATATACATATTATATATATAAAAAAATTTACAAAAAACGTTTTTAATATATAACTATATATATAAAAACGTTTTATATACATATATATATATTTTACAAAATACGTTTTTAATATATAATTATATATAAAAAACGTTTTTTAAAATACATATATATATAAAAAAGGTTTTTTCATATATCTAAATTTTATAAAACGTTTTTCATAAATATTTTCATATATATAAATTTTCAAAAATGTTTTTCTTATATATAATTTCCAAAAACGTTTTTTAAAATTTATAGATATATAACCTAGGCTAAAACCCTAATCTAAATCCACATGCAAAAATTTCAAGAAATATATCAATCTAGATCTAAATCCAACCTAAATCTAAAACCACAAACACCAAATCAAACCAACCAACAATCTAAAAACGCAAATCCATCAACAAATCTAAATACAAAAAAAAAAAAAAAAATAGGCCTTACATAGGGTATTGGCGGTGGAGACTTCGGCGGTGAGGATGAGCGCCGACGGCTCGGCTGCGAGGGGCAAGGCGGCTCGGCGGCGAGGGGCAAGGAGGCTCGGCGGCTGCCTCGAGAATGAGAGATCGAGAAGAAGAAGAGGGGAGAAGAGATCGAGAAGAAGAGGGGAGAAGAAGAAGAGAGAAGAAGAAGAGTACAGGATTGTAAGGAGAGAGAAGAAGAAGAGAGAAGAAGAAGAGTTATGAGAAGAAGATTGAAGAGAGAAGGAGAGAGTTACGAGAATGAAGAGTTGAATCGGTTTTGGAAATTAAATTACGTCGTTTCCGACGGCCCTACCCATCGGTTTCCCGTCGGAAATCGAAATAAATTAACCGCTTCAATTTTCAACGATTTTCGTTAAGCGGTTCAATTTCCCGGGCAAAATTTATAAAGGCAGTCGGAAATTCGTCGGAAATTTCCGACGGATTTAGGGTATAGGTTTTAAAAATGAAAAATTTGATAAATTTTCATGTTTAATAACCATTTGTGGTATTTACTTATAAGAAAAACTTTTGAAAACCAATCAGAACAAGTTATATACGATTTTGTAAAAATCGATCGATGAACGATATCAAACATTCATAAAAACACATAGAACATCTAAGGACATGTACGGGATTGCTTCAGTTTCAATTAAAAAGTTTAAAATGTTTGATTCTTAGAATTTGTTTACAGAAAGTAGTTTAGATTTGTTACTTCTACACATATGAAGACCAAATGTGTTCAAAATCTTGTAAATTAGAGGTTTAATACCCTAAACCGTCGGAAATCCGTCGGAAATTTCCAACGGATTTCCGACGGCCTATGATATTTTGTAAAATGCTAAGTATAAAACTTGGTAAATGCCTCGGCCAAAACCCAAAAATACTAGCATCCGTCGGAAATTTCCGACGGCCTATGATATTTTGTAAAATATGATCAACTTCCCGGGCAAAATTTATAAAGACCGTCGGAAATCCGTCGGAAATTTCCGACGGATTTCCGACGGTTTAGGGTATTAAACCTCTAATTTACAAGATTTTGAACACACTTGGTCTTCATATGTGTAGAAGTAACAAATCTAAACTACTTTCTGTAAACAAATTCTAAGAATCAAACATTTTAAACTTTTTAATTGAAACCGAAGCAATCCCGTACATGTCCTTAGATGTTCTATGTGTTTTTATGAATGTTTGATATCGTTCATCGATCGATTTTTACAAAATCGTATATAACTTGTTCTGCTTGGTTTTCAAAAGTTTTTCTTATAAGTAAATACCACAAATGGTTATTAAACATGAAAATTTATCTAATTTTTCATTTTTAAACCCTATACCCTAAATCCGTCGGAAATCCGTCGGAAATCATAACTTTTCGATGGATTTATAGCCGTCGGAAATCCCTCGGAACGGATTTCCGAGGGAATTCAGGTTCGTCGATATTCCCTCGAAAATCCTTTCCGACGGCTATAATTCGTCGGAATTTTCCGAGGGAAATTATTCCCTCAGAATGCTCTCGTTATGCCCTCGGTTTTCCGTCGGAAATTTCCGACAGATTATAACCGTCAGAAATACCGTCGGAAATTCGGGTGTTTTCTTGTAATGTAATACTTATTCACTGCTCTTAAAGATGCGAAAAACAAAAAGAGTTCATGATAGACAATCCACCTATATATCATTTTGTTTCTAGGTCCATTTTCTCGCTAAGTTTTTAATGGAATAACTTTAAGCATCCGATTTATATATATTCTGCATCTGTTGAGAAAACAATATTCATTAATTGTAAGTTTTTTTTGTGTTTATGAATCACTATAGTATTCGCTCAAAATACTTTTATATGCTTTTCTCCAATAATCTCACAGATCATATTCATATATATATATATATATGAATATGATCTTAGTGAATCAATAATAATTAAGAAATAGTATGTCATTATTAGTGTACTCATAGGCTATATATATTAATCATCGTCGAATTTTTAATTATCTCATAGGCATTGATTTTAAATTTGTCTTTATGTGAAAATGTTCGGAAAATCTTTTTTTTTTTGTTTTCTTTTGAGTATAGCCATGGGCATTTGGATATTCGGTTTGGTTCCGGGTATTTCGGATAGAGAAGTTTAGGATCCATATAGGTATCAAAATGATTTTGGTTCGGTACCGTTTGGTTCCGAGTATTTTAGGTAGAGAAGTTTAGGAACCGGAAAATACCCAAAATTTTTAGGATCTTAATTGGTTTCGGATATTTATTATCCTAAATACCTAAAGTATACCCAAAATCCCGAAATTATATCCAAAACCCCGAAAATATACCCGAAACCCCAACAAAAAAACTAAAGAAAATATATACATAATACAAAAAATATACCCAAAAATATTATATATATATATTTAATATTTTGGATATATAATTATATTTCGGGTAATTCGGGTACCCGAAATATTTTCGATTCGGTTCTAGTATTATTTGATACCCACAGATATCAATGAGTAGGATCCAATGGGTATTTTGGCAATTTTGAATCGGTTCCGATTCGAATATTTTAAATCGGTTCTGGTTCGGATATTTCGGTTCCGGTTCGAATATTTTAGATCGATTCCGGTTCGGGTATTTCGGTTCCGGTTTTTTATGCCTATGCCTATGCCTATATGAGACTATGAGAGTAGGTTTACTGTAACATCCCTAATTCAATTTTGAGGTTGAAATTGAATAATTAGAAGTTTGAGGTTAATTTCGCGTAAAATCAATTGTTCTGGGTGGGTTTAATTGATAACTTTGGGAGTTTGGGGTCAAAAAAAAAAAGGGGATCCCACACACATATGTTTATATGTGCGTATGTATCTCCCTCTACGTTAACCTAGCCGTCGACTCTGCGTGTGAGAGATCAAGAGGAAGCTCGAGGGGTGACCGCCGTGAGCCAAGCCGGGACGCGACCTCCTCTCCTCCACGGTAAGAAACCTCTCTCTCTCCGTAGTTTGTTCGTACGGTCGGGATTTTGGGTCGGATTGTGGATCGGAGTTTTGAGCCGTGTGTGCTTCGGTGGTGGGCGACGGTGCGTGGTTGGAGCCGGGATTGGGCCGTGGATGAGCTTCCGCGGTGAGCTCCGGTGATGAGCACTCGCCGGCGTGTGAGTTGCGGTCGGGATCGTGGATCGGGGCTGGGCCGTGGAGAACTCCCGCGGTGAGCTCCGGTGGTGAGCTCCGGTCGGGTTGGTGGATCGGGGTTGGGCTGTGGCGAGCTCCGGTGGTGAGCTCCGGCGGTGGTGTCGCTGCTCCGGTGATGGGAAGTCGACGAACGTGTTGATTTCGTCCGGTTTAGACCGGTTTATCAACGTATCGAACGCCTTGATTTTCCTTTGTTTGTTTTTAATTATTTTATTATTTTTATTTCTAGGTGGTTTAATAGAAGGTTATTCATCCCGGGGAGTTCTAGAAAATTGCTGAATTTCTCGTGAAACTTTCTGTGCGGGAATAAGGTGAGTGCATGACCATAGGCGTAATTAAATAATTTTGATAATTGGTGTGATTTCGTGATTATAGGCCGTTTACAATCTCGGAGGGTCTAGATCGAGTGTTTCATGAAATGTTTGATTTATTCGGTATTTTCGTGATAGTCTATATTAATTATCTTAATTATTTGTTAGCCTGTAGATGGGAGGATTGCCTCACTAAGTATTTATCGAAATACTTATGCATCTCTTATATTTTAATTGATGCAGGAAAGGAGAAAGTGTGACCGTGGAATCAGGGCGAGGAAGAGGGGGTGATCTAGACTTGTCGTTTATTGATTATTTTATTTAATAATTTCCGGTTCAAGATTATAAATCCGAATAATCAAGATCATAAATTATTAAATAAAATAATCAATAAACGACAAGTCTAGATCACCCCCTCTTCCTCGCCCTGATTCCACGGTCACACTTTCTCCTTTCCTGCATCAATTAAAATATAAGAGATGCATAAGTATTTCGATAAATACTTAGTGAGGCAATCATCCCATCTACAGGCTAACAAATAATTAAGATAATTAATATAGACTATCACGAAAATACCGAATAAATCAAACATTTCATGAAACACTCGATCTAGACCCTCCGAGATCGTAAACGGCCTATAATCACGAAATCACACCAATTATCAAAATTATTTAATTACGCCTATGGTCATGCACTCACCTTATTCCCGCACAGAAAGTTTCACGAGAAATTCAGCAATTTTCTAGAACTCCCCGGGATGAATAACCTTCTATTAAACCACCTAGAAATAAAAATAATAAAATAATTAAAAACAAACAAAGGAAAATCAAGGCGTTCGATACGTTGATAAACCGGTCTAAACCGGACGAAATCAACACGTTCGTCGACTTCCCATCACCGGAGCAGCGACACCACCACCGGAGCTCACCACCGGAGCTCGCCACAGCCCAACCCCGATCCACCAACCCGACCGGAGCTCACCACCGGAGCTCACCGCGGGAGTTCTCCACGGCCCAGCCCCGATCCACGATCCCGACCGCAACTCACACGCCGGCGAGTGCTCATCACCGGAGCTCACCGCGGAAGCTCATCCACGGCCCAATCCCGGCTCCAACCACGCACCGTCGCCCACCACCGAAGCACACACGGCTCAAAACTCCGATCCACAATCCGACCCAAAATCCCGACCGTACGAACAAACTACGGAGAGAGAGAGGTTTCTTACCGTGGAGGAGAGGAGGTCGCGTCCCGGCTTGGCTCACGGCGGTCACCCCTCGAGCTTCCTCTTGATCTCTCACACGCAGAGTCGACGGCTAGGTTAACGTAGAGGGAGATACATACGCACATATAAACATATGTGTGTGGGATCCCCTTTTTTTTTTTGACCCCAAACTCCCAAAGTTATCAATTAAACCCACCCAGAACAATTGATTTTACGCGAAATTAACCCCAAACTTCTAATTATTCAATTTCAACCTCAAAATTGAATTAGGGATGTTACAATTCTCCCCCACTAACATAGATTCGTCCTCGAATCTAATATCCAGCTAACATCCACAACCTAGCACAACCGCTATTCCAACTCAGCGTCGCACGCCCGCTCTTCCAACTCTACCAACAACGGTATCACGGCTCAACACCATAGTGCCATAGTTCCCTACTTGGTTTGGCCAACCACTCCAACACCCGGGAGTACAACGACTTCACGACCCAACACCATGGATCGGTCCGTCTAACGCATAGAGAGCCAGACAACGGCAATCTCTCTAGTGACCTGTCTCACCAATCAGGAATCACATCGAAACCCAACCGGCCAGGTACACTCGGCAGTGACTCACCAGTGCACTCCGATGCCGCTATATGGGGCCACCACCCCGTGCCAAACCAATCCGGAACTATCAGCCTTATGCGGCTACCAAACACCTAGTATCCGCACCCCCGCTATCGGACCACTACCACTAGTAGCCCGCCAACCTGTCTACTAATCCCCTAGTAAACCCACCACTCAACACATTCAATGAAAACACCTTTTTATTGAATAGTCAAAAACTCCAAAGTACATCGATTAATTATAACACCATAAAAATAGACGAGTACAACAACGCAATAACTCCCAAAATCCCAACACCATGGTTACAACGATATGGAAACAACCCGGCTAACCCTCCAGTTTGCCGAACCACTTGGGAAATTTGCGCTTCAACTTCGCTTCCGGCTCCCAAGTCACCTCCTCGGCTCCATTGCAGTCCCACAGCACCTGCATCTCAGGAACCTTCTTCCTCCTGATCACTCTCACCCGACGATCTAGGACTCTCAGAGGCCTCGCCTCCACCACCATGCTCGGTGTCAAATCTGATGGCACCCCCGTGACCACCTGATCATCCTTGTGCAAACATTTCTTCAGCATCGACACGTGGAACACCTTGTGAAATGCCTGCATAGACTCCGGCAACTCTAACCGATAAGCCACCGGTCCGACCCGCTCCAGCACCCTGACGGGACCCATATATCGCGGACTCAACTTCGTCTCGGAAATGGACCTGTTCGGACCCCTCAACATGGCCATTTTCAGGTAGACCAAATCGCCAACTGCGAACTCCAGCTCCTTCCTACGCCGATCTGCGTAGCTTTTCTGACGATCTTGAGCTTCCTTCATGTTCAACTTCACAATCCGGACCTTCTCAGTCGTCTCCTGCACAAAGTCAGCTCCCAACAGGCTCCTCTCCCCCACTTGCGTCCAACATAACGGGGTCCTGCAAGGCCTACCATACAACGCCTCAAATGGTGTCATGCCGATACTAGCCTGGTAGCTGTTATTGTACGCAAACTCCACTAGATTCAGATGATCCGCCCAATGTCCACCCCAGTCCAACACACACATCCTCAACAGATCCTCCAACGTCTGGATAGTCCTCTCCGACTGCCCATCGGTCTGGGGATGATAAGCTGTACTCATGTGTACCTTAGTGCCCATCTCCTTCTGGAAAGCGCCCCAGAACAGCGAGGAGAACTTCGGATCTCGATCTGACACTATACTCACCGGTACCCCATGCAGCTTCACAATCTCCCTGACGTACCTCTTGGCCAACACTTCCGCACCGTCGGTCTTTTTTATGGCCAAAAAGTGCGCAGACTTGGTCAACCTATCGACGATGACCCAAATAGCGTCATTGGTTCGCGAAACCGGCAGACCCACCACGAAATCCATGGTGATCATGTCCCACTTCCACTCCGGAATGGGTAAACTCCTCAACAACCCGCTCGGAACCTGATGCTCAGCCTTCACCAACTGACAGGTATCACACCCCGCAACCCAGTTGGCAACATCCTTCTTCATCCCTACCCACTGGTAATACCGTTTGAGGTCACGGTACATCTTGGTAGCTCCGGGATGAATAGAGAAACGGCTCTGATGTGCTTCCCTCAGGATTTCCTGCCTCAGCACTTCGTCCTTCGGTACACACACCCTGCCCCTCAAAAGGATCGTTCCATTGCTGGATAACTCATACTCGGACCGCTCTGCCCTGCCAGCCTGCATTAATTCCGCATCCAACTGCTGTGCTACCCGCACCCTAGTCAGAATGTCCGCCTGATCCACCGCCTCTAAACCCAACGGCTCAGGTTCCTCAGACACGGCACACAGTCTCAGGGCACTCACCATGCCTACCAACGCCTCTGTATCTCGCTCAGTGTCTAAAATAACCCGCTTCCTGCTCAAAGCATCGGCTACAAGATTCGCTTTACCGGGATGGTAAGCTATCTCCAGGTCATAATCCGCAACAAGCTCCATCCATCGCCTCTGTCGCAGATTCAGCTCCGGCTGGGTAAAGATGTACTTCAGACTTTTGTGGTCTGTGAACACCTGAACCTTACCGCCATACAGATAAGACCTCCAGATCTTCAATGCAAACACCACTGCAGCCATCTCAAGATCGTGGGTAGGATAATTGCATTCATGTTTCCTCAGCTGCCTGGAAGCATATGCGATTACCTTACCCTGCTGCATCAATACACAACCGAGCCCCAGCCTAGACGCGTCTGTGAACACAACATATGGCTCATCCTGCTTAGGCAAGGCTAACACCGGAGTACTCACCAGCATCTCCTTGAGCTTCACAAAGCTCTCCTCACACTGGTCCGACCACACGAAAGGAACGTCCTTCCCGGTCAACTTGGTCATGGCCTGCGCCATACTAGCAAACCCCTTGACGAACCTCCTGTAATAACCCGCCAGACCCAGAAAACTGCGAATCTCCGAGGCATTCTTCGGTCTCGGCCATTCCTCAATCGAGCGAATCTTCTCCGGATCAACTGAAACACCACGATCAGATACGACGTGCCCCAGAAATCCGATCTCCCGCTGCCAGAAACTACACTTGCTCAGCTTAGCGAACAACTTCTGCTCCCGTAGCTTCTCCAGAACTTTCCTCAGGTGAACCATGTGCTCCTCAGGACTCTTCGAATACACTAGAATGTCGTCGATGAAAATGATGACGAACTCATCCAGATACTCCTGGAACACGCCGTTCATCAACCTCATAAACGCAGCCGGTGCATTCGTCAACCCAAACGGCATCACCACAAACTCGTAGTGCCCGTATCTCGTCCTGAAAGCCGTCTTCCTGATGTCCGTCTCCGCTATCGGGATCTGATGATAACCCGATGCCAAATCAATCTTAGAGAACCACGAAGCACCCTGCAACTGATCTAACAACTCATCGATCCTCGGTAATGGGTACTTGTTCTTCACAGTAACCCGGTTCAGCCCCCGATAATCAATGCACAACCGGAAGCTCCCATCCTTCTTCTTGACGAACAGTACCGGTGCACCCCACGGAGAACTGCTCGGTCTAATGAAACCCTTTTCCAACAACTCCTCGAGCTGCTTCTTAAGCTCAGCCATCTCCGCTGGAGCCATCCTGTAAGGAGCCTTAGACAACGGGGTCGTCCCCGGCTCTAACTCAATGGTAAAAGGATCCGATCTGGATGGTGGTAACCCGCTCAACTGCTGGAACACATCCTCGAACTCCCAGACCACCTCAATATCCCGCACCGCTGACTCCCCAACCTCCCCAGGTATCGAAATGGTAGCCAAGTAGGCCTCACAGCCCTGCTCGATCAAACGCTCTGCTTGAACCGCGGAAACGACGATGCCTCCCGGCACCGGTCTCACTCCCTGATAAACCAGTCTTCTGTTAGCATGCTCGAAAACCACACGACCCCGGTGACAATCCAAATGAGCCTTGAACTTTCCCAGCCAGTCCATACCCAAAATGATGTCATAGAGTTCCACTGAGCACACTATCAAATCCGCTGGCATCAGCTTTCCGGCGATAAGAATGTCAACATTCTCCACACAGCCCTGAGTCCTCAACAAGCGTCCCCCAGCAACTCTCACCACACCCGAGTGGTCCCCACACAACTCTTGGATACCGCTCCCCGACACCCAATCCGGTGTGGCAAAACTGTGGGACGCTCCGGAGTCAAACAACACATGTGACTCTACCCCAGCCACATTAAGGGTCCCTAAGCACGAAAAGGATTCACGGCAAATAGCAAACACCAATTACAGAGCGAGTAACTGAAATTACAATCAAACAAGAACATAATTAAGGTAACTAACCAGTAATCGGTCTGCTGCCGCTCGCCTCGCCTGACTCCGCGCCTATGGTGAACACCCTCGGTGCCACTGCGGCCCGTTTCGGAGGTGGTGCCTCGATCCTCACAAATGGCTGAGCCAACTTCGGACAATCCTTCCTGAGGTGACCGGGTTCCTTGCAATGAAAGCACACCGGGCCCCCTCGAGAACAATCCGCCACGCGATGTCCATGGGCTCCGCACCCGAAACAACGTGGTCCAGAACCCGCTTCCTTGGAAGTATCCTCCCACTTCCTCTTCTGTCCCTGCTGCTGACCAGACCTACCGCCCTTGCTCGGAGCAACACTCTGACTTTGAGGCCGTCGCGGAGCCTCTGGTACTGCAGCCTTTAAACTAGCCTCCTGCCTCATCCCCTCCTCAAGCTGCGCTGCACACTCCACCAGTTCGGATACCGACTCGAACTTGCGGACTATGCACCGATTCCTGAGATCGATACGCATACCTCGCATGAAAGCACCAATCAACTCATACTCGGTATCTGCACCCCGACCAGCAAACCGCTTCAGCCGGTTAAACTCGGCCTCGTACTCTCGGACCGAACGAATCCCCTGTGACAAGTACAGAAACTCCGCCTGTAACCTGTCGCGAGCCTCCCGCGGAAAATACTTGAGATCGAACTCCCTCCGGAACTCGTCCCAAGGCAACACTACTCCCGCCCTCCTCGCAGCAACACCCTGCCACCACTCATGTGCATCTCCCTCCAGATAATGCACCGCCAAGTCAACCCTATACTCCTCAGGGCATCTGATCGACTGGAAGTTCCTCTCCAACCTGGACCTCCACTCATCAGACTCAATCGGTCGAGCACCACCACTGAAAAACTTGGTGCCCAACCTCTGCATATGCTCCATCACCCTCAGGTACGACGGAACCACTGGCTCGGCCTCAGCAACCACTCCCGGAACTCCCGGAGCAACAACACCCGGCATCGCGGCAACCCCCTGTGGCGCCACTGGAGCTGGAGCCGGTACCACACCAGGTAACCTCTCCAAGAGCTGGGCCAACATGCCCAAAACAGCCGCCATCGGGTTCGGGTCCGCACCCGCCTGAGCACCCCCCGGCGCCGGCATCGCACCATACACGGCCGCTGGCTCCGACTGACCTTCCCCCTCGGCGTGATCATACGCCCCCTGCTCCACCGTGACACTCTGCGTCACATTCGCAGCTGCTCTGCCACCTCTACCACCTCTGCCACCTCTGCCGCCACGGCCTGTTCTGCCGCCCCGACCACGGCCGCCGCGACCACCCCGACCTCTGAGACCTTGCCCAACGCTATCAGAATCAACCATCTGCAATAACCACTTGTTACTAATTGACAACAGCAATAGTAAAACAAACACGAGTCTTACCGTGGAATCTCATTGAAGGCTCGAAGAGGATGATCTAGAACTTCAAGCTCAACAATTGACTAACTCCCATAGACAGTTCTAATAGCGGAAATTTTTTTTTAAAACTGTCCTAGAACCGTAAATGCTCTGATACCAAATTGAAACAACCGCACCCATTTTTTTTTTTTTTTTTTTTTTTTTTTTGCATTATTAAAATTCCCATAATTAATAATAACTAAACCTCACCAAATAATTTCCGGTTCAAGATTATAAATCCGAATAATCAAGATCATAAATTATTAAATAAAATAATCAATAAACGACAAGTCTAGATCACCCCCTCTTCCTCGCCCTGATTCCACGGTCACACTTTCTCCTTTCCTGCATCAATTAAAATATAAGAGATGCATAAGTATTTCGATAAATACTTAGTGAGGCAATCCTCCCATCTACAGGCTAACAAATAATTAAGATAATTAATATAGACTATCACGAAAATACCGAATAAATCAAACATTTCATGAAACACTCGATCTAGACCCTCCGAGATCGTAAACGGCCTATAATCACGAAATCACACCAATTATCAAAATTATTTAATTACGCCTATGGTCATGCACTCACCTTATTCCCGCACAGAAAGTTTCACGAGAAATTCAGCAATTTTCTAGAACTCCCCGGGATGAATAACCTTCTATTAAACCACCTAGAAAAAAAAAAAAAAAAAAAAAAAAAAAAAAATGGGTGCGGTTTTTTCAATTTGGTATCCGGAAATTATTTGGTGAGGTTTAGTTATTATTAATTATGGGAATTTTAATAATGCAAAAAAAAAAAAAAAAAAAAAAAAAAAAAAATGGGTGCGGTTGTTTCATTTACTGTATGAATAATCTGATCCACTATAAACTGCGAACCCTAATTTACAAAATATTTCAATATCTTATCGTTGGATTTTCGCAGGCGATAATTAACAAACTTTCGAACAAGGCAGTTGTTAACATAACAAAAAAAAGTAAAACAAAAATAAATAAATAAAAAGTACTGATAAAATACTTATCTGTTAAAAATGAATGAGTTATTAAAACTGGCGTAAAAAATGATTAATGAAAGTTATAATTAGCCGCAATTAATGATGAACGGACGGTGGACGAAGATCGACCACTAATTCTCCAAGTGACCTCTACAGGCTACAACCTCCTCTACTTGTCTCCCTATTCCACATCCTATTTGGTAACCACTAAGTCAAGATTTCCCATTAACATTTCATTTTTAATCTTTCATAACCTTTCATTACTAAAAAAAACAAATTAATTTAGATATTTAGTACGTCAAAATGTTAACATCTACACAGAATTTTCACCTTTGGTGTTTAAAGAGAGATCCGAAGTGAAGAGAAAGCATATCTGTATATTTGTTTGGGGCGGCTTAGTGGGACTGCTTATAAATATAATGATTTTTTTTTTCATTTTAATTTTGCGAGATTGCGTCTCTATTACAATATATCAAACAATAGTTCCATACTATTATAGTTATTATTTAACTGACTTTACCTATTTAAATTATTCTACATTTGGAAATTTTCAAACTTTTCTCATTATTTTTTTATCATTTGTTTGTGTATCATGTTATGAGTAAAATCAACGACAGCATAAAACCTTCTTTTTTCTTTCTTTATCGCTTTGTATCATTTCTGCGTGTACCGTACAAGTCCAGAATAGAAATAATTTTATGTCTATAAATTTGAGATGAGCTTAACAAATGTGTTGTATTCATTATATATTCACACTATTACAATAAGCTAAATGTTCTTTTAGCTTTAATTTTGTTTCGTTGAAAATATGACCCTAACCATTTACTATAGAATTAATTATAACGTCTACAACTCTAGTTGTTACTGTTATTCTGACGATATATACTACTCCGTCAATTTTAATCGTTTAAGTTTTTTTCGCATTTATTAAGAAAACAACTAAATTCTCTATTATACCTTTTATTAATATATTACAATAATTAGTACATTGAAGAAGTAAGGATAAAATTGGGATTTCTTTTTTAAAGTTTACATTGAAAATATATATAGAACGTTACTTAATATAAAACAAAATTTGAGTTTTAACATGACATTTCATATGAAACAGATGAACTATATAGTATGGTGTATGATCGGGTTATGGTTTTATATACACAGCTTGATTAATAGTTAGTTTGGGATACGAGTAATTTACATTAATCAAAAGACTTATACTCCATCCGTTTTGTTTTATAAGATATTTTAATGGCTTGTATTTGTTTCATATAATTTGTCTTTTTCCATTTTTTTATGCAACATTAAAATTTATATTACTAGCTTACCTCTATAAATTTAAATTGGTCAAAACGTTTTTGTTTTTTTTAAAAAAATGCAACATTCATATAAAACATCTTATACGGCAAAACGGAATGATATAATGCCTAGTGTGGTATCTAAACCTCAAATTTTGGTTTAAATTTTTATAATTTGGGACCTAAAAAGATAGATTTTAAACATTTCAATATATTGATAAGTGAAATTTAACATTTATGATTTATCCAACAATTATCCCGAAACCGTATTTTTAAATGGATTAATAAGACGAGCTAGGAAACTAAAAAAAATGTAATGATGAGAGAAGCAAAAACTTCTAGAGGTAAGAATGGAACAGAGAGGCTGATGATGGCATGTCGGCCCACACCCCAAGTTGGCTCTTTGATCCTATTGCTTCTCTCATACTTATTCTCACATTTTTAATTCTAGATTTCTTTTTGTCTTTCTTTTATGTTCCTTTACAGCTTAATTATTTAAATTTAAAAACTTTTTACACAATTAATTAGCTTTTACTTATCTAATAAACAAATAATTAGATGGGTTTTATTGGACAAGGGACAAATTTTTGTTTTATTTTACAAAACACTTCAGAACTAGATTTAAGAAGGCATTAGCTAGTAGTACCCCATTGGCCTTACATCAAGAGATTTGGGATTCAAACCACATAAAGTGCGATTTGGGATTCAAACCACATAAAGTGCGATTTGTATAAATTAATGGAGACAATTTTACATGAGATCTTTAATATGGTGCATGTAGAACCGTTTGGCGTAAATGTTTATAAAGCGGTAAAATTATCTATTATAGAATCGTCGATGTAATAGTTATCATAATTTATAATAAAATAATAAATCAATGTTAAGACAAAAAAGGGGGCATTAGCTATTATACTTATGGAAGTTTATTTGAATGGACGTAAGAACTAAAAAGACAACACTTTTTCTAACTATTAATTTTTTTTTTGGTTAGGTACTTAAGCCGCACTTTGCATTAGATGAATCTCTATAATATTATTTAAGAAGATATTTTTACAAATGAATTTTGTTTTGTAAGTTATTACATGGAATGCCATTACAATTAACAAAAAATAATAAAAATAGGAAATGATATAATAGTTTTTTAAAATTATTGATTAGAATATGAAAAGTATATATTTTGCATTAAACAGGTTATTTATTATTTAATTTTTTTATTATTTTTAATATTATATATTTTAAAATAATAATTAATTCATATATATTTAAAAAATTATTCAAAATCTTGTTATATTTTTCACTATAATTTATTATATTTTATTTGAATATACATCAAAACAAAAGTTAAAAAATATTTTACTAATTTTATAAAAAGTAAGACACAAAAAACTATTTTTTTTTAAGAATTCGTAGACTAACCACAAAAAATAAAGTCATTTAACGGTGCATATTAGAGTTATGTTTTCAAAATTATAAGTTTTTATGGGTTAGCTCGAATAATATTGTAGTTCACTTAAAAACTGGTTAAATAGACAAATTATTATAAATTGATATTTTTATCTATAATCATTAATTAGCTATATTGTAAAATTTAGAAAAAGTAATTTTTTAAAAAATTTGAAATAATTTCTTTTAAAAAAATTATTCTGTGCTATAATTAACGCGGGTTAAATCATAGTTAGGGATTTAAGAGAGACGACAAGGGTTTAGAACTTTAACAAGAACAAATAGATTGGATTTGAGTCCGACGCGACCCGAATTAGCCACTCTAATCACATATTAAAATTATACTGTACATGTCTCAGTTTCAATGGGCTCTACAGTTGGGCTTAGGCCCATTTTCAAATCATAAAGTAATACACGGAATATTTCCCATATTGCAAATATTTCATTAATTGAAACATTGTTTACAAACAAAAACAGAGAAGAAAAAACTGTCTGGGTTTTAAGAATTCCAAACAAATGGGAAGTCAATAAAATCGCTTAAGACAATCCATGAGAGCATCAGTGTGTTCAGGCTTTCCAACAGAAACTCGGACATAACCTTTAAGCTCTTTACTGTTGTAATGACGAACCATCACACCCATTTTAGCCAAATCTTCTTTCAGATTCTTTGCGTCAATTCCAGATGTAACCTCACATAGAATGAAATTCGAATGGCTCGGATAAGGATTCAAGATAGGAACTTCTTTTAAAAGCCTGAAAAGTCTCTCTCTTTCACGTACCAACGCGTCTCTCACATCCTCCAAGTATTTCCCGTTTGAAAGTGCTGCTAAAGCAGCTACTTCTCCTGCAACAGAGACGTTATATGGCTGTTTCGCTCTCCACATGTACTCGATTATGCTCAAAGGGAACGCTCCATATCCAACTCGAAGCCCTGCCAAACCTGAAATGTTATATAATAACTCTCAGATGCAGACATTATTTTATATGTTTTGTTTAGATTATATAGTTCACTTGTGAATAAACCCAAATTTTACCAGCTCGTTTGCTAAATGTGCGGAGAACAATTAGGTTTTCGTACTTCTTCACCCATTTCATCCTTGATTCAAGTCCTGAGAATTCGATGTAAGCCTCATCTAGGACAACAAGTATTGTCATCTCTAGAATCTTCAACAGATCATCCTCGCTGATGATACTGTAACGAAACAAAACTCAGACTAATCATGAAGGACTGAAAAATGATATTTTCAGTCGTGTTTAGACTTTAGAGTGTTGGTTTACCTCCCATCTGGATTGTTAGGAGAAGTTAGGAATATGCATTTGGGTTTTTCTAGTTCTACAACTTCAGCGATGCGGTCTACGTTCAAGCTGAAATCAGGGTTCCTTGGAACTGTGAAGCAAACAAAGACCAACGTGTCTAAAGACCATTTATACACACAAGATAGAAGAAAAAACGAAGAGATTGAAACACAGTGAATCTTTCACCTTTAATGACACCTGCTCCATTCACAGCAGCATCAAACACATACATTGAGAAAGTCGGAGGACAGTCTATGATCTTCTCCCCAGGATCTAGCACGCATCTGCAAAACACACTTTAGTCAGGAAATGCGGTTTTGGTGAGGAAGAAACTTAATCTAATGAGAAACCAAATCCCCAAGCCAGACCTCATGATCAAATCGATTAATTCGTCAGCGCCACAGCCTACAAGGATGTATTCTGACTCGAGACCAGAGTCTTGAGCGAGTGCATCACGAAGTCTGCGACTTTGTGGGTCAGGATAAACATAAGGGAATTTCATATTGCCTAGTGCTTCAAAAACCTACACATATCCTCTTAAACCAGAAGTCAGGAAGTCAGGAACAATAACGAACTATCCTTTTATAAATCATCGACATATCCGTGAGTGAGGTGAAAGAAATATATAACTTGCCTCTGGAGGAGGACCATATGGGTTCTCGTTCGCATCTAACTTAACAATATCCTCAGGTTTTCTTCCTAATTGAGCAGACAAAACCTAATTACATACAAACAGTGGACGATTACACCATAACCCAATCATCTGAAAACTGTCAACCCTCAGGGCAACATTTATCCTAAAATTTGGGTGAGTTAATTGAAATCACCTCAAAGGGTAAAATTGGCTGATAAGCAGCCAATTGCCTCAAATGTGGACGGATGAAAGAGTCTCCCATGGTTATGTTCTTGGGTTCGTCTACAGCTGCACTTGACGCCTGAACACAATAAACCCTACTGATGCTTTTCTTCAAAGCCCGCGACTTTCGAAGATTTGCCTCTGAACAATGAATGGAGAAGGAAGGAGCTCCCTGAACATCGATCACACCCATCCGTGTTTTTGTTCTGCGCAGTTGAATGAGGAAATCGGTTTAAATCTATCGATAAAACAGTGGAAACATCTGATGCACTTGGTCGATTTCAAATCCGATTCCAAGGGATTTAGCAAGTGATTTTATTACCTGAAACTTGTCAGGAAGAGGCGTAAAATGGCATCAATGAGGAGAACCCTAAGAACACGAGAAAGGGCGTCGCAGAGAGTAGAGAGACAAAATCTACAATTTTTCTATGACCCACTTGCGATTCGCGGACAAAGTTGGAATTTTTGTATCCTCAAGAGTCAAACTGAGAATTCGGTGGTGGGCTGGTTCCCTTTTGGATGGGAGTAAGTCATCTTGATCTAGAGCAGGATTGACTCTTCACGGAAACAAAATTACAATATTTAATCTATTTGGTCACTAGCGTTTTTATATGGTCTCTCCAATCCTATAATTAGTTGGTGTTGGAGAATGATACACTGGTACTCGTTGAGAATATCGTAAAAAGTTAGTCAATAAGAAAAACCGACGTTCCTTAATTCTAGGAGTGGATATTTCAGTTTAATTTCAGGTTTGGTTTGGATTTGGTTCGGTTTGGTTGATTTGGGTTGAATAAAACTCTTACTGAACTCAACCTAAATAAGTTTGGTTCGGTTTGTGTTTAGTTTGGGTTTAATTCGGTTTGGATTTAGTTTGGTTTGGGTTTAATTCGGTTGGAATTCGATTTGGTTTTAATTTGATTTTTAAAAAATCAACTTATAAAAACAAGAATCCTATAAAACCATAAAAAACTATTTTCTAAGAAAAAAATCATTAACCTTAGCAAAACTAAAAAAAAATAGAAATTGAAAATAAAAAATGAAAAACGTGAGTTTAGCCGTTTAGGATATTTAGTCTAAAAAATAATTATTTACGCCAACTTAAAAGTTATGGAGGGTTTCAAATAAAACAGTTTTGTATCAAATCTGTTTAATTAATGTTTTTAAACAATTAGCTATATTTTTAAACTGTTATATTTAAACTGTTTTTTTTATCCGATCACATTTAATTAGTGTATCAAATCTGCCAACTTAAAAGTTATGGAAGGTTTCAAAATAAAACAGTTTTGTGGGGTGGGGGGGGGGGGGGGGGGGGGGGGTAAAATGATAAATAAAATGGACAAATTTTTACTTTCCTTTCGGTGATTTAAAATAAAAATCCGGCAATCATATGGAATTTCTTAGAGCAAACTATGAAGCATATGGGTTTCAATCATAGGTGGATTCAATGGATCATGCAATGTGTATCATAAGTTAGCTTCTCAGTACTCATTAATAGATCATCATATGGTCAAATCACACCTGCAAGAGGTATAAGACAAGGTAATCCACTATCACCCTATCTTTTTATCTTATGTGCTGAGGTCCTCTCACATATGATGAGCATAGCAACTAATGAAAGAAGACTACATGGTATAAAAATTAGTTCACACAGCCTTCCAATTAGTCATCTTCTTTTTGCGGACGATTCGTTCTTCTTCACCTTAGCAAATGCTCGGTCTTATAAAACAATACAGAGAATTCTCGCCTCCTATGAAGCTGCATCGGGTCAAGCAGTAAATCTTCGCAAATCTGCTATAACTTTTGGTGCCAGGGTTCAAGAAACAACAAAGAGAAGCATGAGGCGTATTTTGGGGATTTATAATGACGATGGTGGAGGCAAGTATTTGGGGCTTCCTAAGCAATTTGGAAGTAAGAAAGCTGATTTGTTCAAATTTATTATTGATAAGGTTAAAGAAAGGACACAAGGATGGAGCAAACAATTCTTATCCCCTGGCGAAAAGGAAATTCTTCTCAAGTCAATTGCTCTATCAATGCCCACTTTCTCTATGAATGTTTTCAAGCTACCGATAGAGATATGTGATGAGATCAATTCAATAATTACGAAATTCTGGTGGAGTACAGGGAATGAGAAAAAAGGAATGCACTGGCTATCTTGGAAGAGAATGAGTCTACCAAAGAAAGAAAGTGGTATGGGTTTCAGAGATATAGAAAACTTTAACCTGGCTTTGCTTAGCAAACAGATATGGAGAATCATGCATTTCTCAAACTGCTTGATGGCTAGGGTCCTACGAGGAAGGTACTTTTATCAAAACAATATCCTCAATGCAACTATGGGAACTAAGAGCTCGTTTGGATGGAAATCACTCCTAAAAAGAAGAGATTTACTCAAGAAAGGCCTTTGTTATGTCATTGGTGATGGATCAATGATAAATACGTGGACTGGCCCATAGCTTCCTTTGCATCCCCCTCGTGCACCGCGTGCAAGGAACAATCAAGAAGGAATTACGATGGTCAGTCATCTTCTAAACACTTATAAAACTGGTTGGAATGAAGATTTGGTTCGAGAAGCTGTCCATGAAGATGATGTCGATAAGGTGTTGGATATTAAAATATGCCCGAAGGCCAAAGTAGATCTACTTGGATGGTATTATACATCTGATGGTATATATTCTGCAAAGTCTGGTTATTGGTTATCTACTCATTTACCTGATAATCCTCTTATTATACCGCCTGCTGGAAGCCTTCATCTGAAACAACTGATATGGGTACAGAAAACTGCTCCAAAATTGAAACACTTTTTATGGAAAATAGATGCAATGATACTTCCGATAGGAGATGTATTACGGAGACGACATATCAGTTCTTTATCACTATGTCGAAGATGTTGTAAAGCATAGGAAACAACAAATCATCTATTCTTTAAATGCGATTATGCTCAGGCAACATGGAGAGCATCTGACATCCCAAATCCAACATTTTATGATGCACAAGCGACGTTTGAAGCAAAGCTGTTAGCATGTCTCTCCTGCACCACATCTACTATGCACAGTCAATATAGACATCTACCTTTATGGATCTTATGGCGATTATGGAAGAGCCAAAATATGCTTCTTTTTCAGAAACAACACATACCATGGGGGAAAAATTTGGAATATGTTCGACAGGAAGCTACTGAATGGATGAATTCTGATGATTACATAAACCTCAACAGATGTGGAATCAATACAGGCTCTGTCACCACCGCACATACTAGACAACGATGGAAACCCCCACAGGAAGAATGGTTAAAATGCAACTATGATGTCTCCTTATATGACCTTAATATTCCTGGAAAAGCTGGATGGATTATGCGAGATTCAATAAGCAATTATCTAGGATCTGTGATACAAAACTTTTTAGTCTCTAGGAGGTATCAATAACTCCAATACGTGTAGTATGAAGGTTATCAATCCATAAAGGGATTTATCCTAATCACTAAGAATGCAAGGAGCAATTGCAAGTTAAGCTAAACAAGAGTGTTTTGATTAAGTAACTAAATTAAGGCAATTAAGCTATGCAATAACTAAACAAGATGTAATTCAAATAACAAAAGCGGAGCAAGAGATAAGGTTATTGATAAAAAGTGATCCAAATCCAATTACTGATGTTCATACATTCAAGAAGCTAATTCCTAGGCAAAAGATCTTTAAACTTGATTAGTTCTCTTTCAAGCAACTAATCACTATGCTAATTATCAAGTCCATTAGCAAATCATCATTTGTGGGTTAACAACTAGCAAGCATTAAGAATCATAACAAGATCAACCAAAGATATGCCCTAAACAACTAATGTCCTAGGCTAGGAGCATAAATCTCTTGCCTAATTCATCAAGGCATTTCATCAAACACTTGGTGTTCATGAAATGCCCTATGATCTAGATCCACTCTTTCAAGCTGAATCTAGCAATAGGGACACTAGACAAGAAGGAATACAAGATTATCTAACCCTAAACACCACTAATCAAACCTTGGATCACCCTAATCTACCATATCTCAAGATCCTAAAGACTACTCACTAATCATCATGGGTTCAACACATCCAAGAAAAAAGTGTTAAAACTCATGATCAAGATGATTGGATGATTAGAAAGTAGACGAGAGATTGATTCAATCAAGAAAACAATACTCAAATTTCATAAATCAAAAGGATCAATCTCTTACAAATCACTCTTAGAGAGGGTTTTTGCTTAAGAAAAGACTTACCCCATCAAAATTAGGTTTTTTGGCATAAATAGTGAACAGTGACGAACCGGGTCGACCCGGGACAAACCGGGTACCGACCCGGTTTAAATGGATAGAAAGTTCTAATTGGTCAATACCGAGGTCACTGCTCGGTGCAACACCTCGGTATTGAGCTTGGGTTTGTGCACCGACGAGGAGTACCGAGCAGTGGCGTCGGTATTAAGGGGATATTGCTTAGTGATCTTCGATGGATACCAAGGTCACTCCTCGGTATCGTTGCTCGGTGTTAATGAGATTTTCCCCCGGGTTTCCTTCGAGAACAACACCGAGCAGTTGCACCGAACAATGACCTCGGTACAATCCCCTAAGGCTTCGATACCGACGTCACTCCTCGGTGTTGCACGTCGGTACTGGGACTGTCTTCCTCCGTCATCTATATCGAGCAGTTGCACCGACCAGTGACCTCGGTGCAACCCTTCTGCCTTCCATACCGAGGACCAGTACCGACCAGTGACGTCGGTACGGTCCCTGTCTTTTCTCCTCGGGTCTTGAATCTCCTCTTTAGCACCTGAAATACGATCAAAAACATGCGAGGACTCTCTAGGACTAAATGTGGACACATTAGACTCCTAAAATGACTAAAATGCTAAAGAGATGACATGAACTATATGCAAATGACTCGAAACCTAAGTGAAACGGATGCTAGAATGATGCAAAATATGATGATATAAATTCCCCCAAACTTACTTCTTTGCTTGTCCTCAAGCAAAAGCATCAATAAAAGAATTCAAGTCCAAGTGCAAACTCTAAAGTATGATCAAACATGTCTACTCAAAAGGGGCCAGCCATGTCCATCCTTACATGAACCAAGCTCAAATCTCAACCTACACAAGCTTTCAAATCATCCAATCCTTTAACATTCATTAGATTTTTTCAAGTGAATCATGTTTATGCAAGGCAAGTGAATGCATTTGGTTAGGGTTAAGGTTTCGAGATAAAGGTGATCTCGATACAAGTGACGGTTTCCGAGCAAGGGGTTCTCTAAAAAAGAATTAACTAATGCAAAATGCTAAGAGTAAAGCCCAATAGATGCATACAAGGTCGACTTCCATCTACCTAAATGCCCCACATCGAACTTGACCCCTAATCTCTAAACCCCAATGAAGATCCTTCCTAAGCTACCCTTTTTGCAAAGCATTTTGCCTTCACTACTCATATCTTTTCACCTTCCTTCTCCACTTAAACACTTAGGGGATTTCCTTCTTCACCAAATGGTTTGGTTCTCAACATTTTACTTTTCTTAGCTCTTCTTTACTTTCTCTAGTCTCTTTTATTTCTTTTCTTTACCTTAGTCTTTTTGGCTTTCCTTCTTTCTTTTGAAGACTAGAGACTATTTTCTTTCCTTTTTCACTTAGAACTTTTTCCATAAACGATTATCGCCAACCATTTCAAGCTTTTTGCTTATCCCCTATTCTTCTTCATCCCTTTTTTCATTCCCACAATCTCTTTTCTTTCCCTTGTCCCAAGTTCCCAACCTATCTAGCCTTATCTTATGTCTAGCTCATTGATGGCGAGCTAGTTCTACACGGAAGTTTTTCCTTGTCGTTCTAAATTCAACACCTTTTGCCTAGTTGATTCGAAAAAGGCCTCACAATCACTCACAAGTAGCATTTGGCTTGAAAAGAGGTTGGGTCAAAGGAGTGGTTAACCGTTCCAATGATGGGAATCAGCTATTCGGGCTAACAAGAGAGTGGCAAAGCGGATAAGATAGCCTAAATATGTATGTGGTAACCATGTATTCACTATGCAATGCACAAACATGATAATTACAATGTCGAATTATGGTTATCACTTAAGTAGGAATGGACTCAAATCAACTTGCTTTGCCTAAGACCTAAGTAATGAGACATGAAATCCAAACATGGTTCGACCTTGATTTTGTACACTAGATCTAGAGCATAGGACTTAAACTCTTAAAGCGACACTTCACAAGGAGGAATCATTCTAGCTCCTAATGAACATGCAATGCATTATCTACGTGCTATGCATCTAGACTCAATCCTACTTGAAGTGAAAATGCGTCCTAAATGACTTCTTTTTGTCTTTTCATTTTCAAATTTTTTTTTCAAATTTGTTTGTTTTTTTCTATGCGTTAGATGTATGCATGAGACTCAAGATGCAAATTCAAAATAAGACAAAGTAAATGCCATTAGATACCGGTCCCTCTCCCAAACTTAAATCACACCGTCTCGGTGTGAAATAAGCCTAAGGAAAAGACCAAAAACAAAAGAAAACTATACAATGCAAGACTTAAAAGAAAGAAAAATAAAAAATAAAAATATATACAAGAGTTTTGGATTAGTACCTAGAAGCTTGGAGATGGGGATGTAGACCCCATTGAGTAAGATGGATTACTTGAGACGGGAGACGGAGACCGCATCGCTCTCCTCTTTGTTGCTTTATCCAGTCGGGGCGTGGGTCGGCTATAACTCATGACCAACGCCCAATCCTCTCCTCGAGGCGCGAGGTTTGTGTCCATGACAATATCCCCTCCTTCACCGGCCCTTGATGAACTCGCTCCGCAACCTCCGTCCTTGAGCTCATTGATGGTTCGACCCATGGCTTTAACCGTCTTCTTCAAAGACTTGATCGTCTTAACCATCTTCTTCATATTTTTGTTTTGAAACTTACACATGCGTTGGAGGAGACGAGTTTGGTGGTGAGCGTGTCTTGTAGCCGCGTTAGTGATAGCCCCATCATAAGGGTCAAAGTTGTAGCGCTCACTACCGTACACGGTCTCGGGTGACGACTCATTTGGCACTTCTTCGTCGAGATCAATAGATTCTTCGGTAGCGGCTCTCCGTTGCGCTCTCTTGTGGAATGCTTGCATAGGCGGGTCGACGGTGGAGTAGTAGAGGTACTCTTGGGGAAGAATGAATATGACGTTCCTCGGGTCATGGAAGTTGGTGAGCGCGGGATTAGGCAAGAGGACTTGTGCCACGGTTGTCTTGGTGAGTTGGAGGTTGTAAGCCATCTTGCCTTCGATATATCCCTTGAAGAACTTAGTCTTTGAAAGGTAGGCCATATCCAAAGATTTCCACTCATATTGGCCAAGTGCAACCTTGATGCCCTTTGCCATTAGAATAGGCGTTATTATCCATCCGAGGCAAATCGCAGCCTTTTTCGACTTTGTCTTCCAAGCCCAATCCCGGTAAGCAAACAAGTGTCTCACCAAGAGTGTTGCGAGACAAGGAAGTCTCCCTGGTCCCACGAATGCTTTACCGTTTCCGAGAACGGGGAGAATGGGCTTTAGACCAAGCCCCAACAACTCCATCTCTTCCGTAGTAACCGTGTCAATCTCTACCTTGTGGTAGAAATTATGGACCAACGCCTTGTGTGCATACCGGAGAGCCGGGTGGTGTATGCTTGCACTCTTAGAGTCACCGGCTCTAAACTCTCCGCTTGCAATCGTTGCCCAAAGGTTTCGGAGCTCGAGTCTCGGATAGTCAAAGTATTGCCCGCCGTATGTACCTTCTTCTCTAAACCTGAAAATCTCGCAAAGCTCTTGGAAAGTGATGGTGTAGGTGGTGCCCATGAGTCCGAACTTTAAAACTCCGAACCCGGAATTTGTATCTTCTGTTTCGTAGAATTTAGCTCGAATGGTGGCTAGGAACTTGCCGGTGAGTACCTTTAAACCTTCATGCTTCATGCTCATGAACTTCCTTAGCCCCATATTCTCAAAAAGAGTCCACACTTCGTCACTTATCCCCATCATATCCATTGTCTCCGCATCGACAAATTTGCCTTGCTCAAACTTCATTTGGCCAAATTTGTCGAAGTAATCTTGCTCGCTTGGCTTTGTCCGTTGCGGCACTGGGATTTCTCCACTTGAGCTCTCACTCTCGACCTCTTCTTCGACTCTCTTGCCCTTTCCCTTTGCCGTTTTCTTGGCTTTAGGGCTCGTAGCCGCGGTTTTAGCCTTTGCCTTGGCACTAACCTTGGCAATCCCTTTCCCCTTTTCCGCGGCTGTAGCTTGGGCAATTCCTTTTCCTTTCCAAACTGTTGAAACCTTGGTCCGTGCCCGTGTCGATGGAGGGCCCTTGTCCGACATTGTGCCTACAAATATCCTTGAGATAATTTGTGAGCATAGGTACAATTTCTTATCAAATCAACAAGGGATCACCAAAAGATGATCTAAGGGCAATGGACCAAGGTGGCAATTCACATCTAACAAGCAAATTATCCCAATTCACAATCCCTAATTCTCAAAATCTCAATTTCTCTTTTTTTCATCAAATCATCAACAATTTGCACATGAATCATCAAGTTTAAGCATAGATAGATCATCCCCAAGGTATTTGCACAAGTGAAAGACAATACCAAACCATATTCAAGTAATATTTCTTCAAGAACAAAATCATGGTCTTCGAAAGTTTAATTGAATAATACATTGGAGAATTTGGATTAGATGCTTGAAATGATGATAAATCCAAAAAAAGCAGTGAAAATCGAGATTAAGGGCCTTTGAATCACCAGATTTGGTTGAGAAAAGAGGGAGATGTGGAAAAATGTCTCTCTTGAATCGCGAAAGTGAGGGGAAAAATGGGATAAGATCGCATGAAAGAGGAAGAAGAAGGAGACTTACCCGGGCGGGTCGGATCTTACCTGGGTCGGGTCCGAAATTTTTTTAAAAAATATTGGTCAATACCGAGGTCACTCGTCGGTACCACAACTCGGTATTGACTGATTTTTTTAAAATTTTCGGCGAACACCGATGTCACTCCTCGGTGTTGCATATCGGTATTGACATACCGAGGTCACTCCTCGGTGCAACACATCGGTGTTAAGGTGATTTTCCTCCTGTTTCCATATCGACGTGTTGTACCGACCTGTGACGTCGGTATTGTCTCCTCGGCATTGGACATCGGTATTGACATACCGAGGTCACTCCTCGGTGCAGCACGTCGGTATTGACATACTGAGGTCACTCATCGGTGTCACACGTCGATGCTTAGGGATTTTCCTCCTTTTTCCATATCGACGTGTTGTACCGATCTGTGACGTCTGTATTGTCCCTCGGTTAGTCAATACCGAGGTCACTCGTCGTACCACTGCTCGGTATTGGCCATTTTTTTCTTTGGAACCCCTATGCACACTTAACAAAAACATCAAAAAGATCTAGAAAATATAGAAAAAGAGATAATCAAAAAGCAAATAAATACAATGATAAGCTTGGGGTGTCTCCTAAGAGCACTTTGTTAACGTCACTAAGTTCGACGTTTGTTACCGTTCTCAAACTAGAGGGAGATCATCGAGGGGGATATATCCTCTCTTTTCGACGATTTGATTTGCTCAGTAGAGTTTGAGCCTTTGGCCATTTGAAATGAAATCTTGGCCCTCCTTGTTACACAGCACCACAGCTCCATACGGCCTTACTTCTTTAACCTCAAACGGACCCGACCACCTTGACTTGAGTTTCCTGGGAAAGAGCTTCAACCAGGAATTGAATACCAACACTTGGTCCCCAACCTTGAAATCCTTGTGCACAATCCTCTTGTCGTGGAATGCTTTGGTCCTCTCCTTGTAGATTCTCGAGCCTAGTCTCCTCTAACTCTTGAAGTTGAATCAACCGCCTCTCTTGTGCGGTCTTGATGTCGAAGTTAAGTAGCTTTACCGCCCATAGGGCCTTGTATTCCAACTCAACCGGTAGATGGCATGACTTCCCATAAAGCAAGTTGAATTGTGTAGTCCCTATAGGTGTTTTAAAGGCGGTCCGGTATGCCCATAAAGCATCATCTAACTTGTTGGCTCAATCCTTCCTTGAACCCCCAACCGTCTTCTCAAGTATGGCTTTGATTTGCCGGTTGGATACTTCTACTTGGCCACTCGTTTGAGGATGATAAGGTGTTGTTATCTTATGCTTCACACCATGCTTCTTAAGTAAGCTTTCAAACACCTTGTTGATGAAATGACTACCTCCATCACTAATGACTACCCTTGGAACTCCGAACCTTGGGAAATTGATGGATTTGAATAATTTCAGAACGACCTTGGCATCGTTGATCGGGCTTGCAATGGCTTTCACCCATTTGGAGACGTAATCGACCGCTACCAATATGTATTGGTTACCATATGATGACGGGAAAGGTCCCATAAAGTCGATGCCCCACACGTCAAACATTTCCACCACAAGGATTGGGTTTTGGGGCATTTCATCTCTCCTCCCAATATTCCCTTTCCTTTGGCATGCATCAAATGTGGAGACAAAGAGGTGCGCATCCTTGAATAATGAAGGCCACCAAAAACCGGATTGCAAGACCTTTGTAGCGGTTTTGTAGGATGCATGATGCCCGCCATAGCTTGACCTATGACAATGGAGTAGGATCCCTTGGATTTCTTCTCCTGCCACGCATTTCCTATACAAACCATCCGAACACAACTTGTATAAGTAGGGCTCGTCCCAATAGTACCTCGTCACGTCGTGGAAGAACTTCTTCTTCTTATACCCATCCAAAGGCGGTTCCTTCTTGCACACTAGGTAGTTCAATAGATCCGCAAGCCATGGTAGTCTTTCGTCTTGTAACCCATTAGCACTCTCTAGTCCTTGCACGGATTCAACCCCTTTCTTCAAGACACCAACCACCATGAGACTCTCATCGGGGAGCTTATCATCAATTGGGACAAGGTCTTCAATCCTCATTCTAGACAAGTGATCCGCGACCCCATTCTTTATCCCCTTCTTGTCAACTATCTCCAAGTCAAACTCTTGTAGAAGCAAGATCCAACGGAGTAGCCTTGGGTTGGTGTCTTTCTTGGCATGAATGTATCTCAAAGCCGCGTGATCGGTGTAGACAATCACTTTCGATCCCATAATATAAGACCTGAATTTCTCCATTGCAAAGACAACGACTATCAACTCCTTTTCCGTTGTGGCATATCGGGCTTGAGTGTCATCTAAGGTCCTACTTGCATAGCAGAAGACATTGGTTCTCTTGTTCTTCCTTTGGCCCAAGACCGCTCCAACACGTAGTCACTAGCATCACACATGATCTCGAAAGGGAGGTTCCAATCCGAAGCTTGAACAATGGGAGCACTAACCAACACCTTCTTGATCTCTAGAAACGCTACCATACATTCCTCATCAACTACGAACTCAACCTCCTTGTAAAGTAGCCTTGTAAGAGGCCTTGTGATCCTTGAGAAATCTTTGATGAATCTTCGGTAGAACCCCGCATGACCCAAGAAAGACCGGATGTCCTTGACCGACTTAGGCGGCTCCAAGCTAACCATCACCTCGATCTTGGCCTTGTCTACCTCAATCCCCTTCTCTGAGATCTTATGCCCAAGCACAATTCTTTCTCGCACCGTGAAGTGGCATTTCTCTCAGTTAAGCACCAAGTTTGCTTCTTCACACCGTTGCAAGACCCTGCAAAAGTTGGACAAACAAACACAAAAAGAAGATCCATACACGGAGAAGTCGTCCATGAAGACTTCTACCATGTCTTCAAGAAGGTCAGAGAAAATGGACATCATGCAACGTTGGAATGTCGCGGGAGCATTGCACAATCCAAACGGCATCCTTCGATATGCGAAGGTGCCGTAAGGGCACGTGAAGGTTGTTTTTTCTTGGTCATTCAGGTGTACGGGTATTTGAAAGAAACCCGAATAACCATCTAGAAAGCAATAGAATGGATGATTAGCTAGACGTTCAAGTATTTGATCTATAAAACGTAATGGAAAATGATCCTTACGAGTGGATGAATTCAACTTCCTATAGTCAATGCACATTCTATGCCCGGTTATCGTCCTAGTAGGTATCATTTCATCCTTTTTATTTTTAACAACCGTTATCCCCCCCTTTCTTAGGCACACAATGAACCGGTGAGATCCAAGTACTATCCAATATTGGGTAGATAATGCCCGCGTCTAAGAGTTTAAGAATCTCTCTCTTTACAACATCTTTCAAATTAGGGTTCAGCCTTCTTTGATGTTCAATAGAGGTCCTTGATTCATCCTCTAAATGAATTCTATGCGTGCGCAAACTAGGGGAAATACCCTTGATATAATCCAAAGAATAGCCAATTTCTCTCCTATATTTCCTAAGTTCTACAAGAAGGGAGGATAGTTCATTCTCATCTAAACTCTCATTCACAATAACCGGGTAAGACTCGTTGGGGCCTAAGAACGCATACCTTAGTCCTGCGGGAAGTTGCTTTAGGTCCACCTTTGGGGCTTTGAGCTCGCTCCAATCGTCCTCCTCAAGACTAGACTTACCCTTGCTAGTGTCTTCAATGGCTAGAACAAACCCCTCTTGAACCGTGCTAACCCTTAAACCATCTTGACCCTCGATACCGCGAATGCACAACCCAACAAATGGTGCGTCTTTTTCGACCGGTTTGTGAGAATCCATGAGTAGCTCATAACCTTGACTATCCTTGCTCAAGAACCCATGATCTCCACGCTCCTTAGTCAAAACTACTTGCAACCCGTCTTCTACTCTCATTTCCTCAAGCAATTCATCGGCTAGCTCATCCATGGTCTATATGTAGAAACATTGGCCATCTATGGTGGACTTCTTCATCACCTTGTTGATATCAAACTCAAGGACTTCTCCTTTACCCAAATGGAGATCTATCTTGCCTTTCCTCACATCGATTATTGCTCCCACGGTTGCTAGGAATGGCCTACCAAAGATAAGAGGGTCTTTTGGTTCCTCATCCATTTCAAGTACCACAAAGTCTGTGGGGACAATGAAATCTTTCACCACAATAGGAAGATCCCCAAGCAAACCAATAGGAACCCTCACGCTCCTATCCGCTAATATTAGGGAGATGTTGCATGCCTTGTAGCGTGTGAAGCCTAGTATCTTGGCTACCGAAAATAGCATGAGGCTTACACTCGCTCCAAGATCACACAAACAATGGTTGAAAGCTAGAGGACCGAGTGCACAAGGTAGCGTGAATGATCTCGGATCTCCTAACTTCTTTGTCACCATCTTCTTTTGTATTATGACAATACACTCGTGAGTTAAAATGACCATAGGCTCCATCTCCTTAGCCCTCTCATTCACGGCATCTATCAAGAATTTGGCGTATTGAAGGACAAGTAAGAAAGCATCAACCAAAGGCATTGTGAGTTCCACCTTCTCCATTTTCCTATCAAAGATGGCTTTATACTTGTCCATAAGTTGCTTCTTGAACCGCCCGGGAAAAGGTAGCTTAGGAATGTATGGCTTAGGGACAAACACATTCTTCTTCGGTTTCTCTTGAGCAACAACAACCCTAGGCTTGACCTTCTCAACTTCTCCAACCTTTTCTTGCTCTCTCACTACCTCATCTTCAACCAATCCGTCATCTTCTTGAAGTTCCACTCCCCTCCCCACTTTGCTTCTCAATGTCCGCATTGAGAGGAGAAGGAGATTCTCTTGGAGGCAAGACCGTGCCACTTCTCAAGGTGATGGCGTTTACATACTCTTTAGGATTAGCTTCGGATTTGCCCGGTAGCTGACCTTGTGGTCGGGAAGAAGAAGCAACACCTTTGTTCTCCATGTGTTTTACCTTGGAGTTTAAAGCCTCAATCTTTGTGTTGAGGTCGTTGTAAGAGCAATCCACCCGCGTATTGATCTCCGCTTGTCCCTTGAGTAATTGTTGGAACATGGAGCTCAAATCAAGCTCTTGCGGTTTAGACGTAGTTGCTTGACCTTGAAGCACAAACCCTTGTTGTTGGCCTTGAAAACCGGCTGGAGCTTTGGGTTGAAATCCACTTTTGTTCCCTTAGAATTGGTTCCTTGGGACAAAACATTGTTGGTTGGTATTATAAGCTTGGACTTGGGGTTGGAATTGCTTTTGTGGGGCTCCTTGAGCTTGATTAGGTTGCGGAGGGTAGACTTGGTCTTGTGGGTTCTCCACATTTTTGTTCCGGTAAGAGAAGTTAGGGTGGTTCCTATAGTTTTGGTTGAACCCTTGTCTTTGGTAGTTCCCTTGGTTTTGGTAGTTCCCTTGATTCCCCACGTAGTTCACCTCCTCTTGAGTGTTCATGTCCACGTTCTCCTTTTGATAATAACCTTGGTTCTCATCATAAGCATCCACAAAGTTGACCGTCTTTTGGGAAGACACTAGTAATTTATCAATCAAATTGGCTTGCTTGTCCAATTTTTCATTAAGAGCTTTCATGTCCTTGGCACGCTTGTTCTCATCAAAGTCGCTTGTCGTCCTTGTGGCGCGGTCATAATCGTCGCCATAGGTTCCGTCACTTTGGGCTAAGTTCTCCACTAGTTCCATGGCTTCGTCCACATATTTGGCTAAGAAGTTCCCGTTAGAGGTTGTGTCTAAGAGCATCCTTATCTTGGGTAGAGCTCCGCGATAGAGGGTACTAAATAGAGAGGCATTGGAGAAGCCATGATGCGGGCATTGAGAGGTGTAGCTTCTAAACCGTTCCCAAGCTTCATTGAAGGATTCGTTTCCGCGTTGTGTGAACCCCGAGATTTCGTTCCTCAACTTGGCGGTCCTTGAAGGAGAAAAGAACTTTGCAAGGAAAGCTCGCTTGCAATCGTCCCAAGGCATGATTGAACCTTGAGGAAGACTCTTTTCCCATTGGTGAGCTTTTTCTCCAAGAGAGAATGGGAAGAGTCTTAGCTTGAAACCATCTTCCGAAACACCGTTCATCTTGGTTAAACCACATATCCTATCAAATTGATCGATATGATCCAATGGATCTTCCATAGATAGACCGTGGAATTTGTTGCTTTGAACCATGTTGATCAAACCCGGCTTCACCTCGAAGTTGTTGTTTTCAACCGGTGGAGCTTGGATCCCTTGACGGTTTTGATGGGCATTGGCGGCATCACCCGCACCAACCACGTTTTGAGCCCTTGGGGGATGGTTAGGGACTCTCATTGGCCGGCCGGGTGGATGTGGGGCGTTGTGAGCGTGGCCACCTAGTGCGTGGTGGTTTCCATTACCACCTTGTGCGGGGTGGTTTCCATTACCACCTTGTGTGGGGTTGTTTCCCACATTGTCATGAATCTCCCCAAGTGGAACATTTTCATAGTGATCCATGTCGTTCTCAACTTCTTGTTGTCCCACACGTGCTTCCCTTGTTCTAAACCCTCGGTATGATCGATGTATGTCGTCCCTTGGTTGAACTAGATTGTAGTTCCCGCGAGATCGTGTATGCATGCACCTATAAGTTTAGAGAGAGCAATGGAAAGCAAACAAGATTAGTAACTTTGTAGCAAATAAAGCTTAATCTCACAAAGAGCCTAAATCTCAATGTTAAAACAAATCCCAATATGGCAACGGCGCCAAATTGATACAAGACTTTTTAGTCTCTATGAGGTATCAATAACTCCAATACGTGTAGTATGAAGATTATCAATCGATAAAGGGATTTATCCTAATCAATAAGAATGCAAGGAGCAATTGCAAGTTAAGCTAAATAAGAGTGTTTTGATTAAGTAACTAGATTAAAGCAATTAAGCCATGCAATAACTAAACAAGATGTAATTCAAATAACAAAAGCGGAGCAAGAGATAAGGTTATTGATAAAAGGTGATTCAAATCCAATTACTGATGTTCATTCATTCAAGAAGCTAATTCCTAGGCAAAAGATCTCTAAACTTGATTAGTTCTCTTTCAAGCAACTAATCACTATGCTAATTATCAAGTCCATTAGCAAATCATCATTTGTGGGTTAACAACTAGCAAGCATTAAGAATCATAACAAGATCAACCAAAGATATGCCCTAAACAACTAATGTCCTAGGTTATGAGCATAAATCTCTTGCCTAATTCATCAAACACTTGGTGTTTATGAAATGTTAATGATCTAGATCCACTCTTTCAAACTGAATCTAGCAATAGGGACACTAGACAAGAAGGAATACAAGATTATCTAACCCTAAACACCACTAATCAAACATTGGATCACCCTAATCTACCCTATCTCAAGATCCTAAAGACTACTCACTAATCATCATGGGTTCAAAAAATCCAAGAAAAGAAGTGTTAAAACTCATGATCAAGATGATTGGATGATTAGAAAGTAGAAGATAGATGGATTCAATCAAGAAAACAATACTCAAATTGCATAAATCAAAAGGATCAATCTCTTACAAATCACTCTTAGAGAGGGTTTTTACTTAATAAAAGACTTAGCCCATCAAAATTAGGTTTTTGTGCATAAATAATGAACAGTAACGAACCGGGTCGACCCGGTTTAAATGGATAGAAAGTTCTAATTGGTCAATACCAAGGTCACTGCTCCGTGCAACACCTCGGTATTGAGCATGGGTTTCTGCACCGACGAGGAGTACCGAGTAGTGGCGTCGGTATTGAGGGGATGTTGCTTAGTGATCTTCGATGGATACCGAGGCCACTCATCGGTATCGTTGCTCGGTGTTAAGGAGATTTTCCCTCGGGTTTCCTCCGAGAACAGCACCGAGTAGTTGCACCGAGCAGTGACCTCGGTACAATCCCCTGAGGCTTCGATACCGACGTCACTCCTCGGTGTTGCACATCGGTACTGGGGTTGTCTTCCTCCGTCTTCTATACCGAGCAGTTGCACCGAGCAGTGACCTCGGTGCAACCCTTCTGCCTTCCATACCGAGGACCAGTGACGTCGGTACGGTCCCTGTCTTTTCTCTTCGGGTCTTGAATCTCCTCTTTAGCACCTGAAATACGATTCAAAACATGCGAGGACTCTCTAGGACTAAATGTGGACACATTAGACTCCTAAAATGACTAAAATGCTAAAGAGATGACATGAACTGTATGCAAATGACTCGAAACCTAAGTGAAACGGATGCTAGAATGATGCAAAATATGATGATATCAATCTGGACAAGGCCGAGGCCGCACCGTTCATAATTCCCTTGAAGGAGAGCTACAAGCATTGATTATGGCTATGCAACATTGTTGGAGTAAAGGATACCGTAAGATTGAATTTGAAGGAGACAATAAGACAGTGATAGCATTATTGAATGGTTCAAAACAGATTTTTGGACTATACAATTGGATTCGAGAAGCACGACAATGACAACACCGATTTGAAGATACAAGATTCACATGGATTAATCGAAATTGCAATAAGCCGCCGGATATCCTAGTGAAACAAGCTATTCCTTTAAATCAAGATTTCTTTTATCACAATTTCATACCTCGTGTAATCACTAATGCTTTTCACAATGACTTTGTTCCTATTTTCAATTAATAAATGATTAGATGTTAAAAAAAAAAAAAAAATCCAGCCTAACTATTTCACCCTCTTATTCTCACCTTCTGTCGTTTTTCACCTTATAAATTCATATACATTCAAATCAAACCCCACGCAAGAAGCAAAAGAAACAAGATGAGGAAACTCCAAAATCCAAATGCATTTTCGTAAATATTTTAGGGGCCTAAATTTAATTGTTGTGAACCACCCAAACAACAAATATCTTTCTCAGGAAAGCCCCGTACTTTATAAATTCTACCAAAAAACCCCAATTCACAATTATTATGGTGAGATCACCGTGGATGAGTTTTCGCCGGCGATCTGTGAGACGAACTCCGTAAAACAAGAAGCTTCTTCAACACCCTCATCAACACCAACACGTTCGGACTCATCTTCTTCTTAGGCGGTGTCTTCTTCGTCAACTTCATCCCGCACCCAACGGCCACGGCGGAGCTCTCGTCGGGAAACAAAGACGATTTCTTATCTCCGCCATCACCACCGGACACAATCCTCAGACTCTGTCTTCTTGGCGGCAGCTCTTCGTTGAGATCTTCCCACAACATATCCATTTTCTCCTCTGTTTTGTCGCTCCAAAGACTTCTCGTCTCCACATAAGAGAAACTCTTCGTCTGATCATTATCATCGTATTTTCCGATGATTAATCTCCCGAAACCTCTGTCGTGATTTTTCCGGCGGAAATTCTCTGTCGAGTGTTTCCACAATGGAGGTGAATCGATGCCGGAAAATTGAGAAGAATCTTGGGAAGCGATCACTGGGAAGCTAAATTCTTCGGAGGATACACTGTTCAGAGCCATTTTTTGGGATCAAGAATTACAAATTATTAGAAAGAAATAAGAAGAAGAAGATGAGACACACAGTTTGTGTTTTGTTGGTGATGTTGGATTCGTTACTCTGTTTTTCTTTTCTGTTCCTTTTCTAGTTCAACTGCTACAACAAGTTCTCTTTTTTTTTTTTTTTCTTTCTGATAATTTGGGTGTTGCAGAGGAAGATTTTGGTTTATTCGAAAGAAAAACAAAATCTGTAATTATTGTGATCGTTTTTAGATAGGTTGATTTTTTCTATTATTTTGGTAACAAATTTAATTTTTTGTCTATTGTGGGTTCTTTTTTTAGTAAGTTCAGATATTTTTAAACGATTTTATATCTCAATCAGTCAGTTGTAATTATTTTTTTTAGGCAGTTTATACATTATAGCCTTATATAGTATACGGTATTCCTCGATTTGTAATATGCTAATCGGAGAAACTAGATCAATTTTTAGATCCGTTATCTCTAAGTTAAGCTCGTAAAGAGAGGAAGAGTTATTTACATTAACATAAATGTGAATTATGACACCATTATAGTATAGTTTTAATAAATTAAATTGGTGATTAGCTCTGTAGCATATGAAATGTAAAAAGAGTTATGAGAGGGACATAACGTGGTTTTAATTTGACATCTCATCTACCAGCGGAGTGATTGATTGAGGAAAGATGAGCATAAAACGTTGTCTCCATCTATTATCATCAATGTTATAACTCCACCTCATCAAAATACTATTTCTTCAACAATTGACTAAAAGTCTAAAACATGTGTTATAAGTTCCAAAGTCTATTTATTTGAAGCATTCTTGGGTTCACCTAATATCTTTATTCACCATTTTCTTTTTCTATCCAATCAAAATATATCATCTACTTAATTTAAACAAAATAAAAATTAATTTTAGTGAGTTTTCTACAAATATAAAACTTTAAATTATTAAAAAATTGACAGATCACCCTGAACCCTGAACTTTAAACCCTAACCCAAACTCAAATATAAGAGGTTCATCGCCCTATAATTTTTCATTTCTTTTTCAAAGGAACCAACCGAGAAAATATAAGACTAAATCAAAAATCAAAAATCAAAGATGCAAATCTCAAGTTATATTGCTTGTAAAAGACCAATTTAAGCAAAACCCATCTTTGTTTATAAAATCTAAAGGGTCACAAAAGGGTTTATGCGTGGGTGTGTGCTAATGCCGTGTGTTTGATGAACTCAAAGCATATTTACCAAGAAAGAAGATAATCGGATCTGATCTCGTCCTCTTTGCTTCTTTTATCTTCCTCGATCTTCTTGAACCATCTGTATTAGTTAGACAGAAGAACCATGGTCCATGTTCACAGTAGACCGAGATAAGGGAAAAAAAGTTGAGACTCTCTGGCTTGCAGTTATCGCAGTAGACCAGAAAACAATGCAATAAAGCTTTTAAGGTGACCGGAGAGATTCTTGGCGTCTAAGTGGGATGCCTTCTGATTCAAACCCATCCTCACTGGTATGCTTGCTTATACGCAATGGTAATATTACTGATGAACCTGCAAAAACATAGCGATAATAATCAGTTGCAAACTCTCAGAAACTACAGACAATTGGTGTTAAGAAATGGCAATCTTTTTGTCAATCATGAATAGCTATGTTTCTGAAATTCTAGCTAGAAATGTGTACATACATCTATAAACATATATTTTGCGTATCATTGTTCCTCGTAGCTGAAAAAGAGTATAGAATAACTTGAGATTTCTTTTCATATCTGCATACGATTTTTTTCCTTATTGAATGTAATAACACTCAAGTTCTTGCCCGTCAGAAAAACGTGTCTTCCAAAATGGAAAAAAGACAGAGATGCACAAGAAGTGCCATATATGAAATAAAGTAACGCACCCTCAACCATGTCCTTCGTTCTATGGAGAAGAAAAGTGCCAGAGAGTATTGTAACAAATCCACACATTTCTGTGACAATCTGAGTACCATTTTGCCGATCCCAGTCCTGTTTGAAAACACAAAGCACATAAAGCAGTGATTTGATTCATGTACCAAAACAACAATCCACTTACAACGATATATACAAATAGTGGCGGAAGGTTACCTTAAACATGATTACACTGGCCAATATAGTTAGTGATGTGAACATTACGTAGTATATAGGAGATACTATAGCAGTATTGAATGTATCAAGTGCCTGTAAGTCAAAAAGGCAAAAAATGCAATTAATTTAGTAATCAAGGAAGACATCTAATTGCCTACGTTAAATTCTACAAAAAGAATATCTTGTAACTCATACTTACCTTGTTTAAGTAGTTCAACTGCGTTATCACACAGGTGAGTACGATCAAAGTGAATACCCATGTTTGAGGATAAAATAACTGATTCGTTCCTGAAAATGTCAGCTTAAGTGCTATTCCAAGTGCTTTTACGCTCATTACCTGTTCACATGATTGAAAATAAACTTTCAGAAAAGTTGATCCGGGGTGTTTTTTTTAAAAGCAAAATAAGATTACAAACTGGAAATATCAAAACATACATACCGATAATGATCCCACAAGCGAACAAATACCGATATAGACCATTACGTTTGTCTGCCCATATTGGGGCACAAAACGGATAATAAGAAATATAGCAGCCCCAATTATCAGGCTCGCATAGAACATGAATGCTGCAACATACTAAACGAAGTTAGAAAATTGAATGGAAAAGGAAAAAGAGCAGTGAGATGGTTCAAATTACTATCTCCCGTACAATAGAGCATCACAACCCTATCAAACAATGCACCTGGTTCTGTTGCAAGATTCCAAACTTCAAGCACAGAATCAATTTCTCGTTCTTGAGGGGCATGTAGGACAATTGTCGTGGAACCAACAACACATAAGACACAGCCAAGAACTCCAAAGATGTGTAGTTTCTCCCGTAATATAATATGAGCCAGGACAGCACTGAGATCCAGAGAACAAAGTCTCTAAGAAGAAATAAAGCACCGATTGCATCGCATATATAAATAAATAAAAAAAACTGATCAAAGAGTCAGGCACGAGTATTAACTAACCTAATAATGATACTGAGTGCGCCAAGAGGAGTTACAAGAATAGCTGGCGCAAATGCATAAGCAGAAAAATTGGCAATCTCACCAAGTAACACTGGAAGTAGCAGAAAAGATGAGAAATGAACCAACAAAGTAAATGAAGATTTAAAAAGGCAATGCCAAGGAACATGGCTCACTTGTTGTCATGCCGATCCACCAAAGAGGCTCGTATAGATAAGAATACCCACCAACGCCTACAAGTATCAGATTGAATTTACACTATGAAAGCAAAACCTAAAAGAGCAACATCTACACGGAAAATATATAAGTCTGAAAGCAATGTGGTTATTAAGTGAAGTTCAACAGAGTAAAGAACACAGTGATACGTTCAATAGAAGAAGAGATCCCAGCTGCTCCTAAAGAAACTATCTGAGAAATTTTGTTCCCAATGTAACAAAGACACAAGCTGCCTGTTCAGTTTGCACACTAAATCAAGGATTTGAGCACATTATAGAAGATGATAATTTGGATAACAAGTGCGAAGAGAAAGAGATATACCTGCCCTAGTCCCAGTGGTGGCGGCTTTCTTAAGGCCTTTCTTCTTAACGATGAAACTGGCTCCGATGAATAAACTAGAAGAAATCGCCAACACCAAACCCTTGATGTTATCAGAAGACATCCCTTTATACGAATCCCGCCAGCCTCCTCCACCTCCTGATTCCGCCATCATATATCGATTCGACGCCAAATCGAATCTTGTTAGCTTCAACCCAGAGGAGAAAACCCTAAATCCGCCAGATCGGAGTTCAGATTTAAGAGATCGAAAGAGGGAGTTGAGCAGGGAACTGCCTCTGCCCAACTGAATTCTGCTGCCTCCGCCGCTACGGAATCAGAGGAGATTTGAAATCGGAGTGGTGAGGGAAGAAGAAGATCTCTTGTTGAGGATAAAGTTTAAGAAACGCTTTGTTGAGAGTAAATGACTGACCCTACGGTCACTTTCATTCTTTTCTTTTCTTTTCTTTTTTACTAAAATATATAATTATTATTACAATGTTTTTCTAATATCTAATATATTTTATGTTTTTTTTTGGTTTTTTTTTTCAAAAAGTTTTACAATGTACAAAGCATACATGAAGTTAAAAAAAGAAAAAGAAAAGTCCGACCGAAATCCCCTAATCAGCCTGGTTAGAAATTAAAACCAGAACAAAATTCGCCACAAAAACCGAGGTAAGAGAAACCCTAGACACCGATGAGACGACATCTGAAGCCGCCACCACCATATTCGCAAAGAAAAGCCAAACCCCATTGAAGCCGGAGCCGAAGCACACCTAAAAACTACCACTGCATGGAAGAATAGCCGAACCACCGAAGAAAAAATCAAAGAGGGAGAAAAGAGCCATCCACGCCTTCAAGATCCTCTCTAAACGCCGCGGTCGGGGAAACTCACCAGAGGGAGCATGAAAACGGGATTTAGTGAGAAGATAGCAGATCCGGATACAAACTGAAGACGCGAATGGGAGGAGAGTTTGTACCAAGCCTCACGCCGTCAAGTTGCGCCCGTCGCCGAGACTTCTTTCAAGACCCATTGCCGTCCTCAAGAGCCGCGAGCTTACTCGAAATCATCGACGGTTCATGCAAACTAACCACTTCCTCGCTAATTCATTTTACCACTCCGGCTCGATACCACCACCACTTTGCCGGTAGAACCAGAAACAAAACCAAAGACAAGAACCACCAAAAATCTCCAGAATCGACTCTTGAGGAAGCTTCACCCGACCTTGTCCTCATTGTTATAAACCTCCTCATAATTATAGTTGATTTTCGAATGTAGTTTTTCTAAATTAATTAGATTTTGTATAAAATCTAATAATAGTATAATAGTAAAAAAAATTATCCATAAACAACTAATAAGAACGAAAAAAAACAAAAGCAATTATAAGAACTTTGGTTTAATAGGACACTATATTTTCACTCGCGCGCCTGAGCCTCCTGCGCGGAATAATTTATATATATATATATATAATATTTTCATATGCTGGTTATATCACCCGGTTCGGTTATAGTTTGAAAATCCAAAATTCAAACAACAATCCGGTCCGGTTATAACTCTAAAACATGATACTATAAAATCCATTAAACCCCATAAAAACTCAGCAAATAACCGTGAACTGGACATAATTGTTGATCCGGACGGATCATGGTTCCGTAATAATTCAATCACAAGGTTTTCCTTATTGTTTTTATTGAGTCATTCAGATTTTACAGTCTAATACTTTATGATCTGCTTTCGTTTGTGAATAATATTTTATCAACTAAAATAATAATTACTTTGTCAGTTAGACATTTTTTTAAAACATATTTTAGAGATTTGTTAGTTTCTGTACTTATACTTATATATATATATACATATATATATATGTGTGTGTGTGTCGTGAATATATATATATATATATATATATATATATATATATATAATGTCCTTAATTGTTGATTGCGGTCATATAGTATCGAACCGGGTTAACCCATGGATCCGGTGGCTCGAAAGACTTTCTGGTTTACTTCTCGGATCGGATTTCAAAACATTTATTTAAAGTATTAAAACAAATTTTATAACATATTTTTTTATGATTTAAGTTAAAATAAATAAAAATTAACGAAATTTTGACCTTAAAATCTAGTGTGATTTTAACCTACGTGTCCGTGCGGGATAATGTTTTTTATATATTTAATTTTGTAATATATAAAGTGTAAAATGAAAAATAAGATATAATTTACATTTTCGCTGATTTTATAAGATTTGATACGATTTACTTTACAAATTGTGCTGTTTGGCAACATGTATAACTAATACAAATAAATTATAGAAATATTTGTATATTTACCTTGGCTAATTTATTTTTATCTTTTTTATCTTTTTTATTGTATGAAAAAATATATTTATAGTATGACATGTATGATTCAAAATTAGTAATTTTAGCTATCCAAATTTTTTGACCCATTTTGTAAACTTTGTTATTATATGAATTTAGATTATTACACAACCAATCTATATATTTATGAGTGTTAAAATGAGCTAACCCGTTTTTAATATGACTCGAATCAGCTTATTAATTTTGAATATTTAAAACTTTAGGCTGATTGATTATGATAAAAAGATACAATAATATATTGGTTTATCATCTGCGTTATTATAGAAATATTATTTAAATTCGAATATTTAAGTTAAATCTAGATTTATATCCTATTTATCATTTTTAAAGATAATAACTAATTTTCTGATTTTTGTTAAATAATTTAACCTATATTTAAGAAAATTCAAAATAATCTAAATTAATATTTTAATTTTCGAAATTAAATAAAAATATAAAATAATTTTTTTTATTAATATTGCACAAAATATCTGTTTGGCAATATAAATAGTAGTTATCGAAAAAAAAATAGGTTTATATGCATTTTTTCTGTTTGAACACAAAAAATATATTTGTTTTAATAGATTAGATATTAAACAATTAATAAGAAAAACAAAAAAGCAAAAGCAATTGTAAGAACACAAAAGGAAGGATAAAGATTCCAAACAAACACTAAATGAGAAAACAAAAAAGTTGATTTAATAAATGAAAATAATTTATCAAAAAGGGAGGAAAGACGATAATTGAACCTTGCACAATGTGCCAACCGTAAATCCTTCAAAGCAAATGCATTGTTTCTGTTTTTTTTTTTTTTTTTTCAGCGGCTTAATTTTCTGCAACCAGAAAGAAAAGCGTGAATGTCAAAAAAAAAATAATGGGGATATGTTTTCCGATGACTTTTTGATGTCCAAATCAAAAAAAAAAAAAAAGATTACAGAGTGGTTCGTCGAAAAGCGAAAAAAATAATCGGAAAACAGGGTGAGGAAATGTACATGTTGAATCCGAAACAAAAGATAAATGCTTTAGTTGGTGAGCTATTTGTTGTAAAAGAGAAGAAAGTAAGAGTTTTGGGTGTGAGAACTTCACGGTTTACAAGCAACCGTGAAGGTGATCGGAGAATGGTCGGAGATGGGACTGAGCATGGTTAACGTGGTAACAATAATATGTGATATTTGTTAATGTGCTAACAAAAATAGTCAATATTTATTAACGTATTAACAATAATATATGGTACTTGTTAACGTGATATCTGATACTTTTTAGCATACTAACAATAATAACAAGTATCAAATATTATTGTTAACACGTTACAAATATCATATATTATTGTTAACACGTTAATATAGTTAACATGTTACAAATATCACATATTATTGTCAGCACGTTAATAAGTACCAAATATTTTTGTTAGCGTGTTAACGTAACAAGTATCGAAAATTACATTCTCCGATGATGAATACTCCCTCCGTTTTTTTATATGTCGTTTTAGAGTTGAGCACACAAATTAAGAAATCTATTAATTTATCTATTATACCCTCACAAATTAAATATATTTACAGTTTTAATTATCAATCTATATTTTCATTGTTTCTTTAACTTGAGGTTATAATAGGTATTTTTTGCTAAAGTTATATTGAAAACTGAAAATGACACTTAATTAGAAAAAAAAAATTAACTCTTAAACGAAATATAAAAAATGGAGGGAGTAGTATTGTCGACTTTAAATGAACAGTGTCGGCGGCAGTTGGTGAGCAATATCATCGATTTTATTCATTGATAACATAGTTTTTAGGTTAATGACATTGTATGTAATTTATTTAAAATTAAAAAGATATCAATGTTTTTTTATTTCTCTTTTTTACTTATTTAATTTAAAATAATCCATTATTACTTATTTAATTTTTATATTATAAATTGTTAGATAGTGATAATATTCTAAACTTATTATATACGACAACATATGATCTGAACAAAAAGAGTGCAATATTACCTATTGTTAAGTGTCCTTGAGTCCTTTTGTAATCTGTACTAAGAAACATATACTTTTCTAATAAACCGTGTTTATAAGAGCATCTTCAATGTATTCCCTCATTTTTATCTTCAAAATAGAGTAACTTTAAAATGGAGTTGGATTTCTCTCCAATGTATTCCTCCATTTTTTACTCCAAAAAGAATATTCTTAGTATATTCTTCATTTTCTATTTTATTATTAATTGTTAAAAATACACTTTATCTATAAAATTTACAAATTAACTCATTATTTTTTTTCTTTCAAAACTTTCACAAATTGTGATATTATTTGAATTTAACCATTACAATATCATAAAAAATAACAAAACAAAGCACATTTTAATTTAAACATCACCATTTGAATATTTTTCCCATACATGATCAATTAACGCATTTCGAAGTGAGAAATGAGCGTTTTTATCTTTGATTTCTCTTAATCGAGCAAGAACATTTTGGAACAGAATATTTTCGTCCTCAGCTACTTCTACCTCTGGAGGTGGAGTTTCTCTTCCAACTTCAATTGGAGCAACAACATTTGGATATTCAAAATAAGAACTACGCCTTAAAAGAATTTAAGGAAGAAAACAAATTTTTGTTTCAAGACTTGAATTCGATACACGATCCAAATCTTCGTGCATATGTTCAGAGTGAACAAACACGGATTTTACAAAAAAAGGCAGAGCAACAACAAAATCAACAAAATTCACCTCAATCTGGTTCATTTGGACAATATTTTAATGATCTTGGTGGATCTGGAAGCGGTTTACTAGATTATTATTAGTCGTTAATTTGTATTAAGTTTACTTTATGTTATTTATAATTTCAGTATTTTTATGTATTTTTAAATTTAATATTAGTTTATGCTTTTATAATAAAATCTCATCATCATATCTATAAATTTTAATCGAGTCCAAATATATTTTAATTATTTAATTATATTAAATAAGAAGTGAAATTATTACAAGAATATTTGACGAGTCATATTTTGTTATGCTGTTGTGCATATGTGATAAGTACATTACTTAAAAAAATTTAGAAAATAATAAAAACATCAAATCCTTGTCTCGTAATATTTGTTAAAATGAAATGTACAATTTTTTTAAAAATGATAAAATATGAATGACTAAATTATAAATAAAAAAGTTCAACTCCAAAATGGAGTTGAAAATGGAGTTACTCCATATTTGGAGCAAAAAATAGCATTTCCCCATTTTGCAGTTAAAAATGGAATAGAGTTGGAGATGATTTTACTGCAAAATAGCATTTGAATAAGAAAATGGGATAAGGTTGAAGATGCCCTAAGATAGTCAATCCCGAAAATTTTCAAAACAATCTCCTTTATATAAAAGTGATTGGTTTCTTGACCTCTCAAAATATCCACATAGGCAGAAATAATGAGAAAAATAATCAACCAATGAAATTCAGCCATATCATTAAGAAAAGCCAAATCATCCAAGGAATTATGCAATATGGTAGACAAACGAAAACCCTTCCTACCATTAATTCTCTCTGCCAACTAAACCAAAATAATACAGGAAAATAATATGCCAATCAAAGCTTTTGCTTCAACGGCCAATTGTTATCTACCATGTCTCAAGTGAGAAGTTATTATTTTGAGCGGATCGTCTTCTCCACAATAGATTCACCGCAATGACCAATGACGATTTGGTTTACCTTTTATAAAAAATAATAATAATAACTCTGCAATTGGTATCTCTTTACATAATTAGGTAAAATTAAAATTAGAAGATTTGGGAGCCATAGTAAAGAAAACAACAATTTCTCTATTATGATAGATTTGAAAACATCAATTTTTATTGTGTCACGGTTTCAACAACTCAGCCAGCATAAAAGATACGAAAATCCCAAGATTTACAAGGTCATCAATTATGTTTCTACGAAGTTTGAGTTTTGGTTAGTAATTTTGTTCTCTTTTGTAAGGATTATGAAGTTGAGTTACCATTTTGAAAACTTTGTATTCTACGCGCGTGTGTATTTAGGTACTTTCAATTTAAATTGAAGGTTAAAGAACAACATGTTTATGGTAGCCAACCAGGTATCTGGCTCTTTCCATTCTCATTGTTTTTTGGCAGAACAAAAAATGGTAAATTTGTGTAAAATGATAAGAGGTCGAACAACGTAACACTCTCTTGATGTTTGTGTCTGTAATAGCTTTTTAAGCTCTCCGCTCTCTATATTTGATGGTAAATTTTAATTTATGAAGGTTAGTTTATACTTTGTTAAAAGTTCTAATGAAATAACTAACAATGTCAAGGATATCCCTAATTGATGGTTAGTGTATTTTCATACCTAATTATTTGTCTCGACGTCCAAAATTCAGGTTGGAAAAGATTATTGTTGCTTCCCGGAAGACTAACACTAGAACGAGCCATGAAGTGTTAAGGATATTGACATATGTGTTAAGAGCATATTCATTAATCATAGCTTATGTATAGCTTCAAGTTCATGTAAATACTAAGATCATGGCCATTATTTGTAGCAATGATGATATGTATATGCCTTGTGAAAAACGACAATTATATATGCTCTGATTTTTCATTTACAATTTAGTCGTGTTTGAGGGTGTTGCCAAGTTCTTCTCTCATCTCATCTAGTAGATTGAGGAGCTTAAAAAATGGTTTTGTTAGTTTGAGGTTGATGATATGAAAATAATGTCGGAACAATGCAAATCACATAGCAACGACTAAATGAACATATAAATTAATTGACTAAAACATAAATTTCATTGCCTTACCTGTTGGGCTTTGGTGATGGAAAATCATGAGTATTAACTAGGCCTGCGACTTGGGTTAGTCAATTAAGAATGTATTTTTCCTATTGGGCTTTGGTTTAGGTTTAAACCGTCTTAACTTTGTAATTGCCCTAGTCTATATAAAGACAGGCATGTGTGAGGGTTTTTCTGTATCCTGGAAATTCTAGAGAGAAACTAGAGAGATCTTTCTTGTTCCTAGAGAGATTGTGAGGAACCCTAATGCTTTGTAATCTGTGGTGATAGTGGATTACTGAAAAGCTCCAGGCCGAGACGTAGGATCACACACCGTGATCTGAACTCGTTAATTTTCTGTGTCTTTTATTTATTGCTCAAGTTCCGTGATTATCTAGAGATAGGGATCAAATCTCAACAAAGTGGTATCAGAGCCTAGGGTTTTAGGATTGGGAGCAATTGGACAGAGAAGTTCTGCAAGGATCTAGGTTTTAGATCTGGATTGATAGCTGGAATCAAGGCATCAATCGGTTTAGGGTTTCAATCTGACAGCCTGGGAGAAAAAGTTGTCTGCGGGGCGAAGAAGAAGATCGCCCAGATCGCTCGGTATCAATCGACACCCTTCCTGGTATCGATCGATACGTCTGTTACGGGTTCACAGAAAGACGAAGGAAAGTTTGGTATCGATCGATACCCCATCTAGTATCGATCGATACGGTAGCAGAAGCATGTTAAGAAGTTCGTTTGATCAAGATGTCTTCAGAGAAGAAGCCGAATGTGAAGATAGCCATCTTCGACGGACAAGGTGATTTCTCTTTGTGGAAGAGAAGGATGTTAGCTCACATGAATCTTCAGGGATTGAATGGAGAGCTAATAACACCAACCACTGAGCCGGATAAGCTGGTTATCAAGAAGGATGAATCAGCAAAGGATTTCGAACAGAGACTTAAAGCAGAACAAGTCAAGAAAGGGGAGCGAGCAGATAATGCTATGGATATTTTGACACTCCATCTAGGAGATCATGTCATCAGGAAAACAGAGGAGTGCACAACAGCACGTGATCTTTGGGCAGCACTAGAGAGGTTATATAACACCAAGACTCTACCGAGTCGGATTCATCTTTTGTACAAGTTCTATACATTTAAGATGGATGGGTCTAAGTCAATCGATCAGAACGTTGGTGATTACTTGAAGACTGTTTCGGAGTTGGCTAGTGTAAATGTTACAGTTGCGGATGAAGTGCAGGCAATTCTACTACTCAGTTCCTTGCCACCTCAATATGACTCCATGAAGGAGACATTGAAGTATGGTAGAGAGTCCATCTCTATTGAAGATGTGGTGAATACGGTGAGAAATCAAAGGAAACTGAGCTTAAAGCCAAGGGTATATCGACTTCACAAAGCACTGGTGAAGCGTATGTGGCTCGTGGGAGACAGCAAAATAGGGATCAACGAAATTCTGGGAATCGAGGCAGAAGCAGGTCGAAATCAGGAACAAAAGTCACCTGCTGGTTCTGAAAGAATGAAGGACATGTGAAAGCTGATTGATACGCTTGGAAGAAGCGGAAGGGCGGCGATGATGAAGATGCCACGGCAGCAGTTGTCATCGAAAAATCAGCAGGAGTTGATGCGTTATCAGTCTCGGAAAATTGGCATCTAGAGAGGTGGGTGATTGATTCGGGTTGTTCATATCACATGACCTCAAGGAGAGATTGGTTTGATACGTTTGAGGAGCTCAACTCTGGACAAGTGCTACTGGGAGACTGATATATCATGGTTTTTACCCTATTTAGGCCATGATATAAGTCCTTTTATAGAGCCTTTTCTTGTGTTTTGGAGTCTTTTAGAGTCTTTCACAGGTTATAGCACGTCTGGAGCTTAATTGGAATTATTGGAGCTTTTCTGGAGCATTCTGGAGCGAGACTGAAGTCTGATGACTAAGAGCCCGATCTGAGCACCGAGCATCGATCGATACCCCCTGGTATCGATCGACACTCATCGAGATTTCATGGGCCGCGACTAATTATGAAGTCTTGGAGAATTGCAAAAGCACCCAGAAGACTTTGATAATTACAAGAAGACCCCAAATCGTGATTTAGGTTATAAATAGGATTTTACAGCCATTGTTTAGGCTATGCTTTTATTTTCTGTGTTTGATTTTACTTTGGTTTTAGAGAGACAAGTCTGAATCTCCCTTCGTCCGAGATCAGATCTCTAAACCCTTCTTTCTATTCTATTGATGATTTATTCAAACATGTTGATTGTTTCATTCTCCATGTCTGAGTAGATCCACCTTAGGTTTAGGGTTTTCTCATAAGGGTTTTCTTTGAATGCTGATATATCATGGTTTTTACCCCATTTAGGCCATGATATAAGTCCTTTTTATAGAGTCTTTATAGTATTTTGGAGTCTTTTTAGAGTCTTTTACAGGTCATAGCACGTTTGGAGGATTATTGGAAGTATTGGAGCTTTCTGGAGCAGTTTGTAGCAGAGCTAAAGATCGTGTCGCTGAGAACCTGAATTCACGTCGAGCATCGATCGATACCCCTTGGTATCGATCGACACTCAGCGCAGCAAGACACGACCCGCGAGTTTTCCAAGACTTGAGGAATTGCAAAAGCGCCCAGAAGTCTTTGATAATTACAAGAAGACCCCAAATCGTGATTTAGGTTATAAATAGGATTTTACAGCCATTGTTTAGGCTAGGTCTTTTTATGCTTTTATTTTCTGAGTTTGATTTTACTTTGGTTTTAGAGAGACAAGTCTGAATCTCCCTTCGTCCGAGATCAGATCTCTAAACCCTTCTTTCTATTCTATTGATGATTTATTCAAACATGTCTTTTGATTCAATTGCCATGTCTGAGTAGATCCACTTTAGGTTTAGGGTTTTCTCATAAAGGATTTCTTTGAATGCTAGGTTAATTATCTGTTTAGGATTCACCATCTGAATTAGTTCTTCACCTTAGGTTGTGTTCATAGCTAATTCTAGGTTGACGAATCTGGAACTTAGATCTTAGGATAATTGATTAGGCACGAGAGTGCGATTAATTACCTGATAGAACCTAGGTGAGCAAATTGATTATTCGCAAAGAGATTTGGTTTAATTGATTTGTGAACATATCAAACCTGATATTAAAGCTGATTTAGAATTTAGGATTCGCAAAGAGATTTGGAATTCCTAGGATTTAGATTTAGATAGTTTTCGCAACGAGAGTTGGTTAGCTATATTTTAGTGATTTGAGTTCAAGAACTGCGCTAAATCTGAATCCTGTTAGTTAGTTAGTCTGCATTCACTGATTTCCTGAGAAAAACCCTGAGCCTATATTTCTCAATTGATTTACAACTCCTTTAATTTCTGCACTGCTTTTAATTACAACTGTTTGGCTTAGCGTAATTCGACACTATAGAATCTATTGTGCGTTTCTGTGAGTCTTCTGTGGTTCGACCCCTAGCTATACTATTACAACTGCTTTAGTACTTTAGGGTATTAAATTGAGCATATCAATTTTGGCGCCGTTGCCGGGGACTCAAATTCGCCATTAGATTTTAGTTTAGAATTTCGACTAAGTTCGTCGGTATCGATCGATACTCTGTAGTATCGGTCGATACGCGTCGTCTTCTTTTGTTGGTATCGGTCGACACCACTTGGTATCGATCGATACTCAACGTATTTTTCTGGTTACTTACGTGCTTTGCCTAGTGTTTTGTTTGCAGGTGTATGCTTGTTCGTGAAACCAGGAGCAACAAGAGCACACAGCTAGTTGAACTGTCATTGGAACAGCTAGCGTTTGTGGAACGCACAAACAAAAAGACCAAGCAAACATCAGGGATGAACAACCCAGTGGTTTTAAGAGCTGATGAAGTTGGAATTCTGAGAGACCAAGAGGGTCACGTGTGTAATGAGAGAGGGCAGCGACTTGATGAAGCTGGTAACATCGTTGTCCCTGCTGCGGTTGTTGAGATTGTCGCGCCAGCTGGGCGCGCCAACGCAGGGAATGCTGTGGTTAATCGTGGAAGGACGATTGGTGAATGCAACAAGCCTGACCAGTTTTTCGCCAATCGTTCAGCAATTCGTCCTCCTGCGTTTGAGAGGAATGACTTTGAGCTGAAGCCTGCTTACTTCACTCTAGTGGGACAGCATCTCTTTCATGGTCTTCCTCATGAACATCCAATGGACCATGTAGAGAGGTTCGAGGACTTGGTCACTAGCATTAAGAGCAATGGAGTGTCCTACGACTATCTCTTCTGCAAGCTCTTCCCCTACTCTCTGGGTGGAGAAGCTACTTACTGGCTGAGGCAGCTATCTCCTGGATCGCTAACTAATTGGGAGGACACCAAGAGAGCCTTCCTGATTAACTTCTACGACGACGGAAGATCTGAAGATCTGAGGAATAAGATCTCCACTTTTTCTCAAGGACCTACTGAGGCGTTCAAGGCTGCTTGGACAAGATTCAGATCGTACCAGAGAGATTGTCCACATCATGGATACTCTGATGTGCAGCTGCTGGGTATCTTCTTCAGAGGAGTAGATTGGAGATATCAGATGGGTCTGGACTCTTCCAGCAATGGTAATTTCAACACCAGATATCCTGAGGATGCTATTGTGTTGATCGAGAACTTTGCCTCTAGTAGTAGCACCAAGAGCGCAGATTTCGAGCGCAAGAGGCTGGCTGGTAACATGGATGGGTCACAGATTGCTGAAGTGAAAGCTCAGCTGGATTCTATGCACAGTCTTCTGCTGGGAAGGACAACAAAGGTCGTCCACTTTGCTACTGAGAATGAGGTGGAAGATGTTAACTACATAGGTGGTTCTGGTTTTCAGGGTCAGCGATTCGGATACAACACCAATCGAAACTATGGTCACCAAGGAGGGTACCAATCCCCAGCACCCAAAACTCCTGAGAGTAAGATTGAGGCTATGCTTGAACACCTGGTTCAAGGGCAGGAGAAGATGACGGTCACCTTCAATGGTAAGATGGATGATTTGTACACCGATTTGAGTGGAAGGATCGAAGCTCTAAAGACGAGCCACAGGATGCTGGAGACGCAAGTAGCTCAGACTGCAGCAAATTCCAAAGGAAAAGCGGTTCAGTCACACAATGCACACGTCAATGCCATCAGCTCATGTGCAGAAAATGTCGATGAAGTTCCTGAAATCGCACAAGCATCGATCGATACTCCCCAGTATCGATCGATACCAGCCCAGACGTCTGCTAGAATGGATTCAATCACCCGTGTATCGATCGATACCCCATTGGTATCGGTCGATACTAAGGTGATTTCTGAGGAGACAACAGAGAGTTCTACTGTGGTGCCTAAGGTCGTTGCAGAACGAGTGTATGTAACCAGGATGCCTTATCCTATGATTCCTAAGCTGACAAGGGAGGAATGGGAGATTGCTAAACTACAGTATATGCTGGATAACCCGAACGTGGAGCTTCTTTCTGATGAAGATGTACTTGTCAGGAACGATTCAAATCGCATGGCATCGATCGATACCCTACCTGGTGTCGATCGATACCCCTCGCAGAACGGACCAGAAGATATGAAAACACCTGAGGTGATCGGAGAAAGAGTTCGCAATTCACTACAACCGCGGAAATTGACACAGAGGGAAGATCCAGGGAAATTTGTAGTTCCATGCTCTATCTCTGGAGTTGAGTTCAAAGAGTCTCTTGTCGACTCAGGGGCTAGTGTCAATGTCATCTCAAGGGCAATTGCAGAGCGGTTAGGAGCTGATATTCGATCACCAGAGGCATCTATCACATTCGCGAACAACTCCACCTCGCTTCCACACGGTACTATCCATGGTTTGCTGGTCAAAGTAGGAAACTGTCTAGTTCCTACTAATTTTCAGGTTGTAGAGATGGGTGCAATATCTCGTATGCCTATCCTTTTGGGACGACCGTTCATGGCTACTGCAGGCGCGATCATAGACACACCTAATAAGAGAATCTCTTTCTCTTACATTGACAGAGGGGTCTATTATGGTGTCATTCCCCCTAGGAGTGCTCCCACACATGTGTCTAGCATCGAGGTTGTCACAGGAGAGTCGCTAGCGATTAATATTTTGGAAGAGCCTCCTGATGAGCCTACTGTCGCAGATGTTCCAGGTGAACCGCCCAGCACCCCCAAAGAAGTTGCCAAGAAAACTAAGGCAACAAAGAAGAAGGGCAAGAGCAACAAAGTTGAGAATCCCCATGTCACTTTGATACCTCAGAAGTGTAATGGAGATTCGATTGAATATAAGGTCAAATGCAAAGGAGCCTTGAAACCATTCTCCAAGGCCAGAGTCCTTCTTACTTCTGAGCTGAAAGAGAAAGGGCAGGAGTTTGTGGACAGCATGCTAAGCAGAACTTTGAAGCTAGTAATGTCAAGTGATGGAGCCTGTTTTGGTGCAAGCTCTCACTCTTATCCAGCCTGAAGGGCGTTACAGTCAAGCTATTGACGTTAAACGAGCGCTTGGTGGGAGGCAACCCACTTGTGAGTCTGTTTTTGATTCGTTTTTATTTTTATTTTCGTTTGTTTTGAGTCTGTGTCAGGATGAACAAGGAGCAACTCGAAATCGCCTAAGCATCGATCGATACCCCTATGGTATCGATCGACACCAATCACGGATGAAAATTCACAAAGTCGATTTAAGCATGGTATCGATCGATACCATGCCGTGTGTCGATCGACACCGACTGTTCCAGAACGGTAATTTCTTGTTTCTCTTCGTTCTATCCTTTTTCTTTGTTTCTTTCACTGACTCTAGGCTAGATAACACTGAGGACAGTGTTGTTCAAGTCTGGGGGAGGTGTCTGCTGACATTGTTTTTGTTTTTCTTAGAGTCAGTCGTTTTATCGAGTCAAAACTGTTTTATTGAGTCAAAATTTGTTGGAGATGATGATCCTGTGCTTGAACCTATTGATTTGATTTTGTTTTTGAGTGCACAGTGTTACAGGATCAGTTCTAGATCGACTAATGAAAAATCCAAAGGCTGACCAGTTGACTAGAAAACATCCATGTCTCCAGTAGAGTTCTTCTGAAGCCTGAGCCAAATTTTTGCACTTCATCAATGTGGTTAGTGTTCATAGAGCTTGATTCATCATTCATATCTGATAAAGGAACCCGTGTGTTTAGAATTATGGTATCTCTCTCCCCTGAAATAAGTTGATAGATTAAGAGCATAAAAGATTGAAATGATTTTCTTCTGAGTAGAGGGTTAGGAAAATTTCCAGCGATCCCATTATTCTACTTAAGAGGGGATGATCACACAAAGGATTGGAAGCGAGGCTAGGATTTTCCTATGATGCCATTATTCGCCTACATCCTTTGATACATTGAGAGGGAAGAACCGGGGATTTGGTGGCAAACACCATCAGTACTCGCGTCTCATACCTTGATATGTATATGCAAAGCTGAAAAGAAAAGAAAAAAATAATAATAAGAAGATAATAAGAAATAAGTCTGGGGGAGAGAAATTGATACAAAAAGTGTGAAAAAGGGTGGTTCCTTTGTCATGATATTGTCTGGTAAAGAGTCTAGAAGGTTCTTGAATATTAGTTGCAGCGATGAAACTGGCGATGAAGGTTTTACTTGAACAATGCTGTGGGATAATGGGTGGAGTCTGGAAAAGCTGCGAATGTCTACGGAGAAGTACATGGTGGTTAGATCAAAAGCTGGTTTGGTGACATTTGGGTACTTGGAAAAAAGGTCATTTCGATGGTTCATGAACAGGTGAGTCTCCGCGTTTTCAAACCTCTTTCTCTGTTTAGTCTTTTATTTGCTTGAGGGCAAGCAAAAGGCTAAGTCTGGGGGAGTTGATATATCATGGTTTTTACCCCATTTAGGCCATGATATAAGTCCTTTTTATAGAGTCTTTATAGTATTTTGGAGTCTTTTTAGAGTCTTTTACAGGTCATAGCACGTTTGGAGGATTATTGGAAGTATTGGAGCTTTCTGGAGCAGTTTGTAGCAGAGCTAAAGATCGTGTCGCTGAGAACCTGAATTCACGTCGAGCATCGATCGATACCCCTTGGTATCGATCGACACTCAGCGCAGCAAGACACGACCCGCGAGTTTTCCAAGACTTGAGGAATTGCAAAAGTGCCCAGAAGTCTTTGATAATTACAAGAAGACCCCAAATCGTGATTTAGGTTATAAATAGGATTTTACAGCCATTGTTTAGGCTAGGTCTTTTTATGCTTTTATTTTCTGAGTTTGATTTTACTTTGGTTTTAGAGAGACAAGTCTGAATCTCCCTTCGTCCGAGATCAGATCTCTAAACCCTTCTTTCTATTCTATTGATGATTTATTCAAACATGTCTTTTGATTCAATTGCCATGTCTGAGTAGATCCACTTTAGGTTTAGGGTTTTCTCATAAAGGATTTCTTTGAATGCTAGGTTAATTATCTGTTTAGGATTCACCATCTGAATTAGTTCTTCACCTTAGGTTGTGTTCATAGCTAATTCTAGGTTGACGAATCTGGAACTTAGATCTTAGGATAATTGATTAGGCACGAGAGTGCGATTAATTACCTGATAGAACCTAGGTGAGCAAATTGATTATTCGCAAAGAGATTTGGTTTAATTGATTTGTGAACATATCAAACCTGATATTAAAGCTGATTTAGAATTTAGGATTCGCAAAGAGATTTGGAATTCCTAGGATTTAGATTTAGATAGTTTTCGCAACGAGAGTTGGTTAGCTATATTTTAGTGATTTGAGTTCAAGAACTGCGCTAAATCTGAATCCTGTTAGTTAGTTAGTCTGCATTCACTGATTTCCTGAGAAAAACCCTGAGCCTATATTTCTCAATTGATTTACAACTCCTTTAATTTCTGCACTGCTTTTAATTACAACTGTTTGGCTTAGCGTAATTCGACACTATAGAATCTATTGTGCGTTTCTGTGAGTCTTCTGTGGTTCGACCCCTAGCTATACTATTACAACTGCTTTAGTACTTTAGGGTATTAAATTGAGCATATCAAATGCTAGGTTAAATATCTTTTAGGATTCACCATCTGAATTATAGTTCTTCGCTTAGGTTGTGTTCATATCTTGTTCTAGATTAGCTACCTAGAATATAAATCTTAGGATAATTGATTAGGTACGAGAGTGCAATTAATTACCTGATAGAACCTAGGTGAGCAAATTGATTATTCGCAAAGAGATTTGGTTTAATTGATTTGTGAACATATCAAACCTGTTGTTAAAGCTGATTTAGACTTTAGGATTCGCAAAGAGATTTGGAATTCCTAGGATTTAGATTTAGATAGTTTTCGCAACGAGAGTTGGTTAGCTATATTTTAGTGATTTGAGTTCAAGAACTGCGCTAAATCTGAATCCTGTTAGTTAGTTAGTCTGCATTCACTGATTTCCTGAGAAAAACCCTGAGCCTATATTTCCCAATTGATTTACATCTCGTTTAATTTCTGCACTGTTTTTAATTACATCTATCTGGCTTAGCGTAATTCGACACTTCATAATTTATTGTGTGATCTCTGTGAGTCTTTGTGGTTCGACCCCTACACTTACTACAACAACTGCTTTAGTATCTTAGGGTATTAAATTGAGCATATCAATTTTGGCGCCGTTGCCGGGGACTCAATTTCGCCATTAGATTTTAGTTTAGAATTTCGACTAAGTTCGTCGGTATCGATCGATACTCACTAGTATCGGTCGATACTCCGGCGACTTCTTTTCTGGTATCGATCGACACCACTTGGTATCGATCGATACTCAACGTATTTTTCTGGTTACTTACGTGCTTTGCCTAGTGTTTTCCTTGCAGGTGTATGCCTGTTCGTGAAACCAGGAGCAACAAGAGCACTCAGCTAGTTGGACTATCACTGGAACAGCTAGCGCTTGTGGAACGCACAAACAGAAAGACCAAGCAAACATCAGGGATGAACAACCCAGTGGATTTAAGAGCTGATGAAGCTGGAATTCTGAGAGACCAAGAGGGTCATGTGTGTAATGAGAGAGGGCAATGACTTGATGAAGCTGGAAACATCGTTGTCCCTGCTCCTGTTATTGAGATTGTTGTGCCAGCTGGGCGCGGCAACGTTGGCAATGCTGCAGGTGTTCGAGCTCAGACAATTGGTGAGTACAACAGGCCAGAGCAGTTTTTCGCCAATCGGTCAGCGATTCGTCCTCCTGCTTATGAGAGGAATGACTTCGAGCTGAAACCTGCTTACTACACTCTAGTAGGACAGCATCTCTTCCATGGTCTTCCTCATGAACATCCAATGGACCATGTAGAGAAATTCGAGGACTTGGTCACTAGCATCAAGAGCAATGGAGTGTCCTACGACTATCTCTTCTGCAAGCTCTTCCCCTACTCTCTGGGTGGAGAAGCTACTTACTGGCTGAGGCAGCTATCTCCTGGATCGCTAACTAATTGGGAGGACACCAAGAGAGCCTTCCTGATTAACTTCTATGATGACGGGCGATCTGAAGATCTGAGAAATAAGATATCCACTTTTTCTCAAGGACCTACTGAGGCGTTCAAGGCTGCTTGGACAAGATTCAGATCGTATCAGAGAGATTGTCCACATCATGGATACTCTGATGTGCAGCTGCTGGGTATCTTCTTCAGAGGAGTAGATTGGAGATATCAGATGGGTCTGGACTCTTCGAGCAATGGTAATTTCAACACCAGATATCATGAGGATGCTATTGTGTTGATTGAGAACTTTGCATCTAGTAGTAGCACCAAGAGCGCAGACTTCGAGCGCAAGAAGCTGGCTGGTAACATGGATGGGTCACAGATCGATGAAGTGAAAGCTCAGCTGGATTCTATGCACAGTCTTCTGCTGGGAAGGACAACAAAGGCCGTCCACTTTGCTACTGAGAATGAGGTGGAAGATGTTAACTACATAGGTGGTTCTGGTTTTCAGGGTCAGCGATTCGGATACAACTCCAATCGAAACTTCACCAACAATGCTCAGCAAGGAGGGTACCAATCCCCACCATCCAAAGCTCCTGAGAGTAAGATTGAGGCTATGCTTGAACACCTGGTTCAAGGGCAGGAGAAGATGACAGCCACCTTCAATGGTAAGATGGACACCATGTACACCGATTTGAGTGGAAGGATCGAGGCACTAAATACGAGTCACAGGATGCTGGAAACTCAAGTAGCTCAGACTGCAGCAAATTCCAAGGGAAAATCGGTTCATGCACACGTCAATGCGATCTCCTCAAGTGCAGAGAATTACGAAGAGGATTCTGAAATCGCCAGAGCATCGATCGATACCCCCAGGTGTCGATCGATGCCGGTTACAATTCTGAAACGGGACACTTCCAAAACCCGTGTATCGATCGATACCCCACTGGTATCGGTCGATACCAAGGCAATTTCTGAGGAGACACATGATATTTCGACCAAGGAGCCTCAAGTAGCAGCAGCACGGTTCAGTATCGCCCAATTTTGGGAAGACTATGAAACGAAGTGTCAGGCAGCGATAGCTAAGGAACGAGCTGAGAGAAGAGCTCGCAAGCCCAAGAAGGAGAATCCTGTACCTAAACACCTCAGAGATCCCATCTCTCCAAAGCAGCTGCGTGGCTTTGAGAAGATGGTAAGAAGGATTTCCCCTGATTCAACCTTTGAAGAAGCCCTAGAGTGCCGTCCTCTGCTAAGTCACTTCAAGGATTGCAGAGAAACTGAGGAAGAGATTAAGGCACTCTTCATTAAGGCTAGAGGTCCACCTCCACTGAGACAGTTGACCCCAAGGGAGGATCCAGGGAAATTTGTAGTTCCATGCTCTATCTCTGGAGTTGAGTTCAAAGAGTCTCTTGTCGACTCAGGGGCTAGTGTCAATGTCATCTCAAGGGCAATTGCAGAGCGGTTAGGAGCTGATATTCGATCACCAGAGGCATCTATCACATTCGCGAACAACTCCACCTCGCTTCCACACGGTACTATCCATGGTTTGCTGGTCAAAGTAGGAGACTGTCTAGTTCCTACTAATTTTCAGGTTGTAGAGATGGGTGCAATATCTCGTATGCCTATCCTTTTGGGACGACCGTTCATGGCTACTGCAGGCGCGATCATAGACACACCTAATAAGAGAATCTCTTTCTCTTACATTGACAGAGGGGTCTATTATGGTGTCATTCCCCCTAGGAGTGCTCCCACACATGTGTCTAGCATCGAAGTTGTCACAGGAGAGTCGCTAGCGATCGATATTTTGGAAGAGCCTCCTGATGAGCCTACTGTCGCAGATGTTCCAGGTGAACCGCCCAGCACCCCCAAAGAAGTTGCCAAGAAAACTAAGGCAACAAAGAAGAATGCCAAGAGCAACAAAGTTGAGAATCCCCATGTCACTTTGATACCTCAGAAGTGTAATGGAGATTCGATTGAGTACAAGGTCAAATGCAAAGGAGCCTTGAAGCCATTCTCTAAGGCAAGAGTCCTTCTTACTTCTGAGCTGAAAGAGAAAGGGCAGGAGTTTGTGGACAGCATGCTAAGCAGAACTTTGAAGCTAGTAATGTCAAGTGATGGAGCCTGTTTTGGTGCAAGCTCTCACTCTTATCCAGCCTGAAGGGCGTTACAGTCAAGCTATTGACGTTAAACGAGCGCTTGGTGGGAGGCAACCCACTTGTGAGTCTGTTTTTGATTCGTTTTTATTTTTATTTTCGTTTGTTTTGAGTCTGTGTCAGGATGAACAAGGAGCAACTCGAAATCACCTAAGCATCGATCGATACCCCTATGGTATCGATCGACACCAATCGCGGATGAAAATTCACAAAGTCGATCTAAGCATGGTATCGATCGATACCATGCCGTGTGTCGATCGACACCGACTGTTCCAGAACGGTAATTTCTTGTTTCTCTTCGTTCTATCCTTTTTCTTTGTTTCTTTCACTGACTCTAGGCTAGATAACACTGAGGGCAGTGTTGTTCAAGTCTGGGGGAGGTGTCTGCTGACATTGTTTTCGTTTTTCTTAGAGTCAGTCGTTTTATCGAGTCAAAACTGTTTTATTGAGTCAAAATTTGTTGGAGATGATGATCCTGTGCTTGAACCTATTGATTTGATTTTGTTTTTGAGTGCACAGTGTTACAGGATCAGTTCTAGATCGACTAATGAAAAATCCAAAGGCTGACCAGTTGACTAGAAAACATCCATGTCTCCAGCAGAGTTCTTCTGAAGCCTGAGCCAAATTTTTGCACTTCATCAATGTGGTTAGTGTTCATAGAGCTTGATTCATCATTCATATCTGATAAAGGAACCCGTGTGTTTAAAATTATGGTATCTCTCTCCCCTGAAATAAGTTGATAGATTAAGAGCATAAAAGATTGAAATGATTTTCTTCTGAGTAGAGGGTTAGGAAAATTTCCAGCGATCCCATTATTCTACTTAAGAGGGGATGATCACACAAAGGATTGGAAGCGAGGCTAGGATTTTCCTATGATGCCATTATTCGCCTACATCCTTTGATACATAGAGAGGGAAGAACCGGGGATTTGGTGGCAAACACCATCAATACTCGCGTCTCCTACCTTGATATGTATATGCTAAGCTGAAAATAATAAAAATAATAAGAACATAATAAGTGATAAGTCTGGGGGAGAGAAATTGATACAAAGAAGTGTGAAAAATGGTGGTTCCTTTGTCAAGATATTGTCTGGTAAAGAGTCTAGAAGGTTCTTAAATATTAGCTGCAGAGATGAAACTGGCGATGAGGGCTTTACTTGAACAATGCTGTGGGATTTTGTGTGGAGTCTGGAAAAGCTGCAAATGTCTACGGAGAAGTACATGGTGGTTAGATCGAAAGCTGATCAGGTGACATTTGGGTACTTGGGAAAAGAGTCTTTTCGATGGTTCAGGAACAGGTGAGTCTCTACGTTTTCAAACCTCTTTTTCTGGTTTAGTCTTCTATTTGCTTGAGGGCAAGCAAAAGGCTAAGTCTGGGGGAGTTGATATATCATGGTTTTTACCCTATTTAGGCCATGATATAAGTCCTTTTATAGAGCCTTTTCTTGTGTTTTGGAGTCTTTTAGAGTCTTTCACAGGTTATAGCACGTCTGGAGCTTAATTGGAATTATTGGAGCTTTTCTGGAGCATTCTGGAGCGAGACTGAAGTCTGATGACTAAGAGCCCGATCTGAGCACCGAGCATCGATCGATACCCCCTGGTATCGATCGACACTCATCGAGATTTCATGGGCCGCGACTAATTATGAAGTCTTGGAGAATTGCAAAAGCACCCAGAAGACTTTGATAATTACAAGAAGACCCCAAATCGTGATTTAGGTTATAAATAGGATTTTACAGCCATTGTTTAGGCTATGCTTTTATTTTCTGTGTTTGATTTTACTTTGGTTTTAGAGAGACAAGTCTGAATCTCCCTTCGTCCGAGATCAGATCTCTAAACCCTTCTTTCTATTCTATTGATGATTTATTCAAACATGTTGATTGTTTCATTCTCCATGTCTGAGTAGATCCACCTTAGGTTTAGGGTTTTCTCATAAGGGTTTTCTTTGAATGCTAGGTTAAATATCTTTTAGGATTCACCATCTGAATTATAGTTCTTCGCTTAGGTTGTGTTCATATCTTGTTCTAGATTAGCTACCTAGAATATAAATCTTAGGATAATTGATTAGGTACGAGAGTGCAATTAATTACCTGATAGAACCTAGGTGAGCAAATTGATTATTCGCAAAGAGATTTGGTTTAATTGATTTGTGAACATATCAAACCTGTTGTTAAAGCTGATTTAGACTTTAGGATTCGCAAAGAGATTTGGAATTCCTAGGATTTAGATTTAGATAGTTTTCGCAACGAGAGTTGGTTAGCTATATTTTAGTGATTTGAGTTCAAGAACTGCGCTAAATCTGAATCCTGTTAGTTAGTTAGTCTGCATTCACTGATTTCCTGAGAAAAACCCTGAGCCTATATTTCCCAATTGATTTACATCTCGTTTAATTTCTGCACTGTTTTTAATTACATCTATCTGGCTTAGCGTAATTCGACACTTCATAATTTATTGTGTGATCTCTGTGAGTCTTTGTGGTTCGACCCCTACACTTACTACAACAACTGCTTTAGTATCTTAGGGTATTAAATTGAGCATATCAGAGACGACTATTCTTTGGAGGTTAAAGGAATAGGTTCCATCAATATAAAAGCATGTGCTGGCACGGTAAAGACATTGACGAATGTCATGTATATTCCTAAGCTGAAGAGAAATCTAATATCTACAAGTACATTGGATAAGTTTGGGTTTGATCATGCTGGAGGCAAAGGAAAAACAAGGTTCTATAAGAATGGGAAGATGGGTCTTCAAGGCACTCTGTGTGGTTCTTTGTATTTGCTTGATGGAGAGACTGTGGTAGGACATTCAAACATATGTGTTACCAGGACACCAGCCAAAGACGAGACGGCTTTATGGCATAGAAGGTTGGGACACATGAGCATGAAGAATCTGATGATCTTGGTAAAAAGGGGCATCATTGACAAGAGAAGGATTGGGGAGATGGATTTTTGTGAGAGTTGTGTAATGGGGAAGACCAAGAGACTGAGCTTCAACATTGGGAAACACAATTCAGGTGAAGCGCTGAGATATGTTCACTCAGATCTTTGGGGATCTCCATCGGTTACTCCAAGTATCTCTGGTAAGCAGTATTTCCTGTCTATCATTGATGATTACACTAGAAAGGTGTGAGTTTTCTTCTTGTCTGTTAAGAGTGAAGCTTTCACAAAGTTCTGTGAATGAAAGAAACTGGTTGAGAATCAGGTAAACAAGAAAGTGAAATGTTTGAGAACTGATAATGGGTTGGAGTTTGTGAACAAAGACTTCGACGGGTTTTGCAAGCAGCATGGGATTGAGAGGCACATGACTTGTGCATATACTCCACAGCAAAATGGAGTTGCAGAACACATAAACCGAACAATAATGGAAAATGTGCATTGTATATTGGATGAAAGTGGCTTAGGTGAAGAATTCTGGGTTGAGGCGGTTAGCACAGCTGTGTACCAAATTAATAGAAGCCCATCATCGGCCTTAAATGGCAGTATTCCTGAGGAACTTTGGCTGGGAAGAAAGCCGGGTTATGGACACATGAGAAGATTTGGGTCATTGGTCTATGTTCATGTAGATCAAGGGAAGTTAAGACCAAGAGTTATGAAGGGAATTTTCATAAGCTATCCGGAAGGAGTTAAAGGGTACAAGGTATGGCTCCTGGATGAATCAAGATGTGTGATTAGCAGGAATGTAGTCTTTGTGGAAGATACAGTATTCAAAGACTTGAGGAATAAAGTCTCTGTGGAAGAGACTGCGTAGAGGAGCCCGACCTCTGAGAGAGTATCGATCGATACCATCCCGAGTATCGATCGACACGGACAAGTGTCGATCGATGACAAGTATCGATCGATGCCATCCCGAGTATCGATCGACACGGACAAGTATCGATCGATACCATACCGAGTATCGATCGACACCGAGGAGGAGCAGATGCAACAACTTCTGTTACTGAAGACAATGGGCAAGTTGGATTTTCAGGTGGAGCTGTTGGAGATCAGGAAACTGATGAAGTACCTTTAGAAGATTGGGAGTTAGCTCGAAACAGGTCTAAACGAGCAACAAGGCGACCTGAACATCTTGGTGATTATGATTTAACGAGTTTTGCCTTAATCGCTGCTGTCGAGATGAGTTCTGACGAACCTAGGGACTATCAGGAAGCTGTTGAAAGCAGGGATAAAACTTTCTGGAATGGAGGTATGGATTAAGAGATGAGTTCTCTGGATAAGAACAAGACCTGGAGGTTGGTTAAAAGACCAAAAGGTAGAAAATTGATTGGTTGCAAATGGGTTTACACGTTGAAGCCGGGTATCCCAGGGGTAGAAGAACCGAGATATAAAGCTAGATTGGTAGCCAAGGGTTATTCTCAGAAAGAAGGTATTGACTATCAAGAAGTGTTTGCTCCGGTTGTGAAGCATGTTTCTATCAGGTTTCTTCTATCGGTTACAGCAAATATGGATCTGGAATTGGAGCAGCTTGATGTTAAGACTGCGTTTCTTCATGGTTTACTTGAAGAGGAGATCTATATGGAGCAGCCTTAAGGTTTTGTGGTTAAAGGAAAAGAGGACCACGTTTGCTTGTTGGAAAAGGCATTGTATGGACTTAAGCAAGCTCCAAGGCAATGGAACAAGTGCTTTGATCAATTTGTGATTGTGAAAGATTTGTTGAGCAGTAGATTTGAGATGAAAGATCTAGGAGCTGCAAGAAGGATTCTTGGGATGGATATTGCGAGGGATCGTGGAGGTGGAGTTCTCACATTGTCTCAATCTGGTTAGATCAAGAAGAGTCTGCATGTATTCAATATGGATGAAGCTAGATCAGTTTCTACACCTATCGGTTCGCACTTCAAGTTGTCTGCTGTGAAAGATGATGAAGCAGAGACAATCTTGGATGATATTCCATACTCAAATGCTATTGGGAGTATCATGTATGCGATGTTAGGAACTAGGTGTGATCTCGAGTATGCGGTTGGCTTGGTTAGTAGGTTCATGAGTAAGCCAAGCATGATACATTGGACTGCTGTGAAGTGGGTGCTAAGGTATTTGAAAGGTGCTCAGGATCGAAAGATTGTGTACAGGTTGACAAAGGTACTTCATGTGGAGAAGTTTGAGAAGGCTTTGAGTTTTCTCAACTTAGAAGAGCACTAAGGTGATGGACTGTCTGGAGCGGCACATGAATGCAAAGATGAAGAAGTTATACTCGGAAATGATTGTCATCAAGGTGGAGTTTGTTGGGCTTTGGTGATGGAAAATCATGAGTATTAACTAGGCCCGCGACTTGGGTTAGTCAATTAGGAATGTGTTTTTCCTATTGGGCTTTGGTTTAGGTTTAAACCGTCTTAACTTTGTAATTGCCCTAGTCTATATAAAGACAGACATGTGTGAGAGTTTTTTTGTATCCTAGAAATTCTAGAGAGAAACTAGAGAAATCTTTCTTGTTCCTAGAGAGATTGTGAAAAACCCTAATGTTTTGTAATCTGTGGTGATAATGGATTATTGGAAAGCTCCAGGCCGAGACGTAGGATCACATAGCGTAATCTGAACTCGTTAATTCTCTGTATCTTTTATATATTGCTCAAATTCCATAATTATCTAAAGATAGGGATTAAATCTCAACACTACCAAATAAATTGAAAAAACCATTCGAAGTTGCACAATCCAAAGTCAATAATCTTAAGTAATACACATTTGATCCGTCGAGGCACAAGAATATTAGTCTCACGTTATAGCAAGCATTTGAAGTTTATATAAAAGAAAGTAATATCACACTTTTCACAATAGTAATGATTGGTTCTCAATATTATCTCCGTTGTTCCTTTTTATCTGTTAATTGGTTCTCATCGATTTGCCAATGGTTTAATGATCGAAGACCTGATAAACTCATGCATTTCACATGTTCATTTCTTCCATTCTTTATGTTCCTTTTTGTCTACCAAATCTGTCTATATTGGTTCGTTGGTTTCTTAAATGAGTTTGGGAATATGAAAGTTGTGAGGATATTTAACCCAAAAAACAAAAAACAAAAAGTTGTGAGGAAAACTCTGAAAAATGTTTAGCGTTCTATCTTGGCTTTTGAGAACCATGTAATTAGTATTATTCATATTGTATCTCATGTCTATTTCTATTGGGTGAAAAAACAAAAATATGAAGAAGGGAATCCCATTAAACTTTGTGTTTATTTGCATTAATTAGCTAATAGTTGTGTGTGTCACTGCTGGTCTTTAAAATGAAGATTGTCACACTCATTCAAATACTTACTTCTAAGTACTACATAATGATATACAATTTTTTTTTTCAACTTTAAAGACGAGAACGTACAATCTCGCTTATAGAAAATCTTCTAAAGTTTTCTTCAATGTATTTTATTAATACATATAGAAAATCTCCTATATATATCAAAAATTTTAAATTGATAACAAAAAATTAGTATGATTTTGCATTTTAATCAAGAATTAAAATATATTATAAATATTTTATTCATCCCATCCGCCTGTAGGGCTGCCTAAACCCTAGTATACATAAAGGAAAAGATCATTCATATATTTTGGTTTATAAGATATTAAAATTAAATCCACCAACAATAAAGCAAAGGTTCAAAAGATAATTAAAAAGAAAAATTATAATCATTATAAACCCTGTATAAAATACAAGTCTAGATCATAAGGTAGGAAAAATGCTCATTTAATGTTGACTTTATAAATTTTATGAGAAAGTCAACATTAACTAAAAAAACAGAGACGTTAACGTTGACTTTTTATGAGTCCAATCTTGCGAAGTCAAAGTAAATTTGAGGAATTAATTTGCCAATTTAAAAATTGGAGAATTAATTTACAAAATTACAAAACTTGAGGAATTAAATTATCATCTCTAAAATATAGTATGATTTTAATAAAAATTAATCTTCATTTTAATAAGATACACATAAATTATTATGATTTATTTATAATAATTTTCAAAATTGTCATGTAACATTTTAAACAATTTAATTTGATAAAAATCAAAACAACTATATACAAATATATATAAAATTAACCAATAATTTTTTATAGTTACATAAAGTTTTTTTTGTAATTTACATTATTAATAAAGTAATCTTAGTTGATTATCTATTGTTCATGTGTGAAAACTTAAATTTATTGGATATTACCACATACGTTTATAGATGTATATAGTCATGTCCAATCCGTAGAGAAAACAAGATCGCCAAGGACTACCGATTTTTGTAAAAAATTTATGGGCCATATTTTGAGTCACGTACGTTTGTTAAATTATATTCTAAAACTCTACTTATCCCTTTTTGTTATGTAATTTTTTTTCTTTTTCTTTTTTTATCAATTGTTTTAAAAATAGATTGGAAATAATCTTTAACAATTATGTGTATATTTTTTAAATTAAGATCATTTAATTTCTCAAGTTTTACAATTTTGTTGATTAATTTTCCAACTTTTAGGTTGGCAAATTAATTCATCAAGTTTATGCTGATTTTGTAAAATTGAGCTCATAAAAAATCAACGCTAATGTCTCCGTTTTTTTAGTTAACACTGACTTTTCTCATACCTAAATTTACGAAATCAGCATTAATTTGAAGATTTAAATTCCGCATTCAATAGTTGAAGAATAAATCTGCCAATTGAAAATATTTGGGGAATTAAATGACTATTTTCCCTCATAAATTTTTATGTTATTTATTTTTACCGGTGATTTAATTTTGTTTTTTTATTTTTAGTTTTTTGAGAGGTTATAAAATATCTTATAATATAAAATAAAATGTTTCAAAGTTAGTAATATGCATGATCGCGACACGTGTTAAGTTAATCGATTAGACTTCGATATGTGTTTAATAAATTTTCAATTATATTTTAACACGTAAAATTAATAATAAGAGTAAAATTTATAATTGATTCCTAATCTTAAAAGTTAAAAAAATAGTAGTAATGTTTAGATTAATGAAATTAAACAAAAAATATAAATAAAAATCAAAGTTTTTTTAAATAGGAAAAACCATATTTCAGGTTATAATAAGAAAATTAAAAGCCAAAAAAATTAATAAAAAAAAGAAAAACCATATTTTAGTTTAGAATAAGGAAATCTTCTTATTATATAAAACTGAATGTTTCAAAAGTGTTAATTCACCTGATCGCAGCACGTGTCAAGTCAAAGTTGGAAAATTTTAAAATATATTAATAAAAAAACTTAAAAAATCTGAAAATTTAATAACCGATTCATAATCTTAAAAGATAAAGTTACTAAAAAATTAATTTTTTAAAAAATTAATAGAAAAAGAAGAAAAAAACATTCCTTAGTTTTTCTATTTAGGTTAAGGAAATTAATCATAAAAAGAAAAGAATTTTAATTTCTCACTTCTATATAAACCATAATTTGGTAGTATGTCAATTATACACCAAAAAATTAAAATTTCAATAATCGTATCCAAAACTTTTTATTGCAGCTTTTCACCAAATTTTTCTTTCAAAGTATATATTTATTTTATCTTAAACTTTTTTCATAATTTATGTATTATATATTTTCACGGGTGATCTAATTTTGTTTTATATTTTTTGTGTTTAATTTTTGTTTCATGGGTTATAAAATATTAATTTACAAACCCGCATATATGCGGGTACTTATCTAGTAAAAATATAATTTTATATACATATATATATATAATAGACATATATATATATGGGCAATTCTACAAAATATCACAAAAAAACTTAAAGTTCAATAATTTAGCACCCGAGGGTGAAAATCCAAAAATTAGCATTCATTAAAAGGGAAAAAGACTAAACTATCCTCTATTATACTCTAAAATCAATCATTGATAACCCAAACAAAAAAAAATTGAAGATACTGATTCTCCTAGTTCACATTGACCGGTTCAGATAAAAATCCTTAACCGAGTTTTTGGATCGGTGGTTATCCCCATCAAATCACGTCACGTCTTCATCACCGGCGGATCTAGCGGCATAGGTCTTGCTCTCGCCCAACGCGCCGCTTCCGAGGGTCCTCGCGTCTCCATCCTCGCCCGATCCGCCGGAAAGCTCGAGGAGGCCAAACAATCCATCAAGCTCGCCACTGGTGTCGAAGTCGCCACGTTTTCCGCCGACGTTCGCGATTATGATGCCGTGTCGAAGGCTATTGACGAATCGGGGCCGATCGATGTGTTGATTGTGAATCAAGACGTGTTTGTGACGAAGGAGCTGGATAAGCATAGTTCGGAGGATGTCAAGTTCACGATTGACGTCGATCTCGTGGGAAGCTTCAAAGTGATTAAGGCCGCTTTGCCCGCCATGAAAGCAAGGAAAGGCCGTGGACCTGCCTCCATCACTCTCGTCTCATCTCAGGCCGGTCAGGTTCATCTCTCTAATTTCCCGACATACCTTAATTGGTCTATAAAATCATGCTCACGTAACTTAATTGGAAATTGTCAATCTAGCTTTTTCCAACTGGAACATGTTCATGAACCCATCGCTATCAATGTTCACAACATGTGACCCTGGACCTTAGATCATAACTTTTGGATCATACCTTCCTATTTAGGGAGACATCAATAAATATGTAGGTATCTATCATAAAACGTATATGAATTATGACTTGATCGTATAAACATTTACGAAGCATTAAAACGAATATAAAACATTTTATATCACAGTTTTAGGAAGCTATTCAAACGTGTTTTAGGAAGCTATTCAAACTGCAACATTCAAAATTACAATAATGATCTCGTGATTAGTTTGATAATAAAAGTTTACTCCTATTATTTATTTTCACTGCATAGGGAAAGGACGTTCATTGCTCTTTCTATCTACCTCTAGCTGTCTCATGTTTAATTATTTCGTGTTTTGGATCACATGAATTAACTTATTTACTGTGAGCATATGTTCTCTTCATGGATTTGAGTGTCTCACTTGAGAGTAAGCGTTATTCTTCTTTTATTAGATGATTTCAAGAAGCCCTTCCTAAAACATTATTTTCTGTTGATTTCCATGCGTAAATGAAGCATCAGAACAAATGTGTTGTTGTTTTGTCTATACAAAGAAATAAAGAAAGATTCAAATGATGAAAACTGATCATTTCTTGAAAATGAAACGTATTTAGGAACATATATAACGTATTTCGGAAAGTCTTTCGAAATGAACAAAAACAGAAAACTATATAAAAAACGATATTTCCTGTTGATTTCCATGCGTAAATGAAGCATCAGAACAAATGTGTTGTTGTTTTGTCTACACAAAGAAATAAAGAAATATTCAAATGATGAAAACTGATCATTTCTTGAAAATGAAACGTATTTAGGAACATATATAACGTATTTCGGAAAGACTTCCTAAATGAACAAATGATGAAAAATGATCCTTTCTTGAAAATGAAACGTATTTTGGAACATATATAACGTATTTTAGAAAGTCTTCCGAAATGAACAAAAACAGAAAATGATATTTTCTGTTGATTTCCATGCGTAAATGAAGCATCATAACAAATGTGTTGTTGTTTTTTCTACACAAAGAAATAATAAAAAAATTCAAATGATGAAAGCTGATCATTTCTTGAAAATGAAACGTATTTAGGAACATATATAACGTATTTCGGAAAGTCTTCCGAAATGAAACAAAAACAGAAAACTATATAAAAAATGATATTTCCTGTTGATTTCCATGCGTAAATGAAGCATCAAAACAAATGTGTTATTGTTTTGTCTACACAAAGAAATAAAGAAAGATTCAAATGATGAAAACTGATCCTTTCTTGAAAATGAAACGTATTTAGGAACATATATAAAGTATTTCGGAAAGACTTCCTAAATGAACAAATGATGAAAAATGATCATTTTTTGAAAATGAATCGTATTTAAGAACATATATAACGTATTTCGGAAAGACTTCCTAAATGAACAAATGATGAAAACTGATCATTTTTGAAAATGAAACGTATTTAGGAACATATATAACATATTTCGGAAAGTCTTCCGAAATGAACAAAAACAGAAAACGATATTTCATGTTGATTTCCATGCGTAAATGAAGCATCAGAACAAATGTGTTGTTGTTTTGTCTACACAAATAAATAAAGAAAGGTTCAAATGATGAAAACTGATCATTTCTTGAAAATTACTCTCTCTAGATCTAGATAAGACTCTTGATGAATCCCTACACTTTCACATAACTAATAACTATACTCAGGAATTGCTTGTGAAAAATTAATCATTCAAGCTCTATTGGTGAATTTAAAAAACTCAGAACATCTATATCCAGGGTTTGATCAAACAGAGTGATGAGGGAAAAAAAGAGGTTAAGAAAAATCCATAACATTCTCTCGCTCTCTAGAATTTGCCATAAACTTTCACACAACTAGTAACTATATTCAGGAATTGTTTATTGGATATTTGGCCTTTCAAGCTGTAGTGGTAAAGCTTAAATCTTGAATACAGAGTGAGAACATCAACGTAGCCAGTGTCGTTAATCCAGTAATTGATAAAACATTCATTCATAGAGTGATGAAGGGGAAAAGCGATGAACGAAATCACGCACAAAATTACTTCGCTCACTCTAAACCCTAGCGCCGCAACTACACATTTAGGAATGCTTTCCTAAAAAATTAATCGTGTTTAGGATGACTGCATTAAAATATAGAAATGTCTTTACTAAGATTTCTTCCATTAGCCCACTCTGAACATATCCAGAGATCATGCAATTCCATGTCACCGTACCAATGTCGTATATGCATTCATTTGTGAAGCTTTTCAATTTGCAGGACGAGACAAACCTGACACCGACATCACCCACAATCCCAATGGCCATTCCAGCTGAAAGACCAGTCAGACCACAAGCAAGACCAGATGAGAGATGTGCGTATCCATCAAAGAGGTAATAAGACTTAGCCTTGGGGTTAATCCCGATATTGATGATAACAGCAATAATCAATCCGTAAATACCCAAAACTCCAGCCATAAAAACAGGGACAATCGATTTCATCACCAACTCGGGCCTCACCACTCCCATAGAAGCCACACCAACACCACTCTTTGCGGTTCCATAAGCAGCTCCCATACCTATTCATCCAATTAATCATATTTATTATTATTTCCAAAAGATGAACAATCCTTATTGGATGCCCACAAAGATCACTCGAACTATGGTATTGATTGATCAATAATGGGTTCCATAATTTCAAAGAATGCACAAAAAAATCGAATCTCATCTCAGATTTACAGCCAAATAGGAATTGACTAAACTACACAATATATGGTGACTAAAAAGCATTGCTTAATCAGATGTTCCAAAGTCAAATGCAAACATATCCAATAAATCACAAATTCCTTCTTCTTTCTTTTTTCCTGGATGCAGATCAAACCTAAAAGACTCATTTTTTTTCAATCAGACAAACAAGTAGCTAATATCTATCGACCCATCCACAGTTTCTCAAGCAATCATGCAAATCTCAGAAATATTTCCTAGAAACTAAGAAGACGATCAAAACGAAACATTTTGGAAGAACAATTTGAAAAAAAATATATAAAATTGGAAATGACGGAATCAGATGTAAATAGAGAAAATGAATTACAGGAGAAGACGAGTGCGGCTGCAGCGCCGAGGAAACCAAAAAAGGGAACTGTTTCATCGCCGCTGAACGTAGACATGTCGAAACTTGTATCTGGGATCTGAAATCGGGTCGCTGATTGAAATCTGGCGATAGAGAGATGGAGAGATGGGATTGAAATCTGAAATCGGGTCGCTGAATGCAGCGATGATGAAGAAGACGATCTCTGATTTTTTTTTGTATTGAAAACTTTTTTTTTTTAATCTAAACTCATTTTTATCAATATTCAATTGCTCATTAAAGAAATGAGGATATAATGGTCTTTGTGTTTACTAAAAATGCTAAATATGAAACATTTTAGCGCTGGTGCTACTTTGGTCACCAAACTTTATTTTAGTGCTATTTTAATCAATTTCTCTATATATATCTATCTATTACAATTGTATGTTAATATTATTTATTTATAAATTTTTTGTAATAAATTCAAACACTTGAAAATGTACGTGTGTGAATGACATACGAAAGAATGTTAGACACTAAAATTAAAAAAAAAAACAATGAGGAGATATAAGTAATGTTTTCAACAAATTAGATCATATGACAAACATACACCATAGTAGAAACTGGCCATATATATTTTTAATTAAAGAAAATCTAAATAGAAAATAAAAATTGTATTAGGAAAACTAAACATGACTGAATTTTGATTAGTTCACCGAATGAAAACAATAATGAAGATAAAGATAATCATTGAACAAAATGTAAGTAGTATAAAGTAATCTAGTTATTCAAGTAAGGCTAGATTAGGATTAATTTAACAATTGGGAAGATTTTGTTTCGAAAATCCATGTACAGTTTATAATATATTTTAGCTAAAACAGATGTAAAACTATATACAATTTTATCTTAATTTTATAATATCATAAGAACTAATAAAATTAATTATATACGACAACATATGATCTGCAAAAAAGAAAATGCAACATAAATTTTGGTTTATAAGATATAAAAATTAAATCCACCAACAATAAAGCAAAGGTTCAAAAGATAATTAAAAAGAAAAATTAGAATCATTATAAGCCCTGTATAAAATACAAGCCTAGATCATAAGGTAAGGTAAGGTTGTTACTAGGATCAGCGACCTTAGCACGCGCTTCCACTGACAACCTCAACTCTTCTTCTACTACCTCCAAATCACGGTCAAGCCCTAGTCATGCTATCCGGTGACACTCGGATGCTACATCAGCAATCACAGAATCCACAAGATCAAAGAAAACCTGGGACGAAAGCTGCACACGACCAAGAAACATAACGCAAACTCTAGTTTCCACCAGGAAGTTACTTTGAAAAGGAGGAGAAATCTTGTAGCTTTATAAAACGAGAGAGTGGATTCAACAAAAGATTTCCCTATCTTTATCATTTAAATTGGCACCAAGATTCTAGCTGAAATGTTGCTCACAACATTAGTATACCTTCTTCACTACCCCATGCAAGATGAGGCAGCAACGTAAATACCGAGTGAGATTGTCACCCACTGACTCCAATTAATATTTTTGTAACGATGTCAAATGTTGAAACTGTGTTCACTAGCAGATATAACCAGAAACAGCAGATGAATTGATTATTAGATGAGACAGAATGAAGAAAAATAAACCTGAGCATAGGAAGATCTATTATCCTCTGCGCCAGACATTGAGTCCTCTAAACACACGAGATGCCCAGAATGTCTGCCAAAAACCAAAACAAAACGAAAATGAAAACCAGATCGTAAAATGGTGATTACAATTAGAGACTCGATCGCTATCAGGAGCCCTAGAAAAGCGTGTTTCAGAAATCCGAACCGATAATCGAGAGGAGGTCAACAAAGGGCGATCACTATCCAGTAGATTCGAAATCAATATACAGAAAAGCGAAATCGCCGTAGAATCATAAAACTTTACACTCGACGGAGAAACGACCAATCATGGCTTGCCACGGCACCGACGCAGCTGGTTCCGTTAAATGGCAAGCGTTTCTTCTCTTAAGAAATAAAACGACACGCACTCCACGACGGTAGTAGTTTGGGCTAGAAAATATATACAAAGCCCATCTCAGGGCCCATTCAAATCTCGATAGGCTTCTTCTCCTTGGTTTGGCGCACAATATTTATTGTTTTTATTTGGAGATGAGAGGGTAGAAGAAGAAGCAAAGAACGTGAGACACGGAGTCTCTCTTTTCTTCTGTGGTGATATAGTTTTCCGTTAAACTTATATTTATATTTTTTTCAGAGAGGAAAACGAAACTCATTGATAAAGAAAGGTTCCAAAGATGATGAATCTATTATTATTATGAGCAAAAATATTATTGGAGATAAACCTGTAATAATAACAAGTACATATACAAGAAGAAGATCGGAATGTAGTTTTATTCCATAGAGGCAATCAAGCTCGACTCTGTATTTGATGGATGATACAGGATAAAGAGAGTCGGTGCTATTATTAGAAGAGTATAGTACCGACCAAGGCAGAGGTTAAGGAAATGGTGAGATTGTCGTCAATGTCGGTGCTTATGGGGAGTGATTCCACAAATGCCGATGCTATAGAGATGATGAAGAAGCGAAGAATCATAGTCCCCCTGCTATTCTCGATGTAACCAAATGAAGCAAAGTAGTACATATACCCAACAGATGCTAAGAACCCGGCGATTGCCATCCCAATGCTACCAGCTATTGATTTGTTTCTGTTGTAAGGAAACTTCTCTGTTCCGAGCCTCCTCCCCACAATGTCAGCCATGCCTATTAACATGATGCAAGGAAACAAGAGTGCATAAGATTCATCATTCAACGGATTCAAATAAGCCAATACAAAAGTTGCTAATATAATTGTTTCAAACCAAAGCTAACTGTACGTACCATCTCCTGCGCAGAGGTTGCATACCACCGCAATCGCGATTGGGGATGTTTTCCAATAGAAGATACAGGCCGATGTGATTGACAGTGCATAATAAAGCGGTCCCTTAAGTAGTTCCCTGTTGCAGAGAGCAACTATAGACACTTTGTGAAGTGAAAAAAAGCGATACTACACAGAGGAACCAAATCTTGATCGTAGAAACCAAGATTACTTTGAGATGGTTAATTTTGTGATCAACTTTAGGTTATTTTGAGATGCTTAGCGTGGTCGCAAAACGTTGATATAAAAAGCGGAAGCAGAAAACACGAAAACCGAAGAAACCGAACCGTAAGTTAACCCTAAACCGAAATGTATAGTCATCTACGTATTTGTGGAACTACACAGTTCAATGTCTGCTTCTCTTCTTCTCCTTCGAAACCTCTTCTGCTTCTCCTTCTCAGCAAATACAATACTTACAAACCCCTATTTCGCTATCTCCATCAAAGGCATGCCTATATATATATTGTGCCTTGGAGCATGTACATTGCAATTTTGTTAATGCATTGTATTTACTCTGACAAATAAGATTTTTACAAATAAAGTAACGTATTTTAAATTGATAGAAAGTATATTCTAAAAACAAAAAGAATCAATTTGGCTTTATCATAATTAGAACTTAGCATTTAGAATTACTAAAAGAATAATCCCTTCCCTTTTGGTCAACAAAAAAAAACAAAATCTAGTTCTTATTATAATTTTTTTTTTTTGGCTAGTGGCTACCATGAATGTGTAGTTTAGGTAAAAATAATAATGTATCTTTACTAGATAGAAAGTATTTTTTTTTGTAAATAAAAAACGTATCAATTTTGATTTTTCATAATAAACACTTATCATTTAGAATTACATTTGAATAGTTCCTTTTTGTCAACAAAAGATTTGACTGGTTTTCAAAGAGCAAGTGGGCCACTGGTTGCCACACCTCTACTGCCATCTTACCGGTGTCGAGTTCAACTCCACATACCCTCAATGTGTGGGGTATTTGGCTATTGGGCCGGCCTGTTGTGACCCAAAATAATGATAAAAAAAAAAGAAGATTTGACTGGTTTCCATTATATTTTTTTCTTTCTAAGGTTTCTTATTATCATCGTAGTCAACCAATTATAATGTTTAGAATAATGATAAAAAATTATAATGGTCTAAGGTTTCCTATTATCATCGTAGTCAACGAATTATAAGGTTTCCTATTATTATCGTAGTCAACCAATTATAATAGAAAATTATAATAGGTTTCCTATTATAATTGGTTGACTACGATGATACTATTTCCTCGACTCGCTTTATTGAACCTAGATCGAAAGAAAAATGAGATCGTTTTCGTGGCATACTTTTTTTATTGAATCTTTGTAAAATGCGAAAGGAGAAGAGCTAAAGGAGAATATAGCTTCACTTTCTTCCCTAAATGAAAATGGAAGACAAATTCTCTCTGTTCCGTTCAGAGGCTTTCACTATTTGTCTCTTCCCTTCTTTTCAATTTCAACAAAACGTCACGTAACTAACAAATAAGATTTTGTTAATGCATTGTATATACCTGACAAATAAGATTTTTACAAATAAGGTAACGTATTTTTAATTGATAGAAAGTATATTCTAAAAATAAAAAGAATCAATTTGACTTTTTTATAATTAGAACTTAGCATTTAGAATTACGAAAAGAATAATCCCTACCCTTTGGTCAACAAAAACAAAAACAAAAAAAACAAAATCTAGTTCCTATTATATTTTATTTTTTTTGGCTAATGGCTACCATTAATGTGTAGTTTAGGTAAAAAAAAAATGTATCTTAACTAGATAGAAAGTATTTTTTTGTAAATAAAAAACGTATCAATTTGGATTTTTCATAATTAACACTTACCATTTAGAATTACATTTGAATAGTTCCTTTTTTGTCAACAAAAGATTTGACTGGTTTCCAAGAAGGAGCAAGTGGGCTACTGGTTGCCACACCTCTACTGCCATCTTACCGGTATCGAGTTCGACTCCACATGCCCTCAATGTGTAAGGTATTTGGATATTGGACCGGCCTGTTGTGGCCCAAAATGATGATAAAAAATAAAATAAAAAAGATTCGACTGGTTTCCTATTATATAATGGTCTAAGGTTTCCTATTATCATCGTAGTCAACCAATTATAATAGGAAATTATAATAGGTTTCCTATTATAATTGGTTGACTACGATGATACTTTTGTTATCCGATCAGCAAAACTATCGACGGTACATGTGCTTTCGTCTACTCGCTTTATTGAACCTAGATCGAAAGAAAAATGAGATCGTTTTCGTGGCATGCTTCTTTTATTGAATCTTTGTAAAATGCGAAAGGAGAAGAGCTAAAGGAGACTATAGCTTCGCTTTCTTCCCTAAATGAAAATGGAAGACAAAGTCTCTCTGTTCCGTTCGGAGGCTTTCACTATTTGTCTCTTCCCTTCTTTTCGATTTCAACAAAACTTCACGTAACTAACAGCTAACGACATGGTCGTGGAAGAAACAGAGAAACCAATTGAAGAAACAGAAGAAAAACAAAACAGAGACAGAAGATATATTTTAGATAAATCCACAAGGAAAAATGGAACGCTTTTGAACAAGAGAAATCAAGGGTGATTAATGACCAATCGCGTAGAATTGTGAATCATCTGCTCCTAGGATCATCATCGCTTATAACTTATATCTGAAATCCGGGTTTAAGCACAAGCTTTACAGAAATTCAGGACTTTATAGTGTACGAACCCTCTACCTCGTTCAAAAGCTTTTTCTGTTTTTTTTCTCGTCAACTCAGCCACTCATCGTGCTTCCTCACATACATGTCTAACAACGTCTGATCGGTAGTCGACAAAACAGACGACACTGGAGGGAGTTCACTTTCCTTTCCGAGAAATCCTTTGGACATGAGAGCTTTGATTACGTTACAAGCTAATTCCTGCTAATTCGGTTTACGTTACAAGTTTATTTGATTAAAACTGAATTGGTATACGGTAAACCAAAATTAATTGTGGTCCATGTGTTAATTGGTTTCGAACTTTTATTTGATGGATAAGTAAGTTTCGAAACTTTGATTTAGTGGGAAAATAAGTTTCGGACTTTCAAATGATGGAGACATAACACTAGGACTTAACTTTATGTAAATGTGTTATTGTATGAAAGTTTCGATGGGGAAATATAGATTGTAGACCCTTTTTTGTTCTTGGCAACTTGGCACTTGTTGGAAGTTTTGTGTTTCTCTTTTGGAAGTTTTGTTTTTCCATTTGAGAGTAGATGTTGAGGGAGAAACTACAGAAGCAATACATTATTTTGTTACCCTAGTGTATGAAAAGAATTAATAATGCATATGAAAAGAAGTAGAAAACAAACTTGATTCTCAATTCTCAACAACACATAACAACTCGAATCAAAGCAAATCCATGACATTATCTTAGTTCAAAGCCACAACATTACAGCAACAACAAGCTAGTCTCTGTAAAGCAACAGATTTAAAAGTTGGATACACAAAGTTGGAGTTAGGTCAACTTGAAACCAGCACCAGGTTTGTGCAACTGGTAGGTCTGGCTCGGCACAACTTGAATCACACCTGGTTGTTCTGCAACACCCAAAAAATCATATAAGAAAAACAGAGCAAGGATATAAAATCATAGGTTTAAGACCTTGATCTTCTTTTCCGAGCCTAGGTACTCAAAATCGCGCATTCATGACTCTATTTCTACTGGGTTTGAAATATCACATTGAAGTATCATAGAGTTTAAGCAAATGGTATATATTTACATCAACTGGATCTTCACATTTTTCAACTGTATTTGATGAAAAGTTCACAGCCAGATAAGAGAAGTTAATCCAGCTATTTCACATTTCAAATCCAAATAGAGAGGCTAACGTACTGGATATCTCGGCGACTTGCTCAGGTGTGAGCTTAGCTGAAAAACCAGAAGCAGCTTCCTTGTAACTGTAAATCAGCGCATCCTTTGCAGCTTCCTCACTGTAATTATCAGAATCCATTATCGTTTCTTATACGCATCCATCCACCAACAAATCGATTTTGCATAAAAAAAAACCTAAACGATTATCATAGAGAGAGAGAATCCACAATCGAACAACAAATATCCTCTTTGAACGAACGAGCGAAGGAAAGGAAAATGCCCCATTCCAGGGAAACAAACCCTAAATCAAAGCGATCACACACGAAAATCATCTCATCCAGGACAACACCACTCCAAAATTCTCATGGAAATCGAGAGCGAATGGTCTCAGAGAAATTTACCTGCCGAGAGCGGAGGAAAGGGTACGGAGATGATAGTCCTTGGGTTCCTCGTCGGTAGGCTTCTCGGTGTAGATGATGTGAACCTTCCCTTCGGACGTTGATTCTCCGGTAGATTCAGCCATCACGATCAGAGCGAGGACGACGACGATGATGAGGTTGAGGCAGACTCTGACTCTTCTTCCAGGAGCAAATGTTTGCATTTCTCAATCGAATTTTGGGATATTTCTCAATCCGTGTGGCGTGACTTTTCCATTTATGTCAATTTTTAACCCACTTAAAAAACGGACGGTCTCAAATGATTAACAAAGAATCTGACGGCTACAATTTGTCGGCATGTAAAATTATTTATGCCTTACCTTGTTTTTTCCATACGATCTCACAAATTTTCTGTAAAAAACATTTTTGAAAATAAATATTTGTTTTATAAGTTATTATATGAAATATCATTACAAATAAAATAATTTATTTGTATATTTTCTATCCACATCAGTATATAACACTAATACTATAAAATATATCGTATATAGTTTTTGAACATTTTTCTATCAATTATCATATACTATACTTTAATAATTATTAAAAAGAAATTATTGTCTTTAGGGTTATTGTCTTTTATCCATTCTCTACGGTTATTGTCTTTTATCCATTCTAGCATGTTAAAAAGAAATTAACTAATAGTTATTTCAGTTTAATATATTAAAAACTATGATAGTTTATCCAAAAATTATACAAGGAGAAAAGTCAAATTCTATAAAGAATAAATACTCCTTAAACTATGATCGGTTAAAAGTTATATAAGGGTAAACGTTTTATTTTTTTATTGTTTAATTATGATGAGTCCCTTATAGATTTGTGTAATGACAAAGTTATGAATGCCGAGTCATGTGACAAAGTTGGTGAACGCAGGAGGAACATTTGCATTGTACTCATTGATATGCCGTTACGCGAAAACGGGACTAATCCCAAACCAAGAACCAGAAGATAGTGAGCTCTCAAACTATACACTTGAACTCCCAAATACAAAGCTCAGAAGATCCCATAAGATCAAAGAGAAGCTCGAGAACTCTATATTCGCTAAGATCATACTCTTCCTCGTCACGATTATGGGCACTTCCATGGTTATCGGTGATGGTATCCTTACTCCTTCTATCTCAGGTACATAGCTATGAAAACTATGGACCCACTTGAGGTCCAAAACCATTAATCGATTATATGTACGTACAACATTCGAGACTACTTAAATTTCATGCGTTTTTATTTTGTTTGATCCAGTGCTTTCAGCAGTTAGTGGAATCAAATCGCTCGGGCAAAGTAAACTCAAGAAATTTATCTTCTCGTTTATTATATATAGCATGTTTACGTAGAATAATTCTCACTCACGTCACAGTTAATTTAGATCGAGACATATGTCAATTAATTAAAAAAGTAATTAGAGTAAGTATTAAAAAATGGTACATTAAAAAAGATAATCTTAAAAAAAAAAACAAGAATAGAAATATATGATATCGGAATAAAATTCTGCAACAACGTTCCGTCAGTCACGGCGTGGTTAACGGAGCAGTCGATGAAAACGCCGTCGATCAATTACGTGACTTGAACGGCAATGATTGGTCGCGGACGTAGTCGAATTTTGCGTCGGCAAAAAAGAAATTCGCGCCAGCGTCATTGCAGAGCCGGCGAGAGGAGGGAAGTGAGAGAGGGTGACAGAGAAAGAGTGTTTGAGGTGAGAGAGAAGCGCGTGTGTGGGGATGTGACCAGGACGCGTGAAGAGGCATCCTTTCTCGATTTTTTCCAGTTTTTTTAAAATTTTTATTTCAAGTCAAAGAGAGAGAGGCGATCATGTCGGGTCCGAGAGAGGCGCGACTTCAGGCCCGTTGGACCTGGCCAGAGAGATTTCGAGATTTAACTCCACCGGCGTGCATTTTTCGGCGCAGCTCTGTAGCGTATACTCGAAGAAGAGCCAGAAAAGAAAAAAGCGCCTTTTCTGGCACCCGATTTCTAGGGAGAGGAAGCAACGGCCCTGGGTTCTTCCAGTGTCGAATTTCATCGTGGTTCTAAGAGGGAAAAAACTGTGAGATCCGACGGTGGCAGCGACGTTATCGTCGAAAATGCGTTAGCGGCTGCCGGAGTGAAGGCAACTGGCGAAAGCGAGAACAATTTATAGTGGGCATTAGGGGAAAGCAGGAGACATAGTGAAAGTAGCGGTTTAAGAGAAGCAATGATGGCTTTTCGCTGGGATCTACAACGTTTTCAATGGACTCGACGCTCCAAAATTTCTGATAGCTAATATTTACCTTGATATATATAGTGAGTTAAAAGAAAATCCGCACTAAAAGAAAACCCACGCGTAACGCGGGTGCTCTCCTAGTCCAAATAAAACATATAGTGTGGTAGAATTTGGTTGGAAAAATGTAGAATCATTAGCTCTCATGAGTTTTTTTTTTTTGTTACTATGTAGTATATACTGTGAAAATATATACTATTTTGTGTGTGGAAAATTTGATGTTTGCTCATCCTTTTTTAGAACTCCACCTTATGATATAAAATATAATTTTGGTCATTATCAGTAAACAGAAACAACAAACTAAAAGAAGGATGAAATACAGATGACCCAATGTTATTAGATTTTATCCATTCTTTTTTGTTTTTGGGTTTTGTAGTTTTGCACAGTAATACTGTATTTGATAAGGGTTTATTAATAACTATAGTTTCAAATATACCATCATTAGTTTTTTCTCTCTAGAGATAAACCTTCCAATTATTACTTTTTCTGCTAAATCAAAATGTTGCATCTGTCTTACACGTATAAGACAAATGCATGTAATTATATAAACTATAGTTATTAATCCGGCTGGCAGAGAAATCGGCGGCACGGAGGATGAGATGTATGACCATAGCGGCCACGACTGCGGTCATAAACGTGGTTCCCATCTGAAACGCGTCTCGGTAACGCAACGTGTGTTTGGTGAGAACTCAAATATGTGAGAACTCAAATATGAAAGTGTAGTTTATCCCCGTGCTCTTCCACATGAACAGATTGCATCCGTACATGAACATGTATAGACTCAGCAACGCAAAAACGCTGCGTTCAAAACAAAAAAAATTCAAATCATCAAAATAATGAAACAAATTTTCTAATTAATTCTTTTGTTCACTCGAATATTTTAATTCATGTTGCTCAAAAATGAATCATATTTTTGAGTGATTTGCTAATAGTATAACTATCGATTTTCATTCAGTTGAAATATTTTATATTTAGAAAGCGGTTTAGAAATCCAAACTGAAAATACCGAAAACACTTAATATTTTTTTGAACAAAAAAAATTATAAACAAATTACCTGAAAACAGGATAAACAGTCTCCAAATATGAAACTTGAGCACCAGAGGTGAAGATTCCAGAAAGATGGGCCAGTATTATGTAAATAGTAAACAATGAGACGAAGCAACCCGTAAATAATCCTGCAAAAAAAAAAACACAATTTCAATTTGTTCAAAAATTCATGGTCAATTTTTTAAAAAAATATAAAAAAATAAAGTTGACACAGACCTCGTCTTGATTTAGCAGAAAGCTGATTCGATGCATACAGCTAGATATATCAATAGTGAGAAAGAGTATAAATTAGGATGATTTATTAGTATAAATTAGATGGTAAGTTTACCAATTAATTAGGTAAGTGTTATTAATTTTTTGTAAATTAAGTAAGTAAGATTTAGAAAAAATATTAAACCAAAAATGCCCTTTGTACTTTTTAATATTTATGGAAATGTTATTGGTCTGAAACTCATTTTCTGATAAAAGAATTTGGCGACATTGTTCATCAAAAGATCGGTGGTATTATTCATCAAAACTCGACGATCACTATTCATTACCAGAAAACACATATTGTTAACATCGTTAACATTGTCATGTTAACCCAATTATCATTGTTGGCATCGTTAATATAACGCCCCGACCGCCCCTACCTGTGGGCCCCATGCCCTCTCTCGGCCTGTGGGCCCCACTCTTGTCCGACGGCATCGTTAAATTGCTCCAGCTCAAGCACGCTTAACTCTGGAGTTCTCTCTGGACAAGTTCCCGAAAAGATAAGTGCACTTTAATGACATAGGTAGCCAAATCAATTCTTATAAGTCTCTCCGCATATACAAGAAATCGGGATGTTACAGTTAACATATAGATAATCTTGTTAACATTGTCATGTTAAACCAGTTATCATGTTCATTTTTGTGAAATTTTCATATTAATCCAGTTATCATATCATAAATTCTCGCGTTAATCTAGTTAACATCGTCGGTGTTATCATCGGGCCCTCGTTGTTATCGTCGGTCACCGGTGTTATCGCACATCGCCGGTGTTATCATCGCCGGTGTTATCGCACATCGCCGGTGTTATCGCCGTCCGCCTGTGTTATCGTCCGCCGCTGGTGTCATCGCCGCCCGCCTGTGTTATCGCTCGCCGGTGTTATCTACCGATGTTATTCGTCGGTGGTATCCGCCCGCTGGTGTTGTCTGCCGGCGTTATCCGCCGGCGTTCTTCTCTTTCTTCTGGTTCTTCTGGTTCTTCTCTTTCTTTTGGTTCTTCTTTCTTCTCTTTTTCTGGTTCTTCTTTCTTCTCTGATGAGATGAGAGAGAAATTGTCACATGTAATTAGTTAGAAGGTGTGAGGATAAGTTGAACATTTTAATGTGAATAATATGTGTTGTACAGTACCAAAAAGGGGTGTTAATTTTGATATTATAAAATCATAGAGGGTGCAATTATCCTATAAATTATGGACTTTTTTGTAAAAAATGTTTTTTTTTTCTTTTTGAACTTTAAAAAAAATAAAAATGTATAGTATTGAACTCTCAACTGACAACAATAAGCATAACGGTATATTTTAACTATATAAAAAAAGCATATAGCGGCGTAGCCCTGGGCTTAATGTCCATAACCGAAGTCCATACCCGAACCCGAACCGAATAAACCGAACCATATACTACTTCGGTTGTAGTGATATAACCGATCGGGTTTTGATCTCAGGTTACTTCGGGTGTGGGTTCGGTTCGGTTAAAACCAGATAACCGAACCATATACACACATATATACTATAGTAGGGCATATACACTTTGTCAATTGAGCTACTTTGGTTGCAGTGATATAATCGATCGGGTTTTGATCTCAGGTTACTTCGGGTTTGGGTTTGGTTTGGTTAAAACCATATAACCGAACCATATACACACATATATACTATAGTAGGTACTTCGGTTGGAAAAAAACCGAACCAAAACCAAATCCATTGATATTTCGGTTACACTCGAATTTTATATACACTTAGGAAACCGAACCCGAACACATCCGAACCGAACCCGAACCGAACATCAATAATATCCGAATGGACCCTAGACCTCTACACCCGAATAACCGAATAACCAAATAAACCGAACTGAACCCGAATAGGCATTCGAACGTCCAGGGCTAAAGCGGCAAAATCTAATTTAGTAATTTTTTGTAGCTCTCTCTGCCTCCTAAAATCAAAAGCGACAAGCATTATTCATTTTACATTTATTTTAACGTTTGTGTTTCTTTTGTTTGACTCAAAAAAAAAACGTTTGTTTTCTTTTATCTATTTCTCTTTGCTTCATTTTTTCCTTCCTTTTTATCACTTTCTTTGTGCTAAGTAAATGTCACTAGTCACTAGTCACTAGTCACTAGTCACTAGTCACTAATCAGATAACTGAACCGTTATCTTTACCGAATTTGTGAGGATTGTTACTAAAAAATCTATAAACAACAATGTAAATCAATTGTTTAATAATCAGTCGAATATAAACAATGGAATTCAAGAGTATAAGTTTAGAATAATAAAATTCGAATTGTTTTCATTGTTTCTTAATTGTTTTCATTTTAATTGATTAGAATTTTTGTTAGAAGAAGTTTGTGATGTTATATTTTACCCAAAACAAAAAGTTAAATTGTGAAGTTATTTCAAATCAGAAACTTAATATCATTAAACAAACAAAATTTGTGTAAATGGACCAAGCAACCAGGGTACTCCGATATCTAAAAGAAAATTGACGAATACTTGAGTTTGGAAGAAATCATGTAATTGCTTAGACACCATCTCATCTTGGGAATTAAGGAAGATATAGAAAGCACATGCATATATCTCAAAAAGACTAATCACTAGCTCTTTCTTGAACATAGAAGGAATTAATTCATGTTATCTCGCTTAGCAACTATCAAATCTCCAAAAATAAGGAAGAAATGGAAAAAACATGAATATATATATTAAGAACATGATATATATATATATATATATATATATATATATGTATATTCCAAAGAAAACCAACGATTCTTTCTTGAACTTGGAAGAAATCGATTCATGTAATTGTTTATGCATAAGAAAGCAAAAAAAAACCGGTAAAATCTATTGCCCTTGTACCAATTGTGGGAATCGTAGATTTATCGTGATAGATGAAGTATGGTCACACTTGTATTGTCATGAGTATATGCTGGGTTACAAGATTTGGTATTATCATGGAGAAAATGATACAATGGTAGATAATTATGCTAGTACTAGTGAACATTATATTGGGGATACACTAGCTTAGAAGAACCCGCAATAGAAGTACAAAGTACTGTAGGTCATGTTCAGATGGTGAACGATGCATTTCGTGAAAGTATACCATCGGTTGCTGAGTATGGAGATAGAGGAGAATAACCTAACTTATAAGCTCGGAGATTCTTTGATATATTAGACGCTGCTAAACATCCGTTATATGATGGGTGTAGATGTGAACATTCTCCTTTATCAACTGCAACAGGGATGATGGGTATAAAGACGGATTTCAATTTGAGTGAGGAGTGCGTGGATGCAATCGCTGATTTTGTGAAAAAAATTTTGCCAGAAGATAATCTTGCACCGGCATCATACTATGAGATACAGAAACTTGTTCAAGGTCTAGGATTGCCGTATCAGATGATAGATGTATGCATAGACAACTGTATGCTCTACTGGAGAGAGGACGCAGACCGTACGACATGCCGTTTTTGTCGCAAACCTCGGTATAAGGAAACAGGTGGAAGAGTGCCAGTGCCATATAAACGGATGTGGTATTTACCGTTAATAGAGAGATTGAAGAGGTTATATCAGTCAGAGCGCACAGCGGGAGCAATGAGATGGCATGCAGAGCATACAACAGATGGACAAATCGCCCATCCGTCAGATGTAGGAGCATGGAAACATTTTCAATCCATTTATCCCAGCTTTGCGTTTGAGGCGAGGAACGTATACCTTGGATTATGTACCGATGGTTTCAACCCTTTTGGAAAGCACGGCAGAAAATATTCTTTGTGGCCAGTAATTGTAACACCTTACAATTTGCCGCCATCTTTGTGCATGCGAAGGGAGTTCTTGTTCCTTAGCATTCTCGTTCCTGGACCAGAGCATCCGAAGAGATCACTTGATGTGTTTTTGCAGCCATTGATTTATGAGCTGTGAATGTTATGGGACCAAGGTATTGAAGCGTTTGATGTTTCTTGTCACCAAAATTTCATCATGCGGTCGGTACTTTTGTGGACTATTAGCGATTTTCCAGCATATGGCATGTTATCAGGATGGATAACGCACGGAAGGTTATCGTGCCCGTACTGTCAAGATAACACTGATGCATTCCAATTGAAGCACAGACGGAAAACGTCTTGGTTTGATTGTCATAGGCGATACCTACCTAGCGATCATCCTTATCGTCGGAGCACCACATTGTTTAGGAAGAACCGGAAAGTATTTGACGGTCCTCCTCCTGAGTTAGATGGTGAGTATTTGTTGACTCAGTTCAGAGATTTTGGTGCAGAGAGGACCGTTGATTGTGGTGGTAACGGACATCATCATGTTGATGGTTGTGGCAACGTTCATAATTGGCACAAGAGGAGCATTTTCTGGGATTTGCCTTATTGGAAGAACCATCTTTTGAGGCATAATCTGGATGTCATGCACATTGAGAATAATTTTTTCGACAACATTATGAACACCGTTCTCAATGTCAAAGGGAAGATGAAGGACAATATGAAGTCTAGATTGGACTTGCCAGACATTTTTTCTCGTAGAGCACTACATGTGACAGGGAACGGGAAGCCTCCGGTCTCGGCTTTTCGTTTCGATGAACCTTCAAAGGCCGAGTTTTTTTACTGGATTACCGAAAGTGTTAGATTCCCGGACGGATACCCATCTAACCTTCGGAACTGCGTTGATCATGGAGAAGGGAAGTTTACTGGGATGAAGAGTCATGATTGTCATGTGGTGATGCAGCGCCTCCTTCCATTTGCCTTTGCATGTCTTCTACCACGTAATGTCCACGAAGCAATTGCAGGTACAATCATGAAATTATTTATTTACTACTTTATACAATATATGCTTCATTATTTAATTATTCATTTGTTATCCATATTTTGCAGGGATTGGTGCTTTTTTCGAGATATATGTTCTCGCTCTCTTACATCAGACGGTATCCGCAATCTTGGGGCTAATATACCTGTAATCCTTTGCAATTTGGAGAATATATTTCCTCCTTCATTCTTTGATGTTATGGAACATCTAAAAATTCATCTCCCTCGAGAAGCAGAGCTTGGGGGCCCGGTAATAATTAATTAATTAGAAAACTTTAATTGTTAGGATTTAGATCTCAAATCCGATCTTTAGAAAACAATTAAAGCAATAAAAATAAACATGCTCGCGATTTATAATGGTTATTTTGCAATAAGAGACTTTCTGCTGCTACAAATTTTCATTATAATTGAGATTATAATTAATATATAAATTTTCATAAAATTTTCATAAAATTGATTATTATAAATTACATATTACATAATAATTTAAAATTTTCATTTTATTTTGTTACGAAAATAATATTACTTATTATGAATTTTTGAATTTATATTATACTAAATATTTTAATAATCATTTTTTTAAATGATACATATTCAAAATTAACAATTTGCATTGAAAGATAATCTTAAATTTTGAATTTAATATAAATTTTCTTAGATTTCATCAACAGTTACAAACAAAATATTCAAAATTAATGACAAAACATGCTTATTTCTAAATTTAAATCTTATTAATACACTCGAATTTATAATTGAATATTTTTCAAATTAAAAAAGAAATATATTATTAATTTAATTTGCACAACCATAAATTCGATAATATTCAGTTACCAATAATAAAAAATATAATTCACATAAATAAAATAATGATTATATTTTAAATATAAAATATTTATGATGATTTGTAAGTGTAAATGATATGATATTTATGTTGATTATAGAAAATATTTATGATTATGCTTTATTCACAAATTAATAACAAAACAATGGGTAAGAGTCCGAATGGATAATTTATCTATTAAAAATATATTTAAAATAAAATATAGAACTGAAAATATATATAACAAAAAGGGTCAGAAAATTTATCTAATCTATTAAAACAAAGTGCTATTTTATGACCAAACAGAAAAAAATGCATATAACTCTATTCTTTTTATGGATAACTTTTATTATTTTTCTGGATAAATATTATTCCTATTGCCAAACAGATAGTTTTGTTTAAATTAAAAAAAATTAATTATTAATTATATTTGGTTCAATTAAAGATTAGTTTAATTAATTAATCTGATTATATATATATATATATATTAATTTTAATTAGTAATTAGAAAATTCATATTATGCAAAAAAATAAATAAAATATTTAAAATTATAAATAAAATCGATTATTATAAATTACATATTACAAAATAATAACTATTTTGTTACGAAAATAATATTACTTATTTTGAATTTTTGAATTTAGATTATGCAAAATATTTTAATAATCATTTTTTTAAATGATACATATTCAAAAGTAACAATTTGCATTAAAAATAATCTTAAATTTTGAATTTAATATAGATTTTTTGAGATTTCATCAACAGTTACAAAAAAAATATTCTGAATTCATAAAAAAATAAGCTTACTTCTAAATTTAAATTTTATTAATACACTCGAATTTATAATTGAATATTTTTCAAAACTGAAAAAGAATATATTATTAATTAAATTTTCACAACCATAAATTCGATAACATTTAGTTACCAATACCTAAAAAGATAATTCTCATAAATAAAATAATGGTTAAATTTTAAATATAAAATATTTATGCTGATTTGTAGGTGTAAATGATATGATATTTATGTTGATTATAGAAAATATTTTTGATTATGCTTTATTCGCAAATTAATAACAAAATAATGGGTAAGAGCCCGAATGGATAGTTTATTTATTAAAAATATATTTAAAATAAAATATAGAACTGAAAATATATATAACAAAATGGGTCAGAAAATTTAGGTAGCTAAAATAACTAATTTTGAATCATACATATCATACCAAAAATAAATTTATTGTTACAAAATAGAAAACATGAAAATAAAAACAAAAAAAATTATCGAATGCCCTCATTGTGAATTAAAATTTTAGAAAACTATATAATATATTTTATACCAAAAAAAAATTGTTAAAACATCTCAAACTTTTACATCCACAAATACATTTTGTCAAAAAAAAAAAATCTAAACATCAGAAACAAAATTTAAAACTTACCTCCGTTCTAGGGCGGATTAGAAAAAAATTATGTCAACATAATGAATTCCCGTTACTTTTCTTATTGAACTCCCAGTTTAAGACGGATTAGAAAAAATAAATTATATCTAAACACCAAGATAATTATGTGTCTTATGTGACAAAAATTAAATATACAAAAATATACTTAAACACAAAAATACACATTATATTACAAAATTTGATAAACAAAAAACAAATCACGTGCGATGCACGGGTTTAGAATCTATTTTTATTATTAATTCTGACTATTTTGTTTGTAACTGTTGATGAAATCTCAAAAAATCTACATTAAATTCAAAATTTAATATTATCTTTTAATGAAATTTTTTAATTTTGAATCTGTATCATTCAAAAAATGTTGATTATTAAATTATTTGGCATAATCAAATTTTAAAAATTCAAAATAACTAATACTATTTCCGTAACAAAATAATAATAAAAATTTAAATTATTTTTGAAATATTTAATTTACATATTTTTGAAATAATCGATTTTATTTATAATTTTAAATATTTAATTTAATTTATGGCATAATCTGAATTTTTATAATTACAAATTAAAATTAATATATATAATGAGATTAATTAAATAAATTAATCTTTAATTGAATCAGATTAATTAAATGAATTTTTAATTGAACAAAATTTAACTGTTTGGAAACAGGGAATAGTTATCCACAAAAAACTAAAGTTTAAAAGTTATCGAAGATAAGAATATATTTATTTTCAATAGCACTCTATTTTAATATATTAGATTATTTTTGTATGAAGATGTGAGAGTCTATGTATGATGTATTCCCATAATTGATGACGCCAATCGTTTTTTTAAAAGTATATCTGGAGATCAGAGTGATTTCTAAACTTTACAATTTTTAGATACAACAAATGAATTATCAAATTTGTGTAATCCATAGATTTCTCAACTATCTTTCACTTCACCAATGATAAATATTAATATTAGTGATGCATAAATGAAGCATTAATTTATAAAATCTAAATCATCTTATGAAACTAAGAAGTTTGCCTTTCACCCAATAAAAAAAAAAAAAAAAACTAAAACTAAGAAGTTGGCTCGGTATTTTTTAGTTAACGACTCAATATGTTAGGTTATAGTGTATTTGATAACTGATGTAATGTCGTTCATTTGGGAAAAGGAACTTATTGTTTAAAACTGATTATATAATAATATTAATAGGTAATACATTCCTTCTCTAGTGCCACTTTTTCATCGTATCTGTAAATTGTTGCAGTTGGGACGTTAGGCGTAATAACATTTTCAATAACTTGTTGTGGTAATATTTCTATTATTATTCATTATCGGAAAGAAAAAACACGAATAGTATTAGAGAACAAGAAGAACAATACTGGTGGCGGTGAGGGTAAAAAATATTGGTGATAATATTTTAACATAACCAGATAATATTTTAGCATAACCAGATAATATTTTAACATAACCAGATAACATAACCAGATAATATTTTAACATAACCAGATAACATAACCAGATGCATCAAACAATACATGGTGACGGTAAGGGTAAAACAGTGAAGGCTAATACTTCACTAATCGCCGCCGGGATTGCTCCCATTACAAAAATCGGTAGGTTTCCACCATCGAAGAGGGCATCGAGAAAGCCACCTCCAAGTGATACCATCATTTATGGTATCACAATTACTAAGTTTAATACTCCTAAAGAGAGTCCTGTAAACAAAAAAAAGAAACAAAGTTACAAAAAAAAACGAAAAAGAAACACGTTATAATAGATTAGATGAATAAAATTGGAAACAGATCTCTCAATTAATTATTCAAACCAAACCACACCAAACGTTTGAACTTATTCAATGCAAATTTAGTTGGTCCCACATTGTCAGACTATTAGATTTTTAAATTAACTTATTTAAAAAGAAAAGAAGAAATTACCTTGGCCGGCGCCGGAGCTGCTTGAAAATATGGAGGCTAGTGCAAACGGAAACTGTAAGTAATCTGTAAAAAAATTGAATTGGTTAATTTTATATTTAGCAAAATAAATATTATATTTAGCAAAATTAACAGTAAAAAAACAATAAACAAAAAAGACAAAACCTGAAACACTTACGGCTAATGGAATACCAAGAACAGCAAACACAATTAAAGCTCCCGCTCTAATCCCAGGCGACGGTCCGGTGAAAGCACCGGCGGTTCCCCGGTGATGCTCCGCCAATTTCGAAACGAGGACCGTCATGGCCAAACCAACGGCGAGGATGAAATTCACAATTCTCCAAAGCCGTTTAGCTCCTCCCACTCTCTTACCAATCCACTCAACCCCAAGTGACATAAAACCAAGAACAATGGCATTAAACATCAATCCCAATGCACCTTGGTGTACTCCTTTGTTGTATAGTTTCTCCGCTCTATCATCTCCTGTTGTATCTCCTCCGTACACTTCACGACCCATCCAATCGGTATCGAATAAAAGAAACGGGAACCACGCGATCCAATTGAAAGCCGTGACGATTAGAAGCATCCGCATCGGACGTTCCATGTCTTTGAAAGCCCCGAAGATTTTGCGGAAGAAAGGAACACTCGAGCTGTTCTCGTCGTCGGGGTTCACCGGCGCCGGAGACCATTGTTTCTCTTCAACGTAGCAGAGTGATGCTACGGTGAGGACGAGGAGGAGAAAGATGGAGAGGAAGAAACAACTCTTGAGGTTCGCGCAATAGATGTCGCAAGCGTTAGTCATTGTGAAAGGAAACATCTTGTGGAGGTTAGTGATGGATCCCGCCGCGTATCCCAAAACGCTTCCGATCGCCATGAAGAAAGAGAAAAACGCGTTTGCGGTCCGTGTTTTCTTGGCGTCTCCGGCGGCTAAATCGGCCAGGAAAGCGCGGCAAGGTCCTTGAAGGGTGTTGTTGGCTACGTCGAGGATCCAGAAGCCGAGAGCGAAGAACCAGATGGCACGTGTCTTCTGAGTCTGCTCGAGTTTGTCTCCAAAAGGAAGATATTTATATTTTAAAGTTGCATAATTTTTGTTTTTTGTTTCATGTGAAGTTTCTATTTTGGGAGTGTTTCATGTATGATTTATGTGTGCACTATGTTTGTGATTCCTAAGTCTATTTTTTTTTTAAATGATTTCCATATACAACTGGAGAGTAATATAAAAATTTAGTCAACACATAAAGCTATTGATAAGGAGTAACCCCATTACAACAATAATAGAATTAACAATTGATCAACTGGAGAGGAATATATTCATGGATTGCATGTCACACAAATTCAGATTTAACCGTTTTAGAATTTGCTTATTCAAGACAATGTGTTATATTATGTATTTTGATAAAATAGTGAATTTAATTATGAATTTAATTACATAAATAATGGAAATTTAGCCAATACATAAGGCTATTGATAAGGGGTAAGCCCGGTGATATTCAACTTTATATAAGAAAAAAATGTGTGATCCGCGAGTTTTTCTTTTATAAGTTTTATAATAGTTTAATTTATTTATGAAAATTTTTTTATTCATTTTTAGTTAAACAAACCATTGCTTGTAGATTGTAAGCCTATTATTTTATTTGAAACTTAACTAATTGTTTATCTTATTTCCACCTCAATTAAAATGAAAATGTAAGTGATAGTCAATCACTTCAATATTTATGATCAATCACTACTATATTATTAATAAATAATCATGTTTGTTTGGAACTTTCATATTTTATCTATATTTAAAAACCAAATAAATTATGTTATCCAAATATCTAAAGTACTGAACGTTTCATTTTTATTATTTTAAATTATGTACTTATTTTTATAAAAAAAAATCATTTTCATATAAATAATTTATTTAACAAAGTTACTATAATATGATTATTAAACAATAATGAGTTTACTTTTTATTTATTATATATTATATTTTTTAAAAATCTCTATATATTACTGATATGTTAAATTAATATTCTATATATTGTATACTATTAGTCTGGAGAGAAAAAAAGAAATTTAGCTAACACATAAGGCTATTGATAAGTGGTAACCACATTACAACAATAATAGAATTAACAATTGATAAACTTTTATTGATTTTAAATCTATTCATGGATTGCATGTCGCACAAATTCATATTTAACCGTTTTAAAATTTGCTTATCGAAGAAAATGTGTTATATTATGTATTTTGATAAAATAATAAAATTAATAATAAAATTAATTACAGCAGTAATGGAAATTTAGCCAACACATAAGGCTATTGATAAGGGGTAAGCCCGGTGAGATTCAACTTTATATAAGAAAAAAATGTGTGATCCGCGAGTTTTTCTTTTATAAGTGTTATAATAGTTTAATTTATTTATGAGAACTTTTTATTTATTTTTAATAAAACAAACTATTGCTTATAGATTGTAAACCTAATATTTTATTTGAAACTTACTAATTGTTTCTCTTATTTCACCAATTATAGGTTTCCTATTATCATCGTAGTCAACCAATATTAAGGTTTCCTATTATCATCGTAGTTAACCAATTATAATAGGAAATTATAATAGGTTTCCTATTATAATTGGTTGACTACGATGATAATATTTCGTTATCCGATCAGCAAAACTATCGACGGTACATGTGATTTCCTCAACTTGCTTTATTGAACCTAGATCGAAAGAAAAATGAGATCGTTTTCGTGGCATGTTTCTCTTATTGAATATTTGTAAAATGCGAAAGGAGAAGAGCTAAAGGAGACTATAGCTTCGCTTTCTTCCCTAAATGAAAATGGAAGAAAAAGTCTCTCTGTTCCGTTTAGAGCGTTCAGAGGCTTTCACTATTTGTCTCTTCCATTCTTTTTGATTTCAACAAAACGTCACGTAACTAACAGCTAACGACATGGTCGTGGAAGAAACAGAGAAACCAATTGAAGAAACATAAGAAAACAAAAACAGAGACAGAGGAGATATTTTAGATAAATCCACAAGGAAAAATGGAACGCTTTTGAACAAGAGAAATCAAGGGTGATTAATGACCAATCGCGTAGAATTGTGAATCGTTTGCTCCTAGGATATCATCGCTTAGAACTAATATCTGAAATCCGGGGTTAAGCACAAACTTTACAGAAATTCAGGAATTTATAGAGTACGAACCCTCTACCTCGTTCATAAGCTTTTTCTGGGTTTTTTCTCGTCTTTCCCTTGAATATAGACATCAACTCAGCCACTCATCGTGCTTCCTCACATACATGTCTAACAACGTCTGATCGGTAGTCGACAAAACAGACGACACTGGAGGGAGTTCACTTCCCTTTCTGAGCAATCCTTTGGACATGAGAGCTTTGATTACGTTACAAGCTAATTCATGCTAATTCGGTTTACGTTACAAGTTTATTTGATTAAAATTGAATTGGTATACAGTAAACCAAAATTAATTGTGGTCCATGTGTTAATTGGTTTCGAACTTTTATTTGATGGATAAATAAGTTTCGAAACTTTGATTTAGTGGGAAAATAAGTTTCGAACTTTCAAATGATGGAGAAATAGCACTAGGACTTAACTTTGTGTAAATGTGTTATTATATGAAAGTTTCAATGGAGAAATATAGATCGTAGACCCTTTTTTGTTCTTGGCATCTGGCTCTTTTTTTGTTTTTGATCTATTAATATACAAAAACTACTACAATGTACATTATTATTACTGATAGAAACATTATGCATTTTAGTAAAAATTTCACATGTGAAATATATAAAAACGTTCATAAAAATAAAAGCAAATGAATAAAAATATTGATAATTAAAGAGAATCCAAAGAGAGAGACCAAATAATGATATAATGAGACCGAAGCATTGAAGGGGAAACGAGGATATGTAAATCTTGATGAAAGATATGAGTAATATCTCTACAATTGTTTTTCCAAAACAACATGAGAAAGTTAGGTGTATATAACATTCTAAAGGGCACACTTGAGTTTTTTTTATAGCGTAAGAAAAGTTTGAATTTGAAAATGCTATAATTCATGTGTTTTGATATAAGAAGTTAAGAACTCCTATAATTTATGTACTAACTGAATAAGTAAAAAGTCAATAGTCACATGATTTAGAAATAGCATAAAAAACACAATAAGTTTTGTAGGGTATTCCCAATGGAATGCGGTTGTACATCATGGTTCAAGAAAAATATGTTATTGACAAACAATATGTTATTAACTTATAATGTTTAGAGCATGATCTCTTACAATAGCTGGAGCTAAGTCAACATACTAAACTTTAGGTTAATAACATATTGTTTCTCTTTCTCATATATAAAAATTATGAAAAGAGTTATGACCTTATTAAAAAACGGTTGCTATAGACATGGAAAAAATGGTGAGAAAAAAAGATAAGAAAGAGTATAAATATATTTTTTGGTCTAAATTACATTATCTGTTGAATGGTTCAATATTGAAGCCCGGAATAATTTTCTCCCTCTAAGAATGGCAAGGATCCATCATATGTACGGACACCAAAACCCTCCAACTTATTCAGAAGCTTTCACTTGTTTTGTCTCTTCTTTTGAATGGTACTTTGCATTTCTCTTTTTTTAAATAGAATTTTGGGATATTTCTCAATCCGCGTGCGTGACTTTTCCATTTATGTCAATTTTTAACCCACTTAAAAAACGGACGGTCTCAAATGATTAACAAAGAATCTGACGGCCTGTAAAATTATTGTATGCGTTATCTTGTTTTTTTTTTTATATGATCCCACAAATTTATGTAATTTCCCTGTCTGCCAATTATCTTTTAAGAAAATCATGAATCAACCAGCATTTTTGGACGTTTATTTTAATTAAAAAATTTTATAGAATTTTTTGTAATAGTATCTTGTTTTTTTATTGATAGCTTCAGTCAGATTTATTTCTACAAATGCTATTAGTCTTAAATATAACATACCAAAAATAAAAACTTAAGAACGAGTGAACGAGACGTCAGATTAAACGATCGAAACATTGAGCCTTCAACAACAAGTCCATGGGCCATACATAAGATTGGACTTCATCAGCCCAGTCAAATGGATCCTTTTATATTCTCACATAACACTAGTTACAATGGTGGTGTTGAAAAAAGAAGGAAACGAGTTTCCCCACGAACTATTGTTATATTCTTCTATATTCCACCGAATTATGCTTTCTGTATATTTCCTCATAAAAAAGAAGTTAAAAACTTAAATCCCTCTGGAAAAAAAGATCGAGACTTAAATCTCCACGAATATCGATTTCTACGGTTTATAAGCTAAACCAAAGTCTAAACCAAACTAAAATCCAATTCCAACTAAACCGAACCGAAAAATGACCCGACCATCCGATCACTGTAAAATCCGAAATGACCCGACCACCCACCTAGCTAAACCAGATTTTTCTTTTTCTTTTTAGTACTAATCCGAAATCACGATTGATATTGGAGAGCTGGAGGCGGTGGTTGCCATCCACCGATTCAAGTACGGCCAGCGAGGATCGGGAGAGCCAGACGGTTTATCGCCGGATCTATCTCCGTCATCGACGGTACCTTGGTGGTGAGTGTTGGGTCCGTTGGTGGTGATAGACGGTGTGACTCTATGTTTTCCTTTTGTCGTTGCAGTCTCAAATCCCATCATCTGGATCGCCATCTGTATCAACGGAACCCAGCTAACGGAACTTGAAACATGTACATCAGGAGATTGGAGATTGGGTTAAGCCCGCCTCCCGAGAGAAACAGAGCGGCAAAGTGGATTGTGGCGGGTCGGAATCGGAGGTGGGAGACGGCTACTCCGTCGCGAGCCTGAAAAGCTCCGGTCATCGGGATTCTCGGATGCGATCGATTCGGTTTTTTTTTTCATTTTTTCTTTCTGGGTTTAGAAATTTGAAGAAGACGAGAGTTTGAGAATGCTACCCAAATGCAACCACTGGAACTGCATGGGTTAAGAGACAAAGAAGATCATGTGAATCGGAGATCGGCATCGCTAAACTCATGCGGCATGGTCTTGATCACCGATATACTCCGGGAGATTGAAGACGATCAGGGAGACGAAGAATCATCGGGTGTAGGAACGTCTCGGCGTGTAGAAGATGGGGAAGGAGAGAAGACACCTCCTCTTCAGGATCGGCGGTCTTTTGACAAGGGAGTCGGAGTTTCGAAGTTTCCGACAAGGGAGTCGGAGTTTCGTAGTTTCCGACAATGGAGTTGGAGTTTAAGCGTTGAAGAAAAATATTTTTTCTTTTGTATTTTTTATTTTATTAATTAAAATTAAAAAACAAAAGATTCTAGTTTAGAAATCTGGGTCATAATCATTGTTTAGAAATCTAATCGGGTTGTAATCCGGTTAAGAGTCGGTTTTACATGGTTAATAACAAAAAACAGTAAGCCATCTAAGACCGATTTTTATGGGGAAGTAAGTTTCGAATTTTTTTGGTGGGGAAATAGATTTCGAATTTTTTTGGGGGATTTACGTCTTTAACTTTCATTTTGTGAGGAAATATACAAAAGGCATAGTTTGGTGGGAATCTGGAGGGATATGGCTATAGTTTATGGGGAAATATAGTATTTTCCCAAAAAAGAATTAAGTAGTCGGATCAATATAATGAAGGTGTTGAAATTGATTGTTTAATCTATGTTAATTAAGTGTAGTTGAAAATATTCAACTGGTTGAATAAGGGTGAGATGGGGTCTGCTAGTGCCACATGGCACGCTTCGGAGGAGAAATATATGGACTGGGTATTAGATTGTGATTGACGGCAGAGATTCTTGATATTTTTCATTTAAATTATTTGAGATTAATTATTACATCATAAATTATTTTAAATATATATATATACCAAAATTCATCATTTTCATACTCTATCACTAAAAACTTGTTTCATTTGATTTGGATACATATAAAAAAGTTTTTAACATTTTTTTGAAATGGATCCCAACAATAACACTTATAATACTCAAAATTCTACTAATTACCTTTTTAACTACCCAAATCCTAACAATTATCAATTACAAAATCAATATTTCAATCAAATCCAAAATATACCAAATTATGATTTTTCATCAAATTTTTTCATTCCGTGAGCAGTTCCAAATTATCGTCTATATTATGGATCGATGATATCATATCCATCTCAAACACCTTTTTATTCTTTTATTCCAACATGTAATGAAATTGTTATGAATGTTAGTAGTGCAATTGTGGAAGCCCCTCGGTCCAGTGGTCGACCAAGGGTTCATTAATTCTTCTACACCCGGAGGTAAGGAGTTCGATTCCCAGAGGATGCAAATTACAGGAGGGAAATTTTCAGGCGATTTCCAGCGCGGAGCAAGCATAACTACTCGTCGTGGTCCAGCGTATCAAGGGTAAAGTGCTCCATCACGAACATGGTGTAGGTAGACCGTTGATCGTAGATTTTTGTAGGCCGGTAAAATTGTATTTGTCCTCGTAATTTGTAATTGATAATATTTGAGATAATTAGAAAAAAAATGTTAGTGCAATTGAATTTCACATAAGGAATGTAATAGATGGAAATATATACATTTTAATTATAATATAATAATTCAACTAAAAATACTTGTCATTTGCGTTTTCACATGTTAAAAATGAACAATCGAACAAACTAAACCCACCTACCCGTCGCCAAATCGCAAAATTACAACTAGCGACGGCTTAATACTCCGAATTAAACCCTAGAAATTAATTTCCTCCCACTCATTATTATTTTTTGAATCCCTCTCCCCTCATTTTAATGTTTAATACGCCTCAAAGCCAAGTACGCCAATACTCGATAACCAACAAACATGAAAAACAAAACGCCAACGCTCGTCCATGGCCCAATGTCTCCGATCACTTCCTCCTCCATAAACCGGCACCCAGCCGCTGCGGCCGCTCCTTGCGTTCTCTTTGGCTCGCATCCAAACATCCTCAATATATCATCTCCATTTCCGTATTGGATCGCGATTAAAAGGCGATAACAATAAAACGTCGTGGAAACGTATTTCATCCATACCATTCCGGATGGCACTTTGTTGACGTAATAACCGCCGGTTAAGACGAACGCTAGCATTGCCACGGTCACGATCGTGGACGCTTTTTTAGCGTCCATGATCGCTGCGCCCATGGCAAGTCCGAGTCCCTGGGAGGCTAAAACGTATAGCAAGAGCACAAAGAGGGTGAGGATGAACGAGCCTAACCCTGGGCGTAGACCGACCATCCAGTAAGTCAGCGTCAAGAACGCCGCCGGGAGAACGAGTTCCATGGAGAGCGATCCAAGGATATGGGCCATGAAGTAAGATGAGAGTGTGTACATTCCGGACGCACGTTCTCGTGAGAAAATCGCGCGTTCTTGCGGAAACGTGAAGACCGCATTAAATGAAGGAAGTACTCCCCAGAAGATGGATATGAAGAAGAGCAGTCCTAGTCGGTCCTGCAGTAACAACATTTGTTACTTAACCAATAATTAATGATTAGTAATGTTTATATACTTACGTGTACGTCTCGATAATCAGAGTGCCACCACATGAGACCACAAAGTAATGAAGCCGCGACGACTTGGAAAACGCGAAGTGCGTCGAAGGATTCGTGGCGCCGTTCTTTTACAAGTCTGTGGAGGAGAATGCTGAGTTGGCTGAACCATGTCGTGAGACCGAACGTTATTCCACGGGCGTTTTCTCTCGTTTTTACAAAACGCGCATTCTCTTGAGGAGAAGTTGACGCGTCGATGCAGTTTTTGACGTTTGGGGCTAGCAATGTATCGTAAGCAACGGTCAGCGTTTGTCTCACGTTTGGCTTTTCCCGTTCCGTTACACCGTCAATCTGACAAACTCCTGCATAGGTTAAGCAATCTCAATCAGCTCAGAGAAATTAAGAATAATAATCGATAAATTTTGGGTACATTAAAGTTGAAAAAAACAATGATCTAACAGATCAAGGCTGGCTAATTGATTAAATCAACCAATCAAAATTCACATTAGAATCTATCAAACCATATATTAATGAAAACGAACCATCATCCAAATAGGCGAAAGTTAATTGGCCATTATAAAAAGGAAAAGACAATTCAAAGTGGCATTGAACCGAACAGAGGTGAGGGCGAATCAACCAATCATCTTCTTTGGACCGACCAAACAAGATATATTAAAACAGGTTTTGACACTATGTTGGACCCATTTGTTTATTATTCTATAACAAAAAGTAAATTTCTTTTAATTAATAGTAATTGAGATCGGATTAGCAGTAAAGCAGACCGATCAAGGTGGAAAGGCGAGAGAGTCCACCCAAGAAAAGCATAAGGTCGCCACTACGATTCTTAATTTTATCTTCTTCATTGATTCCAAAAAAAAAATTAAATTGAAAGTTTATAGTATCAAATAAGATGGTATTTCAACTTAACTTTCTCTATGATAAAGCTTATGCAGAATAAGCTGAATAGTATTAATTCATAACCACGTGTTAAACTTTTTCTTTTCGTTCGTTATCATCAGCATTCAAAATTGAATTTTAATTGGGAAACAAAAGTAAGAGATAGTCAATAAATTAGTGAACAATGCGTAGTCAAATACTCGACAAGTGTAATCATCAAATGTCATAAGCCAGCTTTTGAAAAAGCAATAATTTTGGAACAGAAAAAATTAATTCATGTTGTTCTTTTCTTTCAAATTGATCAATAAGTTATAGGGCAAGTGGAGTTCACTGTTCTACTCTGACGTAGAAAGCAATATCTAACATTTTCTGATGAAAAATAGCAAATATTTAACTTTGACTACTTTAACGAATAGTTAGTTAAACAATATTCTTGCTTAGTATAGATCATGTGATTATATCAACTTTCCAGCCATGGAAAATCACATACATGCACACACACATATATAATTTTTCTCATAGTAATAATACAAAGAAAGACTGAATGAGAAGCATATGGTTCGTGGAGACAAAGAACTTAATACCCACCAAGTTAATAAATTAGATCTAATTAATACTTTCTCCAGTTCACGAAAAATATTATTTTAAAGTTTTATTTTTGTTTTATAAAATATGTCGTTTTATGTTTTCAATGCATAATTGTAAACAAAAATCTAATTTTAATTTTATTATGTTAGTGTATTAATGAAAGAAAAAAAATATTTTTAATATATATAAAATGTATCAAATCAAAATGATACATTTTCTGAAACGGACTGAGTACTAAATATATGCCATCGTGCGCACCAAACTATTTATTTTCTTTTTTGTTCAGTACAAACTATTTCTATGGACCATTTTTATTCCCCGTCTAATTAATAATGCCTTGGTACTCTATGGCGTCACCAGAATAGACATAGCATGTGGGAGCGTGTATTAATTAGATCTAATTAATATGTGTGAAGGTTTGTCATAATTAATAACACATTAACACCCAACAGAAATGGAAAGTCAACAACGAAGACCAATACAACCTTCTGAGGTTTGTTTTGTCCTTGGATAACACAATTAGTCATTAACTCTCTATATTAACAATCCCCAAGAAAATACTAAAGCATACGTGTTTATGTGTGCGTGATGCATGTCCCTAGCTATAGACAGTATATGGACCATGAATGACTATTGTCATCATTGTATCCATTTACTGAATTACCAAACGACTCTAGTTTGGTCCACATTTTCTTTTTTTTTGTCTAAAAGGTCAAAACACTCGTACCATCATTTGGTACTTACTTGTTTCAGATAAAGCAAGGGACGAATTGGAATAAATTAACGTGACCTATGAATATGTCGCTTTAGGTTAAAGATTGTAATTTCCCAATACTTTGTTTTCTTTTCCTATGTGAAAGAAAACTTACACTACGTACTACGATTATTCTTGGAGTATTTATTTATAGGAAAAAATAATTAAATATCGAGGGCTATGACGATTTTTTGTAATCACAATAAGCTACAAAAAAAACATTGAAAGTGAGATAAAGAGTATGAATATCCAATTCCCAACGAATATGTATTTATGACCGATTAAGAGTGTTTGTGTGAAACCACGCGCTAGATGCGAGAATGTGATTGGGTTCCTTTAGCGGTTACCCACTAAAGAAAAGTTTTCCCAAATCAAGGATACATGGAAATACGAAAGCGTAGACAATCGAAAACCACGCGCTTGAGATGACGCGTGGAACTCAAAAGCCACACAAAAATAAAAGAGAGAGTGAAAAGGGCTGCTTTAATTAAAACAATTAAAAAGAAGGAAAAAAAGAGAAAATATATATTATTAGGAAAACAGAAAAGGATATATATATATATATTATTTTTTTTTTTTTTGAAGATTCAGAAAAAGAAATATTAAGAAGAGAAAAAGGATAAGAGATCATATGAAAAAGTTTGGACAGTGCAAAAAAAGAAGAACTATTTTTTTCAAAAAGTTGGATAAAGAGGAAACAGAAAACACACAATAGTCAGGTTTGTGAAACCCATACGTCATTTTGTAACACTCATTAGACACGTGGTGTTTTTTCCGAAATATCATTTCTTCTGTTTATTATCCCCCGAAAACAAAAACAAAAAAGCTTGGTTTAATAGTGTAAATGTGTAATGGGATAAGGTTTTTTTTATATAAAAGCAAGGAATAACATTTATTCAGATGATATATAATATGCCAAAATTGAGACCCAAAAATCTGTGGTATACATATCATACTATAGAAAAGAGAGAAAGAAAGACATAACACGTATCCCAAATGCCCATAATTATTCACATCAAAAAGCCACCCTTCAATTATCAACTTTAGAATAAACAATTATTGGAAAAAACGGTGAGAAGAAAAGATGCTAGATAAGCTCCTTTACCATAAAAGAAAATGTATATATATAACGCTAAACCCGTATTAATGTAATACTAGTTATAGATAAGCGTTATTTTCATCATAAGTATTATTCTATACAAATATCTCACATGAGTATTATTATGCATGGCTTCGGTATCGAAGATTCATATAATATACACATATACGTATTATACATACTTACCAACCAAAAAAGACGATTTTATATTTTTTTGTCCTATCAGTCAATTCATTCTTGAATACTTTTTTCACATACATTAAACAGAAAACCTGGAATCATGTAGTGAGATAATAATATTCGTTTTTGTGTTGTTGTTGTTTCAATCAAAGAATGATCAAATATTTTACTAATAAGTTAATCATGCGTGTTAGTATCACTATATATGAAAGTCATTATGTTATATAATTGAAAAGCTGAATTTTAAAATATGGGAACGTACCGTTAGCAAGATCGAGAAGGAAATCAGCCGGATTCATTGGAAACGCCGGCGAGAATCCGACGGAGTCGAAGTAAGCCATGGCGTCACTTCCTTTTCCGAAGAACAAACACCTTCCTTCGCTTAGAAGAAGCACGGTATCAAACATCTGGAACACACGGCTCGACGGCTGGTGAATCGACGTCACCACCGTCTTCCCTTTCCCATGAGCCAGCCCGGCGAGAGTCTGGACAAGCCGGAGAGCCGCCGTAGCGTCTAGCCCCGAGGTGGGTTCGTCGAGGACAAGAAGGCTGGGATTGATGAGTAACTCGTGAGCGATGCTCACTCGTTTCCTCTCTCCGCCTGAGATACCTCTGATGAAAGTGTTTCCGACGACCGTGTTCTTGCATTTCGCGAGTCCCAGCTCCGAAATCACCGACTCGGCGGCTTTGATTTTGTCGTCTCTGGTTAGATTCAGAGGGAGACGGAGCAAGGCGACGAAAACGAGGGTTTCACGGACGGTTAAGTGAGGGTAGAGGAGATCGTCCTGCGCGACGAATCCGGTGCGTTTTAGTGTATGTTTCGTTGGTTTCGCGTCGTTTACGAGTATTTTTCCGGTGAGTCCTGATCCATGGAGTCTCCCTGCGACCGCGTTTAACAGCGTCGATTTACCGCTTCCCGATGGTCCAAGAACGGCCATAAACTCGCCAGGTGATACCATTCCGGTGACTCCGCTAAGTATCGTGCTCTCCTCCGCCGATCGGTTCTCATCGGACGTTTGGTGTTCGAGTCCCAACAATCTCTTGATCTTCCCGGAATCGCCGTGGATCTTCACTCGGTAACAAACGTCGACGAACTAATCAAAGAAGAAAGAGTCAAGTCCAGAGTCAAACCGAGTCAAACAATGTATTTTTAAACTCAAAAAAAACTCGTAACCAATAGTATTATTTAAAATCTGTAATATTATTACCTTGAGGGTGATTGGGAAACAAGGAGATGGCTGATCACGAGGCTCTTGAGAGAGACGAGCTGCTAAATCTGGACCGTTCATTTCATTTTCAACGCCGTCAAAACCTGACATTATTCTTCCCTTTAAACAAAACGGCAAAGTTAAACGGAGTTAAAAACGGAGACAATGGAGAAGGCTCTGAAGATCCTGAGAGCTGTATTTAAAGGAGAGGAACGGGAACGAAGAAAAGCAAGTGGATGCCACGTCAGCAATATAATGGACATTGAGAAAATAACACGTGGCCATACGCATATTGCCAGCTGGCAACTGCTGCAAGGGAAAAAAAAAAAGGCTTCTTTCTTTCTCGCCTTTATTTTTTCGGATTGTTATTGTTTTCTTTTCTATTGAATGCATCAAATACATTTTCGAATATACTTCTCTCTTTACAGAATATAGAGCTGTATTTTCAAATAGTGTTTCCCACTCTATAATTGTCAAATTAATTATTTGGAAGACGATCAATCGATTATGTGTTTATTTTATTTTTATTTTACTAGTTAATACCATGTGTCTGTTTTTGTTTTTGTTTTTGTTTTTTCTGTTTGTAATTTTTCGATGCAATAAATTCTTCCAAAATTTTCAAAACATGTCTTTGTATAGCAAGTTATTAGCTGTGATGTTTTTATATCTCTCAAGCACGACATGATGATGCCTTTCCAGATATAATTTCAAACAAGCGTTAATTGGAGATGATTCAAAATTACATTAAGCTCTTTTGTTTTTTGCTTTTTAACTATTCCAAATAACTGTGAAAGAACATTAGTTTTTGATATTTGTATGTTTTGAAGACAGAATGATGTTGTGCGGCTACTGAAATTTGATGTTTTAACATGTTTTAAGCTTCTAATTCTTTTTTTCCTGTATCTAAGCCCGTAGTTTCCTCGGATCTAAGACCACCCTTTGATAATACCGATCTTGAGAAAAAAATCTTATCAAATGTGTTAATATGAAACATATCTTTCGGATATGAAAGAATCACGCATGTGTTAATATGAAACATGAGTTTGACAAAGCATGTGTAGTTGTCTTGGGAACTTTTGATACATATCCTCTGCCTTTGTGTGTGTTAAATTTGTAATAAACTAAAACGTATGTGCATCTTGTATATGATCGTATATAGTAAGTTCTATTCGTGTGAACATGCATGTATCTGGCTGAAGAAGACGTGAGTTTACGGGGAAGTACGGTGGTGCGTTTCAGAGCCGTCACGACACCGTTTTAAAGACCGCTGATCACCATATTCTTTCAATCTTTCTTTATTCCAAATATCCCCGATTCAGTTTGGCTTATCGTGAGTGGCCTGAGCGTTGACCGTGACGTGACTGTGATTGTCCAAAAAATGACTAAACTCTCAATCAAAAGTCAAAAGATTGTATTGTCTAGGGAGGGGCAAAGAAAAAACGGATTTCTCGGGATCATTTTAGTCCTTCGTCACAAACACCATCACATAAACACACAAAAAAAACAACGAATGGCTTAGATCAGTTTTGAGAGAAACTTCACAGTTTCAACTTTCAAAGATGTGTCCCACTTCTAAAACTAATGACGGCGACGCGTGTCGATCGCACGTGATGACCCACTCAACATTGTTTTTTAATTCTCAACTCAGATCCAATTTTGTGTGTCACTGTGTGTGTCATTGTGCCGCTTCTTTCCTTTCTTCGAAGATGGGTTTGCCTCGCTCACCTTCCACGACGGCGCGTGGACCGTAACGCACCGTGTTATAATAACAAAAGAAAAAGGTGAGAGAATTAATATGGACCACATGATCCACTTATTATGGCCATGACGAACGAGCGAGAGAGCATGAGCATCCCCTTCTCCCATTTTCTTTTTTAGTACACTTTATTATATGACAATTACGTCACGGCAATATAAATTGATTTGGATTCTTCTTCTTCTTCTTTTTCTTCTTTTTTATCATTACCGGTTTCTCCGATAGTCTGTTTTAGTTTCTTTCCTAAATATTTCTGAATTAAATATTCGTTGAAGATAAAGCCTCGACGTGTACTACATTTCCTCATAAACTACATTTCTGTGTGTATTTCTTATACCAATATTTTCTTGTATTTTATTTTTGTAGTAATATTGAAGACACGATATTTAATACAGTAGCAATTAAGTTCTGAAATTAAGGTAGTTGGCTAATTTAATTTTGTTAAAGTCCGGTGATTAACTTTCTTCGAAAATTTATTGGACTATAGTTAGAAATTGACGTCCACGACAAATGTGTATAAATGTACAATGAATCTCGACCAAAAAAAAAGAAGGTATAGAAAGGAAGACATTGGGGATATAAAGATGTTGGCTCTATTTGAGCCCATGTATAATTTTAAATAGACTCATTGAGCCCAATGATTCGACCAAAAACATGAATCCTCGATATCATCATCCCAACCTTATAATATATCTTGTATTCATATTACATCTTTGAGAAAGTTTACTGTTAAAATAAGTTCGTAATTATCTGTTGGGTTTGTGCATTTGATACTGTACATTGATATAAAGGCTTCAATAAAACAAAACTTTGTTGTGAATTCTTCAAAAATAGTGTGGAAATTTCTCTAATGATTTTCTCTATTTCAAATATGTTCTATTTTTATTTAATTTTTAATTCCTTGCAATACACTTTGCTTTTTAAACATTCAAATCTTCTCCATTTTTTTTTAACTATAATTCAATAAAATTATGATATTATTAAAATTAAACCTTTAACATGATAGTAAAAATGTTTTATTATATATGATGGTGAAATTAAACGTTTATCACTAGTCTACGTTTTGCTAAGTTTATTTTGGATTATTATTTTCAATTTTTGGTACTAATTATATGTTTTTTATTTTATTTTGGGGTTTAAATATTTAATTACATCATCGTATTTTTAATTTGATATATGTTATTATTTATTTTTATAGATAATTTTTTAAAATATAATTGTATTTAAGTATAAAATTAAAACATATATTTTTGTTTAACACTACAAATTAAACGGTAATTAACGTCGTTTATATAGGGACGTAACGTCGGTTATAAACATACATTAAAAATATAGCGTCACTTACTTAACTGACGTATTAGTTAAGATAACTTTGCATCATTTTAATAACATACTCTAAATTTAGTGTCTAAATATTGACGTCATTTTTAACATTTTTTAACGTCGGTTAAAGTCTGACTCCAATAAACAAAAACTTAAAATGAAGTCACTTATTCAACCGACGTTGTGTTTGTTTTTTTAAAACAATATATAAATTAAAATGCATTTAACTAAAACATTGAAAAAACCAAACGATCGATCCATTTAAATCTAATAAATCAAATATATAGTTCTACACAAACATAACTGTCCATAAAATTCCTTGATACTCTACTACTCTTCAAAGTAGTCCAAATTGCAGCTCTAGTAACTCTATTTGCCTGAAATAAAATAAAATTACATAACTCTAGTAATCTATTTCCCTTCTAATATTAAAGTTATAAAGTCGGTGAACGAAATGATGTTAAGTGACGTTTCCCGGCGAATTTCTTGTAGTGTAAGTGTAAAATGAAAATATACCAAAATTGAAGAAACACTTTATAATATAAATTTCAACTCCTAAAATAGAGAAATAAATAGTGTTTGGAGTAACATTATTTATTTCTCTATTTTTAGAGTGAGATTTTATATACTATTGGAGAGAGTCTTACTTAAATATTGGTATTGGGATGGAATTTGTTGTCTTGGAGATGCTCTAACGCTGCATACAATTGGGTGAAGCCTGAAGGAGTGGGCAAAGTCTTAAAGGCCCAAGATGTTGTCGTTGTTGTAGTAGGCGACTCAAAAATAGTATGGGTTCTACTATTTAAAAATTTAAATCATATTTGTATAAAAATATTCCCCTTCGTAAATTTAGATTTTAAAGGTATATATAAATATCCCCCCCCCCCCCTTCATGGGTTGCACGTATATACTGAACCTTAACCATGAAATCCTTGTAATTGAGGAATACTCAAACACTAAAGTAGCAAACTATTGGCAACTAACCTCATAGCATTTACTTTGAGACTTATGTAATTCAGCACAAAATACATATATCTAGTCCTGGTCATAATAACCAAACCGAATAAAACCGAACCGAACCAAAATTGATAGTTTGATTTGGTTATGGTTCTTTCACAATAACAGAATGTTTTTTTTTATATATTTATTGATTTCGGTTCGGTTCGGTTATATAACCAATAACCAATGGATATCCATTGGATTTCAAAAAAAAATAATAATAATATTTACCTCTCCAATTATCTGAAATAACCAAACCGAAATAACCGAACCGAAATATTTCTAAAATTTAACCTAAATATTTTGGTTAACAAAAAATAACCGAAGCCATACGTTTATTAATTTTGTTATCCATACCGAACCGAAAACTGTTACTAACCGAATGGATAGTAAAAGATATAACCGAACGTATCCAAAAACAAAAATAGCCGAACTGAACCGAACCGAATAACCATATACCCAGAACTACATATAGCTATGAACTGTTACTACAAGGAACTTTTTTTTTTTAAAAAAAACATTTTTTGCATTAATTTAAAAATAGCAAAAGTGTTTACCAACATTATACAAATGAGCCAACTTTAGTGTTGGGCTTAGGAAACAAACCCACATTTAAAAGTAGCAAAAATGCTCACCAACATTACTACAAAAAACTAGTCGATATTTTTCCAAACTATCTATATTTGGCGTCATTCACCAAAAACCTTCAAACAGAATTTCTCCGCAACCAAATATCTTAAAGTCATATCATTAACACAAACCACATTTGTTATGTTTGTTTTGCACTAATCAAATACTATTTATAAGTTTGCAATCATCTTTCATTGTTCTCAGTAATGAATTACTAACATGTAGCTATGATTCAATTATTTAACCAATCCGTTGTCAAATCAATTTAATAACAATTTGTTTTACCGAATCATATACTATACACACAAATATATTTAGAAAGCATTCTATATATGAAACTTAAAAGTTCATGTCCCTAATGTCCAATGTCGTTTTCATCTCTTACGTATAAGCCATCAATGCAATGGGGTCAACACTCTCATTCTTGTTTCATCTTTACTTGCAATTTCACAACTCTCTCCAAATAAAACGAGACGTTTCTCTGTATCCACTAATACATTCATTTCTACCAAAAATCTAATTCTATGTTGAGTTCCGGTGCGTATTCTATTTCCTCACGTAAATTTTTTAATTATTCCACATTCAAATAAAAGTTACAATCGCAAGCGTATAAATAAATCGCTACGAAAGAGTTATAGATCGAGAAGAGAAACAAAATAATAATACTTAGATGTAATAATTATGTTTTGCTTTTTTATTGTCGCTATATTAATTTCAATTAGTTGAACAAAATATTAAATAATTTGATTGGACGAGTTTGTCCTTTTATTTTTCCACAGTTTAAAAGGGAATCTCATCAGAGATAAACTAAAGGCCAAAAAAAACAGAGTTTCTCACTGGATCACATTGTCTCTCTCTTCTTCTTCATGGATTCTTCAAGAACTCGAATTGTATCCAGACGATCCGATCCGGTCAAATTTCCGGCGAAGACAAACATTTCATCCCGGAGATCTTTATCTTCTTTTTCATCTTCCTTCTCATCATTCTCTTCCTGCTCCTCAAGTTCCCTCGTGTTTCCCGGCGACTCTCCTCTGAACTCTCCGGCAACTCCTCTCCGTCTCCTCGGCGTCCCTTTCTCCTGGGAACAGCTTCCCGGAAAACCCAAAGACTACTCTCATAGACTCAACCACCGCCGAAATACGGAATTTTCAGCTATACTGCCCCTCCCTCCTCACCGGAATACCCACTTTCCGGCCACCGGGAAAAATACTACCCCTAGTAACTCCCGTAAAAAGAACAGCTTGAGCTCCCCCGTGACCGAGAAAGATCCCTTCGCGGCGGCGTTAATGGAATGCTCCAAAGACGACGACGAGGATGAAGACGACGTAGATCGGAGGTTTCGAGGAAATTCCGGTGGACCAAGCAAGGCGTTGTCAAAGAGCAGCATCGGAGATAGGTTTGGGTTAGTGAATCTGTACGGTTTTTGTCGGAGAACTTGTGCAGTTTCAGAGTCCATTGTTTATCTTCCGAGGTCAGGCAAAGCAGCTTCATACGATCATCTGCTTCTTCCACGCCGTCGCCGTTAAACTGTCGTATTTCTTGATTTATTATAAATATATATATATATATATATATATATATATATATATATATTTTATTGGTTTTTGTTATATTTTTCCGTATAATTTTCTCTGAATGTAACATATTATGGGTTATGGGCTTGTGTTTTTCTTTTCCCTTTTAGATCGTAACACGAATGTAAAATTCGGAGAATTTATTTACTTGTACGTTGTAACCATAAATCCTTATAAACATATTGACTTGCTTTTTTTTTTTTTTTGTTTGAAGGATCTTGAACCGAAACCTAAGGGCATCATTATTGGTAGAAACCCAATGGGTTTCTTAACTATTTGTTTAGTATTAAAATGGAATAAGAAACTTAGTTAAGATACCTCATTTTTTTTGTATTTCCAATGGTAGAACCTCTATGGGGTTCTTTAAAAAAAAAAAAAAAAATCCTAACCACAAGAACATTATTTTATCCAAAATTCAACCCAAGAATTTTCTATCAATTACGAAGAATACGAACACAAGCGTGTACATTCAGACACATATTATGTAGATTGAGATCCTAAACAGTAGGATTCTCGACAATCTTCAGACGCATGCATGTCTTCTTCATCTCCCGATTCAGTATCGATTAATATGTGTATCTAATTGCTCGTAGTTGAAGACAAGTAGAAGTTCCAAAACACAGAACCCATGGACATGAATGCTACACGAGCTTGAAGCGGGACTACCCTGTAAATATCACATTTCATCAGACTACTAATGTAGAATGCCAAATTCAGACTCTATGCATATTAATCCAAATGACACAAAAAGGAACATTTGAATCTTAAACTGACCTTGTGTCCGAGCTTTAACAAGCATTGAGAGAGATAATAGATGTGATTCTCCACACCATGGAACCAGAGTTCCCCTACTACATGACAGCAATCGAAAGAATAATAAGAAATCAAAAATTTCACTTAGACATTCTATCGAACACCTCATCTACCATGTATATCAAATATTATCTATGAAACCAAAAACTATCGAATCCATTAAAACTTCTCATTTGAGAGTGTATCTACCTTTAGATTAAACAGTTTATCGAATTTGGATCACCACAATCGTGCAATAAATCTTGACTCAAAACTATTATTGACAAATTACAAAGGAGGAAACTTACCGATTACAAAAAGATGGAGACAACGTCGGAGTAAGGAGACGCCGGCGAGAGATCGATGCGATGGAGACACGACTCGGTAGAGATAACGGCTTAGATGATCGATTAGCTTTTGATCGGGGAAGAAAGAAAGAAGAAAGAAAAAGAAAAAATTATCCTCAAAATTTTTGTCCACTCGCCTGAAGACACGTGGCCCTTAAGAGCATGATTAACGCACATACTCATTTTGGGTCTCTTACCTATTTTTAATATTAAAATGGTGATATAGTGGTAAGAGACGTTTCTTCTGTCTCTTAATTAAGAGACGTTTCTTCACAAAAGGGAAAAAGTTGTGTGGATTAAAATATAAAAATATTCTAAGAGACTCATAAGAGTATGTGCGTTAATCATGGTCTAAGTATCCCAAATAAGAGCCGGTTCTTAACAAAATTTGCATTTTTATTAACTTTAATTTAATAAAAATGATGCTCTAAGTAACATGATTGAAATGCAGTAGAAAACCCCAAATGTAGTCCCCTAACTTCTAATATGAACTCTTAAACCTCTAAGCCCATTTGGTTATTAACTTACACACACACATATATATATATATATATATATACTAGATTAGGATCCGCGTATACGCGGTTTTATATTAAATATTTTACAACCCGTGAAAAAAAAACTATAAACGAAAAAAATGGAGAAACAAAATTAGATCTCATGTGAAAATAAATAATATAAGGTTGAGACCGCAAACGCGAAACTATCTATAAAGAAACCTAACAATCATTTATTCATTTTGATTCTTTTATTTTTTTATTATGTTAGTTTGATTTTAATTAAATTTTGTCACATATTTCTAAACATTTATTTTTTCATATTCTTGTTCGAATGAGATTTATTTTGTATTATTTAAATATTTAAATATTTATTTATTTTCATACAGGATCATAAGGAATTTTTTATTATTATTAACTTTGTATTTTAAGATAAATATAAATTTTTTATTTTTTTTTGTTTTGTAACTTTACTTTTTAAAATTAGGAATCGGTTATAAAATTTTCTATATTTTTTTATTTTTTAAAAACAATTTTGGCATTTAGGATGGATCTACATGTTTTGTCTTTCCTTTTTGTTTAATAACTTTACATTTTATGATTTCTTTCACATGATCTCCAAACTTTTCAAGAAAAGAATGGTGCACAGAAACGAGAATAATATTTTTTTTATATTGACAATAAATTAGATTAGAGTTAGATAATTAATAAATAAGTTAGTAAAATTAGGAGAATATATTTGTTAAAAAATATACAAATATATTGACATTCTCATAAAGTAAATAGGAATTTCATTCCTATAAGCTCATTGTTTTTTTTTTAATTTATTGCCTCCTACTTTCTGATAAGGCATAATACTACCGTACGACAATAGGAACGTTTTCTGTTTAACTGATCCATTGTTAAATAATCCTTGTTGTTATTTTGAATTTCAGTAGCCATCGTTCCTTTGATGATATTCTTGGAAGCAATTAAAATTAAAGTTAAAATTATAAAAATACGTAACCAAAATAATCAAAGAACATTAACTATTACGGTGAAAAGTAGTTATCGTTCCGTTTACTTTTTTTTTCTTTCTACGTGACCATATTACAATGTATATTAAATTACAACGTGACCATGTATTCTACAGTAGCCGAGGAAAGCAGTATCGGGTTGTTAATCCATTTGTGATATGGCAGAGATAATCACCGATTCGGTAGACATAATTAATGAACAAAAAACAATAATAATAGATACACGAAGTTACCTGCATTTGAGATATAACCAAACGATATCAAAAATGGTGTAGCTTATGCAAAAATAGATTGGTAAAAGTGTTTTTTTGGTATGAAATTGAGAACCTATCTAATGGGTTATATAAAGATGAGGAATTATAATTCTTTTTCCTTTTATGATTGTAATTTATTGGTTAATTTCTTTATTTTAAACTGAAATATGGTTTTTTCTTTTTTTCTTATAAACTTTGGCTTTTATTTATAATTTTTGATTATTTTCTTTAATCTAAACATAACTACTATTTTTTACTAATTGGTTTTCCCTTTTTAAAAAACTTTGGCTTTTATTTATAATTTTTGTTATTTTAAACATAAATACTAATTGGTTTTTTCTTTTCTTTTTAACTTTGGCTTTTATATAATAAGATTATTGTTTAATTTCCTTAATCTAAACATAACTACTATTTTTTCTTTTACCTTTTAGGATTATGAACCATTTTAAAATTTTACTTTTATTATTAATATTATGTGTTTAAATAAAATTGGAAATTTATCAAACACGTGTCGAAATCTGATCGATTGACTTGACATGTGTAACGATTAGGTGAATTAGCAACTTCGAAACAATTTTATATAATAAGATTATAAAAATAAAATTATCATATCTTATTATATAAAGTTGAATGTTTCGAAATTAATAATTCAACTGATCGCGACACGTGTCAAGTTAATCGATAAGATTTTGACACGTGTACAAAAAATTACCTATTAGATTTTGACACATAATATATTAACAATAAAAGAAAATTAGGTAAAATTATAAAACAAAAAAGAAAAATTTAAATTTAAAGCCATACTTAATTTAAAAAAGAAAAAAAATATATCATATTTTAACACGTGTAAAAAGATTTTCCAATTAAGTTTTGCTACATAATATTAATAATAAAAAGAAAAATTTATAATGCACATAAGAGTTACAATAAAAAAAATTATAATCAATTCATAATCCTAAAAATTAAAGTTAATAAATAAAAATGAAAAAAGTAAAATTATCCCAAAATCAAAAGTTAATATAAAAAAGGAAAACTTAAAAAATCAGAAAATTTATAACTGATTTCTAATCGCAATTAGGTAAAGTTAATGAGCAAAAGTAATAAAAACAATTATCATAATAGACAAAGTTAATAAAAAAACACAATTCAAATAGAAATAAGAAAAAATAAATAGTTGGAACATGTGACAAAATTTAATTGAAAATCATATAATAGAAAAAATAAAATATTCAAAATAAATAAATAATTATTACTCATTTAGATTTTTCTATTGTGGATGGTTTCAGATCGACATTCTCAAACTTTTTATTTACTTTCACAAATGATTTTACTTTTTGTTTTTGTTTTTGTTTTTGTTTTGTTTGTACGAGTTATAAAATTTTAAATATAAATCCACGTCTAATCGAGTTTCTTATAAACTTGATCAATATTATATTCTTATACAATTATTGAAATTTGGTAGAACCAAGTCTGAAGGTTCTGTGATCTCTAGCTAGTTTCCAATCCCATCCCATGTGAGAACAAGCTAAGCTATATGTGCAAATACATACAAAATAAAACTGATTATTTTGTTATAGGATTCAAAACACTTTATATTGTTGTTTTTTTTTACCATTTAGACAATGATGCTATAGTAGCATGCCTAGGGACTTAACGAGGTGTATTATATAATAATACTAAATTAGGATTTAGCCCGTGTTAAAGCACGGAGCAAAGTTTTTTTTTAATTAAGTGATATTTTTTAAAAAAATTATCTCAATTTGTTATAAACATTACATGATTATAATATATTGCATTTTTTGTGATGAAAATATGATTTGGGCAGTTATAAATTTTATTGGTTTTATATTAATTGAAAATAATTTGTAATTAATTTATTATGAGAATTTGTTTTTTTCAAGCTAAAAGTTGTGAAAGTGAAATGTTGTTAAAATATGTCTACATTAATTTTATATGAATGTGTTATTTGTTTTGAATTAGAAGTTATGAAAAACAAAATTTGTTCCGATTTTTTAAAAACAATTCTTTGAATATGAATGGATTGAATCCTAAGGTCGAAAATAAAATTCCAAAATATCATTTAATTCAAAACTAATACTTATAGACACAAAATAAAATTTATTTTCTTAAGTTCCTAAATAAACTTTCAAGAATTTAGGATGAATTTTATCTTCGACCTTCGGTAATATACTTACAAAAATATATTCGAGATAATTTTATTTTCAAATTAAATCCTAGGTTTTAACCCTAACATGTTCCATTAACATTATAATTTTTCTTAAAACTTATTTTAAAAATTAATTTTAAATTTTTGGTTAAGTTTAAATTAGAGCCTTAACCTGTTCCATGATGAGCTAACCCGCTTACTTAACCCATTTTGGAAAGTACTAAAATATTATTCATGATCACCCACAAAGAACTACAATATGGAAATCATCAACTCTAATATGCACCGCTTAATGACTGAATTTTGTGGTCATTACACGAACTCTTAATAAATCTATTTTTTATGTCTAACTCTTTATATAAAGTAGTAAAATATTTTTAAAAACTTTTTTATATACTCAAGTAAAATATAACAAATTATAGTAAAAACTATTGCAAGATCTCGAATATATTTCTTCTTTGAATATATTAATTGATTATTATTTTAAAAATATATAATGGTTTTATTTTTGTAATAATTAAGAAACTAAATATTAAATACACTCTTGAATGGGAAACAAATACTTTCCATATCCTTTACAATAATTTTAAAAGATATTTATATCATTTCCTATTTCAATTATATTTTCTTATTTGTAATGGCATAATATGTAATAACTTACAAAATAAAATTCATTTGTTACAAAATTACAAAACAAATAATTTTGTACCACAAATACTTATAGCACAAATTCAAAACAAATACTTATACCCCGCACACTTGAGGGGGGATTCAATCCATCCTATATTTTCTTAAGTATATTACCAAAGGTCAAATTTTAATGAAGTTAAAATATGTCTATATTAATTATCTCAAATATATTTAAAACATAAAATAATTTTGAATATAAAAATTACAAAATTATCTCGAATATATTTTCTTTGAATATGAATGGATTGATTATTATTTGATAATATCATAATAATTAAAAAACTAATTAGTAAACAATATCTTTAATAAAAATAAGTACTTTCCATATTCTCATCAATAATTTAAATATATAATTAGATTATTTTTTATTTCAATGATTTATTTTTATTTCTAACGGTATTTCATGTAATATTATAGAGAGTTAATTTTATGTCATTTTCAAGAATATTTTCTTAAATAATATTATAGAGATATATTCTCTTAACAGTTTTTTTCTTTAAATTTTTTTTTTTTTTTGTTAAAGATTTTTTTTTCTTCTTTTTAAGTTTCTAAAGAAATGGATTCTTTCATTGCTGTTGTTCGCAAAACGCAATAAAAATAACAAAGTTGTTGAGAAACCATGCATGTCTTAGACCCAAGTATTTTATACGTTTTAAAATAAATATGTATAAGCAAAATTTTCTTCTTAGATGGAATTATTATCTTTATTTATTGTGTATAATTAAAGACACTTGCATGTTCGTCTTGTTTTGGATAAATCGGCCCCACTTTTCAATATATATATATATATATATTTTTTTTTTTTTGACTAACACTTTTCAATATTTGGGATATCAAAATGACTTCCGTGGAAAAACTGTAATCCCATTCGTAACTAAATTACAAATCAATTATTGTCATATTGTCATAATCAATGTTTTTAAATTACTAGATGATTTATTTTAAACTAGGTACCAAAAAAATAGTTAATTAACTAAAAATATGATACACATTCTATAGCCGAATAACAACCCTTAAAACGTAGTTTAAGTGTCAACAAGCTATAAAAGGTGGACAAATTCTCAAAGTATAATAAAAGTCGCTTTTGTCTTTTTGAAAGTAATCACTTAATCTTTTGTTTCTCTTTGATTTGGATTAGTTTGACACACATATCAAGCAAATATTTAAACACTGACAATTTATTTACGTTTCTTTTCCCATGTGTGATTTGGGCTGCTGCTGGGAAATATAGCACCCATATAGTACAAATATGTAATATATTTATATATGCATTATGCAGTGGAAAACTGAAGTCAATTGTCAAAATCCAATGAAAATTCATAAATTTGTACTCAAATACTGTTTCTACATCTGAAAGCTACGCAACTCAGATGATTTAATATTTGAATAGTCGTTCACATTTATGTCCCACGCTGTAGTTAACATGTCTTAATCATGCTTAAGATAGATTAGGAACTGTTTATATCAAGTTGTTTGGTTTAGCGTACAGATTAATAATACATTTGCCACTAGATCGTCCCATTTTACCTTCTATTTGCATTTAATCCATGTTCGTATGATCGTATCAATCATATGGCTCTGTAAAGTATGGTCAGTAGTCAACTCGCAAACACCCGCACCTTGCAATAACAAAATATCGAATACTTTCCTAATGCTAATAAAGACGTATCATTGGGAGATTGATTTACGAAGATTTGTAGAGTTTAAAATTTTACTGTTATTGGTTTGTGGATTTTTACATTCTTAATAGATTCTAATATTATTTGTTTATGGATTATAACATTTTTTAAAATCTATTGTTATTGGTTTGATGATTTTTATAATCTAATCAAAATTTATTGTTATTCAAAAAATTTGTTAACATTTGAAACTATTGTATATTTTTAAATATCAAGAACTATAACTCTACATGAAATATTCAAAAAAAAACCGATAACTCTACGGTCAATCGGACATCACCACAATAAAATTTGGTGCTACAAAATAGTGAAAAATTGTAAGAAATAACAAAATACTAGATTTTAAACCTCGCATCCGTACATGATAACGTTTTTTGTAGACTTAAAATTTGAAATATATAAAAGATGAAATGAGAAATAAAATCTAATTTATGTATTATTGATTCAAATATGTGGAATTTGTAATTCTTAAGTTTTTAGTGAAATGATAATATTTTGTTGATTTGTTATGCAATATGTGTTTTGATGTTTATACCATATTTCTAACTCGTGCTATGCGAAATCTAGATTCTAATCCACGCTGTGTGCATGATGATAATTTTTTATACATTATTTTGTGAAATTTATATTGAGCAAACACTAACGAAAATGTTTGACTTAAATTTTAATGAAAAATTTCATGATTATGTGATTTATGTAACCTTAAATGATAGCAAAGTTTCCTATCTGACCAAAAAAAAATTATTATAAAAGTTATATGATGTTATCATATGGAGGATATAAGTAGAATATGAGTATGAGTTAGTTAAGTATACATCGATGTAATCTTAATCGTAAACTTTGTTATTATATGAATTTAGATTACCACACAACTAATTATTTTATTGTTTTATTAAAATCAAATTTTACAAATTATATATTTATGAGTGCTAAAATGGGCTATTCCGTTCTTTTAATCTGCTTCGAATCAGCATGCTATGTTGCATGTTTTGACAAACCAACACACAAATGACCGCAATTGTAAAAACATAACCCTAACCCGCCCCACCATATTACTGTATAATATAAATATATACTAATTTTGAATATTTGAAATTTTATTAAGTTAAAATATTTTTTAATAATAAGATTTATATCATTTGGTCTAATTATGGTTCAATTAAATAAACATATTAAACAAAACATAAATTTTTAATTTGGTCGTCACTTAAAGTTTCAAATTTGGATTAAAATCTTTTCTCTTAGGTACCTAGACAAGCACATACAAACATAAAATATACATTTAATCTTTACAATCATGGATTAATGTTATTATATTTTGAATAATTTAATCAATTAAATTGAGATTAAATATTATTTATAAATATTATAATTAATTATAATATTCATATCTAACAATAAATATATTATGTATATTTTTTTTATTAAAAGATATGTTTGCAACACGTATAGTTTTCCACATAAATTATAACATTATAATATTATATGTATTTATTCTTGTTTGGACACAAAAAGTGTCTCTGTTTTAATAGTATAAACTATGTTTTAAAAATTATATGCGAGCAATTATATTTATTGATATATTATTTTGTGTATAATAGAGATTGTAAAAATATATATTAAAAATATTGCAGTTTTATTCTCAATAATTATATATAGTTTGTGATGTTTCAACAATCTTGTTTTGAATCTATATATGTTCCGTTTGAAAAACGTATTATATGGTCGAACATTTATAAATTAGCATATCAAAGCCAATTAAAAGTGTAACAAAGTAATCAAATGCTATTTAATAACTATAGTATTGACACAAAGATAAAATATTATACATCACTTATCTAAATCAAGAAAATAAGTTTTTAATCATTTTTTGTTTCATCTTCTTTATATATGTTTTCTTTGAAAATAAAAAGTAATAAAGTTAAAAATTATTTTCTTTCCTTAGTTAATTTAATTAATAAAAATTTCTTATTTAATCTACTACATTGAAAAAAAACTAATAAACACAACTATTGCTTTCACATTCATGACAACTTTAAATTTGAAACTAAGACAATAGATGAATATGAAATGAATTTTAAAACTAATTTAAAATCACAAAAGATCGACGATTTTTGTCAGTTTTATCTTGAAGAGAAGACCAGACTTTTGTCTAGTAACATATTGGTTGTGGTAACTTTTAAATAATTTTTCAATGATAGTACCTTCTTCAAATCAGAGTGAATAAGTTTTTTTTCCACATATTCATTTTCATTCTCCTTAACTAGCTACTTTAATCAATATAAAAATTCAATTTAATTTAAAAATCAAAAATCAATATAATAAATACAACTCTTGCTCTCGTATTTATGAAAAAAATCAATTTTGAAAAAAAAATGAATATGAAATTAACTTTGAAACAAATTTATAATAAAAAACCGACAAAGTTAATATACTTTTTGTAAATTTTACTTTGAAGAGATAGAAGTCGGAATTTTGTCTGGTGACATATTGATTGTGGTAACTTTTCAATGGTTATTCGATGATATCATAAACCTAAGCGATGATAATTTAATTTTCATACTAAGGGTTCATTGTAAATAAAATTGAAGTAAACATATATATTTATTTATAGATAATAAATTATTTTTGTAATAAAAATGGCGATAAAATTATTTCATCATAATAAACAAAGTGCTCTCTAAACGTGTGCGTATACACAAATGTAAAGAGATTTTAAAATTATATTTATTCTTAGTTATTTATATAATTGAGACCACTATTTTAAATTAAAAACAAAATTCTACTTTAATATCATGTTGGTTTTTTGTTGTTAATAGAAAATTTATATATAATTTTTTCATCTTTTATATTTTTTATTAATCATATTAGAATTTGAAATTTTTTAACATTTTGAACGTTGATGTGGATCAATAAAATTGATTATTTAGAAGATGATGTGGACACTTAAAGATCTGTGTGCAAAACTGTCATATATAAAAATGGAATAGTTGTTCATATCGAATATCCATGAATTCAAAATATATGAACATGAAAATAGATACATATAAAAGAAATATCTGAATATTAATTCGAAGGGAAGAAGTACAATACGTAGTTTTTTTTTTTTTGGCCAAGTGAAAGTAGTTTTTTATACACCAAAAGTAGTTAACTAAGTAAAAGGGTCAAATGATCAATTAGTGAGTTCTTCGTGTTTTCTATAAAACTATTTAAGCTTGGAGTTGGAGCACCGAGAGGAATTAATTAGTGGGGAGCCAAAGAACCTATAAATATTAATGGTGACCAAATTCTACTAATATATTAAATATTAGATATATTTTAAAATGAATATTACTTTTCATCATTGTCTGCTTTGTATTCGCGTGTGTGCTTTTACATTATTGACTTATGTCTAAATATTAGTATATCCCAACACCAAATAGTTCAAACAGTAAGAACTAAATGTATCATGCATGAGCATATTTGATTTGCGGTATCCTTAAAAATTGATGAAAATGATCACATAAGTAATTTATATAACTTAGTCATATCAGATTTTTCATTCATATAGGCAGTGATTACTTTAAATATTCAGCATTTACATGTATGGGCGTGGGCATGTGCATAATTAAACATAATAAATGAATATTGGATGAGACAAGAGGGACCGCTATAAGTGATTGAGATGTAGCTTGGGACTAAAGACACCATTATCATCATTCACCATCATGTCCTCTTTAGCACATGGAAAACAAAGTATACTGTAAATTATATATATATTATGCAATATGGATCAGAGTCCATTTATATGTGAATGCATCAAAATCCGAAAAAAGTGCAGTGTAAATCAAGATTTCTTGAGCGACAAACAAGCTGATATTATTCTTTCATTTAATAGTATCTTCTACAGCATAAGCCGTTGACTATTAATACTAGTAATCTTGAATTGCATATATATACATCTATGAGGGGATCTCTCGATAGTGATGATAAAAAGCTAGGTGGGTTTAACAATCCTTCTTTCATTTCATAAAATTAGATGTTTTCTATTTTTTTTATATTAACAACATGCATCATTTATACGAATTTAAATCCAAATAATAACAAATGACAACATTTACACAAACCATTAGGCTATATGCACTAGTACAAATCTTTAGATTACATCAAATATTTATTTGGTTTCTAATACTTAATTCATCATCATTCTGTACATTTATTAGCTATTTCATCCATTTAAACTCTAATTTATAAGAAAACGACATGAAAAGATTTGTCTAAGAAAATACAATATATTTCTTATGGTGGACTAATTTTCTTAAACATCTAACTATACGAAATTGAAAGAATATAATATTGAGATGCAAGATGAATGGAGGTATTAAATGCTTTGTTTTTGTTATTTCTTCTTTTGAGCCTTAAGTGTTACAAACGTAAACATCAAGATTTAATACCATCTCTATAATATTATTTAAGAAGACATTTTTAAAAATGAATTTTGTTTTGTAAGTTATTACATGAAATGCCATTACAAATAATAAATAATTGTTGAAATAGGAAAATATATAATAGTCTTTTAAAATTATTGATTAGAATATGGAAAGTTTATATTTTACATTAAAGAGGTTATTTATTATTTTATTTCTTAATTATTTTAATACTATATATTTTAAAATAATAATCAATACATATATATTCAAAGAAAAAAAACTATTCAAAATCTTGCTATATTTTTCACTATAATTTATTATATTTTATTTAAATATATATCAAAACAAAAATTGAAAAATATTTACTTATTTTATAAAAAGTTCGACACAATAAAACTATATTTTTTAAAAAAGTTCGTAAACTACCACAAAAACTATAGTCATTTAAAGATGCATATTAGAGTTATGTTTTTAAGATTATAAGTTTTTATGGGTTAGGCCGAATAATATTTTAGTTCACTACAAAACGGATTAAATAAACAAATTATTATAAATTAATAACTTTAACTATATTCAATAATCATTAGTTAGTTATATTGTAAAATTCAGATAAAAGCAATTTTCTTAAATTTCAAAACAATTTCCTTATAAAAAATTACTCCGCGCTATAATTAGCGCGGATTAAATCTTAGTATTGATTAAAAGATCGTCCGATAACCATGTGAATGTGATCAAGATCAAGCCCCACGTTAAGCTAATTAATAACACATGTCACGTACGTATACATACAGCCTTATTTAGAGTGTTTAACCCTAGAGTAGTGTCGAACAAAAAGCCATAGCCTTGAGAGATTTTATACCGATCACATCACACAAAAGGTTCGGGAAAATTTGTAATTAATTGGTGATCCACATCCACTTATAATTAATGTTGATAATTTTTTCGGTAAACATTGGAGGAAATCCATATCCCCGTTAATTTTATAGTTATGGTCTCATGGACACGGGTCTTTGAATGGAATCTGAACAACTAGAAGTCATTTTAGGAAGTTATTTTCTAACTATAACTGGAGCTATTACATAGCAAACACAATATCAATCGATTCATACGAGACACGCAAAACATTGTACGTTGCCAAGAACATGATCATAAGAGCACCTGAGCCACCTGGCAGTGGGACGAACCCACATCAATTTGATCTAGAGATTACACCTCATCTCACCAAAAAAAACTACAACATTGTAGCACATGGGGAACAAAAGAAGAAGATAAATCTAAAATTTCACCGCATTCTCGGAAAAAACGACTAGGCAAGTAAGATATACATGTCAGCCAAAATCTGCATGGATACTCAATATCCCTGTTCATAATTGAGCCGACAACTTGAAGTAAATTTGAAACTCGAATTAAAGGTGGTCAGTCAATTAAGAAAAAGTGAGATTTTTGTTTGTTTTTAAAAGAGCCATCAACTGTTAGGATCCCAGATCGGAAAATGGACCAACATTAGTATATAAATTATATGCGCCAATCCACTCATTGCCAATTGGTTTTGAGTTAGAAATTCATAAGTCCATATATAACATGGTATGAGAACCTCAAAACCGGTTTATTACTAGTCAGTATATAAGAGATATGAGTCAATTCACTCATTGCCTATAAGTTTTGAGTTGAAACACACATAAACCCATATTTAACATAATGAGGTTTTTATAAGCTTATACATCAAATGCAATTGATGATTCATGTAGTTCATGGGCTTAGTTAAGGCCGAACTAAAAGAGGTCCAGTATACTGAAATTGACGCTTGCTGTTTTTTTTTCCGTCATAAAACATATTTAAAAAAATTTAAACAAACAATAAGTGAATTAATAATAATTGATATTTAATTGAAGGGTTCACACTTTTTTGGGTTAAAAATTCAATAAATAAAAATAAAATTTTAATTACCTAGTATATATATATATATATATATATATTAATTCAGTTCAAGTTCATCATGTTAAACACCTAGGTCGGAGCTTAGAGTCAACTGACCTAACAGCACCAGAATTATTTGGAACGAAAATCATACTGTTTAAACTCGTAAAAAAAAAAAAAGGACAGTACTATCAAAACCAGGAGTAGCAGCTAATCATATGTGTATTATGGTTTTGGAATAGCAATTGATTTAAACTAATAATTATTTTTGTGATAGAATTGGGGACCATCATGCATGTCCCGTTGTCTCCAAGAGTTTACGAACAGATAACAGTTATATATAGGAGAATTACTCCAAAATTATAAAAATATATTAGTACAATTTTCCAAATACAAGAACTATAGCACATGAACTAGAACACAATATAACACATAGATTTCTTCTTAAGAATATGTATTATTAGCAAATTTGTTAAATACACTTATAAGTTTTACATAACACGATTTAAGACAAATTCAAAACACATTTTGATTTGTCGTTCTAGTTTCACATGTTCTAGAATATATACATGATCCAAAAACTTTTTAATAAAAGCCCTTAACCTTTAGTTTTGATTCCTTCCAAGACAACCAATAACCTTTTGCTAAAAATTCTATCTTTATATTTCATTTTGCAGATAAATGCAAATCTCCAAAGATATGTCATATTTCATTTTTCTTCTTCCAAGAATAATTAAGAAAATCTTTCAAGCTTCAATATCCTCTCCAAAATACTCGTTCAACTCAGCCATCGTCTCTTGACCCGTCCACGTCAGCTACTAAATCCAGTTCAGCTCCACGTTGCAGCTCCACATTATTAGTTGCCTCGTCATATTCTTTTGTATCACTTCATTAGTTATTTTTTGATTGGTACATGAAATGAATCAAGCAACTGCTAAAGATTCTGTTTTTTTTTTTTAATATTTTCATTGCAATAATTTAAATGTAGCAAAAGTGCTTACCAAAGTTTTACAATAAGCCATCTTTAATTACGTACTCATAAAACATAACAACCAAGTTGAACCAAATAGAGAACCATGCTGATGAGGCCCAAACGAGAAAATGATAGTGGGAGAAGCTGTCCACTTATGAAAGCCCATATATGAAGATTTGATGAGGCCCAGCAGTAGCCCAGTAAATGAGTAAGGTCGAAACCTAACAAGAGAGAGTAACGAGATATTTAGCCGCCGACCAGAAGAAGAGACGATGGTTCTCTCATTACTGCAGAGAAAACCAGAATTGCATGCACTTGCTTGCTACTGTCGGATTCTGGCACCTGAAAGAAGAAATTCTATTTTTGATGATGACTTCGATTTGCCACACAAGAGAATCAAATGGTCGACTGGAGTTTCGATGAAGCCTGTTGTTACGTTCTTTCCAAATCTCATAAATCGATGCTTTCCAGGCTAGATTAGAGAGATACTTTCGATGAGTGTTGCCTGAGATAGAATGGAGACTGTCGACAACACTAGTCCAAGAGGAGCTTGCAAAGGTGATTCCAAATTTGCTCGCAAAATGAGCCCAAATATAAGAGGAATAACTGCAATCAAAGAAGAGATGGTCTCTGGATTCAGGCGCTTGATTGCAGAGAAGACAAACATGATCAGTTTGGAGGCCCCAAGATAATAAGCGATCTCGAGTTGGGCATCGATTGAGGAGGAAGAGCCAAGCAAGAGTTTTGTGCTTCGGAATTCCCCTCTTAAGCCAGATAATTGGATGCCAAGTCACCTGGTGGTGAGGATCCCTGATTCTATCATAAATGTTCCTTGAGCAAAAGGTATTTTCTGATCTCCCATCAATTACCCATTGTAGTTTGTCTGCATTATCTGAGAGAGTAATTGTTGTTAGATGAAATAAGAGTTGTTCGATCCGAGGAGATCTAGCAGCAGGGAGATGCCAACCATTTCCGTGCCATAAAGAAGCCACCGTTGCGGAGATGTTAATTCCTGTTTGTCTGGGGCCATGATCACCAATGTATTTGATCAATGGTCCAAAAGGCGTCCATGGATCAATCCAGAATTTGCAGTTGACGCCATTACCAGGTATGATTCTCACCCATTGGATCATTATATCTCTCAGGCGAAGTAGTTGTTTAAACATCCAAGTGTGTTTCTGCTTTTCCTTAATCTCCCAAATATTTTCATCTTTAATAACATTTTAATGGATCCAGGCGACCCAAATCGATCCAGTCCGAAAAAGTAGAAGCCACAACAGCTTGAGCGAGCAGGTACGATTCCAGATTTCCAGGTTTTTTAGACCAAGACCACCTTCTTCCTTGGGAGTAGTGACAGATTCCCAAGACACCCTAGCAGTGTATCTACCTTCCAAAGATCCCTTCCAAAGATAAGCACCACACAGTGATTCAATTTGCTTTAGACATTCCTTTGGCAAGACAAAAGCACTACACCAGAAATTTGTGATTCCAGCAATCACAGTACTTATAAGAACATGTCTTCCAGCAAATGATAGGTACTTAGCAGTCCATGAATTGATTTTGCTTTTAATACTTTGCAGGAGGGGCTCACAATCTAATAAGGAGAGTTTCTTTGAAGATAAAGGCAACCCTAGATAGCGGATAGGAAGAGAGCCTTGAGGGAATCCAGAGAGCGCAACAACAGAGGCTAACTCACTTTCATTGAGACCACAAGCAAAAAAACAAGATTTCTCTGGACTAGTGGATAAACCAGACATGTGCTTAAACCTCTCTAGAACCGAAAGAATACCTCGGATGGAGTTTGGAGATCCATCAGAGAAGATCAAGAGATCGTCAGCAAAACACAAATGAGTTAGGCCTGAGTCTTCGCATTTCGGATGGTAAGCAAATGATCCTTCCAAAGCTGCATCGTTAAGCAATTGTGATAAAATGTTCATTGCAAGTCCGAAAAGGTAAGGGGATAAAGGGTCCCCTTGCCTTAACCCTCTACTTCCTTTAAAGAACCCATGCATCCTTCCATTTATACTCACTGAATAGGATGTTGTGGTAAAGCATTCTTTAAGCCAGTTAATGTAGATCTCTGGAAGGTGAAGAGCACATAGACACTGAATAATAAAGTCCCATCTTATAGAATCGAAATCTTTTGCTATGTCAATCTTCAGAGTTACTCGCTTTTGCCCTTTATTTTTATGATAGCCATTAACAATCTCAGAGGCAAGAAGACAATTTTCTAATAGTAACCTCCCTTTTATAAATGCAGTCTGATTCGGCAAAATGAGCTTTGGAATAAGGGGCTTTAGTCTAGCAACCAACAACTTTGAGATCAATTTGTAGAGGGTATTACAACAGGAGATAGGACGATAATCTTTGATCACTGTTGCCCCTGGAAATTTAGGAATCAAGGTAAGAATTGTGGAGTTTGCTGATACTGGCATAACTGGAATCTGGAAGAACTTAGTAATAGAGTACAACACTTCATCTCCTAAAACTGACCAAGCAGCTTTGTAAAAACCAGAGGTTAATCCGTATGGACCAGGGCTCTTTTTAGGGTTCAGTTTGAATAATGATTTTCTTATTTCCTCTGCAGAAGGGAGCCGAATGAGGAGACCAGCCTCAATTGCTGAGCACTTAACCTTGGTAAGGCTGGAAAGAATAGGCAAAGAGACAATGTCACTTTGGATCATTTGAGGACCCAAGATGCTTTTAAAGTGGTTGACAGCCAAGCTGCCAATAACAAGTGCAGTGGAAGCTTCCAGGCCGTCAATACCTATCAAGGTATGAACAGTATTGTAAGCATTTCTAGCTTTAGTGACCTTATGATAAAACGGAGTATTTTGGTCTCCAGTTTGAAGCCAGTTAATGCGAGATCTTTGCATAAAATACTCCTCCTCAATCCTTTTAAGCATAGTCAGTTTCTCTAATGCTTGTCTTTCTTCCATGAAGTGAGCTGATGTGGGCTGCTGTAACGAGATAATCTGAGCATTGTTGAACAGATTTGTAGCCTCATTTACTCTCTTCTGAATATCAGAGTAGTTATCATTGTTCAGGGATTTTAGAACTCTCCTTAACTCCTTTTGCTTAAACATGATCAATGACAAACAATGACTTTCCATACCTGTGCAGGTCCAAACATTGGTTACCGTTGAAAGAAAGTCAGGATGAAAGGTCAAGTAGTTAAAAAACTTGAAAGGTCTGGTACCAGCCAGATGAGTCGGACATGCCAGAGAGATGCAACAAGGAGTATGGTCTGAAATTTCAGGGACCAAAAAATTAGCCAGACTTCGAGGGAAGGAGGTAAGCCACTGCTCGTTGATAAGGGCTCTATCCAACTTCTTAGCTATAGGATCAGAAGGTTGTTTGTTGGTCCAAGTAAACCTTGTGCCATGATATCGCAAGTCTTTAATCATCAATTGATCTAAACAAGCTTTGAAGTCTATCATTTGAGAGGAGAATTGATTCACATCCGGGGAAGAGTGTTCCAAAGGATGAATGATTTCATTGAAGTCTCCACCAATCAGCCATGGAGAATTCGCAGAGATAATTGTTGAGTCAAGGTTTAGCATCTCAATCCAAAGGTCATTTCTCTCCTCACTTGTATTTGATGCATAAACAGCAGTATAGTAGAAAAAGGTAACACCAGGCCATGTTACTTTGCAAGTCATTGATTGCCTTGAAGAGTGCAAGACAACAACATATAGAGGGGCTTTCCAAATTAGAATGATACGTCCTTCTGCATCGTCAGAGTAATTAGATGCAAAAGACCAATGGGGGCAGACAGAATTCATCAACTGGTTCAAACTTGGTTCTTTAATATGAGTCTCGAGAATGGCTCCAAAAATAATATGGTGAGTCAAAAGCCAGCGCCTAAAAGCAGGATGTTTTGCAGTATCATTTAATCCTCTGACATTCCAAAAAAATATGTTTTCTGACATAAAGATTTATGTTTGGGACTCCCCTTGTGAAAGGAGAGATCCCACTACAGGGGTAGTAACAGACTCGGGACAAAAAGGAGAAGAAGAAACTGGCGTAATTGAGGAGGAGGTGGATGAGGGGGTGTTTGGTGGAATGGGAAGGTTTATTTGTGGGTTGATCTGACTAATTTGAGATGGTGGATGAGGCGCAGGAAAAAAATCTAGTTGATCAGGAGGAGCTGGAGGAATAACAATGGCATGTGAAGCCACTGAACACTTTGGGATGCCAGGCATATGTAAGACTCTATAACCACTTGAATTAGAAATCTTTTCTTTGATCTTGTGAAGATGGTCTTTAGATAACTTATTAAAGGTGGCCAATTCATTGCTTTCTGCAGGAGTTGAATGGACAGAAACAGAGTCTGAAGCCAATACTACATCTGATGAACTATTATTCTTCTTGAGGTCTACAACTGGCGTAGGCTTTGGAACCGTAGACTGCAGAGCCGTAGACTGCGGAGCCGTAGACTGTGGAACCGTAGACTGCGGAACAGTAGGCTGCGGTTCCGTAGACGGCATAATGGACATAGTTGGGGTGGCTGTTGAACCTGAAGAAACATCTGGTTTATTTTTTTCAGACCAAGAAGCATTAGGGCACATTGCTTCCAAATGACCCATCTCTTTGCAACAGGGACACGTTGGAGGAGTCCAAGGGTAGTCAACATAAATAGGAACCACATCTCCATTATCCCTCTCAATCTCAGCGTAAGTGGGTAATGGTTTAGTGCAATCAGCTTTCACCTTTATATGAGCAACATTAATGTTTACCATTCTTCTGGTAAAATCATCACATTCAACAGGAAATCCTAGGAGGTCTGCAACCCTACCTAACCCTTCCTGAGTATATAGATAAAAAGGAATGCCTCTTACATGAGCCCACAATGGGATGGAGGTGAAGGACGGAGGCTTCATGGCTAGAGAAGAAGACCACTGAGCCACATAGAAAAGGGAATTACCTATGTGCCAGATTTCTTGCTCCACTATTTTATTTCTGATTGTAGCATTTGGAATGCGAACTAATATTGATCTTGAATCAGGTCGAAGATGAATCTCAAGCTTCATGCCTCTACCCCAGATGTGGGATAAGACACTCTGAATATGGCCAAAAGATGGTGTTTTTCCCATGAAGATTCCAAGGACAAAGTCGTGATGAAGGTCAGCTCCCTTTTGAAACACTGAATCTGGAATTTTGACTCTAGGAATACCATCTGGGGAGAGACTAGGGTTTGAGAATTTTTTCAATTTTTTATCCACAGATTATTGCATTCTTGCAGCCCAACTAGCAACAGCTGCATGAGAAGAGTTTAAGACTGATTCTGGAATAGTGGTGTTCGTAGAGGATTGGGGTAGATCTGAGGGGGATTGCCTCTGTGGAACTTCAATGTTCTTTGAAACTGTAGCTTCAGGAGGAGTAGGAGCTTTGATAGGAGGAGGGTTTCCATCTGGGGATGGATTAGTAGGTAAATATGATACAGAAGCCACAATAGCTTCCTGCATAGTTTCATCAACAGTGTCATTGTGGATCTGTTGAGAACCTTTCATAATATTGCTTTCAGGGGCATCAACTTCCATCGGGGAATCAGTGACAATCTGTTCGGATTGAATAGTAGTGGGAGCAAAGATTTTCACCAGCGCAGAATGGCGGTTCCATGGCGCAGTAGAAGAAGAAGGAGAAAAACCAAATCGAATGGGAGTCGTAGGAGACGAAGGCGAAGACAAAGGTGGAAAGCTTAGCAAAGAATCTGGGTTAGGTGGCTCCGGCGGCGGTCGGATTGGAGTGTCTCCGGCCATGAAGACGACAGTAAAATTAGGATAAGGTTTTTCCAATCGCAAGAGAGAGGAAAGAGAAAAATTTTGAGACACACAAATTGCCAACAGTAAACCTTTTCAGCCGAGGAAGAGACGGATTCTCCCAAAACCCTAATTCTGATTAAAAAACAAAAATCCAATTTTTAGAATTACTCCTGCTAAAGATCCTGTTTATTCGAGAAGAAACAAAGATAACACCTAAAATGCACCAATAAGTATATATTAATGGGTAACGCTGAGATTTTTTTTTCTTTTTAAACCTAAATGATTTTGTTGTAAGGTTTAATTAATAAAACAACTAGGTAATTAATCTGACATTGATATTCAATCCGCAGTATATACTGTATAGTGTAAATTCGTTTTTCCTAGATTCGATTTTCGTTCGAAATAATTTTGATGCTGTTAGGTCAATTGAATCTAAGCTCCGACCTAGGTGTTTAACATGATGGACTTATCTATGTAAGAAAAAAAGACTAGGTAATAAAAAAATTGTTGAACAAAAAAAAAAGAATAAAAAGGTAATTACTTTTTTTTATATATATTGAACTGTAAAAAATGCCTTTGATTATTCATTGTGGGCATATGTATTTAGAAAGAGACAAAAAATATTGTTAAATGTTTGGTTAAGTTTTTTTTGTTTCTTAAACCAGGATTTAACCCACGCTATAATTAGCGCGGAGTAGTTTTTTTAAAGAAATTATTTTGAAATTTAAGAAAAATGATTTTTATTTGAATATTATAATATGTATAACTCATGATTATAGATAAAGTTGTCAAACAGAATATTTTGTATAGTTAACCCGTTTTGCAGTGGATTAAAAGATTATTCGGGCTAACCCGTAAAACCTATAATCTTAAAAACATAATTATATTATGCATCGTTTAATAACTCTAGTTTTGTGGTTAGTTCACAAACTCTTATAAAAATTAATTTATTGTGTCTAACTTTTTATAATATTAGTAAAATATCTTTCAATTTTTATTTTGATATAAATTCAAATAAAATATAATAAACTATACTGAAAAATATATCAAGATTTCGAATAGATTTTTTTTTTTGAATATATATGGATTAATTATTATTTAAAAATATATAGTAGATAACATCTTTAATTCAAAATAAATATTTTCTATATTCTAATCATTAATTGTAAAAAATAATTATATCCTTTCCCATTTCAATTATTTTTTTGTTATTTGTAATGACATTTTATGTTATAACTTACAAAATAAAATTTATTTTAAAAAATGTCTTCTTAAATAATATTATAGAGATATGCAAATTTGAATTTGGAGATTGACATATCGACAACTTAAACACAAGTCATAAGAATAAATATCCTGGTCAAAGTTTCGGTGAATCATCAATAAACTTTAAAATTGGTATAAAGACCAAAAAAAAAACTTTGGGACTTAAGAATGAGTGGTAATGGAAAACCAACGAATCAACCAATGGATCCACAAAACAAAAACCACGAGCTCATGACTCACCTGGTCTCCTCCACTACTACGTGTAATCTGTCTTTTACAACAACCCAAAAAAAAATTTAATATTTAAAAATACTATATTTTAAAGTCTTATCATTTATCCGATCATCCGATATATGCGAATAATAATAATAAGAATGCTGCCAAATAACCTAACAAAGCTCGAATCGGAGAAGTCCAGATATTATTACATTAGACAATTTTAGTAATTAGTAGCTTCCAAATCTCATCTCTCTCTCTCTCCTCAAGAACCCTAATACGTTAGTCTCGAGGAAAAAAGATCCAGAATTTCGATTTCCCATTTTTAATTTCGACGATCTGAGAGCCTCTCGGTTTAATTTTCTTTCCTTTGAAAGCTTCTGATATGGTTTAGAATTTGTGCTCTAAATGGAAGCTGACGTGTCAATTGTCTGAAAACCCTTATCGCGAAATTTTCCCAGGAAACCCAAAAAACAACAAAAAAATTGAAACTTTTTCGTCTGTTCGATTTGTGAAGGAGGAGGTAGGGACGATGATGAATCGTGCTCTGGTCCTACTATTACACGTTTTTGCTGTTTCTTTTCTAGCGTCAGGCAAAGTGATTTTGATCAGGAACAACATCACTCGCTCTTTTGATGACATCGAAGCTAATTTCGGTCAGTTTTCTTTAAATTATCCGATTTTCCTCGTGGTGAATTAGTGCTTGTTCTTGAATCTGTAATTTTGGGTCAACGCAGCTAGTGCTTGTTCGAATTTGTTCTTACCTGTTTGAAAATGAAGAGGTTTATCTTCTATTTTTGGGCAGCTCCGTCTGTGAAGGCTGTTGGTGAAATTGGATTAGTTTATGTAGCTGAGCCTCTTGATGCTTGCCAAAATCTGATGAATAAACCCAAACAGAGCTCAAATGAAAGTTCCCCTTTTGTGTTGATCGTAAGAGGAGGTTGCAGTTTTGAAGACAAAGTCAGAAAAGCTCAGAAAGCTGGTTTCAAAGCTGCCATTATCCATGACAACGAAGACCGTGGAATCTTGATAGCAAGTAATATACATTCTTCTCAGTTTTTGTCTTGATCCTGTCATTCTAATGTTTGCTGGTCTTGATAGCTTCGACATTTAGAGCAATGTTTTTCTGTGGGGATTTTCAGTGGCAGGTAACTCGGGCGGTATAAAGATTCATGCGGTTTTCGTAACCAAAGAGACGGGAGAAGCTTTAAAGGAGTATGCGGGTTTGTCCGATACGAAAGTTTGGTTGACTCCGAGTTTCGAGAATTCCGCGTGGTCGATCATGGCGGTTTCATTCATCTCGCTGCTTGCAATGTCAGCTGTTCTCGCCACTTGTTTCTTTGTTCGCAGGCATCACATAAGAAGGCGAACATCTCGAGTCCGTGAGTTCCACGGTATGAGTCGTCGCTTGGTGAAAGCAATGCCGAGTCTTATATTCACTTCGGTACACGAAGACAACACTACTGCATTCGCTTGCGCTATCTGCCTCGAAGACTACACCATCGGAGACAAGCTCAGGCTCCTACCTTGCCGTCACAGTGAGTATATATTATATACAAAATCTTGTAACTCAGGCACATTTGTGTTAGAACCAACTAACGATTCCGTTTGTGTGTGTGTTTTCAGAGTTTCATGCTGTGTGCGTTGACTCGTGGTTGACCTCATGGAGAACTTTCTGTCCCGTGTGCAAACGGGATGTCAGAACGAGCACGGGCGAGCCGCCGGCTTCAGAGAGCACGCCATTGCTCTCATCCGCTGCATCGTCTTTCCATTCTTCCTCTGCGCTCTCTTCCTTTAGATCATCCGCAATGTTGATCGGTCCTTCCATGGGCTCATTACCAACTTCAATCTCTTTCTCTCCCGCTCACGCAAGCTCATCCTACATCAGACAATCGTTCCGGTCGTCCTCACTCCGGCGATCTCCTCCAATAAGCGTAAGTCGAAGCTCAGTGGATCTCAGACAACAAGCAGCTTCTCCATCACCGTCACAGAGATCATACATTTCCCATATGGCTTCTCCACAGTCACTTGGTTACCCGACTATCTCGCCTCTCAACGCGAGGTACATGTCACCATACCGGCCTAGCCCGAGCAATGCGTCACCTGGATTAACCGGATCATCGAATTATCCGTTCCGTCCGCTGCATTACAGTGAATCAGCCGGAACGTTCTCTCCATACGCCTCTGCAAACTCGCTGCCAGACTGTTAAAAAGTTCATAGAACCAACCGGTGTGGTTCAGGACATGAGTTTTTTTGTTTTGTTTTGCATTTGAGTTTTTACTACGAGACGCACGTGTGTGTGGGTGTGTCTGTGTGTGTTGTACTAATGCTTTATAGTCTTTTTTGGTTGAGGTGAACATATTTCGGTTTAGGTTTAGAGATTTTACTTCTTCCTCATATACACAAACTCGGTTCCTTTGTAGAAAATATGAGCTTATTAATATATGCACCTCTCTTTTGTTATTGTTTTGCGAGATATTTGCATGGTTTGTTACTTATTTAGAAAGTTGTTAAATTTTTATCATTTTTTAAAAACTAGATTAATTTTTAATATTTTTTTCAGTTAAATGACTATTTTATCTTTATTTTTAAACAGTAAATTAAGTGTTATTTTTAGAATTAAGTCCAGAAAATGATAACGGTGCAAATAATATTTTTTAAAATGTCTATTGGTGCAAAATTCCAGTAGGAAAAACGGCTAATTAACCAAATGTGTTTCAAGTAAATCTTATTAAGTTGGCCCAATAGTGGCCCAGTTTCTACTACACTCCTTTCGAACGACATCGTTTTGTGGATTCTTTTGTATTTTTGGTTAAGTAGAGAAACTGTTTACGCATTAAGTGAACGAAGAAAAGCCGTTCCACCGTTGGCCGGACTTTCTCCTCCGGCGTCGAGGATCTCGGTGGTTGAGAGGAATCAACCCCACACCATGCCAATGAGGCACCTCAACGCCATGGCGGCTTTACTCATGATGTTCTTTACTCTCCTGATCCTCTCTTTCACTGGCATTCTAGAATTCCCGTCTGCCTCCACTTCGATTCCCCATCCAATAGACCCGGAACCGAAATTACCTGATTCCACCGCCGCGGTATCATCGGATCCTTTCAGCGATGTCTTCGTGGCTTTTAGAAAATGGGACTCGCGAGTGGGTTGTGCTCGGTTCAGGGAGAATCACAAGGATTCGATCCGCGGCAATGTTAGTTCGGGTTCTCTACAAGAATACGGTGGCGTGTCGGGTTGTGGTAAGCTTAAGATGGAGCACGTTAGGGTTTTGGTGAAAGGGTGGACTTGGATTCCGGATAATTTGGAAAATCTCTACTCTTGTCGATGTGGGATGACTTGTTTGTGGACCAAATCACCGGTTCTGGCTGATTCACCCGATGCTTTGTTGTTCGAGACGACAACTCCTCCGCTACAGGTACTTCTGGTCTTTTTGTATAGCCAGAATGTGAGCTTGCGATGTCTGCTTTAATCTAGCTCTTACGTAGTGTGTTTAGGTTATCAATTCTTAGAGATGTGGATTAGTCTCAAGGGATACATTTGGTATTCGCAAACTTATTTTAACCAAATGAAACTTTGTGTTCTTGATCTTGGCCTATTCTTTTTCGACTGGAGAAACTTGCTTGAAGCTAACTTTGAAAATTTAATCTCATATGCTCTTTACTTTCCCTCGAATTTAATGTGTGATCCTGCAATACCTGCTTCACTATAATAATCTTTCAATTATTGGATCCCCTTGATGTTGAGTTTCTTGCTTTTTACTTAGAGACATGTAGGAGATCCTCTCCGTGTGTACATGGAGCTAGAGGCCGGAAGAAAACGTTCAGGCCGTGAAGATATATTTATCAGCTACCATACCAAAGATGATGTCCAGACAACTTACGCGGGTGCTCTCTTTCATAATAACAGAAACTATCATATCTCTGCACATAAAAACAATGTAAGTAGCCTACTAAACTCTTTTTCGTCTTTGATTTCATCATTTGAAATTCGATCGATAAACATTGCACAGGATGTTCTGGTGTATTGGTCTTCTTCTAGATGCCTTGCTCACAGAGACCGCCTCGCTAAAAGCCTCCTCGATTTGATTCCCCACCACTCCTTTGGCAAGTGTCTAAACAATGTCGGCGGCTTGGACTCAGCCCTCTCTATATATCCAGAATGTGTCGCTGAGTCCAACGCCGAGCCAAAATGGTACGACCATCTCCAGTGCGCTATGTCACACTACAAATTTGTCCTTGCAATCGAAAACACAGCCATTGAGTCATACGTGACCGAGAAGCTTTTCTATGCGCTCGACTCAGGCTCTGTTCCGATCTATTTCGGAGCCTCTAACGTGCAAGATTTTGTCCCGCCTCATTCCGTAATAGACGGTAGTAAATTCGGTTCGATGAAGGAATTGGCAGCATACGTGAAGCTGCTCGGTGATGATCCAGTGGCTTACTCGGAGTACCACGCGTGGAGGCGGTGTGGAATAATGGGGAACTATGGGAAAACCCGCGCGGTGAGTCTCGATACGTTGCCATGTCGGTTGTGCGAAGAGATTAGCAGAAGAGGCGGGAAGAATGCCGGAGTTTAACGAGCCACCGGTAGTGTGGGATTGTTACATTCAGAGTTGTTATGTTAATGTGAATTCATAACCAATCTGTTATATGACAAGTTTTTTTGTCCTCTAATATCTTACATCAGAAAGTAAATTCAAACAAATCATGTGATTAAAGGACAAGAACAGAATTATTCACATGGTCATATAAAATATTAGAGGACACTAGATTTTTAAGAATCTAATAGATATATATCGTATTTTGAAAGAGATTTTTTATTAGTTAAATTGTTAAAAATTCATATCTCAATAACACTAGATTTTAACATAATTACAAAATCATTAAAGTCAAAAACTTTTGAACATCAATGAATAGAATTTAAAAATCATCAAACCAATAACAATAGATTTCTAAATAAATATAAGAATTCATATAAGAATATTGAAATGTATAAACAAATAACAATAAAAATAAAAAAATCTAACAATTAATAAAAATCCAACTCCCACAAATTAGTATTTCTTTTGCGAGAAATATAAGTTTTCTTATTGTAAAATGTATCAAAATGGAGCAAAGAACATTAAATGACATGTATCTACTATTAATATCTTCTTAACAGCTATTTATTCTGTTTTAGATAAGATCTTATAGCTAATCAAAATATGTTTTTCTATATGTATATAGACCATAAACCGTAACAAATATGCACAACTAATACAAAGAAAATAAAATATAATTGCAAAAAAACCACAGATGGTGAGATATCTTGAAAATATTAATTATATATGTCTATCCGCCAGAAACCCACGCTCATGTAAACACGTTTTGTCTTCTTCTCTCTCTATATATATATTGGGTCCTTATCTTAACGTCATTTTCTTCTTCTTTTCTCTCCGAGTAAAACCAATCCTAAGATTCCCGTCCGAGAATCGAAATCGATACTTTGAGATTTCAACTCAAATGTTCTTAGATTCTTAGTCGTTTGCCATTTTTCGTGTAGCAATAAAAGAGTTCTGTTGAACAACTTAGCTACCTCCCATTCCATGGACCGACAAAAGAAACGGGTGGTACTACGTCTACGAGCGGTGAATTCGATGAGCTCACTATCCACGAACGTCGAACCAAAGGAGTCAGAAGGAATGCGAGCAGTGAACTCGTTATGCTCGATATCATCCGAGCTGGACGACAGCGACCTACTGTCTCTGCTTCCTGACAGGCCAAGACTGAAACTCGAACGGAGAAAATCATACGACGAAAAGTCTTTCAACGACTTAAGCCTCTACGACAGTGCACACTCACTGGACGGTAGGTCTGGTTGGGACACTCCGGTTTTCTCCATAAAAGGCTCGTTTGACCCTCACCCAATGGTCACAGAAGCTTGGGAGGCTCTACGTCGGTCTCAAGTCTACTTCCGAGGACAACCGGTAGGAACCATCGCCGCCTACGACCATGCTTCTGAGGAGGTCTTGAACTATGATCAGGTATATATGGTTTTGTGTTTTGTTTCTTTCGAGTTTGCTTTGATTGAAATTTACAAACGATTATTACATTGTTGTAAATGTCAAAAAAAAAATTATTAATGTTTTGCCTCATGATTACAATATTTCTTGGCTATGGTAAGGTATTCGTACGGGATTTTGTACCGAGCGCTCTGGCATTCTTGATGAATGGAGAACCAGATATTGTGAAGAACTTTCTCCTGAAGACGCTTCATATCCAGGGACAAGACAAAAGGATCGACAGGTTCAAGCTTGGTGACGGCGCAATGCCAGCAAGCTTTAAAGTTCTCCATAACCCTATCAAGAAGACGGATACGATCATTGCTGACTTTGGAGAGAGCGCCATCGGGAGGGTGGCTCCGGTTGATTCAGGCTTCTGGTGGATTATACTCCTCCGAGCTTACACAAAGTCTACAGGAGACCATTCTTTAGCTGAGAGACCCGAGTGCCAAAAGGGAATGAAGCTAATACTCTCTTTGTGTCTCTCTGAGGGTTTTGATACTTTTCCGACTTTGCTTTGCGCGGATGGTTGCTCCATGATCGACCGGAGAATGGTAATCTCTTCATCACCCTCTTGCCTATATATGTAATTCCATAAATCCAAGAAACCAACACTGTTGTGTATGACCGTTTTAAACTATTCTAAAAACTCATGCAAAGTTTATATAAGAAAATATAGCTAATAAAGTGGAAAAAGATAGGACCCGAGTTACATATAAGTTTCAAACTCAAAATCAAATGCCAATGAGCAGATTAATCTATATCTTTATATATTACTTTAGGTCTCATCATACTTCTGACATGAAATTCGTAACAAAAACTTAATTACAGTTTTGTGCGAATGCGCCATTTTTTTAATATTAGTTTCGTCTCAAGCGTCATTCGATACAGTAATTTCTAGATTTTGTCTAAGATATTTTTTCAGTCGAGCTAATGATACTTGGTACGAATGCGCCATTAACACATATGAATAAATCGTTTTGAAATATATTGCAGGGTGTTTACGGGTACCCGATCGAGATCCAAGCCCTCTTTTTCATGGCTCTTCGATCCGCACTCTCCATGCTAAAACACGACACCGAGGGAAAAGAGTTCATGGACAAGATAGTGAAGCGGCTTCACGCGATGAGCTTCCACATGCGAAGCCACTTTTGGCTCGATTTTCAGCAGCTCAATGACATTTACCGTTACAAGACGGAGGAATACTCACACACCGCCGTTAACAAGTTCAACGTCATCCCCGAATCCATCCCGGATTGGCTCTTTGACTTCATGCCTCTCCGAGGTGGCTACTTCGTTGGAAACGTTAGTCCTGCTCGCATGGATTTCAGGTGGTTTGCGTTGGGAAATTGTATCGCAGTCCTTTCCTCCTTGGCCACTCCTGAGCAGTCCATGGCAATCATGGACTTGATCGAGGCTCGGTGGGAGGAACTGGTTGGAGAGATGCCGTTGAAGATATGTTATCCGGCAATGGAGAATCACGAATGGCGGATCGTTACTGGCTGCGACCCTAAGAACACAAGGTGGAGCTACCACAACGGAGGCTCTTGGCCAGGTGAATTACCTTCTTTTACAAGTCATTAATAAATTTTTTGAATGAATAATACTGGAGTCCAAGTTTTAGCCGACAATTCTTTAAAAAAGCAAACCTTTTTCTCGGAAGCTGAAAGTTTGACTTGAGCTTGATGGGATCTAATGGGCATTAAGATGTCAAAACTTATAGAACATATTGAGAATGTAAGTATAAATTACCATAAATTAGACTAATTAAGGAAATATATTGACAAACATAAATCACAAAGGAAATATATAGATATCGTTTTGACCAAACCTAAAAATAAACGAATGCGAATTAGTAAGATATAGATAAAGCTATCTCTATAATATTATTTAAGAAAACATTTTTAAAAATGAACTTTGTTTTGTAAGTTATTACATGAAATGTCATTACAATTAACAAATAAAAATTGAAATAGGAAATGATATAATAGTATTTTAAAATTATTGATTATAATATGGAAAGTATATATTTTGCATTAAAGAAGTTATTTATTAATTCATTTCTTAATTATTTTTAATACTATGTACTTTAAAATAATAATCAATTCATATATATTCAAAAACAAAATCTATTTAAAATCTTGCTATAATTTTCACTATAATTTATTTGAATATATATCAAAACAAAAGTTAAAAAATATTTTACTAATTTTATAAAAAAGTTAGACACAAGAAAACTATTTTTTTGTAAGAATTAGTTAACTAACCACAAAATAAAAGTCATTTAACGGTGCATACTATAATTATGTTTTTGCGGGTTAACCCGGATAATATTTTAGTTCACTGCAAAACGAGTTAAATAGACAAATTATTACAAATTAACAGTTTTATCTATAATCATTAGTTAGTTATATTGTAAAATTCTGATAAAAACAATTTTCTTAAATTTCAAAACAATTTTTAATAATTTAATTACTCTGCGCTATAATTAGCGCAGGTTAAATCATAGTAGATAAAACAAAACACGAGTGGTTGAAGAATATTGTCCTTCCTATTCAATATAGTATATACTTTTGATTATGAAAACTCGAAGGAACATTATACCAAAATCCAAATTAATATTATAGATCATGTAGAAAATCGAGTTTTTTAGACACATCAAAATTAAACGTCTATAATGGCAAAAAGTATGGATAATATAGTAGACTAATATTTAACTTTTAAAATGTGAATGGTGAGAGCAGATTCATGTGAATGCTTTCACCCATATGATATTCTTCTAAAGACACATTTATTATATTTGTTTTTTTTCATTCAATCAAATATGGTTCACTCATGTGGCTGATGCAAAATGTAGTGCTTCTATGGTTACTAACGGCGGCCAGCATAAAGACCGGACGGCCACAAATAGCACGACGGGCAATAGACTTGGCGGAGGCACGGCTGTTGAAGGACGGATGGCCGGAGTACTACGACGGAAAGTCAGGAAGGTTCATCGGAAAGCAGGCCAGGAAATATCAGACATGGTCGATCGCTGGCTATTTGGTGGCAAAGATGATGATGGATGATCCAACGCATGTGGGAATGATCTCAATGGAAGAAGAGAAACATATGAAACCTGTTCTTAATAGGTCTTCTTCTTGGACTTGAATTAGATGATATCCGTTTGTGCATTTACCTTTGATAATTACAATTAACAACAACAAAAACATTCATAGCTCTCCCAATTTTTTATTATTTGAAAAAATCAAGAATGGTTGTCTAGGTATGGCTATATGTAGGGGTGGGCACGGAGCGGATATCCCGGAAAATTCTACTATTTGTGATTTGCTCCGTTTTTACTGAATATCTAATTTTGTGATTTGCTTTGCTCCGGAAAAATACGGATATCTATTCCACTTCATTCAATACAAACAAAAACTAAAAAAAAAGGTTTATATTGCATTTTTTTATCCAATATGAACTAACAAGTAGAAAACAAGTTAAATCATCTAGTTTCATTTTTTAATATAAAAAAATGATAGACAAAATAATCATACAAAAAATTAATATATTCACTTAAACTTCAGTATAAATATTTTTATTAATATTCAATTAATTATTATAGAGTTTATATATTTTTATCGTGCATATTTTTTTTTTGATATTTTTTATTTATTAAAAAAATATAGAAAATGTAGATAAATATTATAAATTTATAATATATTATGTATATATATGATCTACGGATCAGAGCGGATGTCCGGCATTCCTTAACTTAGTATTTATGATTTGCTTTGTTTTAGACAGATACTACATTTTAGTATTTGTTTTGTTTCGAATCTTTACAGATATCCGAATTTTTCGGATCGAATCGAAACGAATACCGAATCGAACCGAATCGAACCAAATCTAACGGATAATTTGCCCAGCCCTAGTTATATGAGTCTACTACGGATAGACCACTAGGAAATTAGCCAAACTGAGTAGAAGGAGCCGCTGACTATTGACCATTGACCATTGACCATTGACCATTGACCAATGTAAGTCTTACATCACAAGACACAATCCGACACAAACAAATTAGGAAAAAAAAAAAACAGAGTATACGAAGTGTCCTATTAATAACCATGTACTAATATAACCCCACACTTTCAGTAAATTTTGGTACTTTTACTAAGTCAAACGCAATCGATAGATGCTATACTATTATAATATTATGATAAAATCAATTATTTTATTAGCGAAATGAAAATTTTTGAACATATATATTTTTTTCCAGATTTTCGGCCATCAACTTTTTTATTTTTTTTTATTTTTTTTCATTTTACTGATAAAATGGTAATATTTGTTTTCGTCTACTGTCGTTAATTTTTAGATAATGCCAGCTATAAAAATATTAGTATGTTGTTATACATACAATTATCATGGAATTGCAAGCTGAAACCCAAATATTAATGGTAAGATAATATAATCAGTTTTGTGTTAGTAATTTTAAACAGTGATGATATGAGTCTTTCCCATATTATTATTATATCTCGGATAATCTCCGTCAAAATGGGCTGTTCACGTCCATTTAAATCCGTCCAACAGTGTTTATTTTGATTGCGAACAAATAGTGTTCATGTCCATTAAAGTCCATATCCATTAACGACCATGCCCATTAACAACCATGTCCAAATGAACTGTCTATTGGTCAGAATATAACAAATTGTTTAAAAAGTAAAAAACAAATCTAAAATATTGATATTTGCATTGTATATTTTAAATGACAAATGACTTTGTACATTTTCTATGTTTGTTTTGTATATTTTGTATATATGTTTGTTTTGTATATATATTTTTTTTGAATATTAGCTTCTTAATTTTTGAATGTTTAACGATGTGTGCTACACATTAAGTGACCAAACTTTGTTTTAAGGTAGTCACAATCTCATTTGGTTTTTTTTTTTTTTTTTTGATATTTGAGTTTTTTAGTGTCTTGATGTCGGCTTAACGATGCAATATAGATGATAATGGGTTTTGGTCAAAAAAATGGATTTTTTTTCCAGGTTTTTTGTCTTTAAATCGATTTTGACCTAATTTTGAAAGTGTTTTGGACAGACCATGTCCACAATGTCCAAGTCCATTTTGTCCGTGGACAAAATTGGGTTTGTTTTGCCCCTAAATCGATTTTGACCTAATTTTGAAAATGTTTTGGACATACCATGTCCATAATGTCCAAGCCCATTTTGTCCGTGGACAAAATTGGACCAAATCCATTTAACCCACTTTGCATATGGATTTATCCATATCTGATCTATAATATTTTGGACACTGACAGTCCATAGGGTATCCGCTCATTTTGACATCCATAATATATATATTTTTTTGTTTTTCGTATCTTGCGTGATTTTGGCTGGTATGAAAAAATTGACCAGTATGTATAATAATCAAAGATTCAAAATGTAACTATTGCCACACCCAAAAAAATACAATTTTTTTTTGAAAATCAAACTTTTTCATGTGGAAAATAAGAAAGAATATTATAAAGAAGGCAAACAGGTTGTTGAGGAGAGTGATTAACATGAATCACCGCTCACCAGTAACGTCTTTATCGACAGAAGAAACAATTTAAAAAATGGTGAGTGGATTAGTATGAGCAATCACCAAATTGAAATAATTATACCTCAACTTTTTTCTCTCCATAAGATAATTTATCTAATCCTGTGTATATCGTAATTAATCTCATCGGGGATTTCATTCATCTCTAATTTTATCGCAATTAGGATTGTACTTTAAAAGTATGAACCGTCCCTTCGAGTTTAAAATTTGAAAATCAAACATTCTAAAAAAATAAAAATAAAAATAAAAAAACCAAGAAGTGATAGTGGGATAGTTTTTTCTATTTGGAAGAGTCAACCTGGTGATCCAATTCAAGGATTATCAACACAATTTATTAGTAACTAAGCGGCTTCCTACCTTTCAAAAAATTAGTTTGAACGGGTTTGGAATTACTTCCGAATCTACAAATAAAAAAAATATTCTAAAAGATTAAAGATTTTTTTTATTATCATAATTAAAATCTGAAAAAAATTAGCAGAATTAACCAAAGACCAAAAATGATTTTGTAATGGGTTTAGTTTTAAAAGACGCTTTTCATTTTAACTACCAGAGAGCAAAATGGAGAGGAAGAAGAGGAGAAACAAGAACAGTGTAAGAAAAGCAAATAAGTCAATAAAGGTTGAATATAAGATTTAGATGGATAGTTTCCTCCAGCATATCCACTTGTTTTTATCCTTCAATCATACTCTCTCTCTCTCTCTCTCTCTCTCTCTCTTCTTCACAACGCCATTATAGTAGAAGGCTCTGCTTAGATCTCCTCACTGCCACTCTTCTTCTTTTCCTTTTTTCAATTGATTCCTCCAAATTGCTTCAGATTTTTGGAGACTTCGATGTCGGCTGTTGGAATTCGCATGGGTTTTGCTTAAAAACAACATCTTTTTAGGTATTTGAGGATCCAGGAGATGGAAATTCGCACGAATCAGAATTCCCACGACCGTCAACGAGATGCTGTTGCGACGGCGGAGGCGGGGCTGCAACTTAATTCCACCGAAAACCCGTCACCGGGATCGGTTCCTTTTGTAGGAGGTATCTCCGGTTCAGCGACGAGCTCAGGCACAAGCAGCACGAGCTCAGGTAGTGCTCTAGCCGTAGTTAAATCCGCCGTGAAGAAGCCGTCTAAAGATCGGCACACTAAAGTCGACGGCCGTGGACGGCGAATCCGCATGCCGGCGATGTGCGCCGCTAGAGTTTTCCAGCTTACGAGAGAGTTGGGTCATAAATCTGACGGAGAGACAATCGAGTGGCTGCTCCAGCAAGCCGAGCCTGCTATCATCGCATCTACAGGCACCGGAACGATCCCGGCGAATTTCTCCACGCTTAACGCCTCTTTACGCGGTAGCGGCGGCTCCACCATCTTCGCTCAGCCGTCAAAGTCTTCTTCTTCGCCGCTCTCGTTTCACAGCACCGGAATGTCTCTCTACGACGACAGTAACGGTACTAACGGATCATCTTCCTCCTCCGCCGCGGTAGATCCCTCTAGGAAGCTGTTAAACGCCGCCGCAGCCGCGCAGAACGCTTCTGTTTTCGGCTTTCACCATCAGATGTACCCGCCAATAATGTCAACGGAGAGAAACCCGACCAACTTAACAAAAGCTTACAGAGAAGATTACTTCAAGGAGTCGGAACCAAGTGGGAGTTCTCAGAAACCGGGCCAGTTCCAGGATCAAGAGTTGGGTCCGGGTCCGGGTCAGGGCCGTGTGACGGCGAATGTGGTGCCTCAACCCATGTGGGCGATGGCTCCTGGGACAACGAACGGAGGAAGCGCCTTCTGGATGCTTCCGATGAGTGGCTCGGGTGGGCGGGAGCAGATGCAGCAGCAGCCGGGTCACCAAATGTGGGCATTCAATCCCGGGAATTATCCGGTTGGGACAGGTCGGGTCGTAACTGCACCAATGGGATCAATGATGTTGGGAGGTCAACAGCTAGGATTAGGAGTGGCCGAGAGCAACATGGCGGCTGCAATGCGTGGCAGTAGAGGCGACGGTTTGGCCATGACGCTAGACCAACATCAACATCAGCATCACCAGCAACATCAAGAGCCAAACCAAACTCAAGCTAGTGAAAACGGTGGTGATGACAAAAAGTGATCAAACACACCTCGTGACATTCGCATTTGAAGATCCGCGATCTGCGGTTAGGAGGATACCGCTGGCGATTAGCAACTCCAATTGTGAAACATGTTTTAGCGGTTTGAATGATGCCTGCCTGAGACACTCGAATGGCAAATATTATGATACAGATGTGGTTTTAAGCTCTTGAACAGATTTTTCACATTATTTGATGGGTTTTTTGTGTGCGCTTTCTGGATTTCAAATTTTCTTTCGATTGTGCTGTTGAATTATAGATATGTGAATATGTTCATCTTTCTTGGCTTTTGGGAGATCTTTCTACGATTCATATATGAAAGTGAAAAAGTATTCAAACAAAAAATCCAATGCCAATCAAAGTATAAAAAATAAGACCGTCTATGTCGGATTATCATTATTGCAGCATTACACAGCCAGCAAAGGAGGAAGAAAGTACAAACTTTAGCGTAATGATAAGACTTGTAGCTAAGATCCAAAAAAGCGAGAAACTCTCTTGTAAAAGCAGAGCTTGAGAACTCATACAAATTATTCAAGCTGACAACAACAGCGCCATGAGAGACTCAACCAGATGCGGTCTTCCTCTGCTGGAAGACGACTGCAAAGATGGGAACCCCAACACCGATACTGAAAGCTGTGAAGACCCCGAGAGACATCTTGAGACCTTGGTACTTCATGCGGTCCAAATTGTACATGTGCTTCGCGTGGAGGTAGTATGGCTCGTCATGGCCATGTCCTCCGCTCATCTTCTTAGCTCCAGTCGAGTGGAAGCTTCTGCTCACTGTTGATGATGATGATGACAGAGAAATTTTCAACAAGTTTTGAAATGGGTAAAAATAATGCGAATGACATCTTGTAGCTCATATATGTTTAAAACTATATCAAAACACGCTGATCCTAGTACTAGAGGATTGCTGGTAAGACAGATATTATGTATATACAGAGAGCTACGTAAATGTATGTTGTTTGAACAATAGATGATGCTTACCGCAAAAATGGAACCTTTAACCTATTAACCAAACACTATCGAAGCAAGAACATGATAATTTTAAAATTTGATACAATTTCAGAAGCAAAAGGTGTACTTTGATAGGTTCCTTTAGTACATGTGAAGCAAGGAAAACACAGATATTCTTGATTTCATGATACATCTTCATCAACCTTCCATAAACAATATTTTTCACATCATGCCATTGAAGTGTCTCAAGGAAGGAATTTGCGATCGGAGATGTTTCAAACAAAATTCGAAATTCCAAAATTCAACGCTTGATGATAAGAAAACATATAAAACCAATCGACGAAGAATCGCACAGACACATCAAAATCGAATAAAAGAAGCTAACCAAATCCGTTCCGCAGGAACAGAGTAATTCGATTTCTGGGCAGCCAAACACAGCCCTAGACTACAAAAGGGGAAATGTAAACCAAAGCAGCCGATTTAAAATTTGTTTTTTATTGTTTTGGTTACTGACCAGATCTGGAGACAGATGATTCGGAAGAAGCTATGATCCTTGAGACAGATCTGAGTCCTGTGTTCAACGCCATGATCAGAACTAATCGAGAAACTGCAAAAGATGTACGATAAGTTTTACGGCGAATCTGTTTCCAAAGGAACGATATACTACTACCCGGGAGGCGGCCAATACATTGATATCTTGTTTTGGGCCCGGCCCAGTTATTCTAACACACAAGGCCTTTCTTCAGTCGTTTTTTTAATATATAACTAGGATTTAATCCGTGCTAATTATAGCGCGAAATATTTTTTTTTAAAAAAAATTGTTTTTATTTAAATTTTACAATATAGATAACTAATGATTATTGATTATAGGTAAAATTGTCAATTTGTAATAATTTATTTATTTAACCCGTTTTGCAGTGAACTAAAATATTATTCGGGCTAATCCGCAAAAATTTATAATCTTAAAAACATAAGAGAAAATTTAAAAAATACCACCATCTAGACCTCATTTTACAAAACTACAATCAACTAAAAATTTATTCAAAACTACCCTCATTTAATAAATTGTTGACCATTTTGCCCTTAAGCTTGCTAAATCGCGACCAACTTTTTGTGAAGTTTCGTTGGTGCATGTGCGTCGTTGCATATCACGCCGGAGTTCAGACCCGAATAAGACTGGTCCGGTGAATATGCCCCCGGTGATTGAGTATTTTGGGAGAAAATTATGCGACCATCGACGGCATCAATGGTTATTGCGCGAGGGTAGAGATCGCCCATCTTTTCGAGGTATTGGGATAAAATTCTTACATTTTATTTTGCTCAATTAGGAGATGACGATCTTATTTTAGATTGGTTGATGTGATTTTAGATTTTGAAGATGTTTATGCGATTGAGAATTTATGGATTGTATTTAATTTTAGGTTTTGGAGGTAACGATGTCATTGAAAATTTTTGTTGTTCAGTAAATTTATATAACCTTATAAATCAAATTTTATATATCATATCTTTGCCCGCTTCTGGATTCAATAACCCCTTGAAAGCATGTGTCATTAAGATGAGGCGATTGAGAAATCTATTTGTTGAATTCTTAGGGTCCATGTAGCTTCATAGATTGTATTAGATTTCATGTTTTGGAGATGACATATAACTGAGAAATTTCTTTGTTCAATAAATTTTTATAGCCTTATAAATCATGTGGATTTTTAAATTTGAGCTTTACCAACTTCTGGGTTCAATAACCAGTATGTCTCATTAAGATTAATAGATTATAGAGATAACAATGTGGATTTGTAAATTTATGAGCTAATTTATAGGTGAAGTTATGTGTTACATTGACAGAAAGTAACAAGAAAAGTAGTAATGAAGTTTCTAGCACACCAGAGAATGAGGTACTTACAAAAACTCTTTGTTTAACTGTTTATTTATAAGTGTTTTTAATTTTATTTTCTGCAGATTTATAAAATTACATGTTTCTTTTGCAGAGAGAAACGAACTTAATTACTATGGTAGAGAATGTTCAATTCGAGGAGAGTTTTAATGCTCGAGCTCCTTCACGCCTTGTTGGGCATGAGGTAGTTTTATATAAAAAAATATATGTGTTATTCCTATATAAGTGTTTTAAAAATATGGCATTGTTTGTCTTATAGGGACAAATGAACTCAATTATTGATGAGAGTGTTACAACTACTAATCCTCCACTTCTTGTTGGACATGAGGTACTTTTATCAATAAATCTCTTTGTTTAGATGTTCATTTATAAGGGTTTGTAAATTTGTTTGCTGTTTTTTTTCTTCCAAATTTGTAGAGATTCTCCAGCTAGACAAATGAACGCAATTATTGATGAGAGTATTACAACTACCAATTTTCCACTTCTTGTTGGGCACAAGATACTTTTATCAAGAAAGCTCTTTGTTTAGCTATTCATTTATAAGAGTTTGTAAATTTATTTGCTGTTTTTTTTCAAAGTTGCAGAGAGGGGTGAACTCGACCACTCATGTGTTTTATGGATCAGAAACGTCAAAATTAAGACGTGGTTACCAATACGAAGTTTCAGTTCCTGATCCAGGACCTATGGCTCCGAGTTGTTCTTCTAATACCTATATTGGTGATGATGAAGACGTTTATTGTGGAAAAAATTTCAAAGACAAACAGGAAATGAGCAACAGGCTGCGAACGCTGGCAATGAAATATAAGTTTGACTTTCGTACTCAGCATTCAAACAGATTGATGAAAAATGCAATTGGAGATTTTGGGCAACCAAAGTGAAGGGGAGTGAAGCTTTGTGGTTCGCCAATCATCGACAAGCAAATGCCAAATTGTTGGGTACAATGGTAAGCAATCATTTCGAGGGAGGAAAGATTGGACTAAGACCAAAGCAAATTGCAGAGAAGATTAGAAAAGACCATGGGGTTCTGATTCCATATTCAAAAGCCTTGGAGAACTCAAGAACACAAGAGGTTGCTAGAAGAACTCATGCTGATAGTTATGAAGACTTGCCGAATGGAATCGAACTCTCGAGGGGAAAATAGACGCCTTGACCATTCTGGCAAAGCTACATTATTGATAATTTGGTTTTAATTGGATTTCTATTATTTATATGATTTTAAAATAATAAAAGTAAAACCCTCACGAGGGAAACTTTTTGTACTTAAGTGAAGAGTGCCTTAACCACTCGACCAAAGTGACATCATTGGCAACCGAGTTGAAACTGATTTTATATGCATTTATATGATTTAAATTTTTTATAGATTTCACACCGAAATCTAATTGGTAACTCTAGAACAGAAAAGAAGAAGAAAAAAAACGCGGGACCTGCAAGAGAGTGATGGGCCAGTCGTATAGATTTATACATAAATTAATTGAGAATCCGAAAGGAAATCAAAGGAGAACGAGGCGGTGATCGTTGAGATGGCGAAAACCTATGACGATTGGATATTTTAATGCAAAGATGAGGCAAAATATGTTTGAATTAGAAACCAACAAATTGGTAAACATTCTTTAAATCAGTTTATCAATATGGTTTACAAATCAAATGTTAGCGAGCGTTCATATTATAGTTGGTTATCTACTTAGTTGTCTATTTATTTGGATAGTTATCTAACTATAGTTCAGATAGTTATCTAATTATAGTTAGATTGGTTCCGAGTTTTTATGTATCTGTTTGAGTCTCGGATAATACATGAACCGAACCGAGAACTAAAACAAATATATTGTGGATCCATTTGGGTAATATTTGCTAACCGAAACGAACCTCATATTTCATGTATGTTAGGGTCGGGTCTTTCGGGTCCGGTTTTATGCCCAAAACTAATATAAACCCATATAAAACATTTTACGATCTTTTAAAACCATATAAATTATTTAATACAATCCTTTTAAAGCCTTTTAAAACTATACAAAATCATATAAATACTCATATAAATCCTTTTAAAAGGAATACAAAATCATATAAACTCATATAAATCATTTTAAAATATTTTACCAATGTAAACCTGATAAATACAACAAAAGATTCAGCAAAACAAACTTCATCAAAGGCTCCATACGAGTTTTTAAGACACAAATACCAATGTTTCAGCATACAATGGGCCTGTTCGTTTGCTCATATGGCATTTGCATCCAAATGCACCATCTAAATGCTCCATATGGATAATGAATATGAATGATGTTCGTTTCCATTTTTGGTTGTTCATCTGGATAATGCATCTAAATGAACCTAAGACGGACACACACAAAACTAAGCAAACAAACAAGTCGCAAACCCTTATCATTAATCAAAACGAAACCTAATTTAACTTGAGCCATTGTGAAAAAATTGCAATTACAAGACAAACCCAGAAACGAATATTACTTCAAAGATTGAATTGAAGAGAAATAGAAGCTTGAGCTGGGAGTTTGGAGATCGGAGATCAATAGAAGACGAGACTCATCGGAGAGATAGGTTTACCGATTGTAATTGTTTTGTTTAGTTAGGGGTACTTTTGTCATTTGTTATTTTTGATTTCCATCGAAAATTTCATCATAATTTTAAAAACTCATTCAGATGCTCCATTTATGCACTAAACAAACATTAGTTCTCATCTTTATCTTTCTAAACTATTAAAAATTATAAACGTTTATAGAAAAATTCATAAATGATGATAAATATAGTTTATAAAACCTTTTAAATCCTTTAAAACTATATAAAACCATATAAATTCATTTAAAACTATCTAAAACCATATAAACCATATGGATTTTGGTGAAACTCCAAATTAACATCTTATTTTTAATAATTATAAAACCATATAATTCTTTTTAAAACTATAAAACCATATAAATACATATAAACCATATTGATTTTTGTTGAAACTCTCACATGACATATTGTTCAATCTTTATAAAACCATATAAATTCATAAATTTGTCACCGGAATTCAGACCCGAACAGACCATCCAGGGACCCACGGAGATTGAGCGACGGTAGAGATCGCCCAGGTTTTGGGAGAAAATTCATAAATTTGTTTTTGTTCAATTAGGTGTTGAGGACGATCTCTTTTTAGATTATATTATGGGATTTAAGTTTTCCAGAATGACGATGTCTACGCAATTGAAAATTTTCTTTGTTGAATTCTTTGATGTAGGGATTGTATATGATTTTAGGTTATGTGGATGACGATGTCATTGAGAAATTTCTTTGTTCAGTAAATTTATATAGCCTTATAAATCATAGCTATTTATATATCAGGTGACAATTATTAGCTTAGCCGGCTTCTGGGTTCAATAACCCCTTGAAAGTCTGTGATTATAGAGGCAATTGAGAAGTTTTTTTTTTTAATTCTTCGTCAATGTAGGGATTGTATTTGATTTTAGGTTTTGGAGATTACGATGTCATTGAAAAAAAATTTTGTTCAGTAAATTTATATAGCTTTATAAATCATAGTTTATATATCAGGTGACAATTATTGAGCTTTGTCTGAGTTCCATAATCCCTTGAAAGTCGGTGTCATTAAGTTTATAGAGTTTCTTTGTTGAATTATTAGTCGATGTAGCTTCATAGATTCTATTGGAGATAACAATGTCATTGAGAAAATTTATTTGTCAGTAAATTTATATAGTCTTATAAATCATAGTTTATATATCAGGTGACGATTATTGAGCTTGCTTCTGGGTTCAATAAGCCAAGTATGTGTCATTAAATTATAGAGATATGACAATGTGGATTTGTAAATTTATGAGCTAATTTATAAGACCTTGTAAACCATATTTTTGCTTTTAGCATGTTACAATGATTGAACTTTACATAGTATGTGAAAGATGGGAGTTCACAAATGACACATGGGATTTTATTATTGATGGTGAAAGAGGAAGCTCAATTAGTGTCAAGACATTACCTACAAGGATTTGGTTGATGTGGTTTTAGAAGATTTTGGGGTGGATGGTTCCTCCAGTGTTTATTAGGAATGATCGGCAAATGACATCCTTTATGAACAAGCTTGAAGATATGAGAGAAGTTAAGTTATGTGTTACATTGACAGAAAGTAACAAGAAAAGTACCAATGAAGTTTCTAGCACACCACAAAATAAGGTACTTACACAAATTCTTGGTTTAACTGTTTATTTATAAGTGTTTTAAAAAAAATATTACATTTATAAAATTACTATGATAGAGAATGTTCAATTCGAAGAGAGTTTTAATGCTACAGCTCGTCTGGTTGGGGATAAGATAGTTTTATAAGTAAAAAACATATGTGTTATTCATATATAAGAGTTTTTAAAATATGTCACTTTTTCTTTTTACAGAGACAAATGAACTCAATTATTGATGAGAATGTTACAACTACTAATCCGTCACTTCCTGTTGGGCACAATGTACTTTTATCAAAGAAAACTTTTTGTTTATTCATTTATAAGAGTTTGTAAATTTGTTTGTTGTTTTCTCTCATTCTTTCCTTCCCTTCAATCAAGGGTAATATGGTCAATTATCATTAACCTATGTGTATTTTTGAAAATGGCTTCCTATTGTATTTTTGAAAAAGGGTACCACAAAAGTAGTATTTTTGAGATTGTCCTAAAACATAACTCTAATATGCATCGTTAAATAACTATAATTTTTGTGGTTAGTCTACGAATTTTTTTAAAAAATATAGTTTTATTTTGTCTAACTTTTTATAAAATTAGTAAAATATTTTTTAACTTTTGTTTTGATATATATTCAAATAAAATATAATAAATTATAGTGAAAAATATAGCAAAATTTTGAATAGATTTTCTTTGAATATATATGAATTGATTATTATTTTAAAATATATAGTATTAAAAATAATTAAGAAATGAAATAATGAATAACCTCTTTAATGAAAATATATACTTTCCATATTTTAATCAATAATTTTAAAAACTATTATATCATTTCCTATTTGAATTATTTTTTGTTATTTGTAATGACATTTCATGTAATAACTTACAAAACAAAGTTTATTTTAAAAAATGTCTTCTTAAATAATATTATAGAGATTGGTTTATTTTTAACATCATACGACGTGTTTTTTTTTTACCGGTGTTTTTTTTTTTTGGGTTTAAATGTTAAATTTTATACCAATTTTATGATTTGCTATCGAGGTTACAGAGAAGACTAAGAAAACATAAATACCAAAAACTACAAACAATGGCAAAATTACAACAGGAAAACAAATAAATCGAACAAGCTAAGCACACGTCTTAACAAACCAAGAAGATCATCGACGAAGAAATACCGATTCCGAACACGAAGTTCGAACATTTGCATTTGCAATTCTAAAGAACTCGAGTTCTCATCGTTGTTGCCACAACCAGCTCCCATCCAATGTCAGCTCTCAAACCCCACTAGAAAGAACATCTACAACTTCTTTGAGGACACCACACAAAAATGTAACCCCGCTAGAAGGAACGCCTACAACTTCTCCGAATTTTCATTATTGTTGCCACGAGCAGCTTCCACCCGAATGTTCTTATGTTTTTATGTTGCTAATAGATGTAATTATATATATATTTTTTTTGATAACCAGTGTAATTATATTTGTTCCCTCTAAAATATCTGGGAAGAAACGAATGTAATTGGAATTCTTCATGTTATTATCTACCTGACGATTGCTTTGATTTTTTATGTTGCTGTTGAGACTCGGCATAAAAATCTGGATTCAACATTAGCTCTTCGGGACTTCCATGGTATAAATGAGTATTTTCCAAAGCATTTTTTTTAGAAGTGTTAAAATACGGATATAAGTTAAAGTATATAGTACAAAAAAAATTATGATGAAAAGATGCGATTTTCCAAAACTTTTTTAAGGATTATTAAAAATTGTATCGAACAAAAACTGATATTAAGGAGATGTAATTTTCTGTAGCATACTTTTATGATTACTAAGATTATGAGTGAAAACGTTAAAAATAAAAAAGTTAGGAGTCCTTCAAGCTTCTACAAAATTATGATGCTTATGAATACGTCTCCGACCTCTTTCACATAGATGCTATTAAAAAAGAGTCATAAAATTCTAGGATCCTTTTTAAATGGATCTCATTTTTCTCTTTCTTTTGTGAACAAGAACTTTATATTAGTCTGAAAAAAAAACAGGTGCTACTCTTATTTTTTTCCTTTTTGGTCCAATCTCTCTCTTCATTACAACATTAAGGTTTCGATCCACCAAATAGATAATGGCCCCGGCCCAAATAAAATACCCAAAATTTAAGAAACCCTAGAGGCCCAGACCTTTATAAAAGGGTTTTTCGAAACCCTCGGTTTCGGTGGCGTGACATATAGGCTATTGACGCCCTCCACGTCTCTCCTTCGCCGGAACCCCAAAATCTAATCACTGATCCGGCGAATTCAAGGGTAAATCATCAGCCAAAGACAAGAAGATGAAGAAGAAGATAAACCCATCGACTTTAGAAAAGAGAAAGTTTAAGACAGAGAAGAAAGAGATATTGAACAACGACGAAGTTTCTTCCTCATGTCCTTCATCTTCTACCTCTAACCCTAACTCTACTCGAAGAGTTTCGCGAGTGGTTCATAGATTTCGAAACCCTACGGTGCGGTTAGGTATGGCTCGACGAAGCGTTGGGGAACGACAAGCCGAAGCCTTGGCGCTTCCTCTGGGAATGTCATTCGCGGTTTTTGCTAATCTGGTTCGTTTAATTTCCATACTTTATATCACATGGCTCTGTTTATGCTCTTTTTATACGTAACTGGCCTTTGGTTTATCGTTTCCTGTTATAGGGTTTGTTTCACTTTTGTTCCTATGGTTGACCTCGCTTGGAAGTTAGGGTTTCTATATTAAAAGTTTGTATCTTGACCTAAATACTTTAATTTAGGCTTTCCTGTGGAGAGGATCTTCTGTTCAAAGAGGGTATTCTCTTCAAAATCTAAATGAGAGGATCTATACGTGAGCTTCAACGAAGCAACAAACTTGAATCTACTCTGGATTGGAGAGAAGGTCAAATGTTCAAATCCGAATCAGAGACAATCAATATAAAATAGGTTCCAAGGCTAATAACACTTCTGAAGAGAAGCAATCTAGTTGAATTGTCTCGCCTTTGGACTGTCGAATGTAGTTTTGATTGTGATTTCACCAATTTTCAACCTGACTCATGGCTGGTTAATTAGCTACCAAAAGTCATTGACTTGCATTGCTCTGTAATTTTTACTCTTTTTTTTCACTTGTTGTCTAGGTTCTTAAAAGAAGTGCCGCGGGTCAGAATGTTTATGTCGATGATCTGGCTGTAGTAAGTACTCTGAATTTTCAAATGATTTCTCCATAATTTGTTTTTTTTTGTAGTGATACACAAATTTTCACTCATTATGCTCTGTAGATTTCTGCTTCCGCTGTCAAAGAATCTTTAGCCAATGTAAGCCAACCCGACTTTTTCGTTTTCTTCAATTTATAGACTTTTTTTGTTTGTTTAATTATAATAATGATGTATTTTCAGGTCTATGGTTATAAGCTTGGTTCCTTTGAGACCAACTTTAAGAGATCATTTAAGAGTACTCTAAGGATCCTTAAACTTACCAATGAATACGCATTTCCGCAACATTTAAACAATGATAATGTTGCGAGTTCTACAATATACGGATGCTCAGACACCAAGCTATCCGCAATGGAAACTTCATCTGTTACTTCTGCTTATGAAGAAATTCAAGGCGGTGCAAGAACGATGAATGAGATTGTCTTGCACGAAGAGACTCGACAACTCTACGCTGTCCCTAGAAGCTCAGCAATGTCCTTGACCACATTCGAACGGAGGTTTTTAGAAGAGCAAGTACGAGCAAACGACCTAAAAACCATGGAGATTGGTCTTACACGTAGTAAACTAGGATTGAAAGAGACTCAGGTAGCAATAAGCTCCGAATCAAACAACATGAAGAAAGCCAAGCTAGAGATGGGTGTTTCGAAAGCTGCGTTCAGAGACGAGAAATTCAAAACCGAGTTGGAAGATACAAAAAGAGACGATTTGGTAAGAAGAACCATGGACTGGCTCGGCGTAAGCGTCTTCATCATGCTGGCTTTTATGTTATATGGCGCTTCCGTCTTCTCACAACAGAAAATCAAGGAAGCTACCTCAATATGCGACCCATCCGAGGAAAAAAGTTCTCATTGGTGGGGGCTCTCATGGTTAAACACAGAGTTTAACATCTTGATCTGCCGGGTTGAAGTTTGGGCCAAGTATTCCTCCGGTTTCTTAATGATCCTCGTCTTCACTTACTTCATAATCCAACGCTCGTCAGGTACGAACCAGACAAGACCGGTCACTTTCATTGTTCTTTTCCTCGGTATTGTTTGCGGTTTAGCGGGCAAGTTTTGCGTGGACGCATTGGGCGGCAACGGTGAACTCTGGCTATGTCTTTGGGAAACATTTTGCCTTTTGCATTTCGTTGCAAATGCCTTCACGTTGCGTGTGCATGGTTGGATCTATGGTCCAATAACCACTGTGACTCAAGGGACCAGATCGAGCCGTTGTAACAACAACACTAAGGTTCCGTATTGGGCACGGCGCTGTTTCGTCTTTGGGGTGATTCGGTTTGTGCTTCCTGCGATAACCGGTATTTTGGCATTTGCGACATTTGGTGAATGGAGAGATCATTGTTTTGGTGGGCGTGGTTCTCAAGTTTGAGAAGAATCTTTCGTTGTATTATTATATGTTGTTACATTTTTTTCGCATTTGGATTAATATTGCACGGTTCCTAACATAATTTACAAACATTTTCTTTTGTCATAAATCAAAAGCACATCATTTGTTGGTGGTCTAGTGGCGTTGACTCTGGTCCTCTAGAGAACGTTGAAATCGCATCTTTAGGTCGATTCACTTCAAAGGATTATCGATCAAATGTGCGGGATTTCTTGGTAAAAAGTAACTAAAAAAAATCGTGGCATTTTCTTTAACGATCACGAAATAAACTATCAGCTATTTTTTTCTTGGCAAAGCTCTGAGATGCTTCAAATCTTCACATGTAGGGCCACGATTTATCCACGTGGCTAATGAAACCAGCTTAATTATTTAAAGTTTCCAAATCTTAAAAAATAAAAGTTCTTTGACCAAATAGTTAATTAATGTTTTGAGATTCGATTCCTAGAAAATACGATTTAAGCGGCGTGGATTCTTGAAAAATTCTCTGGAGCTAGCGATGATTCCCAACCACAAAAAAAACAGACGATGGAAGTATCTTATCTCTTTGATATTTTTCTTATCGTATAAAAATGCAAGAAAATGAGAATATTAAGCATTTTGTTTTTTGAAAATGCTAGAAAATAAGATGACTCAATTGCCAGAGAGCCTCTACTCCACCGCTAGGCCAGAGTTTCCATATCCGGGAAGGTCTAGCCAGGGAACAGATAGACGACGGAATTTGAAGTGGAGCCGCTTCCCGGTGATCGTTCGGTGCGCATCGACCGAGTCGTTAACGAGTTTGACTCAGAATGCGGCGGAGATAGAGTTGAAGTATGTGGTGAGTCAACATGGATGGGGCGTGAGGAGGTTGAGGAGAGACGACGAAGAAGAGATGAGGAGAGTGTCTCTGGTTCAAGCCGAGGCTTTCCACATCCCTCTCGCTCTTTTTAATGATTTATTCTTTATGTTTTTTCAGGTTAGTTTTTTTCACTATTTGCTTATTTTATCTAAATAAGCAGCTTCAAAATATGGTTTTCATATAGGATTTATATGTTTTGATGTATATGAAGATTTCGTTATTATATATAAGTTTAGAAGAAAGGTTGGATAAATATAAGATTTGAGTTTAATCATAGACGCATAAAACGGTATTTTATAAACGGTATGGTTTTAAATATAAATCTGGGACCATCCGAATCACATTTGATGAAAGTGAAAATACATATTGCAGGCAGAAGTTTTGTCAGCGCTTCTATACAAACTAAAGAATTCACCTCCTGACAGGTAAAGCAAAAAAAACACTTCGTTTCAAGAAGTGTTCAAATCTTAAAAATGTAACTAAACTATAAAAGTTAAAATGCGACAGATATGCATGTCTCGTGGCGGAGCAAACAAACGAAGCTGAAACATCTTCGAGCTCAAGTGTCGTCGGAGTAGTTGACATCACAGCTCAAAATGAAAACTCAGTACTCCGTCATTTTTACGGCGTCGAAGAATATCTTTACGTCTCCGGCTTAGCCGTCTCCAAAGCTCAAAGGTCTCTCCGTCTCTCGTTCTCTCTCTTTTCATTTGGTATTAAAAAATTAGTAACCAATGTGTTTTATATGGAATTGGGTTTTTCTTACATCAACAGGAGAAAGAAGATGGCAAGTACATTGCTAAAGGCATGTGATGTTATATGTTACTTGTGGGGTTTCAAGCTTCTTGCTTTAAGAGCTTACGAAGACGATGCAGCCGCTAGAAACCTCTACTCAAACGCTGGTTACAGCGTTATCGAGTCTGATCCACTGTGGACCTCTACTTGGATAGGAAGAAAACGCCGTGTTCTTATGACCAAACGCTTTTCTTAGGCGTTTCCGGTTTTGTATTTCTTGATGTATATTTGCTTAGCCATGATAGGGATTAAATAAAATAACTTGGACCGACCAATACACACAGACGGTAACTGAAAACTGGAATTTTAGACCACCAAGATTTCAAGAAACAAAAACACCTAATAAATTATCCAGACATCAATCTTCTCTACACAAAGGGTTACAACAACTAAACGAAAAAAGACCATGTTTCTACATCTCTAAGAGGGACAAAAGCGGTAGAGAGATTTTTCCTAAATAAACCAAACAAAAGCCGACCATACCTATTGACATTGATAACCGGACGATGCTGCTTAGAGCAACCAAAAAAAACAGAGTCCGTGGCCAGTCACGCAGACGGTCTGGTTAAGAGCGACATCGCCTTTCTGAAATCCAGAGACGGGAGTTCTAATCCCGGGACATGATTGCCTTCTGGTGCCATCCAGAGACCTCCATTTTGAGGAGGCATCAGCAGGGGCGACTGACTGTTGCTCTTCTCTTGTGATGTTTCTTGCTTCTTCTTCACAAATTCAAAGAACTCAGCTACCTGGCGTGCGTACCTTCAACAATACCAATCAAGAATATACATGTTAGATTTAGGAATTTAATTTTAGTTATGGTAAAATAACAGTGGTGAGAACTTACTGTCTCTTTGCTTCGATATCTCGGCTGAAGTCGATATTTGGTTCACAGTCCAAAACCAGAGCAGGGACCTGTTAAAACCAATGGACCAGTAGTCTAAGCAAAATCTATCTTCAGACGTTTAGCACAAAAAGCGCAAAAATGATAGATAACTTCACCTTCTGAATACTAGAATGCATATGATTTCCTTCCAAGTAAAAGACACGGTCTTTTATATCAGGATGCAGAGAGTTGTCCCTTTGTAAAGATGGTTTACTAACAGACAATATCCCGTGGTTTCCGCTCTCAAATGGGAGGAGCCAACTCTCATGCTTCTCGTGCAGATCCTGGAGATATTTCAGCGAGACTCCGCCTTCTTCTGCTCGTTTCCTATGCATCATTCGCTTGTGGCAAGTGTCGGGACTCGCCCTCAAGTATATAAACCCATCAGGAACAAGTCCAGGTAAAGCAGAGACCACCGGATCAAACCAAGAGTCATAGATACTTATCTCCATCTCATTCATCCATTTGGCTTCATGAACTGCTCGCACAAACACCTAAACGCAAAGTTCCACAACGCATTAAGTTTTCAATCACACATAAAAAAGAAAAAAACCATCATAATAAAATTATTCCTTCCAAATTACCATTCTATCACTGAAGACACTCCTTTCCATCAACCTGAGAGGTTTAATCCCAGAAGCAGACTCTTTCTCCTGCATCAGCCGAGTGACGAACACATAGTTCTGGAAGGTATAAGCATACCTCTGAGGCTCGGAGTAGAAAGCATCCAATATATTGAAGTGGTCAGGTCCAACATCTTGCCACTTATCAACTGGCTCAGGAACAATCTCGACGAGGTCTTGTAGCTCAATGGTTTCATTTGCTATTCTCTGGAGAAAAGTTGATTTGCCGACACTAATGTTCCCTTCAACACAGAATGTCAAACGTTTCTTTGCATTTAGATTAGGTTCAGAGCCAGAATCCTTGAGCTCATCGTCCACACTCTCTTTGATGAACGTTGTTATGCTCTCCGCATGGTTTCTGTGTACAATTCCGACAGAGCTCCGAAGATAATCAACCATTTTCTCGCTTGCCTTCCAGAACTGAAATCAAAATCAATCACCCACACTTTCAATTATCTCATCATCCCAGATTATTATCCACAAGATAGAGTGAAATTGAAGTTTGAAAACAAGCGAGTAGTACACCTTATCTTTGTAGAGCTTCTTGAGCTCTGCAACATCTCCAATTCCATTGTCAACAAGCTTTCTCTGATTCCTCAGACCCACACCAGGAATCTTCAGCAAATCTGGATTACCGGCTAGCTCACCACTTCCATTAGAGCTCCGATTTCTACGGCTCATCCTCACCGGTTTCTCAGCCTTATCAGAAGAATCTTTCTCTCCGTCGTCATCTTCTCCGTCAGACTCAGAGCAACCCACGCCCTCAACCACTGCGCCAGCAGCATTAACCGAGCTCGAACCACCATTAGTCTCGGAGTAGAACAACGAACGCCAAGTCCCGCTTCGACCGACCCAAGCCCGACTCGTACTACGGATTCTACCGTCGATTGAGCACCGGCAAGTTCGGTATCCAGCGGTGGAGAACCGTAGCGACGCCGCCGCTCCGTGAACACGGTTTCTCCGCAAAAATCCAGAGAAAACGCCACTTCCTGTAGAAATAGAGCCAGTCCTCGTCGGCATAGCGGAAGTAGAGAAAGGTTTGGGAGTGGAACAGAGAGTAGGATTTCTGCAGGAGCTCTTAAACCCTAGAGAGAGAAGACTAGGTATGGCGATGGGTTGTGTAGAGATAAAACCGGCGGCGAAAGAGTTAGCCGGAGTGGAGAGAACAGGTGTTGAAACAGTGCTACTCTTGAACAGAATCTTCTGCATCCTTTTTCTTTTACCCGAGCATTTCACATCCGTAGCTTTTTGTTGAAGCTGGAAACTCAGATGATGAAAAGAAGGCGGAGAGGGGAATTCGAAAAAACCCTAATTTCAGAGAGAGAGAGAAGGGGATTTTGGGAAAACGAGACGATAACAAGGGAAAAAAAAGAGAGGGCTTTTGTGTGGGTTTTGGTTTGGCGCAAAGACAGAGGAGGAAGATGAGAGATAAAAGCATTTTAGGGTTTTAGTTTGGATTTTTAATTTAATCGATTATCATTATGGGGTGTGGTATCGTCAATTAATAATTTACTTGATTAGTGGGACTAATATACGTTTTAATAATCTTGTTATGATATGAAATTTATGGGGAAAATACGTTAACAATTGCTGATGTGTCCCTAAGGTTAGTGTGGGGATGACAGGAAAGACTGTCTGCTTTGTTATCGTTCTGACACGTGCTAATAATAATCAATTTTCTTTACTCGGATTCACGGATGTTTATAATGGACCGATGGGCCTAGCCTTCGAGAGGGCCATTACATGATCGAAGGCCCAAGTGTTTTAGGTTAGATTTTTTTTATTCCGGGAAAAAGAAGGTGAAATATAAATAGCCATTGTTGCTCACAGATCTCGCTACTTCAGCTTCGAGAGTGCGGCGTCTGAAGGAGACAAACCCTAGTTCCCGCGTAGACAATCAGAGAGATATGGCGGAAGAAGAAGCTAAGATTGATGTCAAGGCATCGAAGACCAAGGACATACGGAATTATCTCTGCCAGTATTGCGGAATCAGCAGATCGAAAAAGTATCTCATCACTTCACACATCAATTCTCATCATAAGGTTTGGATCTCTCTCTGAGACTTTTAGTTTTATGACCGATCTAAATCGGTGATAGAGTGTTCACTTACGGGTTGCCTGATTCGTTCGTTCTGGGCATTTCTCCGTGTTTATCATTATCATAGATGGAAGTTGAAGAGGAAAGAGATGATGAAGCTTGTGAGGATGGAGAAGAAGCCACTGGTAAACATACTTGCTCGGAATGTGGTGCTGAGTTTAAAAAACCTGCTCACTTGAAGCAGCATATGCAGAGTCATTCGCTCGAGGTACATTTACGCATCATCTTCAATTCTTATCATGAGAGGTCGAATATTTCTCATTCTGTTTGCAGTGGTAGTAGCTACATAGATGATCTTCGGTTTGCTTAGTTCTGAGTTTTGTTCTTATTGCGAACTAAATAGTTATGGCTTTGCAGGAAATAAATGGCCTTTTGGTTAATACCAAAGGCCTTTCTTATATTATTGCGTGAGGCATTGGATCCCAACGAGTGAACTCCAAAATGCGAGGCTACGTGTTATGGACTAGTATCAGGTTGGGAGACCTCCTGAGAAGCTCCAGCAAGTACGCCTCGATCACGCAAAAGGTTTGAGATCTGATGTTCAATAGCTTGTTTTACTTCTCAATGCTTTGGATTCTGTGTCTTCCATTGGACAATTTTCTGATGGCTTTCACTTTCTCATTTCGCAGAGACCTTTTGCGTGCTATGTCGATGATTGTGTTGCCAGCTATAGGAGAAAGGATCATCTCAATAGGCATCTTCTTACCCATAAAGGGAAGCTCTTTAAGTGTCCAATGGAGAATTGCAAGTCTGAATTCTCTGTACATGGCAATGTCAGTAGGCATGTTAAGAAATTTCATAGTGATGGCCGTAGTGGTAATGATGGTACTAGTAATGTTAATAGTGGTAAGGAAGATACTGGTAATGGAGATAGTGGTAAGGAAGATACTGGTAATGGCGATAGTGGTAAGGACGATACTGGTAATGGAGATTCTCAACCCCCAGAATGCTCAACTGGTCAGAAGCAGCATGTCTGCAAAGAAATTGGTTGTGGAAAGGACTTTAAGTATGCTTCACAGCTGCAAAAGCACCAGGATTCTCATGGTTAGTGCACCTTCCTACTGTAAATCCAAATTTATATCTGCCAATTTTCCAGTCTCTTAAGGTTACCTATGGATTTACATTTGCAGTGAAATTGGACTCGGTGGAGGCATTTTGCTCTGAACCTGGGTGTATGAAGTACTTTACAAACGAGGAATGTCTCAAGGCACACATAAGATCCTGCCATCAGCACATCAACTGTGAGATATGTGGTTCTAAGCATTTGAAAAAGAACATCAAGAGACACCTACGGACTCATGATGAAGATTCCTCACCTGGAGAATTCAAATGTGAAGTTGAGGGTTGCTCTTCTACCTTCTCAAAGGTAAAGAAAGATCCAGAGCTACTGAAACTTTTGTAATGTAACATCCCTAATTACATTACAATGGTTTCACAGGTTTCTAATCTTCAGAAACACGTGAAAGCGGTGCATGAGGATATCCGTCCCTTTGTATGTGGCTTTCCAGGTTGTGGCATGAGATTTGCGTACAAACATGTCAGAAACAACCACGAGAACTCCGGGTGCCACATATATACCTGCGTAAGTTCAATCCCAAACTTGTTTTTTGTTACAAACTCGAAAAGACTAGAATCTGACATAAAATTGAATGGTGATTTCAGGGTGATTTTGTTGAGGCTGATGAAGATTTCACCTCAAGACCAAGAGGTGGACTAAAGAGGAAGCAAGTTACAGCGGAAATGCTGATACGGAAGAGGGTCATGCATCCTCAATTTGATTCAGAAGAACACGAGACTTGCTAGGTTTTTACAGTCTTTAGTATAAGAGTATACCCAAGTACTAGGCAGATGGTTTCGTTATGTGTAAAGTTTGTTTGTTTGTTTTTTGTGTCTGTCGAAGAAAATATAGAGCGGTATTATAGTAATAGTAAATGTAAAATTTTCCAAACGCAACCTTGAAAGATAAAATTTTGTGATAAAGATCAAGTGATCAGCAACACTTGGGCACTCCAAAGTCCAATCTTTTGACTATTGTTTGGTCCATATTCAAAGTGCCAAGAACCTTCAAAGTTGTTGAATTAAACTCTGACTGTTCAACCTTGCAGAAAGTCAATGGTCGGAAAATATTTCAGGCTTTACAATGAAATTTTTTTTTTTTTTTTGAACAATCCACACATTGTTTTTATATATAAACTGGGAGAAATAGAATTAGAATCCCACCGAAAAGCATGGCTACATACAAGATTTGGGTGATGTCTCTCATAATAATAGGTACGTACGGCTTTTGAAATTGCTATCCTCGAATTAGTTATGAAATTAAACAATCAGAGAGTTTGATTCAATTCATTGTTTTTCAAAAAAATCGATTAGGAGCGAGTCTAGTAGGTGGGGTAATCCCTGGATTTGCTACGACAAAAACAGCGATGGCGTGTCCTCTCTATTGCTTGCAAGTAGAGTACATGACATGTCCTTCCTCCGGCGACGACAGGCTTCCTCCGAGATGCAATTGTTGTCTTGCTCCCAAAAACTGTACTCTCCATCTCTCTGACTCTACTTCTATCCATTGTAACAAATGATTCTAGAAACAAGTGTGAACCGCTGATGGAATCCCTCCTTCGAATCCCATCCACTCTTCCCACTCATCGTTTTCATCCATATCTGTAATCGCCTCTTCTTCTTCTTCTTTCTCAAACTTTTGCATCAAACACTGAAATGTGATCGATAAAAAGAAGAGAACTTGTGAGTTTATCTATTGTGAGGAGGCTTGGTTGTTATATTGAAGGATGCTTCTCAAGTCTCAATCGCATAATAGAATTGCCTAAGTACTTTAACATCACATAATGTTACAAGGAAGTAAATCACACAAAAAAACGGATTCAAAAGCAAGTCTTTCTTTCTTGAAATAAGAAATTAAGAAAAAAAATCAAGAAATCAGAAAGACAATAACCTCGTAAGCGGATTTGATCACCTTGAAATCCTTCTCCTGTCCCTTGTGCACATCTGGATGATACTGCAATAACTCTGGATTATTTGTGTGTTTCTTGGATTAAATTCGGCAAATATAATAAAGTTTGAAACTTTCTCCCTAAAGAGACAATTTTGTACCTTAAGAGCGAGACGTTTGAAAGCCCGTTTGACTTCGGCTTGGGAGGCAAAAGGGGTCAAGCCAAGAATCGTGTAATGGCTGAGATCTGGTCGCGAGCATCTCGTCGGAAACCGAAGTAACCGGTGGCTGTGGTCGGTTTGGATGGCGGAACCGGGGTGATTCGTCGGAACTCTAAACCGGAAATTACGTATCATCATCGTTCTTCACCAACCAACCATTAAGATTTCTTTCTCTCTTTGACTCTTTTCTTTCCCTTTTTAGGAATATGTAATAGATTTTTACGCAGAGACATAATCTTGTACCCGACGGTATGGTCAATTGGATATCCGATTCAATATCTGACGTCGGTGATTATTTTATTTATTTTTAATATTTTTTGTATTCCTTGGATCTTGGTGTGTAATAAATGTATTCGTTATTTATTGCCATCGAAAAGCTAAACACTTTAGAAGTTGCCATCGAAAAGCTAAACACTTTAGAAGTTGCAACAAAGATGCCGACCAAAATAAAAAAAGTTTCCAGAAAAAAAAGAAGGTAAAAACACTGTCGTTTGGTGTAAGAAAGCGGCTGAACAATTTTTTTTTATCAAAACACAAACGGATAAACGAGACAAAAAAAAACGTGACGATACGAAGTTACCGTGCCAATCAAATCCTCTATTTTCTGACCTTCATCATAAGTGAAGATAATTTGGCGTCAAAAAAAAAAAGTGAAGATAATTTGACGTCAAAAACAAAAAAAAATTAACCAAATTAGTGGTGCCCTGGTAGTAGGAGTCGATTTGGGAATTTATGAACAATGATCTTCGAATTCGATTTCTGTTGGGAATTAAGTTTTGGCTAGTTTGACCAAATAGATAAACGAGATAAAAAACGCAATGATACGAAGTTACCATTGCCAATCAAATCCTGTATTTTCTCACCTTCATCATAAGTGAAGATAATTTGACGTCAAAAAAAAAAAGTGAAGATAATTTGACGTCAAAAACAAAAAGTTAACCAAATTAGTGGTGTCTTGGTGGTAGGAGTCGATTTAGAAATCTATGAACAATGGTCTCCGAGTTCGATTTCTGTTGGGAATTAAGTTTTGGCTAGTTTGACCAAATGGGATATGAGATTAATATCTAGGCTCCATTTACAAATCCAGATGTACGCTTAACTCGTTAGTACATTTTCAGGAGATTAGTTTGGGTTCTCCATGGACTTGAAATTTACTCCTGAGTGAAAATCAGATAGTCAACAAAATATTTGAAATCTTTATAAACTTTTTTGGTCCGAATTTATGAAACTATTAAAATTGTTTTTTTTTGGTTAATTAAGAGGAGTTTGGGTCTAGTTCGAATCCTCCCCCCCCCCCCCCCATTAGCCCGAAACTAGCATTTGCTAACAGTTTATGAAAATTGTTAGTTATTCATAACAATAAACTATCAAAATGTTTGAAATCTTTATGCATGAAAATGTTTGCAACTTCCCAAACATAGTTGTCAATCAAAACATTCGGAATCTATGGTTCTGGTAACGAAATGCAAAAATTAATTATACAAAAATTCAGTCAATTTTGGATTTCGGAATCTGGTAAATAATCTAAAAGATCGCCGATGATATTGATCATATCAACACTCATTTCACCGACTTGATTCAGATCACCACCATATACATATCTATAAATGAAAAAAAAAAAAAACAGTGTCACATTACTCTTGAGTTTACTCTATAATATAAATATTAAAATTATAGAAAAATTATATAAATATAAATATAAATATATATATATATATATATATATATATATATATATATATATATATATATATATATGTGTGTGTATGTATAGTTTAATAGTACAAACCTGATCGAAAATTTTCCAACTATGCAGAAACATGTTCACCATCAGATAAACCGTTGATGTGTGCCGTTTTGTTTTTCGAAATCTGCAAGGTAAAAACATTGATTCATGACCACTAAACTAATATATTGCTTATATTAATTATATATTTGGAATATAAAAGAGTTAAATATATATAAATCAGACAAACCATAATCAAAGATGGATAAAGTCGTCATCCTGTTATCAAATTCGAGTTCTTCCAAGCCTCCAAAAATTTCATTTTCGGTTAGGGCAGCAACTAGAATTTTGCCAATTATTAGTCAAATAATAATATATATATTTGTTGTGCCAACTACTTGTAACAAAAATATTTAATATATGGTTCTAACCAGTTCCATCAATTTCATTATCACTCTCTAGATTAATAACTTCGACTACGTTATTTGCATCCTGTACGTGATTTGCATCCTGTACGTGATTTGCATCCTGTACGTGATTTGCATCCTGTGAAGAAAAGAAGATTAAAATTATACATTTTTATGCGTGTTTACATATATAATTAAAACTCACATATTTATCAATAAGATATATAGAATAAGTGGATAGATACGTGCGTGAATGCTCATGCTTATGGTTAAATAAGAGATTTGAATTTGGAACGCACCATATCGTTTGCCGAAGCTTGTTGATTTTGGATCGTCTGATTTTCCTGTACAAGTAGCTCACTTAAACTTACAGGTGCAAGTTAACGTATACATATCAATATAACTTTGTCCATTAAAGTTTTAAATGTATAGCAGCACTAACTAGATATCAATTTTAGTTTAAACAGTAATGCACTTGGTCTCTCAAGCTAATATGTATTGGACCACTACTACCTCTACTTCTCGAAAGGTGACGAGCAAGGTCATGCGCACTTTGTGCATTCATGGTTATATAAGAGATTTGAATTTAACGTACCATATCGTTTTTCGAAGATGGTTGGTTTTGAATCGGCGGATTTTCCTGTACAAGTAGCTCACTTAAACTTACACATGCAGGTAACATAAAAATTAAAGTTTTCACTAACTAAATATCAATTTTAGTTTAAATAGTTACTTTGTCCTCTACCTCGACCTGGTCTCTCAAGCTAAAATCACTTTATCCTCTACCTCGACTACCACGACCACGACCATGATCACGATCACGACCACGGCCACAACCACGCCACCACCACGACTATTTTCTGGATATATGACAGAAATAGGATCGACATCCAAAGGCGGATCATCGTTCGGTATACTAATTATTCTTGTCTCATTATCTTGGACAGCTTCACGAAGTCCATGAAACATTCTCTACAGCATACGTAAACATCATTGTGAGTAGATCGTATACATGCAGTTAGAATTTAAAATTTCTAAAGAACAGATTTCATTAATTAAGAAATGAAATTATATAATTATTCTTTATAGCTAGATATTTATGTAACGTACAAAATTCTTCAGTTACATACATTTTCAAAATTGCAGTTTAAGAAACATATGTGACCACCAAAGTATACGATGTATACTAAAAGAAATACTATGTACTACTTATGTATGCGTTTAGCATACTATTTTGTATGGAAAACAAATTACGAAGATAAATAGCTTTATTTTTACCAAAATATATCTTTGTTCAACTATGTGATATTAAAGTATACACAATCAGAATTTTGAGCTAATTTAATATTATTTTAAAATTCATGCATAAAAATGAAAAAATGAAAGAAGAAGCTATCAATTTTTTTGGATAGCCCAACTTGTATATTTTATCTATTTACTTAATATAATATAAGAAAATAATTTGAATACGATTGTTCGTGGAATATTTTTAAAGATTTAGAAGATTAAACTGAGATAAACTATAATCAAATTTATGAAAATGAAAAGTGCAATACTTAAATACTTACTCTATTGTTTCGGCGTAGTATTGCCGGCATTTCAGAGAGAGCAGGGAGAGCAAGTACCTATTCGTTTAAAAAAAAAACAATATTAATTAGCATATACAAGTATTTTTAGTTTTTATCCAAAAATCCTTACAAATAATAAATACATGTGCAAAAACACGGTGCAATCATACATACAAAAACTTAAAAAATAGAAACACAGAATGAATACCTTAAATTGACATACATAGTATGTTAACGAATCAAAATTCTTGCCATTTATTTATTGTTGCATGCATAAATACATGATTTTGTTTACTTTTCTCATAATCAATATATCTTAGACCAAGTGCAGTTCGTAGACCAATGATTTAATCTTTCTATGTCATCCGTTCAATGTTTGGAGTAAGAAAGTGTATAGAATTACTAGCCTAGTTGACAAAAACTAAAACAGAAACAAAATCAAGAGACTGAACAAAAACATATATCCCAGACAAAACTATATATGATTTTTTTTTATCACATATTCTCTAATTAAGACCAAAAACAAAAGCGAAGTAACATATATAAGATAAGAGATTTATATCGAGACTCTTGGCTAAAAAATGATTTTATCACATTGATTAAAGGTGGTTTGTTCATCTTCTCACTATATAAACCCCAGTTAAAATATATCTGGGCTATGTTTTTGATAAATCAAATAAAAAACTTGATCCTAATATATAAATGTATCATCCATGTTATCTAAAAACCAAATGATTGGTTAGATTCTTTTCGTGCACAAACAATTAAGACATCTTAATCAAATTTCACATGAAAATTATATATATATATATATATATATATATATATATATATATATATATATATATATCTTCATTCAAACATTTAATATGCGATTAACCATCCTTTTCTCTTAATAAGACCAAACACTCTTCTAAACTGATTTCAATTAATTAGAGGTGATTTGCTTATGTTCTCTGCATATCCAACTAAATTCTATATATCATCTATGTTTTTGAGATATTAAATGACAATTTTGATTATGAAAAGTAAAAACATATCATCTATATTTTTGTGTGTATTTAAATGATATATTAGATTGTTTACGCACGTAAACAAACAAGATGTCTTATTCAAATTTTGCGCGCAACCAAACTAAATATCTCATTTAATTTTACACGACAGTTTAAAACATAATCTATATATTCTTTTCATCAAACTATTTAAACCTTTGATTAATCACCATTTTTGTTAATTAGACCAAACAAAAACTGAATTCAGTAACAAAACAAAGAGAAAATGAAATAGTCTTCATGTTTCTCACTATACGTACCCCAAATAGTTATATCATCTATCTTCTTTTTTGGAATCAAATGATAATTTTGATTCTAATATCCTATATTACATGTTTTCGAAATATTAAATGACAATTTTGATTATGAAAAGTAAAAACATATCTATGTTTCCTTTTTGTACAATTAAATGATATATTAGATTGTTTACGCGCGCAAACAAACAAGTCATCTCATTCAAATTTCCCGCGCAAACAAATTAGATATCTTATTCAAATTTCGCGCGAGAATTTAAATCATAATCTGTATATTCTTTTCATCAAACTATTTAAACCTTTGATTAATCACCATTTCTATTAATTAAACCAAACAAAACTAATTTCAATAACAAAACAAAGAGAAAATGAAAGTCTTCATGTTTCTCACTAAACCTACACCAAATAATGATATCATCTATCTTTTTTTCCAGGAATCAAATGATAACTTTGATTCTAATACGTACATACACATATCATCTATATATGCTATAGAAATCAAATGATATATTTGATTCAATATTTGATAACATATACAAGATATATCATCATCCAATAATGGATCTATAACCTACAATATATTACAACAATCGCAAATCATATTATTTCATGGAAAACAACAAGAATTAACTGCAAGATTTTTGCATAACATAGCGAAGTTTGGGACCTACCACAGATCTTCGTGGTTCAGATTGAGAGGGAAGATTTGAGGGCCCAGCCATTTCAAAGACTTAAAGTCCTTTTTCTCTTTTTTTATTGTTGTCTGAGATTCAATCTTAGGTTAAATTTTGCGAAATCAAAGGTGATATTAGAGGCATAATACATTTACAGTTTTATGTATTTATACTTCTGAGTATTTACATTTTTGTAGATGGACGAAAAGAGACATGGGATACCTTTAGGGGTTTAAATAAAAATCCAATTATTTCTGTGAAGTCGGATTGTAAATTAAATGCTTTCGAAAATTTGTAGATAATAACAATAAAGAAACTTTTTAAAGACAAAAATGATATTAGTACAAAAACAAAAAAAACTCGGGGGTTTTTAATAAAATAAAAGTAAGTTTATCCAAAAAAAAGAAGAGAATGAGTAAATTTTAATAATATGTCTAATTAATAAGTATTCCGGTTTGAGATAACCATTCAAAATCTCAATCATTGTTTGTAACGCCTATTTTCGTATAGTAACATTTTGTTTCCAAAACAAATTTCCTTAAGTGTTGACCTGGAAAAACAATTACCATAAGAAAGTAATTTCTATGTTTATTGTTTCACTAAAACTACTAATGGTTTTCGTTTTAAATTCAAAATTCAAAAATATTAAAACGAACAAATCTAATACTTTAGGAAAAGTATTACTGCCCGTTAGAAAATCAGTCGACTTTTATATATATATTTTTAGTGTGTGTGTGAAAACGAAAATTAGTTGACTATGAACACTTAATCTGATATTAGCCCATTATGAGTAATAAATGGGCTTTAGTTAGCTACAGATCTATCGGGTTTTGTAAATGAAATTGAACCCGACCCGGGCCCATGAGATCCCACCGTGCCTGCTTCGTTGCAAAAAAGCCCACACTCCATTGTCACTGCTTCTCTTCGTTAACGCGCCGCCGTGGAGAGAGAAGACAGAATCAATAATGGAGGATTTGTTAGCCGGAGGAGGCGGTGGTGCACCACTGGGTTTCCGATTACCTTTGAATGCGGTCGGTATAAATCTGAAGACGCATAAGAGCAAAACGAAGTAGCTTGAAACATGATGAAATTATGTTTAGTGTTCAAATGCAAGTCATTTATGAATCTTTAGTGTTCGATTGTAATTTGAAGCTCTTAAGTGTTCAAATGTTTGATAGATTTTCTGATTGCTCGTGATTGTGATCGATATATCTTTTATAGCTGGTTGTCTTTTTTTTTTTTTTTTTTTTATTAATATAGGGTAAATCGGGGCTTGCTACATACGCGACTAATCCCATAGGCTAGAAAAAGCCATGTTAAATCCAATGTGGCCAATGTGACTCGAACACAAGTGGAAGAAGCCCACATAGACATTCTTTACCACTGAGCCAAGACAACTTGGTTTAGCTGGCTGTCTTGAGGTCACCGATCTCTATTATTGTTCAGAGTGATAGTGAGTATATGGCCCAAGTGTTCAAGTGTAAATCGAGTTTAGTCATTTATGCAAATATATATAAACTGTAATAAGTTGTAATATGAATGCTGAATCACTGATCTATAAAAACTTGGCACGATTTTGAAAAAATCGAGGGACAGTCAACAAATGTAGCTTCAGCCTGTAAGAGTTTATTAGGCCTATTTGTGATACAGAAAAAGAAATCGTCGACCCATAAATAGTGTTGTCGAACTTTTAATTAGTCGCAAGAAGAAAATTGAAATTTTTTTTTAACTTTGACGACATCCGTACGCGTCAATTTGGAGACAATCTTATCCAAATTGCCCAAGCATTAACCGTTGGTTTGCATTTATCAAAATAAAGAAACTATAGGTTGAATGGCTATAATAGTTGATTTACATTTATCCAAATAAAGAAACTATAGGTTTGGATCTAATTTTTATTGCCGTGTTCATAACTCAAAAGCCGAGAAAATTTGGCAGTCAGCAATAAACGCGTCATCAAAGCAAAAATTACGATTTTAGCCCTTTAGTTAGATCCCGCGTATTATTTCTTCGGAAAGTTTACATTCGGGAAAGATTGAAAAAACACAAACCCTATTTCCTCTTCTGAGTCCTTGATGTATCGGAAGTAACGATAAACAGCTCAACCAATGGATTCAAAAGAATTGATTGGGACCTGCCAGCTCAACCAAGGAATTCGAGAGAATCATCGCTTGGGACTTGCTTCTTGAACTCGTTGAGATCTTGATAGATCTGCCGAAAACAAGGATAGAGAATATTCTTCTCTCAAAAGCAAAATCTCTTTATTAAAAATCAACAACTGAATAATACATTAAGCCTGAAAGGTTATTTATAAGAAAACATAAAAACCTTAAAAACAATAAAAGGAAATTATCTATATAATAAAATAAATAATAAAGATATTTAGGTAAATAATCTATTTCCCCCCGGAAAAGTATTACCTAGTAACATATACACACGAAGTTTCACGCTCGTCTTAGTTCCCCCTAATTTGATAGTTAAAAACATATTTCCCCCCAATCCGAAAGTTCGAAACATATTTACCCATATTCATCGGTTTGAATAGTTTGCGAGCTAAATCACTTATACCGATACCAGACCGAATTTAAAACCCGATCCAACTGAAATCCGACCCGACCCGACATGTTCTTATTCTTCTTCTTCACCCGACCTGTTCTTATTCTTCTTCTTCAGAAAATCTACTGCAAAAACCCAATGAGGCATTTATAATAAGCTTACAAAAAAACTATTAATATTGATAACGGAACAACAATCACCTATATTCTCGGACCCCTCCGATTTCGATTCGTCAATTTGGGAGAAATTGGAAACGGAACAACAATCACCTCCTAGTTGCTTCCTTCGTCAGATTCAGGATTCCTTGATTCTTGCTTCTTCTCGACTCCATCTGTTTTCTCCAAGGTTTTTTGGTCGATATCGGAAATCTGGAAATAGGGAGAGGAGGAATGGAGACCTTTTTCCTCGATTTCTCTCCTCATCAACAACACCAATTTTCGTTGTCTTCGTCCCCTTACGTTGGCCAGATATTTTATATCTATCAATCTTCAGCCCATTTCTCGTGAATTCCACTATGCAATTCAACCAAATTTCAATTTTAATTTCTAAAAATTCGAATTAAGGTTCGTCGAATAAGAAGAAGTTTTGATTTTGGAATTTGTAGATAGTCGGGTTTGTATATCAGAGTTATGGGTTGTAGATCTGATGTTAAGATCGAGATCTTTGAAGATCGGTTTCCTCGAGAGGATCCATGACCAACCCCACTCCCACCATTCTTTTAAGGAGCTCCCTGCTTGCTCTCCCATGGCGGGAATCGAGATGCGATCGCCGCTGGTTGGCTTGAGAGATTGAGAGAGAGAAAAAAGAGAAGGTGGTGGATGAGACCAGGCTAATCGTCGGCGGAGGAAGAGGAATTAGAGATTGGAGATGAAGAAGAAGAAGAGTTTAATTGGAGAGTAGAGAGAGAGTAAGAAACACCAATACTGACGCCATTAGCGAGAAAGTAAAAAACCTCAATTTTTTTTTCTTTCTGACTCTTCTTAATCGGGTGAAGAAGAAAGAAGAAACGAGTTGTATTGGTTTGTCGGGTCGGATTTATTTGTAATCAGATTTAATTTTGGTTTAGTGTTATGTTTAGGTGGTTAAGTTTGGATTGGTAAATATAGTAAACCGAAAAAATTGTGGTATGTGTGTAATTTAGTTCAGAAGTATGATTGTGTGTGTACATAGGTTTCGAAATTTGATTATGTGTGGAAATAGGTGTAGAACTTTCATCTGATGGGGATCTATGCCAAGGTCAAAACTTAGTATGGATCTATTACTAGGTAATACTTTTTCAGGGGGGGGGGAGGTCGTTTACCCAAGATATTTGGAATATTTCCAAATATCTCCCTGCATCATTCTCTCCGATGACAAAAAGATTCGTCCTCGAATCTTGAACATGCCATCGATGAAGATTGTTTATCTTTTTCCTTGTTTTTTTTTTCTCTTGCGCTTCTTCCACTGATAATACTCATTCGATAAAAAAGTATAATTTTGCTGCACTTTAATCACCGTACTCATCCAAATATGAGAATTTTATATTTCCATGTGCTTCCCGGTACTACGATGATGAGTTGAAGCTCTTATTGGAGAATCTTTCTTAGCAGCCCAAAACGTACTCTCCACATCATCCACATAAGTATATTCTTTTGTATGGTCTTTGTGGGGATCGTGGACTTCATCAGAGAAAATTAAGCCATCTTGATTAAAATCTATCAAAGGACGTACGTTTTCCAATTCTTCAATATTGGATAACGCTTTACCATCTTCTTTTCGGATAAGATATTCATCATCATAAACATCAAAAATTGGATTTCCAATAATTTTTTTGAACTCTGCGTACAAATCTTCAGAAGAACCAAACAGATTTTTATATGTGGGATAAAAAAGACCGAGCGACAGGGTAATCAAGCACACAAAATCAAACCTTGATTGGAAAATCAAAGTGTTGTCTCTGATACCAACTGATGTAACGGAAGTAACGATAAACAGCTCAACCAATGGATTCAAAAGAATTGATTGGGACTTGCCAGCTCAACCAAGGGATTCGAGAGAATCCTCGCTTGGGACCTGCTTCTTGAACTCGTTGAGATCTTGATAGATCTGCCGAAAATAAGGATAGAGAATATTCTTCTCTCAAAAGCAAAAGTTCTTTATTAAAAATCAACAATTGAATAATACATTAAGTCTGAAAAGCTATTTATAAGAAAACATAAAAACCCTAAAAACAATAAAAGGAAATTATCTAAATAATAAAATAAATAATAAAGATATTTGGAATATTTTCAAATATCTCCCTGCATCAACTGATGTAGCGGAAGTAACGATAAACAGCTCAACCAATGGATTCAAAAGAATTGATTGGGACCTGCCAGCTCAACCAAGGGATTCGAGAGAATTCTCGCTTGGGATCTGTTTCTTGAACTCGCTGAGATCTTGATAGAACTGCCGAAAACAAGGATAGAGAATACTCTTCTCTCAAAAGCAAAAACTCTTTATTAAAAATCAACAACTGAATAATACATTAAACCTGAAAAGCTATTTATAAGAAAACATAAAAACCCTTAAAACAATAAAAGGAAATTATTTAAATAATAAAATAAATAATAAAGATATTTGGAATCTTCCGGCATCAATCCTGACTGGGTGGAGCGTTGAAAACACACACAAACACACAAACTTTTCGTCTTCTTTGATTTTCGAAAACCACCATTAAACTTTAGCTTCTATTTCTCTTCTTCTAGCAAAGATTCTTATTGATGCAGCGCATCCTTTCCTTTCTTCCTTACAAGAGTAGAGATTTCCTTTTTACTACATTAAGATGTTTTAGTTTAATTTCCTTTTTTCTCTTTAAGAGTATTTTTCCTTTCTGTCGAATGTCGTAGTATAAAAGATAGTTTGTCTCTAAGTCTTTTGGTAGTCAGACTTGAGTTCAGTGCCGTCCCTTAATTTTAAGTGGCCTAAAGCATATTTGAAATATGTGTGGCCTTATATATAAATACTAATGGTTAAAAAAACATAAATACCATAAAAATACTTCAAATCATTGAATATAGTTAAATCATAGTTTGTAGATTCTAAAAAGTCGAATTTCTTAGGTAACACGTCGAGAGTTTTAAATTTTGTCAAAATTTATTATAATTTATGTTTAATCTTACTATATAAAAGAAGAAGAGATTGTTTCTATTATTATCCCAAAAATAAAAGGGTCTTTGCATGATTTGTCACTTGTTTTAGGTTTACTTAGTTTTTAACACTTTTAAAATTTATTTAGTTTTTTAGCACTTTAGGTACACCCTGATTTTTTTTGAATTTGCCTATGCTACAGTAGGACGTGGACAGTTGTGTACGGTACACAGTAAAATAAGGGGAGGGTGAAGGAACCAGAATTCGCACATATCGTATATCGGCGAATTCGGTTTAGGGTTTAGGAGAATTATTTTTATTGGATTTATAGCTGTGCCGTTGAAGGCTGCCTACGTACCTTTTGAAGGGATCAAGCCAAAACGTAGTTCTTGTTACAAAAGAACTTTAGAGATTTCTCTCTAAGTTATGAGATGATTATTATGAATAGGGGGTTCCCCTATTTATAAGTCTTGAAGTCCTTAACTCTTCCTTTTCCTTATTGACTTTGTATTGGCAATTATCCTTATTTCCTGGAGTCGATAAGGATAACTTCCTATTTTCTCGGGATTTGCCTTTATCAAATAAAAGGAGATCTTCCTTTTATTTCGTAAGTCGATCTTGATGGGCTTTGATGTCGAATTTGGACTGATCTTAATTAAAACTGGGTTAAACCGGGGGAGTGCTAAATCCCCCTCTAACAGAGGGGTAAAATGATTTTTTGACAGACTAAAGTGTTAAAAAATTAACAAGATTTTAAAAAGTGATAAAAATTTAACAAAACTTAAAATTAGTGACAAACCATGCAAATATCTCCAAAAATAAATCTATAAGAAATTGGAAATTGCATATGAAAAGATAAAGAAATTTGAGGTACAGTTACACACGGGAGAAAAAATATTGCCAAAAATGTACAGGGAAGGGTTCGAACAAGACATTGTTTGATGCAAAATTAAGTGGTTAACCATCAGATATGGTGAGATATGGTTAACCATCAAACAATTTTTTTATGAGATGTGGCCCTTAAATTTTAAATATATATTGTGGTCTGGATCAAGTGCTTTACTTGCTTTATAGTAGGGACGAGTCTGCTTGAATTGATTAATAAAGATCTTTGCTTAAAGAAAATAATTCTCATCTCGTTTCTTTATTCTTGGCCATTCGATCTCTCGAATCAACAAGATCAAGAAAGAGTTCTTCACCGGCATTCTTAGAATCAACGGTTTTGAGCTTTCGTTACTATGTTCTTAATATCTTACTCATTTTTTATTTTATTTTGGGATGTGTGTGAGTGCATGAAGCTTTTGTTAAAGAAAAGATACATATGAATCTATCTTCTTTATGAAGATGCAGCTTTTGAAGCAGTCGCTGTACCAATCATTGTACCAGTTGAAGTAGCTCAGAAAATGATACAGGCGAGCAGATGTGTGACTAATGACGAGGAGCAGAATTTATGGGTTTGGATTGGGCTTATAGATTAGACCCATAAGTGAATATATTGAAGATGCACTGGGCAGATGCATCTCCTATACCAGTTGAGAAGTAGTACAGGAAGTGATACATGCGAGCAGCTCAAGGCATTGGACGACTTGGAACAAGGGAGATGACTTGGACCAAGGGAGATGACTTGGACCGAGCTTGTGAAGCCACGTGGATGCACCAGGAAGTTGTAGCTGAGCTGGAAGAGCATCTTGGAGAGGATTCCTTAGTATATTGGAGATAAGGAACATTTCCTAAATCTTAGCCTAAGAAATAAGAATGTGACTTATTGCTAGAGATTGGTTGAAATCTTTAGTTGAGCGTGATAGGCTTGTATCGGCCGTGATCTATTGTGTATAAATAGAGGGGTGTGACCTTTGTATGAGGCTAACACGTTGAGAACAATAATTTAGCAAATGGTTTTGGGGTTTCTTGTAAGAAAGCTAAAGCTAGGGCTAAAGGGTTTATCTATGGGGTTCTTGGATCATGTATAGATCCTTGAACGTGTGAGACTAGTTAGACAAGTCAAGGTGTGTCTTGAGCTTGTCATAGATCGTTTTAGGTGAAACTTGTAAGTGCACTTAAAAGATTGGCTAGTAAAATATCCTTGTAAGGAAAACCTTGTGTCAGATTCTGTTACAGTTCCTGTCTTAGCAGCTCTTGCGCTTTCAATACGTATCAGAGCGGGCACTTGTGTGTAATACAAACAGGTGTGGTCCTGCGGAAAATATCCAGAGCTGTGAGGCTTTAGGGATTTATTCAAAGGTGATATCGGATTCAAAAGATTTAGAAGAGCTGAGCAACTTTGTTGCTTTTGTGGGAATTACCGAGTTTGAGGAAAGAGAAGAGCTTTCTGGATCTGAGTCAGAGGAAGAACAAGATGATGATCTTATTGAGAGTTATAAGGAAGTTCGAAAGACTCTGATCAAAATCGGAAAGGAGAACTCAGACTTGAAGAAGGAAAATTTGCGGCTTGATACACTTGTTGGGTCACTGCAGAAAGATCTGGAAGCAACTCAGAAACTGGGTCAAGAGAGTGTGAAACTAATCAAGGAGAAGCTGATCCTGGCAAACAAAGCAGATGAATTGAGTCAGCTGCTAAAGACAGAGAAAGACATCTCCACCAATCTCCAAGCAGAACTTAATCATCAACATAAGAAGATACACATGTTTGCTGGTACAAAGCAACTTGATAAGATTCTGAGCTATGGACGAACAGTGGATGTGAAACGAGGCCTAGGATACACTGGAATGGAAAGTCCTGAGACTGCGAAAATCAACTTTGTGTCTGCAGGTTTTCAACAACAAGCAGAAATTAAGTCTGTAAGTAGTACATCACAAAATGGTAGATGTTACTTCAGTTGAAAGTATGGCCACATCAGGGCATACTGTTACAAGTTTTGGGATAGAGTGAAGAGGCTCAGAAATCAAGGCAGGTTCACATGGAATGGTTTTCGAAATCAGATATGGGTGAGGAAGTCTGATCTGATACATGCAACCAAGAAGTCTGATCTGCTACAGGCAACGAAGAAGTCTGATCTGCTACAGGAAACCAGGAAGTCCGATCTGCAACAGACAAGAAGTAAATCAAGTGGTACTACATGACATAGATTTCAGACATCCACAAGAAAAACACCAAGGGGTACTTCAAGACTTGGTTTCGGGTGCAATATGGTCATTGTAGCAGATGAACATGATGATACAAGTCCCTTGTATTTTGACAATGGCTGCTCACGCCACATAACAGGTACACGAAGCAACCTGCAAAATATCAAGAAGCTCAAAAGAGGGTACAAGTGCTACAATGCAAATGATGATATCAATCTGTGGCACCAACGGCTTGGTCACATGAATGTAAGGACTTTAACTACTCTTGTTGATAAAGAAATAGTACGAGGAGTGCCTCAGATCAAGGAAGAAAACAAGATGGTGTGTGATTCGTGCTACAAAGGAAAGCAGGTGAAAGTTCAACATAAGAATGTGCCAAATGTGCAAACAAAAGCAGTGTTGGATCTGGTTCACATGGATTTGATGACAATGCAAGTTGACAGCCTAACCGGCAAGAGGTATCTACTCGTTCTGGTGGATGACTATTCCCGAATCACTTGGGTCAAATTTATTCGTGAAAAATCTGAGATAGCGAATTATATTATTTCATGGAAAACAACAAGAATTAGCTGCAAGATTTTTGCATAACATAGCGAAGTTTGGGACCTACCACAGATCTTCGTGGTTCAGATTGAGGGGGAAGATTTGAGGGCCCAGCCATTTCAAAGACTTAAAGTCCTTTTTCTCTTTTTTTTATTGTTGTCTGAGATTCAATCTTAGGTTAAATTTTGGGAAATCAAATGTGATATTAGAGACATAATACATTTACTGTTTTATGTATTTATACTTCTGAGTATTCACATTTTTGTAGATGGACGAAAAGATACATGGGATACCGATACATGGGATACCTTTAGGGGTTTAAATAAAAATCCAATTATTTCTGTGAAGTCGGATTGTAAATTAAATGCTTTCGGAAATTTGTAGATAATAACAATAAAGAAATTTTTTAAAGACAAAAATGATATTAGTACAAAAACAAAAAAAACTCGGGGGGTTTTTTAATAAAATAAAAGTAAGTTTATCCAAAAAAAAGAAGAGAATGAGTAAATTTTAATAATATGTCTAATTAATAAGTATTCCGGTTTGAGATAACCATTCAAAATCTCAATCATTGTTTGTAACGCCTATTTTCGTATAGTAACATTTTGTTTCCAAAACAAATTTCCTTAAGTGTTGACCTGGAAAAACAATTACCATAAGAAAGTAATTTCTATGTTTATTGTTTCACTAAAACTACTAATGGTTTTCGTTTTAAATTCAAAATTCAAAAATATTAAAACGAACAAATCTAATACTTTAGGAAAAGTATTACTGCCCGTTAGAAAATCAGTCGACTTTTATATATATATTTTTAGTGTGTGTGTGAAAACGAAAATTAGTTGACTATGAACACTTAATCTGATATTAGCCCATTATGAGTAATAAATGGGCTTTAGTTAGCTACAGATCTATCGGGTTTTGTAAATGAAATTGAACCCGACCCGGGCCCATGAGATCCCACCGTGCCTGCTTCGTTGCAAAAAAGCCCACACTCCATTGTCACTGCTTCTCTTCGTTAACGCGCCGCCGTGGAGAGAGAAGACAGAATCAATAATGGAGGATTTGTTAGCCGGAGGAGGCGGTGGTGCACCACTGGGTTTCCGATTACCTTTGAATGCGGTCGGTATAAATCTGAAGACGCATAAGAGCAAAACGAAGTAGCTTGAAACATGATGAAATTATGTTTAGTGTTCAAATGCAAGTCATTTATGAATCTTTAGTGTTCGATTGTAATTTGAAGCTCTTAAGTGTTCAAATGTTTGATAGATTTTCTGATTGCTCGTGATTGTGATCGATATATCTTTTATAGCTGGTTGTCTTTTTTTTTTTTTTTTTTTTTTTTAATATAGGGTAAATCGGGGCTTGCTACATACGCGACTAATCCCATAGGCCAGAAAAAGCCATGTTAAATCCACTGTGGCCAATGTGACTCGAACCCAGGTAGAGAAAGCCCACATAGATATTCTTTACTACTGAACCAAGACAACTTGGTTTATCTGGCTGTCTTGAGGTCACCGATCTCTGTTATTGCTCAGAGTGATAGTAAGTATATGGCCAAGTGTTCAAGTGTAAATCGAGTTTAGTCATTTATGCAAATATATATAAACTGTAATAAGTTGTAATATGAATGCTGAATCACTGATCTATAAAAACTTGACACGATTTTGAAAAAATCGAGGGAGTGTCAACAAATGTAGCTTCAGCCCGTAAGAGTTTATTAGGCTTATTTGTGATACAGAAAAAGAAATCGTCGACCCATAAATAGTGTTGTCGAACTTTTAATTAGTCGCAAGAAGAAAATTAAAAAAAGTTTTAACTTTGACGACATTCGTACGCATCAATTTGGAGATAATCTTATCCAAATTGCCCAAACATTAACCGTTGGTTTGCATTTATCAAAATAAAGAAACTATAGGTTCAATGGCTATAATAGTTGATTTACATTTATCCAAATAAAGAAACTATAGGTTTGGATCTAATTTTTATTGCCGTGTTCATAACTCAAAAGCCGAGAAGATTTGGCGGTCAGCAATAAACGCGTCATCAAAGCAAAAATTACGATTTTTTCCCATTAGTTAGAGCCCGCGCGCGTATTATTTCTTGGGCAAGTTTACATTGGGGAAAGATTGAAAAAACACACAAACCCTATTTCCTCTTCTGAGTCCTTGATGTAGAGGAAGTAACGATAAACAACTCAACCAATGGATTCAAAAGAATTGATTGGGACGTGCCAATTCAACCAAGGGATTCGAGAGAATCCTCGTTTGGGACTTGCTTCTTGAACTCGTTGAAATCTTGATAGATATGCCGAAAACAAGAATAGAGAATACTCTTCTCTCAAAAATAAAAACTCTTTATTAAAAATCAACAACTGAATAATACATTTGGGTGTTCCCATAACCAGGCAAGTCATTTATGAATCTTCAGTGTGTTCGATTGTAATTTGAAGCTCTTAAGTGTTCAAATGTTTGATAGATTTTCTGATTGCTTGTGATTGTGATCGATATATCTTTTAGCTGGCTGTCTTTTTTTTTTTTTATATTATTAATATAGGGTAATCCGGGACAATATTTGGCAGACTAAAGTGTTAAAATGGGTAATATAGGGTAATCCTTTGGGGTAATCCGGGGCAATCCGGGGCAATATAGGGTAATCCTTTGAATGATAAAGTGATTTTTTGGCAGGCTAAAGAGTTAAAAAATTAACTAGATTTTAAAAAGTGATAAAAATTTAACAAAACTTAAAATTAGTGACAAACCATGCAAATATCTCCAAAAATAAATCTATAAGAAATTGGAAATTGCATAAGAAAAGATAAAGAAATTTGAGGTACAGTTACACACGGGAGAAATTTTTTTGCCAAAAATGTACAGAGAAGGGTTCGAACAAGACATTGTTTGATGCAAAATTAAGTGGTTAACCATCAGATGTGGTGAGATGTGGTTAACCATCAAACAATTTTTTTATGAGATGTGGCCCTTAAATTTTAAATATATATATTGTGGTATGGATCTAGTGCTTTACTTGCTTTATAGTAGGGACGAGTCTGCTTGAATTGATTAAAAAAGATCTTTGCTTAAAGAAAATAATTCTCATCTCGTTTCTTTGTTCTTGGCCATTCGATCTCTCGAATCAACAAGATCAAGAAGGAGTTCTTCACCGGCATTCTTGGAATCAGTGGTTTTGAGCTTTCGTTACTATGTTCTTAATATCTTACTCATTTTTTATTTTATTTTGGGATGTGTGTGAGTGCATGAAGGCTTTTGTTAAAGAAAAGATACATATGAATCTATATTCTTTATGAAGATGAGCTTTTGAAGCAGTCGTTGTACCAGTTGTTGTACCAGTTGAAGTAGCTCAGAAAATGATACATGCGAGCATATGTGTGACTTATGACGAGGAGCAGAAGTTATGAACTTGGATTGGGCTTATGGATTAGACCCATAAGTGAATATATTGAAGATGCACTAGGCTGATGCATATCCTGTACCAGTTGAGAAGTAGTATAGGAAGTGATACAGGTGAGCAGCTCAAGGCATTAGACGACTTGGAACAAGGGAAATGACTTGGACCGAGCTTGTGAAGCCACGTGGATGCACCAGGAAGTTGTAGCTGAGCTGGAAGAGCATCTTGGAGAGGATTCCTTAGTATATTGGAGATAAGGAACATTTCCTAAATCTTAGCCTAAGAAATAAGAATGTGACTTATTGCTAGAGATTGGTTGAAATCTTTAGTTGAGCGTGATAGGCTTGTATTGGCCGTGATCTATTGTGTATAAATAGAGGGGCGTGACCTTTGTATGAGGCTAACACGTTGAGAGCAATATTTTAGCAAAAGGTTTTGGGGTTTCTTGTAAGAAAGCTAAAGCTAGGGCTAAAGGGTTTATCTATGGGGTTCTTGGATCGTGTATAGATCCTTGAACGTGTGAGACTAGTTAAACAAGTCAATGTGTGTCTTGAGCTTGTCATAGATCGTTTTAGGTGAAACTTGTTAGTGCACTTAAAAGATTGGCTAGTAAAATATCCTTGTAAGGAAAACCCTGTGTTAGATTCTGTTACAGTTCCTGTCTTAGCAGCTCTTGCGCTTTCAATACGTATCAGAGCGGGCACTTGTGTGTAATACAAACAGGTGTGGTCCTGCGGAAAAGATGCAGAGCTGTGAGGCTTTGGGGAATTATTCAAAGGTGATATCGGATTCAAAAGATTTAGAAGAGCTGAGCAACTTTGTTGCTTTTGTGGGAATTACCGAGTTTGAGGAAGGAGAAGAGCTTTCTGGATCTGAGTCAGAGGAAGAACAAGATGATGATCTTATTGAGAGTTATAAGGAAGTTCGAAAGACTCTGATCAAAATCGGAAAGGAGAACTCAGACTTGAAGAAGGAAATTTTGCGGCTTGATACACTTGTTGGGTCACTGCAGAAAGATCTGGAAGCAGCTCAGAAACTAGGTCAAGAGAGTGTGAAACTAATCAAGGAGAAGCTGATCCTGGCAAACAAAGCAGAGGAATTGAGTCAGCTGGTAAAGACAGAGAAAGACATCTCCACCAATCTCCAAGCAGAACTTAATCATCAACATAAGAAAATACACATGTTTGCTGGCACTAGAGATGTCAGACGGGTCGGCCCGCGTCCAAGTAGCCCAACCCGTTGCAGAATTATTAATTTTGCGGACTGTGCGGGCCAACCCTCTGTGGGTTGCGGACAAAAAATATATGTCCAGGCCCGCCCCACATTATCCTACGGGTTAGCAGGTCAACCCGCGGGTCAAACTAAATCCAAAAAAAAATACACATTAATGTTGGTCGATGATGCATTTCGATACAAAAGCTCAGATTTTAGTTCGATGTTCTGGTTATTTCTGTAGGTCTTGTTCTCAACCAAATATACAAGTTCAACAAATATACAAGTAATGGAGGAAAAAAAAAAAAGACGGCAACACGACAAGATGTTAACATTGTGATTTGTGAAGCTTTTGCCGATTTGGAAAAAAAAAAGAGAATGGCACAACATAAAATTTCACCACTTTATATAAATTCAGTTAGTTACATATTCCAAAACTTCACCACTTTACTAAAAAGTCTTATATAAGTAAAAAGTCGAAGGACATTGTGATCGGAGAGTTCATGTTATATCATCAAACGTTGTGGACAATCTGAAACAAGTATCATTCCAACTTAAAGCAACAATATGAGTTTCTTAACTGAAATAGAAACTGAAACACCAAAATCCAAGAAACAACATTCCAAGAATCCGAGAAGCAGCAAAGGCAAAAATCAGAGAATTAATGAAGTTCAAACTAAAACTCTTTAACTAAATTCTGAAATTTTATAAGCAAGAAGGATAAACCGAATTTGATAGTTCTTCAAATTTCATCTTCGTCTTCATCTTCATCTTCGTCCTCATCTTCATCATTGACAATAGATTGGAAAGATGGTAGTGTCTCATCTTCACCATTAGATTCTTCTCCCTCCTCTACATATGTGATTAAATTAAGTTAGTGAACCTAATAAGTTATGATCAAAGAAGTGTGAAAGTTATGATAAGAATTTGCTTACCATTTTTATATGCTTCAAATCTTTTTAACCAATTACGACTGCATATCAAAGCTTGCACGTTTCTCGGAAGAAGCCGGCTTCTGTACTTGTTCAAAACGCGAGCTCCAATGCTAAAAGAGGATTCTGAAGCTACCGTCGTGATGGGTATACTAAGCAGATCTCAAGCCATTGAAGATAGCTCACCATATTTTTTGCGTTATCTTTCCAATAATCCAGGATATCCAAATTGACAATGTCTAATGCCGGTTCTTCAAGATACGCTTCCAGAGAAGACTTCCCACTAACAGCAATACTTAACTTGCGAAAGACAAAGAAATCCTGGAAAAAAATATCATAATTACTACTAAACTGTAAACGTATAAACATCTAAAAAAATCCTGCACCAATTTCTGTAAACCTATAAACAATTTTAAATAAAATAAATTGACAAAATACTGAACTGGTATTAAATATTTGTTTTTCTTACATCAAAAACAAATTTCGTTCAAATTTAAAAAAATGTGATCTACATTGACGAGATAAGTTAGATATGATGAGGGGTTAGTGCCTTAGTGGTGACAAGCAACAATATGATTAATCGATTAACTATATTCTAAACTAAAGCGTTTTTAATTGACCATAATTGAAATCAGAAAACGTAACTAAAACCTGCTTAAGACACATAATCCTGATCATAAAACACATAAATAACATAAGAAACTAAGATAGGTATTTTACTTACATTGTAATTCATAAAAACCCCTTTTTGTGCTCCATCATTTGCATTATGTTGATCACATTCTCGTGACTGTGTAGATGGTGATGTAGACTTCGGCTTTGTCTCATATGATTCATAAAGCAAACACAGTTTACTACGCAAGTTGTCCATCTTTACTTGACAAGTACTCATATCAAGTTTTCCAAAACAATATTGTGCAAGTGTAAGCTTCAAACGTGGATCAAAGACGGTAGCCATTGCAAAAATATCACTAACTTCTTCCCAATACTTATCAAACTTTGCCTTCATCGGTATGATCATTTCTTGCACAATTGCATATGTGCTTGATTCATTCACTTTCAGCCAGTTTTGAATCTTCCAAACTTGCATGAAGTACAAGTTAGAAGTTGGGTATGTAGAACCTGACATAAGCCGAGTGATCTCATCAAATGGCTTAAAAATTCAGAAATCTCCTTTGCTCGATTCCATTCTTCATCTGTAGGAAAGAACTTATAATTTTTCCCATAAATCCTTTTAAGGTTAGAAAAAGCAGCTCGGTACTCGATAGTCCTATCAAGCATTTTGTAAGTTGAATTCCATCTTGTTTGCACATCTAAAAGCAAACCTTTATTCGGGTCTAAACCCACATTCTTCACGCATTTTCCAAACAGTATCTCACGAGATTCAGATGCTGTAACATACTTTATACTCTCTCTAATTTTATGCAAGGAATTTCCAATAACTTTCAGCCCGTCTTGAAAGATAAGGTTAAGTATGTGAGCTGAACATCTATCATGAAAAAACTCTCCTCCACACAGCAAATCATCCTGTAAAACAAGCTGCGATTTCAAAATATCTTGCATTGAATCATTGCTAGTAGTGTTGTCAAATGTGATGGAAAAAACCTTTTTCTCAATTCCCCATTCTTTCCATGACTCAAGAAGCTGCATTGCTAAATGCATACCTGTATGTGGTGGTGTGAGAGCACAAAATGCTAGGATTTTGTTGTTCAACTTCCAGTTTCGGTCTATGTAATGTGCCGTGATACACATGTAGCCTTCATGCGTGATTGCGGACCATAAGTCAGATGTAAAGCTAATCCGTTCAGGAAGACTAACTAGTTCCCTCTTCAACTTAGCTGTCTCATTCTCATAGAACCGGTACACATCTTTTGCGGCTGTATTGCGGCTAATAAACTTAATATCAGCATTCAAGTATTTTCAAACTTCTCTAACTCTTTCATAATCAACGTAAGCAAATGGCAGATCATGCTGAATAATTGACTTAGCTACCATTTCACGAAAAACAAAGTGATCAATCTTACGTGCTTGTAGTTTAAGCTCTGTATTGATCATCATTTGACCAATATCCTCGTTTCTGGGCACAAGACTGCATTTCTGACGATGCCTTCTTAAAGTATTAGTACCGTTTTTGTGGGAGTCATGTGCATATTTCTTCTTGCAATGCTTGCACTGTGCTTTTTGCGACCTATCTTTCTCTGTAATCACTACAAAATCACCCCACACATCCGAGTACTGCCTTCTCAGCTTATTCTTTTTCTAATCCGATGACTTTCCTTTGTCATCATCATCTGTTTCATCTTCTGACTCAACATTTTTTTGTGTTTTTGTTTTTCGTCTTACTTGACTCAGGCTCAAACATTTTCTTCTTCCTCTTATTCAGCTGAGATACTCTTCCTCTACCATCATCCACTTTAGACTCACACATATTTTTCTTTCTCGGTTCAGGGGAGATTCCTTTTTGAGCATTAAACAGATTTTGCTTTCTCTTCTCCTGTGTAGATGACTTTCCTTTGCCATCATCATATGCAACCTCAAAGTGGTTTCTCTGTCTCGATTCAGTAGAGATTTCTTTTTCAGCATCATCATCATCATCTTCAACCTTAATGAGCCTTCTGTTACGAACTTTGGATTGCTGTGATCCATAAGAATTCAGTGGTTCATGTTCAGTGTTTAGAGATGCAACAACTCTTTGGGATTCAAAGTCTAGCGAGTTCAAGTATCCGAAGTCTTCTGAGTTTTGTTAATAAGAATTAAACGACAACATGAGATGATGAATCATAGCACATATCATCTGTGTGAAACCACATATGAATGACACTTACCATGTCCATTATTCACGAATCACGACTCACAAACGTCTTCACGAATCACGACTCACAGACTGTGTCAAACTCTATGTTGTGTGATTCAGCCGAATAACTTGTTTAACGTGAGTCGTGGGCTCGTGGCTTTAGAGTTTTGAGTAGTTGCTAAATTAGGTTAGGGGTTACGTATAAGTAACTCTTGTTGGTACAAAAGGTTTGAATATATGTATTTAAATTTAAATATTTACAATTTTTATAACTAAATTAACGCTAACTCATGGATTCTAAGTTTCTAACTTCTAAGACATCGGTTTGAAAAATTCAATTAGTTTAGAACAAACGAACAATATGATATAACAACAAAGAGTAACTTCTTAGTTGTTCAAGTCAAATCTACCAAGACTACCATCCAGAGAATCAAACCTTAAAAGATCAAACTTGAATAACTATTAATCAAATCAAAGCATCAGAGATCAACAGAAACCAACAAACAAAACTATCCCCAAGTGCGATCTTCCTACTCTGTTGCAGTTAAAGTATATTCAAATTTAATTAACACGAACAACCACCTCATTGTTGCTCGCTTGAGACGAATTGGTCAATGGCTTTAGGTTCACATCAACCATATCATCTTGTTTCGTTGAAGAAAGTGACTCCATTCTGGTAATGCAACTGAAATCTAACGGAATAGTGGCTACAAGTTTCCAAAATACCAAAAGAAAACACACACACAAAACAATTATTCAAAGAAATCTCAAGTCTGTAAACAATCATGACTCATGATGATATATAGTTGCTTCTCACCTTAATATTAAATCCTACTTTTGCACTCGTCTCTATGAATATTATTACAAAATCACAAGCTTTGTTATCCATTTCCTCTATCGACACTTGCCTATCAAATGGAAATTTCAAGTTGATAGGTAAATGACAAAAGTTTCCATGTAACTTATTCATTCATCTCTTTTTGCTGTTCTTTTAGGCGTATCATTGGATTTGATATTACTAAGTCAATGTTTATTACCTCTTGTCAACGAGATCTATTTTGTTACCCACCAGAACAATTATGACATCGCTACCTCTCTCTGTACGAACATCCTCAATCTATTTCGAGTGTATTCAAGAATGATTGGCTGACTGTCTATCTGTACACTGAAAAAGACAAAATCAAAATCAAAATCAAAATCAAAAGACATCGATAACATAAAAAAGAGATTATCCATCGGATTCAACAGTTAACCAATTCTAGTTCGTGGAGACTGAGAACCCAGCCGTCGATTGGTGGATATGGTGGCCGAATTGTTACCATAGTTCCGATTTGGTGAAGAAAGCTTCGTCTTCTGCGGTTTACCCGCAAACCTGCAAAACCGTGACGGGTCAACCCGTTAAACCCGCAATCCGCAACGGGTAAAACCCGTTAAACCCGCAAAATCATGGACACTTAATAATGTGTCCAGGCCCGCCCCATTGCGGTCCTATATGGGCCTGGCCCGCGGGTTGTGGCCCATGTTGACATCTCTAGCTGGTACAAAGCAACTTGATAAGATTCTGAGCTATGGACGAACAGTTGATGTGAAACGAGGCCTAGGATACACTGGAATGGAAAGGCTTGAGACTGCGAAAATCAACTTTGTGTCTGCAGGTTTTCAACAACAAGCAGAAACTAAGTCAGTAAGTAGTACAACACAAAATGGTAGATGTTACTTCTGTGGAAAGTATGGCCACATCAGGGCATACTGTTACAAGTTTTGGGATAGAGTGAAGAGGCTCAGGAATCAAGGCAGGTTCACATGGAATGGTTTTCGAAATCAGATATGGGTGAGGAAGTCTGATCTGATACATGCAACCAAGAAGTCTGATCTGCTACAGGCAACCAAGAAGTCTGATCTGCTACAGGAAACCAAGAAGTCTAATCTGCTACAGGAAACCAGGAAGTCCGATCTGCAACAGACAAGAAGTAAATCAAGTGGTACTACTGGACATGGATTTCAGACATCCACAAGAAAAACACAAGGGGTACTTCAGGACTTGGTTTCGGGTGCAACATGGTCATTGTAGCAGATGAACATGATGATACAAGTCCCTTGTATTTTGACAGTGGCTGCTCACGCCACATAACAGGTACACGAAGCAACCTGCAAAATATCAAGAAGCTCAAAAGAGGGTACAAGTGCTACAATGCAAATGATGATATCAATATGTGGTACCAACGGCTTGGTCACATGAATGTAAGGACTTTAACTACTCTTGTTGATAAAGAAATAGTACGAGGAATGCCTCATATCAAGGAAGAAAACAAGATGGTGTGTGATTCGTGCTACAAAGGAAAGCAGGTGAAAGTTCAACATAAGAATGTGCCAAATGTGCAAACAAAAGCATTGTTGGATCTGGTTCACATGGATTTGATGACAATGCAAGTTGACAGCCTAGCCGGCAAGAGGTATGTGCTCGTTCTGGTGGATAACTATTCCCGAGTCACTTGGGTCAGATTTATTCATGAAAAATCTGAGATAGCCGATAGCTTCAAAATATGGGCATTTCATATGATCAATGAAAAAGAGGTATAAAGAGGATTCGCAGCGGACGTTGTGATGAATTTCAAAGTGAGTCCATGAAGATGTTTTGTGAAAGTCATGGAATCGCACATTATCTTTCGGATTCAAGAACACCACAACATGATGGGGTTGTAGAGAGGAAGATTAGAACTCTTCTAGAGATGGCCAGCGCAATGATACATGACAATAATGTACATGTGAAATTCTGGACAGAAGCATTAAACACAGCGTGCTACATCATCAACATGGTCTATGTCAAGAAAGGGACCACTAAAACTCCATATGAGCTGTGGAAAGGGAAGACGCCCAACATGAGGTACTTTTATGTATTTGGATGCAAATACTACATCTTGAATGACAAGGATCATTTCGGAAAGTTGGATGGAAAGAGTGATGAAGGGATGTTTCTGGGCTACTCAGGAAGTAGTACAGCCTTCAGAGTGTACAACACTCAAACTGATGTGGTCATGGAGTCGGTTCATGTGGTGTTCGATGAATATTATCTCCCAAAGTGGAATTGGTTTAGTACATAAAGCGACTCAGAAGATGAACCAAAGACGCGTACTATTTCAGAAGACCAGTCTGGTTCTGTCTCAGAACAGGGAGTAATACAGCAGACTTCAGAATAATTTGATTCAGAACATGAGGTGATACAGCGAGTTCATCAGAATCACTCACTATCTGATGTGACCGAAGGGAGGAAAACCCGTGGAGTTCAAATTAACTTCAAAGAGATGCTTCAATTGAAGTCGAAATAGCCGTGTCGCGCTAAGTATGCATACTGCTTCAAGTGCATGTGTTTTTAACTTATGTGTGCTCACAAGCAGGGGGAGATAAGAATTGTGGGGGAGTAACCAAATCAGAGATTCTGGGGGAGTCAAGGAGATCATTGTTACTCAGGTGCTTGAGAGACACACAAAGCTAAAAAGGGGGAGATTGAAGATGCAGCTTTTGAAGCAGTCGATGTACCAGTCGTTGTACCAGTTGAAGTAGCTCAGAAAATGATACATGCGAGCAGATGTGTGACTAATGACGAGGAGAAGAACTTATGGGCTTGGATTGGGCTTATGGATTAGACCCATAAGTGAATATATTGAAGATGAACTGGGCTGATGCATCTCCTGACCAGTTGAGAAGTAGTACAGGAAGTGATACAGGCGAGCAGCTCAAGGCATTGGACGACTTGGAACAAGGGAGATGACTTGGACCGAGCTTGTGAAGCCACGTGGATGCACCAGGAAGTTGTAGCTGAGCTAGAAGAGTATCTTGGAGAGGATTCTTTAGTATATTGGAGATAAGGAACATTTCCTAAATCTTAGCCTAAGAAATAGGAATGTGACTTATTGCTAGAGATTGGTTGAAATCTTTAGTTGAGCGCGATAGGCTTGTATTGGCCGTGATCTATTGTGTATAAATAGAGGGGCGTGACCTTTGTATGAGGCTAACACGTTGAGAGCAATATTTTAGCATAGGGTTTTGGGGTTTCTTGTAAGAAAGCTAAAGTTAGGGCTAAAAGGTTTATCTATGGGGTTCTTGGATCGTGTATAGATCTTTGAACGTGTGAGACTAGTTAGACAAGTCAAGGTGTGTCTTGAGCTTGTCATAGATCGTTTTAGGTGAAACTTGTAAGTACACTTAAAAGATTAACTAATAAAATATCCTTGTAAGGAAAACTCTGTATCAAATTCTGTTACAGTTCCTGTCTAAGCAGCTCTTACGCTTTCACTTTATTCTCGGAAAACAACTGCTACAAAGAAAATGTCCAGATGTCGCTTCCTTCTCATATTTTTGTTTCTGATGTCTCTTTACTGTTGCTGATGTGACCAATCAGTCAATTTTTCCTCCTCTTCTTTCTTTAGGCTTAGTATGTTTTAGGTATCATTAGTCATATATAAAAGCATTATTCTGTCAAGTGAGTTCTAATTTTAAAACATTATACTTTATATATAATAAGATATTGTGACTAGCGGTTGACTTGGTAACCCGCTAAACATTCTGGTTTGCTTTCTGGATCAAATTTAAGATCATTGTTAAAATTAAAAACCTTCTACATACTTGCGAGTTTTGAAGAGAGTCCCAAATCCAATGCCGACTTATAGCATAATTAGCAAAGTAAGCAATGGCTAAAAAAATCTTTGTATAATATTTTTGATTATGACAAGTTTAAAGCCTTTAAATTATAGCCTATTGTGTTTCTATTTACAGCAAAATTGATGGACATGGTAATTTTTCTAGCACAACTGATGACCATTTTATAGCAACCCAAAATTCAACCTTTTTCTCTTAGATTACGTACTAGACATATTTTTTTTTTACTTTCTCTAGAGGATCATATTTCGAACGAGCATTTCATTTTTCTCTACTATTTCCCAATCAATGAGCATACGATACGTTACGAACTTCCAGTGTGTATTAGTTGGAAGTTGCTATTAAACACAAGCTCACCAAGTCCAAGCCCAAGAGAAATCTAATGTTGAAGGCCCATGTGTATTAGGTTTTGCAATTGTCTTTTATATATATAAGTGTATGTGTGTATGACATTTGTGAGGAACAATCGAGAGTTGCCGTTCTTGGCCAACTCTCTTTCTTCCCAATTTCATCAATATAAATCTAAAGCTTTGATCTTGGTTTCGGTTTAATATTTTCTGTTTCTTTAGATTCTATTTCTTGCACCTAAATAAAGCTCCATAGAGCTATAATCCTTCGACTTTAGATTTCTCACATGGTATCAGAGCCTTCATGGCTAACGCCGACGATCGTCCTGTGGTGCCACCACCGCCTCTGGTGATTTTCCCAGCTCTGGATCCAGTGGGTTTGCCTCTGTCTCAGTCGTGAGTTGAGGGGTTGCAGATCGGTTCGCCGTCGGGTTTTGCGGCAAGGGGTGAGCTCCTGAGGGTGGCTGGACAACAATGGCGGTGACAAACTCGCCGAGAAAAAGAAAAAAAAAAAAAAAAATCTTAGGCGCCGTCGTGGAAGATGACCAAAGAGAGCTAGGGTTTCACGCCCAAAAGAAGAGAAGTGGGCTTCAGTTGGTTGGGCCGAATCCTATTATCAAATTTCTAGGCCAAGATGGACCTGTTTGATCATAAGCCCAGTATCAAAAAAAGGAGAAGTCACGTAAGTTGTGGACTCTTTTTGATTTGTCATGTGATGGTGCAGATAATTTGGAATTTTTTGTGAGAAAGATTGGTCAAAAATACCTCTGAGTGAGGTCGACTAAGCCACCAAGTATCAAAGAATACCTCTGAGTGAGCCATGCGACACTCTCCAAGTATAGACCACTAGTTTTCATATGGTTCTGAAGAACCGCTGCATTCCTATCTCTATGGTGAATTGAGAAATCTGTCCACATTTCATATGGTCCAAACTTCGCATCTCGGTTTTCACTCGACGCTAAGTTTGCGGGGGAGTATTAAACACAAGCTCACCAAGTCCAAGCCCAAGAGAAATCTAATGTTGAAGGCCCATGTGTATTAGGTTTTGCAATTGTCTTTTATATATATAAGTGTATGTGTGTATGACATTTGTGAGGAACAATCGAGAGTTGCCGTTCTTGGCCAACTCTCCTTCTTCCCCATTTCATCAATATAAATCTAAAGCTTTGATCTTGGTTTCGGTTTAATCTTTTCTGTTTCTTTAGTTTCTATTTCTTGCACCTAAATAAAGCTCCATAGAGCTATAATCCTTCGACTTTAGATTTCTCACAGTTGCTTGATCCAATCGACTGATGTTTCGTAGACAGATTTAGGAATATGAGATAATGGAACCTGTTTATAACAAGATATCAGCTTCAAGAATCTAACCTAGATCGACTTTGATTCGAAAACCTCACAAAAACGCAAAGGAAATATCTCACATCGATCAGCGTGGACAAAGGAGACTCGTTGAACATCCTCACCCATTGAAATGATACTTCGGAAAATGCTATCTCAAGGTAAAAGTAAAATCTCCATAAGTCAAGCTCCGGCACCGCGGATTCTCATTCCTCACCGCACTGGCACCGTGCAATTCATCTTCCACATCAGATTTGATAAAATCCATTAGATTATGCAGACCCGCGCCTCGTGTATTCAAAATAAGGTCCACACAAAGTTGAAATATTTAGAGGGCCACAACTTTTTCAAAATATGTGTTACAGATTCTTTGTTTGAGAAATCCATGATATTAATTTTTTTACTGTCACAAAGAAAACTTACAACCATTAAATTAGCCCATTACGAGTCATAAATGGGCTTCAGTTAGCTTTAGATCTATTGGGTCTTGTAAATGTATTTGAACCCGACCCGGGCCCATGCGATCCACCGTGTCTGCTTCGTTGCAAAACCCCCCTCCCACAGTCCATTGTCGCTGCTTCTCCTCGTTAACGCGCCGCCGTGGAGAGAGAAGACAGAATGGAGGATATCGAAGATTTGTTGGCCGGAGGAACCGGTGGTGCACCACCAGGTTTCCGATTACCGTTGAATGCGGTCGGGATCAATCCGAAGACGATTAAGAGCAAACGAAGTAGCTTGAAACAGGATGAAATTACCGCTTCGAATCGTGACTCGCTTGCTCCACCATCTTTGAAGATTCCCGGAACTCAGGTCATTCTCTTCCTCCACTCTCTCCCTCTCTCGATTTCATTTGCTTCGGTTTCTATATTCGTCGACGTATTTTGGATGCACTTACATTTACTTTCGTCTTGGTTCTCTCGATGATTTTTCGCAGACAATTTACATCAAGACATTCGGATGTTCCCATAACCAGGCAAGTCAGTTAATAAAATCTCCAATGTCGGATTGTATTTTGGAGTTCTTAGGTGTTGATAGATTTCTGATTGTCTCATCAGAATACACTTCGAATGTTTTTATGCTAGTGATTGAGATCTAGATATCTTTTTTAGCTAGAATATGTTAAGCTAATCGTATATGACCGTCCTGACCTGATCTGACGGATCTCTCGGTCTTTCCTCTTGTTCTGGTTTATGTTCAGAGTGACAGTGAGTATATGGCTGGTCAGCTTACTGCATTTGGCTATGCGTTGACAGAAGTCCCAGAGGATGCTGATCTGTGGCTCATTAACACGTAAGCTTCAGCTCCGGGTTCCGTGTTCCCAATGCGTGTTTTTGTACTGTGATATGTTCTTGTGCTATACAGGAATGTGAGCAAATAGTTAACTTTCCCACTGTTTGGTTTTGTAACTCACAGTTTACAGCGCAACATTCTGCTCAATATAGCCTTTATTTGTGTTCACTATGTTTGCGATTGATGCAGCTGTACTGTGAAGTCCCCTAGTCAGTCTGCAATGTCTACTCTGATAACGAGGGGTAGAAGTGGGAAAAAGCCTCTTGTGATAGCCGGATGTGTTCCTCAGGGAAGTCGTGACCTTAAAGAACTAGAAGGCGTCAGTGTAGTTGGAGTCCAACAGATTGATCGTGTTGTTGAGATTGTTGAAGAAACTCTTAAGGGCCATGAAGTGCGGCTGCTGAATCGGAAGACTTTGCCTTCGCTTGATCTACCAAAGGTGTGTATAAATTTTAATTTCTGATTGCTTTCCACTTTGATGTTGAGTATGGCTATTCCTGGCACTAAATAAGTAGAAGGCAAAATCCTGATCTCTGTACAGTTCTTATTACTATAATATAAATTTGCATGGGTTTTCATGGCTTACACAACTTCTTGTTCGACGTCATTTGGGTTCCTTTAGTGTGGCTTAAAAGTCAATTTCCATTGCAGGTGCGGAAGAACAATTTTATCGAAATTCTCCCCATTAATGTTGGTTGTTTGGGTGCCTGTACTTACTGCAAGACCAAGCACGCCCGTGGCCACTTAGGAAGCTACACAGTGGACAGTCTTGTAAGCAGATTCAGCTTCACAGAGAAGAGTTTTCATTTGCATTCCATCTGCCAGATTTTTCCCATTTCCTGTTTTCCCTCCAAAAAGATTTCTAAAGCGTCTTACATTGCAGGTAGAGCGGGTGCGGGCTGTAATATCTGAAGGAGTCAAGGAGATTTGGCTGAGCAGCGAGGACACTGGAGCATATGGTTGCTTTTTAAATCTAAATTACTTTTTAATTGAAACTTAGGTTCAGGGGGGCTAACTTGTTTTTGATAGCTAACACATAATTTGTATTTCTTTTTTATTGAGAGCTAATGTCCCCCCAATTGATGCAGGTCGTGACATAGGAGTGAATCTTCCAATACTGCTTAATGCTATTGTTAAGGAGCTTCCTTCTGATCGAAGCACAATGTTAAGGATTGGGATGACTAATCCTCCCTTTATTCTTGAGCATTTGAAAGAAATAGCAGCTGTTTTACGCCACCCATGTGTCTACACCTTTCTTCATGTCCCTGTGCAATCTGGCAGTGATTCTGTGTTGACGGTGAGCCCATAATTTTGTAAAACTGCAAAAATCGTGTTCTCGTCTTACCTGACTATTTCCTGTTACAGGCCATGAACAGGGAGTATACAGCGGGTGAGTTCAGGACCGTGGTAGACACCTTAACAGAACTTGTGCCAGGGATGCAAATTGCTACGGATATAATATGCGGCTTTCCTGGTTAGTGCTGGATAAACCTGAAAGTCTGTATTTTTTCTAATAACATTTTCGTCTATATTTTAATTTTCGTTCATTGTAAGTGTTGAGACAAAAAGAAAAATCACATTGCCGTACAAATGCAAATTAATCGCATGCATTTGTTGGATGTGGATGGTTAGATGGTCTGACGACTTTGAAGCATGTTGATTGTTCATATGATTGGAGTGTGTTGAAGATACGTTTTGTCACTTTTCCAATTTCAGGCGAAACCGATGAAGATTTTTCTCAAACAGTTGAGCTTATCAAGGATTACAAGTTTGCCCAAGTTCATATTTCTCAGTTTTACCCCAGACCAGGTAAGCTCAAGGATTTGTTTATGCATGCAATTTGTTATTTGGGAAGTGTTTCATCGGTTCTAAACATTTTTGTTCGGATGTGCCATTTATGAAATAGGGACCCCAGCAGCAAAGATGAAGAAGGTACAAAGTAAGATAGTGAAGCAACGAAGCCGTGAATTGACTTGTGTCTTTGAGGCTTTTGCACCTTACACCGGAATGGAGGGCAAAGAAGAGAGAATATGGATAACCGAAACAGCTACCGATGGAGTCCATTTGGTAAGCCCCCTCCTGGGCCATATACATTTGTTTTTTTTGTTAAATCTTTGATTGCCAATACTGTTTCATATGAAAATTCATACGTATTGCCATTGAGAATTTGTAGGTTGGGCATACCAAAGGATATATACAGGTCTTAGTTACTGGACCAGAAAGTATGCTTGGGACTTCAGCTATAGCGAGGATAACATCTGTGGGAAGATGGTCAGTGTTTGGGGAGGTGATTGAGACATTAAGCTCTGCAAATGTAGAAACACAAGCCCGAGAGGAGAAAAAACCGCCTTGTTCGTCTGATGTTATTACTTGTGAGACTTGCAGTTGCTCTGCTTAGAGCTGTGGAGAAGAGAAATCAGGAGAGGCCTGCAACATTTCTGGAAATATCACAAGACAGTATCAAAGCATGCTTGGATGGTTTATGACAAGGATAACACAAGGAAAGTCAAAGAAAGAAGAGGAAGAGAAGCAAGAAGTCGTATCACATTGGGGTTTCATCGATAAGGCACTTGTGTGTGGTGTGTTCATAAGCTCTCTCACCATTCTTGTTTTGTTGATTAGCATCGCGTCTAGAGTTTTGCTGCGGGAATGAATCTCTCTCTCTCTGTGTCAGCTGTACAAGAACCGATAATCTAGTTTTTTTTACTCTTTTTTTTTTTGGTTTTACATGACTCGGAAAGAATATCCCGTTATGCATTGATACTGTCTTGTGATATTAGGCCTCAATGTACCAAAACAATGTTTCCTTATCTCGAAGAAGCGACACGTGTAAAGACGTGGCGACACGTGTTATTCAGAAGCTAAAAGAAAAAGAAAATGCTTTGTTGCGGTTTCACATCCTCCAAAAGTATTTATTTAGTGGTAGTTACTATTTGATGATGGAGAGTAAACAACCGACATAACTATGATGACGAATCTATTGGCTTTGTGTCTTGTGTTGAGCACTTTACTTGCGGCGGAGGTATGGTCTCCGAGCCCAGCTATGACTACCCACCAGACGGCGGCGTCGGAGGGAGAAGTCATCGTCAAAGACGGCCACCGCGTTGTGGTGGTTGAGTACGATCGCGACGGGAAAACCAACACCAGAGTCTCGATCTCTCCACCATCGGCAGATCAAGGAGAACAAAACCAAAAAGAAGATGAGGAAACTACTCTGTTCGGAAATTCGAAAGAGAAAGCGAAAGAAACGTCTTCGTATATTCCAAACGTCGGCCAAGGGATCTCGCAGCCGGTGGTGACGGAGGAGGCGCGTGATCACCACGCGGAGACGGTTGGGGAAGTCATATGCGACGCATTCGGTAAGTGCAGGCAGAAGATCGCGAGTGTGGTGGGTCGGGCTAAAGATCGAACCGCTGATACCGTCGGTGATGTCGGAGAGAAGATCTCCGATGCCGGAGACGCTGCGGCGGGTAAGGCTCACGACGTGAAGGAGACTGTTGAACGTGACGTGGAAGAAACGGTGGCTGATAAAGCCCAATATGCTAAGGAGAAGGTAGCGGAAAAGGCCGATGATGTGAAGGAGAGTGTGGCCCATAAAGCCCAAGATGCTAAAGAAAAGATTACAGAGAAAACCCATAACGTGAAGGACACCGTGGCCCATACAGCCCACGAATTGAAGGAGATGGCGGCTCACAAGTCCCAAAACGCGTGGGAGAGAGTGAAGACGGCGGTGCGTGGGTTTGGGTCAGCGACGGCGGAGGCGCTGAGCCCGGAGAAGGTAGCAAGCGTGGTGGGGCTGGCGGCGATGGCGACGGCGTTTGGGACTTGCGTGTGACGTTTGTGTCGAGCTACGTGTTAGCTTCGGTGTTGGGGAGGCAACAGTTTGGGGTGCTGCAGAGCAAGCTGTATCCTGTTTACTTCAAGGTAACCTCCATCGGAATATTGATGGGTTTACTTGGTCAAGTGCTTAGCAGGCGGCGGAAACTCCTCACTGACGCGACGGAGATGTGGCAAGGCGTTAACCTCTTGGCTTCTTTCTTTATGATCGAGGCTAATAAGTCATTTGTTGAGCCACGTGCCACCAAGGTTAATTTACACTTCCCTGGCTATTCTTTATCTTCGGTTACATTAGTGTTTCGAAAATCGAGTAAAATAGTGATGAATGAATGAATAAACTAAACTTGAATGAATCATCATATTAGTAGATGTGGGGAGAGACTAATGTTGTGTAATGTTGTGGATAGGCGATGTTTGAGCGCATGAAGGCGGAAAAGGAAGAAGGAAAAGGAGGAGAGAGGACGAGTGAGCAAGATCTGAGGCGGAAACTGGAAAAGCTAAGCGAGAGGCTGAGCAAGCTCAACACGTACTCGTCTTGGTTAAATATACTGACGCTCATGTCTTTAACCTGGCACCTTGTCTATCTCGGCCAGAGACTCGACGCCGCTTGTTGATGTCTTAGTGTATCTCTTGGTCCCAAACCCTAACTTGTTTTGTTGTTGTTGTTTTCTGACGTTACTCACGGTATCAAGGTCTTGTGTTGGGTTGTCGAAAGTCATTATGTATGTATATCTCTTCTAATTAGGCCATGCCTTCACTTTTGTGCACTTGGTTCTTGCCTATATACATAAAACTTCATATTCCTTCCGTTACATGACAATTTTAAATCGATGGAATCCACTAGCAGAAAATTAAAAAGTGGGGTCCTTTAACTTTTAAGCTCTGACATCGTCACGTTTGAGACTTGAGGAAATGGATTGATACAATACAATACAACACGTTCGTACAAACATTTATGGATGAATGTAGAGAAGTGCTCTAAAGGTCGTTGAAACTTTCCATTAATTCACACACAGTATAGTCTATTACATAAAAAGATGATAAAATGAGGATGAGTTGCGAGTAGACGACAAAGTATTGAAAACTTTTTTGAAGAAGCAGAATTCATCATGCCGAGAGCTTCGATGATGAGATCACAAAGGTGATGGGGGTCTGGAATCACGTCGAGATCAACTCCAAGGTTGATTATAAGTTTGTCCACATAGCTTTGAATGCCGATAATGAGCGCCTTGTCCAAAGAAACAAATATCTTCTTCAATTAAGGTTGCATTTTGTTTCCCATCTGTTTAATTAATTCTACTAAGAATAATTAATGAGGAATTGAATATTCTTCGTCAATTATTTTCTTCTATAGATCGAGGTTATAGTAGTAGCTAGGTCACCATTGATTATGACATGTAGTATATTATTTTTTACTAGTGCTGTTACTATTTGGATTCAAATTCGGTAGTGTGCCTGCGTGAGTTGTTAAATATTATCTATGTTTTGGAAAGAAAGTTTGATTTTCTGTATTTTTCACACATATTAGTCATAATTTTTTTTTTAACTAAACATTTTTAATGACTATAATTTATTTCATTAAATTCAAATATTTGAAAATAATTTATTTGTGACTAAACATTGATTGTCACATTCTAAGAGTTTGATGAAACAATCTAAGAGTTTAGTAAAACAAAAACATTGACTAAAAATTATTTTCTTTCATCAAATTCAAATATTTTCAGTTAATCACTTTTAAAGTAAATAATTTATTAACATTAATTAATAAAAAGTAGATAAAAATTCTAGAAAATTAATTAATTTTATAAAACAAAATAAAAACTTAAAAAATCAAAACTTTCTAAAACGGAGGTTTAAAAAAAATAAAAGTCACCATTAGTAGTCTAATTGCTAAGAAATTCATTAATGTGATTTTTTGGTAATGGTTTCAAAGAAGGGTTTGTGTGTAACGAGAGAGAGTACCTGTGGGATACCAAAGGTACTTGCAGCAATGTAAGATATTTGATGGCCAAAAAAGCTAATCTCTTCGGCTGGACCAACCACATTTGCGAATATCATTGTTGTGCTGCCAAATATCCTCTTTACAAGGTTTTTGAGTCCCTATTTTACAACCCATTCATCCAATTATATGTCGATTAGATGCACAAAATACATATATTATATTTGGAACTATCAAGATAATGTTGATATCTTACTGTAAGTCCAAAAATCTCCATGGTCAATTTGAGCAACCCAGAGGAAAATAGAGGTTCGAGGGAAAGTTTTTTACGATCCATACTAGTTTTGGCTTGTCGAACATATTCAAGTATATCATCCTCTGACTTCATCCACAAAGGAATCAGAACATAACCTATCGAGTTTCCCCATCTGCTCTTAGAACCTTTTGTCATCATATTTGCCAAATCCTGTATTAACAGATTTACATGTTAGATTCTTACTATTTCAAATAAGATAAAAAGCAAAGATTGTTTAGGGTATGTGTATTCATCACCTCTATATCTCTATTTGGCCTTAGGTTGAAAAAAACCACACCATGAAGCTTGTCTAGTGTTTTTCTTGTCTATGAAGTTGTTTCAAGATCTAATGTTCCAAAAAAAAAAAAAGTTGTTTCAAGATCTGTTCACAAGTTTGAGAATACGCGAGAAATGCTAACAAATAACTTTTGTAATATCAAACAAGAGTAAATGAATTACCATATCTTTGATTCAAATATCGTGAAAGACCCGCTTGTACCATCCCAAAAAGAACATCATTCACCGTCTGATACAAAAGAGAATAAACATAAAAATTCAATCATTCAAAAAGAAAAACAAAGCAAATTAATCAAAGCAAACGTACCATATTCATGGCGTTCTTCACCTTTTTGACATCATCCAAACTAATGATTTGATGAATAAACTTATTAGTGCGAAGTGTAACTCCTGGTTTACCCATTAGATAAGCTGCGGTGTCCCCTGCGAAACATATAAAAACCATAGCCTTGATAACTTCAACACAAGTATGGAACATTAGTCTTACTATGAACCTAACCAAGCAACCAACGACCAAAAAACGTTCTTCGTCGCTCTGCTTTTCTTCGGAGCCACAAAAGTAGGCAATGCCTCGGGATCACATGTTTTCCGAGTACAAGCAAGTAAAAGAGACATAAGAGACATCCCATCGCCCAAAGAATGATGGAACCTAGCCACAGCGACGGATTCCGCATGTGATGTCTTAAGTTTCAATAGGTGAAACTTATTAGACACAAGCCCAAGTAATAGAATGCAAGCCCAAGAAATGAAGATAAGAAAGAGAAGCCCATGTGTATTAGGGTTTATGAGCAAGATATGATTCATATAAATGTGTAATGGCAATATGTGTGAACTCAACTTTGGCTGCACAAATTGCAGCCTCCCTTTCTTTTTTATGATATAAAATCAAACTCTTTTGTTTTTGGTGACAATCTAGTTTTTCTCTATTTCCCTTTTCTTTATGCATTTCAATAAAGCTCTTTTGAGCATGAATCTATGCTTGTTTTGAATTTGTTCACAAAACTCCCATAAAGGTTTGGACATATCCATTGGAGAAAGAGCCATGTTTGATGTATAATCCTCTAGAAATTTATCAGGATTCTCAATGTTGGGATCTATATCCGGAACAATTACGTGCTCTTCCACTTTTACTTTCGTCGTAATTCATTTAGCTTTTTCTTTGCGCTCACCATGACCTGTCACCTACATGTATGAAACTTTAACGTATAAGAAATATATACAAATGTGTGTATGTGTGCATACATGTCTATGTGTATGTATGTTAATTACTGACCAGTATGCTAGAGAAGCGTGGATGGTTAATCAGTGTGTTCTTTAATCCTTTAATATATCATGGTTTTTACCCCTTTTAGACCATGATATAAGTCCTATTTATGGAGTCTTTCTAATATTTTAGAATCTTTTCGAGTCTTTTACAGGTTTAGGTACTTCTGGAGCATTTTGGAGCATATGGTCATGCAGAGTCATGAAGAGACGTCAGAAATTTGGCATTCGTTGAAGAAATTTACACCGATGGATTGAGCTCAAATGTGGACACAAGATAGATAAATGGATTAGCTTTCATTTGGAAGAGGTTTAAGGCCATTCCAACGGTGCGATCGAAAGTTATGCCAGTTTTCGTGAAGACAGTCCAGTCTGGCGAGCACAGTGTACTGGTGTCGACCGACACCAGTCCAGTATCGACCGACACCAACTGCAGACGGGAAAACGTGATTTTACAAGTTTAAAGACTCTGCAACTTGGTCCAGAAGACTTTAATAATTACCAGAAGCCCGAAAACGTGTTTTAGCTTTATAATTAGGTTTTTCAGCCACTTTGGTGGCTACGCTTTCTTTAGGCTTTTCATTATTCTTGATTCTACTTGTGTTTTTGGAGAGACTACTCTGAACTCCTGTGTTTTATTGATTTCTTTGATGATCTATTCAATCATGTTGTTTTTATTCTGCATGTCTGAGTAGATCTACTTTAGGTTCAGGGTTCTCATAAGGGTTTTCTCTGAATGCTAGGTTGATTAGTTAATTAGGATTCACTATCTGAATTAGTTCTTCGCTTTAGGTTGTGTTCAAAGCTTGTTCTAGATTAGCTACCTAGAATTTAGATCTTAGGATAGTTGATTAGGCACGAGAGTGCGATTTATTAGCTGATAGAACCTAAGGTGAGCAAAATTACTATTCGCAAAGAGATTTGGTTTAGTTGTTTTGTGAACAAATCAAACTTGATCTAAAATCTGGTTTAGACTTTAGGATTCACAAAGAGATTTGGAATTCCTAGGTTTTAGACTTAGATAGTTTTCGCAACGAGAGTTGGTTAATTATACCTTAGTGATTTGAGTTTAAGGACCGCGCTAAATCTGAATCCTGTTAGTTAGTTTATCTGCATTCATTGAATTCCTGAGAAATACCCTGAGCCTATCTTTCTCCCAATCGAATTACAACTTGTTTAATTTACGCACTGCTTTCAATTACATATTTTGGTTTAGCTTAATTCGAATCTAATTAATCTATTGTGTGATTTATGGAGTCCTTGTGTTCGACCCCTACATATACTGCAGCAACTGCTTTAGTACTTTTTAGGGTATTAATTTGAGCATATCAAATTTGGCGCCGTTGCCGGGGACTCAATTTCGCCATTAGATTTTAGCTTAGAATTTCGTCTAAATCGTGGAGTATCGATCGACACCCTAGTGGTATCGGTTGATACCCGTAGTGAATTTTAGTTACTTACGTTCTTGACTTTTGTGTTTCAGGTGCATGTCTCTTCGTGAAACCAGAAGGAACAAGAACACTCCGTTAGTTGATCTATCAAACGAGCAGCTAGCAAATTTGGAACGTGCAAACATGAAAGCAAAGAAGCCAATAGAAATGAACAATCCAGTGATATTGATTTGTGATGCTGCTGGAACTTTGAGAGACCAAGAGGGTCAATTGTGCAACGAGATAGGGCAGCGACTTGATGAAGCTGGAAATATCATTGTCCCTGCAATTGCTGTGAATGCAGGGAACGCTATGATTAATCACGGTAGGACGATTGGTGAGTACAAAATACCTGATTAGTTCTATGCCAATCGATCAGCGATTCGCCCTCCACCATTTCAGAGGAATGACTTTGAGTTGAAACCTGTATACTACACTCTTGTGGGTCAGCATTTTTTTCATGGTATTTCTCATGAACACCCTATGGATTACATTGAGAGGTTTGAGGATTTGGTCACTAGCATCAAGAGCAATGGAGTGTCCTACGACTACCTTTTCTGCAAACTTTTCCCATACTCTCTTGGTGGAGAAGCGACTTACTGGTTGAAGCAGTTGACTCCTGGATTGCTGACTACTTGGGATCAAACTAAGACTGCTTTCCTGAACAACTTCTATGATGATGCACGATCCGAGGATCTCAGGAACAAGATTTCTCATTTTTCTCAGGATCTGACTGAGGCACTCAAGGCTGCTTGGATTCGTATCATGTCATATCAGAGAGATTGTCCACACCATGGGTTCACTCAGGTTCAGCTGTTGGGTACTTTCTACAGAGGGATCGATTGGAGGTATCAGATGTCTTTAGATGCTGCAAGTAATAGAAATTTCAACACCAGGTATCCCGACGATGCCTACGTGCTTATTGAGAACTTGGTTTCTAGCAATAGTACCAAGAATGCAGACATGGAGCGTAAGAAGCAAGCTGGTAACTCGGATTGCAGTCAGATTGTTGAGGTGAATGCTAAGTTAGATTCAATGCATAATTTGTTTATGGGCAAGCAGCAGAAGGCTGTTCATCTTGTTGAAAAGGATGAAGTGGAATATGTTAACTACATTGATGGAGTTGGATCTCAGGATCAAAGGTATCAACGACCACCCACACCACCCAGAACTTCTGAGAGCAAGATTGAATCTATGTTTGAACAATTTATTCAAGGACAACATAAGCTAACTGTAGAATTCAATGGGAAGATTGATGTCATGTATAATGATTTGAGTGGAAGGATCGACGCTATTAATATTCAGCAGAAGATGCTGGAAACTCAGGTAGCTCAGACTGCAGCAACTGTCAAGGAACTTATGGTTCATTCACAGGACAAAGACGTCACTGCTATCCCCTCGCGGAGTGGAAGTGATATACACCTAGGAGTGCATAGGAGCTTAACTGCAAAGATTTTGGTCGATCTTGCCAAGGATGACGAAGAGATTTCGGAAATCACCTCTGTGTCGACCGATACCCTCTTGTATCGATCGATACCCGTCCAAGATACTGTGAAGGAACCGCGTACGAGTTTTGACAGACTTCACAAGCCCAAGAAGCTGAACCCTATTCCTCAACACCTCCGAGCCCCATCACTCCAAAGCAGCTGCATGGCTTTGAGAATATGGTACAAAGGATTCCCCTCACTCTGACTTTTGAAGAAGCTCTAGAGTACCGCCCCCTGCTAAGTCACTTCCGAGATTGCAGAGAAACTGAAGAAGAGATTAAGGCACTTTTTGCCAAGGTCAGAAGTACACCACCTCCGTTAAAGCAGTTGACCAAGAGGGAAGACCCATGAATATTCTCCGTTTCATGCTCCATCTTTGGAGTTGAATTCAAAGAGTCTCTCGTTGACTCGGGGGCTAGCGTCAATGTCATGTCAAAGGCAATTGCAGAAAGATTGGGAGCTGATATTCGACCTCCAAAGGCATCTATCACATACGCAGACTGTTCAACCTCACTTCCCTATGGTACAATCCCCGATTTGCTGGTTAATGTAGGAGATTGCCTGGTTCCTACTGATTTTCAGGTTGTGGAGATGAGTACACATTCTCGTACGCAGTTGATCCTTGGAAGACCGTTCATGGCTACGGTTGGTGCCATTATGGACACACCCAGCAAGCACATCTTGTTCTCGTACATTGACAAGGAGGTGTACTACAAAGCCATCCCTAGAGAAACTCCCACACATATTTCTTGCTTCACCGTTGTTCTAGGAGAGACATTGGTAATTGATATTTTAGAAGAGCCTCCTGACGAGCCAACTGTCACAGACGTTCTAGATAGTCTTTCTTTCATCACCAAGAAAGACGTCAAAACAGTTAAGACAAAGAAGAAGGTGAAGAGCAAAGGAATACAAAGTGTTCCCCATGAGACTTTAACCCCTCAGAAGTGCGATGGAAATTCAATTGAATATAAGGTGAAGTGCAAGGGAACTTCGAAACCATTCTCTAAGGCTAGAGTTATTCTCACTTCGGAGCTGAAAGAGAAAGGACAGGATTTTGTGGAGAGCATGATGATCAGAACTCTGAAGCTGGCGATGTCTAATTGTGGAGCTTGTTCCGGCGCAAGTTCTCATTCTTCTCCTGACTGATTGTCCGTACAGTCAAGCTCGTGATGTAAAACAAGCGCTTGGTGGGAGGCAACCCACTGGTGAGTCTGTACATAAGTCTTTTATTTTTGTTTTTATTTTTTGTTTGTGTTAAACTTATGTCAGCTTTATTTTTGTATTTGAACTCATGGATTTATGCTTGATTATCGTGTTGCTATTAACCTGTTTTTGAGTGTTCCTAACATTGCTAACTTCTAACACACTTTGGATCACTGGTTACGCAACTCGATACCATTGATTTGCAATCCGTGTGTCGCCATACGACCGGTGTCGATCGATACCAGCCAATATCGATCGACACTCATCACCTTCACGAGTAAGATTAGCTATTTTCACAATCCACTTGGTTCATTTGTTTTCTTTCACCAAACTTAGGCTAGATAACACTGGGGACAGTGTTGTTCAAGTCTGGGGGAGGTAGTCGCTGACATTATTTTTGTTTTTCTTAGAGTCAGTCGTTTTTGAGTCATTCGTTGTTTTATTGAGTCAAAATCTGTTAGAGACTGTGATATTTTTCTTGAATCTATTGATCTGACATTGCTTCTAAGTGACCATTGTTACAGAATCAGTTCTCGATCGACTAATGAAAAATCCAAAGGCTGACCAGTTAACTAGAAGACACTCATGTTTCCAGCAAAGTTCTTTAAAGCCTGAGCCAAATTTTTGCACTTCATTGAGGTGATTGATGTCCATAGAGCTTGATTCCTCATTCGAATCTGACAAAGGAACCCACGTGTTTAAAGTAATGGTATCTTTCTCCCCTGTTATAAGTTGATAAATAAGGTGCATTAAAAGATGAAATGATTTTCTCCTAAGTAGAGGCTAGGATTTTCCTACGATGTCATTATTCTGCTTAGTGAGGAATGATCACACAGAGGATTGGAAGCGAGGCTAGGATTTTCCTACGATGTCATTATTCGCCTACATCCTTTGACACTTCGGGAGGGAAGAACCGGGGATTTGGTGGCAAACACCATCAATACTCGCGTCTCATACCTTGATATGTATATACAGATCTAAAAAAGAGAGAAGAGAACATAATAAGAAATAAGTCTGGGGGAGAGAAAAAATACCAGAAAGTGTGAAAAATGGTGGTTCCTTGTCTTGATATTGTATGGGAGAGAATCTAGAAGGTTCTTGGTATTAATCACATCAATGAAACTGGCGAGGAAGGCTTGATTGAACGATGCTGTGAGATAATGTGTGTAGTCTGGGAAGCTGCGAATGTCTACGTAGAAGTACATGGTGGTTAGATTAAAAACTGGTTAGGTAATATGTGGAGCACTAAGGAAATTGGTCATTGCAACGTTTCAAGAACAGGTGAGTCTCTATGTTTTCAAACCTCTTTCTCTGGTTTAGTCCTTTATTTGCTTGAGGGCAAGCAAATGCTAAGTCTGGGGGAGTTGATATATCATGGTTTTTACCCCTTTTAGACCATGATATAGGTCCTATTTATGGAGTCTTTCTAGTATTTTGGAATCTTTTCGAGTTTTTTACAGGTTTAGATACGTCTGGAGCATTTTGGAGCATATGGTCATGCAGAGTCATGAAGAGACGTCAGAAGTTTGACATACGTTGAAGAACTTTCCACCAATGGATTGAGCTCAAATTTGGACACAAGATAGATCAATGGATTAGCTTTCATTTGGAAGTGGTTTGAGGCCATTCCAACGATGCGATCGAAAGTTATGCCAGTTTTCGTGAAGACAGTCCAGTCTGGCGAGCACAATGTACTGGTGTCGACCGGCACCAGTCCAGTATCGACTAACACCAACTGCAGACGGGAAAAAACGTGATTTTACAAGTTTAAAGACTCTGCAACTTGGTCCAGAAGACTTTAATAATTACCAGAAGCCCCAAAAAGTGTTTTAGCTTTATAATTAGGTTTTTCAGCCACTTTGGTGGCTACGCTTTCTTTAGGCTTTTCATTATTCTTGATTCTACCTGGGTTTTTGGAGAGACTACTCTGAACTCCTGTATTTTTGTTGATTTTTTTGATGATCTATTCAATCATGTTGTTTTTATTCTCCATGTCTGAGTAGATCCACTTTAGGTTCAGGGTTCTCATAAGGGTTTTCTCTGAATGCTAGGTTGATTAGTTAATTAGGATTCACTATCTGAATTAGTTCTTCGCTTTATGTTGTGTTCAAAGCTTGTTCTAGATTAGCTACCTAGAATTTAGATCTTAGGATAATTGATTAGGCACGAGAGTGCGATTTATTAGCTGATAGAACCTAAGGTGAGCAAAATTACTATTCGCAAAGAGATTTGGTTTAGTTGTTTTGTGAACAAATCAAACTTGATCTAAAAGCTGGTTTAGACTTTAGGATTCGCAAAGAGATTTGGAATTCCTAGGTTTTAGACTTAGATAGTTTTCGCAACGAGAGTTGGTTAATTATACCTTAGTGATTTGAGTTTAAGGACCGCACTAAATCTGAATCATGTTAGTTAGTTTATCTGCATTCATTGAATTCCTGAGAAATACTATGAGCCTATCTTTCTCCCAATCGAATTACAACCTTTTTAATTTACGCACTGCTTTCAATTACATCTTTTGGTTTAACTTAATTCGAATCTAATTAATCTATTGTGTGATTTATGGAGTTCTTGTGTTCGACTCCTAGATATACTGCAGCAACTGCTTTAGTACTTTATAGGGTATTAATTTGAGCATATCATCATTCCACAACGGTGGATAGATCGCCTTCGGCTTTGCATCCAATGGTTACAATGTTGAAGACATCGAGACCCGGCAAGCTGAACAGCTGCGCAAATGGACTGACTGGCTCCTCTCCTTCCGTCACTTGCTTTTTGGTTAGCATCTCTCGATCTTTTTTATATTCCGGTTGTATGTAGTGCATATGCGAACGGCTTTATTTATACTAAGGTGCTTAACCTCAGATAGCTATTAATATATGTTGTTGTATTAAATGAGGGTTGTTGAATATATATTGTACTTATTCAATTTCTTGGTACTTCCTTCGATATACATATTTTCTTTAAAGATTTTTTGAAGTTTTGGGTGAGAGTCTGGTAAATTTGATATATGAATCCTTTTTTTTCTTTAATTAATAGTAACATATAAAAATAGTTTTTTGCTTTAAATTACGTGTCTAAATTTGGTCATGTATTTAAAATCTACGTCGTTTCACAAGATCCATACTTCATAGGAGTTTTATGCATTCTCTACATATCTCTTGTAGTTGTAAGTAGATTCATGAGATATTTTTATTTAACTAAAAATTTAAGAGAGAAGAAGTTAATAATCCTCTTGAAAGAATAAGATACGATTTAAAAGTGTGTGTGTTCAGAAACTAGCCACCTATTTCGAAAACGATGTAACATTTATGTTTTTATAGCAAGGAATTGCATAACGTTTCTGGATAATAAAAAGGCCTACCACGTAGTTGTTTGTTTGTTTTTTGTTTTTTTTTTGTTACAAAACACTGTTAGCACTATGACAACAAAAGCCTTAATAGGTTACATAAGTATTACTCCTACTAATTAACTACAAACCAATAGAGGAAGAGATATTAGAAAGTTGAAACAGAGTAAACCAAAAAGTTGTGAGACACTGTTTGGAATGTTACGTTGAGCTTTAGAGAGAGGGGATCCAACTTACATTGAAGTAGCTTTTGAGTTTCTTCAATGATGCTTGTCGCCGGCCGAGACAAGCACTAGACAAAGGTATATATAACTCCTTCATATCCTGTGGATTATCGATCCTTTGGAACCGATTGCCAACTAGAGAGACAGATTGTGATATTGGGGAGGAGACAAGTTAGCTTTCCCATGAACTGCCATATATCACACACCCAATATTATCTTAATCCACAGCAACGCGATGATCGCAGAGTGTTAAATGCCCCGTTTAAGAAGAATAAGGTTTGTGAATGTATTTATCAATAAAAAGTTTTGTGAAAGTATTTATCAAGAAAAAGTTTTGTGAATGTACATTTCGTGTTTTCATAAGTTTTTTTTTGTACGAAAATATTTATATATATTCGGTTGAAAATACTCATGAGAGAAAATGATTACATTCACAATTTTTTCTCATAATAATAAGTAAATTTAGTTTAATTCTATTATCATGAGATTTTTTTTAAACATAAGTTTCTCATGAAAAAAAAATATGTATATATATATATATATCTTTTTTTTTACAAGAATTTTAATTTCATTAAGGAACATAATGACATGGTTTGTAATTACATATAAAATAGCTTAACCAAACCGGTTTACGTTGCCAAAAAAAAACTAAAAAACAATGAGAAACAATAAGTAAAAGAGTACAAAGCACTTCCATTGGAGGCTCTTAACAAAAATAAAGAGGGGTTCTTAACCCAAAAAAAAAATAAGAAAAAGAAAATATGAACAGTATAAGAACCGGTTCTTAAACAAGAGTTTTAAGAACCGGTTCTTAAGGGGAGTTCTTACAATGTTTACGCCACATATCAACCCCTAATTTACTGGATTTTTTGTTTTCCCGGATTTTTGTTTTCTTTTACATTTTTTTAACTTTAACTTAAAAAAAATATTCTTAACTTTAAAAAAAAAAAGTTTTTCATAACTTCAACTTTAAAATTCTAAACTTTTTTTACATATTAATGAATTAGAATCTTTACATATTAATTTTTTTTTTATAAGATTCATTTTACTCATTTTCATTTGAGAGAAAAATCATTTGAGAGAATAATTTGTATGTTTTATATTTCAGTTAATGAAATAAAAATCTAATATTTTAAGTATAGTATGTTTAAACATTTAAAAAAATATATATATATTTCAAATAAATATTTTCTAAAATAATATTTTTTATTCTTAAGAACCCCAAAATGGGGTTCACCAATGGAGGAAAAAAATATTAGAGGTTCTTAACTATTCACAAATCAAAAAACAAATATTAAAAAAATCCTAAGAACCCCAACAAAGGGTTCACTAATGGAGATGGTCTTAGAATCATAAATAAGCCAAGTTTACATTAGATCACTCATGTGTTTGCGCTTTCCTTCGGTGAGGATCGTGTCGCGGATTTGTCCGTCGATCACCTTGAAGTTAGATATGGGAGTGGAAGAGACCTGGTTGTGTAGCTGGTTGTATTTTTCTCATGAGAATATTACTACCAACCTAATTAAACTCTAAATTGTTATGAATCCTATATCAGAATTTTGATGGGACTTAGAGTAGTATATAAAGAAGAAGCTCGGAAAGTTTAACATGGTATCAAAACGTAAGTTTATTGATCCAAGTAAAATTAAAATAATAAATTTTTAAAATCTCAACATTATTAATTTACAAAGGTTTTGTTGTATTTTTTTAAAAAAATTAAATCATTTACAGTGCCCAACCATAATTTTAGTTTCTATGTTTTAAGAAAATAGTAATCTTAAAACTAATGTTTGACCAAATAGGATCTTATGTTAAGCGGTACGTGAGAGAGATGGAAAGACCGTAGGAGTTGGCTTTAATAATGGCGGCAAAGGATAACAGGTGCATGGTTTAGGAATTTGACGAAACAAATCTTATTTTTATGAATAATCATCTATTTTCTTTTAATATGATAACTTTCGCAACAAACTGTTTCGAACCGGTGAAGAATTGGTGAAGATCGCGTCTGCACCAAAGGAATGACATACATTCTCACTATTTCTGAAGAAATTCGGGAGGAGTAAAGAAATTTTTTCTTTTTCGTTATCTAACTAATTCCACGTGCGAAAAATACAACGGCGGACAAGATAGCACAAAATGTTCGTATCTATCCTTTTGATATTTCATATGTAAACTTGATGTCACCGATGTATACTTCCGAATCATTCTAGGTATTTTATTTTTTTAATAATAAAAAAAACTCTAGTACTTTACCGTTAATGTTAAAATTTATCGGTGTTTTTGTTTGTCTAATCCCTTAGTGGCGAGCTAATGAAATTTGGGGATATAAAAATAATAATAATGATGAAAGATGGTGTATGACTGGACTAATAGTAATAGTGAAATTTCACCCACTCGCACACAAGATGACAAGATATGATAAATGTTGGGGTAGAGGTAAAACAACATTATTGAACATATTTATAAAAAAGTAAGAGTTATAGAGACATATGATGCAACAAATAATATCCGAAGATGATGCAAAATATATTGGTACATGGATTTTCAAAATAATTTTTTTATTAAATTATCTTTTAATGATAATTTACAAGTTTACAAAACTAGACTACTTATAAATATTTTCTAGAAAATGTAGTCTTTCACAAGTTTCTCAAAACCATACAAGTATTGAAAGCTTTTTTTTTTGTTTCCTTACAAGAAACTCTTTTTTTTTTTGGGGTCAATTCGTTGTTTTCATTACTTAAACTGTTTTGCCCAAACTCGAACAAAGGTTACAAAGAACCGATTTAGCTAAAGTATCAGCTGAAATATTACACTTGCGAGAAACATGAAAGAAAGATAAGGAGGAGAAGAGTGTTACAAGGCTTCGAATATCGAATAAGATGCCTGCAATCTCGTTCTGATCCGCACCCGTGTTAAGGGCCTTGATGAGGACGTCACAGTCCGAAAATATTTGGAGGTCAAAGCTCTCCACTGAATTGGTCTGTATGAGAGCCAAAAGCATCGCCATTGTCTTTGCAACAAGAGCTGAGGAGATGAAATGCTTACCCTTCGATCCTTGGATAAGAGTGAAGCCATTTGAGAAAACATTTCCTATCTTGCAGGAGTACCATCCTGATTCAATAGGTAATAAAACCAAAGAAATAGTAGAACGCCCTGAAATTGAAAGGAGGTTTCGAGTAACAGCCTCATACTGAAGTAAGAGAAGGCTAAAGGACAGTCTATGAGCCTCATACTGAGGAAATTGAATTAAAGGGACACTCATACTTAGGAAAATGAATCCTAATAGAGGCCAGAGACCAAACAGATGCCAATCGATCCTAGTCGTAACAAAGCCCATACCTTCCAAAGTGAAAATGGAGTAACGTCTGCATACTGCAGCAAGTCGACGCACAACGGTGAGAAGGGTGTTATCTGAACACATCAAGGAAGCCGAAACAACCATGGAGAATGAAGTGGAAGTGCCTAGATCTAGAAAATGGAAGGAAATAACGATTCTCTGAACTAGATCTGAAGGTTTCAACTGAAACGTTGAGGTCAGGGAGGTGGAAGGTGAGTCGGAGATGAATGATATGGTGGTGGAAACAGGTGGGTCGGGTGGAACATGTGGGTCCAAATATGACCAATCCAAGCAAATAACAAGATCCTTGAGATACACCAACGCTAAGGTGACTATAACAGACTCGCGTTCCCATCGACATAGACGAGCAAAGCTGTTATCTAAGACATCTAAAGAAGTCAAACTATCCCTACCGAGAGGGAAAGAGATCCACAAGACAGAGGTATACCTGAACAGACCAAGAGCCGGACCGAAGTCGGAATTAGATCTGCATATTGCAGTAAGGGGTCACACAAAGGCGACAAGGATGTAACCAGAGGACACAAGGGTAGAAACACGAGAACTCGAGAAGGAAGGCGATAGGGAAATTAACTTGACGAACTGGAGAAGCTGACAAAGATGGTGGGTGGAGGAGCTCTTTGGGGAAGCAGACCGGTCGAGGGATGGAGGCGGAGGATCTGGAGGAACCGGCGGGTCAGGAGGTTCCGACGGCTGCTGTAGAGAGAACGAGATCAGATCTGACGGACCCAACGACGGCTCTGCCGAAAACGAGACCTGCAAAAGAGAAACCACACACAAAACCATGGAAGAAAGGAATAGAAGGAGAAGAATCTCACCGGCGGCGAGAGGCCACACCGGCAGCGGCGGAGGAAGAAACCCTAATTGCCTAGACCTAGAGAGCTTTTTTGTTTGGTCAAATCAACAAATTTATTTTCCTTACAAGAAACCCTATAACTTTTTTTTTTTTTTAAAACTCTTAGCACTACAATGCAAAAGTTTTTAAAAACTTAAACAGACCTATATTTATAATGATAGATCCAAACTCTTTTCCTAATTCAACCCAAACTAGAAAAAGACCAATTTTCTTATTTCTAAAGATTTTTTTATTTTTCCTTTGATATTTTCCTTTTTCCTTTGATATCTTTAGGTCAGTGATTGTAGTCTTCGATTCCATCTTGGACTAACTATTCCAGCTCAACTACAAGTCTTTACGCTAGTTTTTCTCTCCATGTTAGCATTCCTTTAGTTTGTAGACTCATGTGACACGTCCAATAACTTTATAATTTGTGCTTATCACTTGAACTACTGCAACTTCAATTTATACAAAGATAACACAAATATCATAGTAAATGGAATAACATATACTCCATTCGTTTTCCAAAAAATATCATTTTAGAATTAATTATTAATGTTTTTAAAAAAGAACTATCCGATAACATTTTTAATGTGATTTTTAAAACTAATTTCAAATTTACTCATTATACAAAGCTAATAATTTTTGTATTTATATCATTTTGAATTAATTATGGGTATATTAAATAAGAGTATATTATTTTAAAGTTTATTAATATGTGTGAAATATATCAAAATAACAATTTTTGTGAAACAGAGGAAATAAAAATTTTGGATGATTTTGGATGAGCAAATAAAAAAAATAATAAAAATAAGAATATATATAAAACAAAATCTTTGACTTTTTATAAATCAAAATATTTAATATTAAAATAATACACCCCAATCTTTTATTTTCATTTTAGGATCCATAAAGAACAAGTAATCCCAGAATTCCATTCGTTGTACCATTATTAACAATGAATAATACAAAAAGAACGATTTTGGAAGTTGTTATTACGGGTAGTTCCTACTAGTGCCCATTATCCATTTATTAATGTGTATACATAAATGGGTATATCCACCGTTTATTAAACGGGTATGCCCACGAAATAAACATGTATTCGTTATACCCATTTAAGTTCGTATAATTTGTTTTTTATAATATTTTATATTATATTTTAGTTATGATAATAATATGTATATTTTCAGCAATCCCACAAACTAAAAAGAAAATATCAATGATTCATTACTATCATAATTGAAAACTTAATATGTAATTTAATTTTATAACATACATATACATATTATTACAATAACTAATATATAATATAAAATGTTAAAAAAAGACTATACAAGCCTAAACGGATATCCGTTTATTTTGCGGGTTTGAAGTTAAACGGACCTAAACGAATACATATATAAACATATTTAAATGAGCAGGACTTTAACGGATAGAGCCTAAACGAGTTGGACCTAAACGGATCCGGATCGCTCGTATTAACATCACTAATTACTTATTAAATGGATCCGGATACAAGGATCGATGCCATTCATTTGATGAGGAATAAATGAATTCCTATTTTTTGACGATTACTTATTAAATATTGTCCATCTGAAAATGAAAACGCCTATTTATGTAAAATGAAAATTGAAAAACACCACTATACGTTTTGCTTTTCTTGAACGAAGTTCCCAAAACTTTAAATGAAATAATATAATTATATTATTGGTATCTTATTGAACAAAAATGGCGATATTGTTACTTTCCATTGATCAAAAATTAGGTGGGGATCCATTTTTTTATGAATCCTTATGTAAAATAGGTATTGAAAACAACATTTTATTGAAAATTATTATACATAGATAACACAAATATCACAGGAAATGGAATAACTTACAAGAGTTTTGCATGAGTAGGTTCTTTTCCATCTATCTATACATCATACATATATCGTTTAAAATAGTGATTGAAAACAACATTTTTTAAAAGTAGTTATACATTGATAACACAAATACCATAGGAAATGGAATAACTTGTAAGAGTTTCGCATGAGTAGATTCTTTTCGATCTCTACATCAAACATTTCGTTTAAACGTTTGAATCAGCAGAGCTTATTTCTTCGGCTTTGGATTTCATCATGTGAAGAGCATCGACTATGAGATCACAAAGGTGATGAGGGTCTGGAATCACGTCGAGATCAACTCCAAGATTGATGATAGCTTTGTTTACATAGCTTGTTATGTGGACAATGAGTGCCTTGTCCAACAAACAACATATTGTTAGTTTCGTCGACTAAGGGTTGTTTATTCGTTTAAATCTAATTAGAACTTAGCAGAAAACATAATTAAACATCTGAATTAGGAAACATTTGTACGATGGGTCCCCATTTTCTTGGGGGTTTTTTTTTTTTTTTGATTACCAGGAGGTTCTGGACCGAAACCCGTAATCCTACAAGACCGGAATCACAACATGTAATATATGCATTAAATAGGAAACACTTTTGGATTTTTGTTTTTTTGGTTTGTAATTGACATATCACCAAATTGTTTATGTAGAGGTGATAAATTATAAAAAAAATTATAGGATTAGTAATTCATTGTTTAATTTCCTTAATATAAATGGAAAAACGAAGGAATTTGTTTTTTATTTTTCTTATTATTAATTTTATCTTTTAAGATAAATTTAAATTTTAAATTTTTATTTTTTAGTTTACTAATTTTATCTTTTAGGATTTTGAATAGGTTATTAAGTTTTCCGAATTTTATACTTTCATTTTTTATTAACCTATTTTAAGTTTTCTATTTTTTATTTTTGCTTAATAACTTTACTTTTTTAAGATTATGAATCAATTATAAATTTAGTAAAAAAAATAATTTCTTTTACACATGTTAGAATCTGATCGATTGACTTGAAACGTGTTGCGATCAGATGAGTTAGCAACTTTGAAACATTCAACTTTATTAACTTTGGCTTTTGGGATAAATTTACATTTTTTGTTTTTTTCTCATTTTTATTTAATAACTTTACCTTTTAAGATTATGAATTAATTATAAAAAAAATCTTTTATTGTTAATATTATGTGGCAAAATCTAATTGGAAATTGTTTCTTACACGTGTCAAAATCTGATAGATTAACTTGACACGTATCACGATCAGGTGAGTTAGCAACTTTGAAACATTCAGCTTTATATAATAACTAGATTATCATCCGCATATATACGGATTTACAATGAGATATTTTATAACCCGTGAAAAAACTAAAAATGAAATACAAAATTAAATCACCCGTAAAAATAAATAACATAAAAATTTAGAAACAAAGTTTCCGATGAAATAAATATATACTATGAAAGAAGAATTTGGCGGAGCAGTTATATATAGGGATGTTAAATTAAGGGTTTCAGCTCAGCCCTAAATGTTATAAACCCAACCCTGTGTGAGCTCTGATCCTTTTTTTAACCATGTAATTTATACAAAAATGGGCTAAACCAGGGTTAGCCCAATCCTGAAATGTTTTTTTTTCCTTAAGAAAAAATTCAATAAAAAAAAACCTCCAAGTTGACACTAGAGTTGACTTTCCATTCCGGTCAAAATTGGATAAACTTATGAGATTGATTCTCTCACAAAAACGAGTTTTTTACATTTTTGGCAGAAAATAATATTTTATGTTTTTTTTGTGGAAAAACAAGATTTAATGTTTTGGCAAGAAAACAAAATTTAACGTATTTGGCGGGAAACATAATTTCACTCTTTGGCGAGAAAACTGAATTTTACGTCTTTGGCGAGAAAACGGGATTTTACGTTTTTGGCGAGAAAACGGAATTTTATGTTTTTGGCAGGGAAACGGAATTTTACGTTTTTGGCGGGAAACGAAATTTTACGTTTTTGGCAGGAAAATGGAATTTTACGTTTTTGGCGGAAAACGATATTTTACGTTTTTGGCGGGAAAATGAGATTTTACCTTTTTGGCGGGAAAACGAGATTTTACGTTTTTGGCAGAAAAAACGGGATTTTACGTTTTTGGCGGGAAAACGAGATTTTACGTTTTTGGCGGGAAAACGAGAATTTACATTTAAACAGGATTTCACGTTTTTGGTGGGAAAACATGATTTCACGTTTTTGGCGGGAAAGCAAAATTTTACGTTTTTGGCTGGATAACGGAAAAAATGATTTTGGTAGGAAAACGAGTTTTACGTTTTTGGCGGAAAAAATGATTTTGGTTTACACATTTGATTTTGGTGTTGTTTAGGTTTTTATTTTAAAAACTTAGCCCTGTAAAAAACATAATCCTGTAAATTTAGTATTTTTTAGCCCAATTATAAAATACAGGGTTTATAACTTATTTATACAGGGATGGGCTAACCCTGTGAGTTTGAGCCCATATTTACATCCCTAGTTATATACAGTAAATAGTTTTGGAAATGATTATTAGACTTTTGATTTTTGGTATGTAATTGACATATGCAAATTATTTATATAGATATGAGAAATTAGAGTTTTTTTCTTTCTTTTATGATTAATAATCCATTGTTTTATTTGCTTAATCTTTTTTTTTGACATCAAACATACTAATAAGCATCCAAAGACGCAGCACACCGGAGTCGAAACCGGGTGGTAACACAGAGACCGTCTAAACACAAACCGCTAGGCTACATGTCCTGGTTTTTTTATTTCCTTAATCTAAATAGAAAAACTAAGTTTTTTTTCTTTTTATTAATTTTGCCTTTTAGGATAAATGTAGATTTTGTATTTTTAAGTAACTTTAGCTTTTACGATTATGAATCGATTATTAATTTTTCCAAATTTTTATGTTTCCTTTTTTATATTTTTCTTTTTGTTAAGTAACTTTACCATTTATGATTATGGATAAATTATTAATCTTTCCAAATTTTTATGTTTCCTTTTTTTATTTTCTTTTTGTTAAGTATCTTTACCATTTAGGATTATGGATCGATTATTAATTTTTCCAAATTTTTATGTTAAATTTTGGATTTTTCCTCTTTTTATTAACTTTAACTTTTAAGATCAATTTACATTTTCTATTTTTTCTTTTTGTTTAGGATTATGAATAACTTTTAGAATTATGAATCAATTAAAAAATTTGTAAATTTTTTTTAAGAATTTTCTTTAATACATGTTAGAATCTGATCGATTAACTTAACATGTATCACGATCATTCGAGTTAACAATTCTGAAACATTATGATTTATATAATAAGATATATATATATATATGGTAAGACAATTAAAAAACGTGGATATATGGGCAAATTAAGCAAAAACATCTATTGCAAAGGAAATTAAGTTAATATGACTTTTGATAATGGTTTCGAGGAAGATATCGGGTAACATACTTGTGGAAAACCAGATATACTTGCGGCAACATAAGATATGTGATGGTCGAAAAGGCTTATTTCTTCGGATGGACCGGCAACATTTGACAATATGATTGTTGAGCGACCGAAAATTCTCATTGCAAGAGTTCTTAGTGCCTGTTTTCCACACCCATACGGCCAAATGAATTCATTAGAATTCATCATTCACATATATAAAATGATCAAATTAAGAGTGATTAACTATCTCACCTTGAATCCGTAAACTTCCACGGTCAATTTGAGCAACACATAGGAAAATAAAGGTTCAAGGGAAAGTTTTTTCCGGTCCATAATAGTTTTGGCTCGTCGGATGTACTCAAATATATCATTTTCAGATCTCATCCATAGCGGAATCATAGCATAACCAATTGAGTTTCCCCATCTTGACGTTGAACGTTTCGCCATCATTTTAGCAAGATCCTATATATATTATATACGACAAAACAAATTAATTAGGGCGTTGGGATTCCAATTGTTTATATATATATATATATATATAAAACAATTAAAGACCGTTTGGGGTATATGTTTATTTGCACCTCGATTTTTTTATTTGATCTTAGGTTAAAAAAAATAACACCACGAAGACATATATTTTCTAGAGATTTTCTTAACTTCGGATTTGTTTCAGAATCTGTTTACAAAAGCCAAAGATAACAAAATGTTAGAAACGTTTACAAATGTAATTTCACGATAACAATAAATAATACTACAAGATTTACCATTTTTTTGACTCAAATATCGTGAAAGACCAGCTTGCACCATCCCAAGGACAACGTCGTTCACAGTCTAATTAAGAGAGGACAAGAAAAAACAAACGAAGCTCATTATGTTTGGTCAATTAATTATTGATCAACAAGAAAAAGAAAGAAAAAGGAAATACAACATACCATATTCATTGCGTTCTTCACGACTTTCACATCATCCAAACTGATGACTCTATGAATAAACTTATTAGGGCTAAGATTAGCACTTGGTTTTTCCATAAGAGGAGTCCCAGCGTCACGGGCGGAACATAAAATGAGCAAAAACTTGCAAACTTCAACAAAAGTGTGGAACATTAGTCTTAATATGAACCAAAAGCGAGCAGCCAACGACCAACAAACATTGGTTACTTTGCTTTTCTTTGGAGCAACCAAAGTGGGTAATGCCTCTGGGTCTATTGGGAGATCGATGAGATCGATCATATCGAGAAGAATAGAAAACATGAAGAATATGGATATTTACCAATATCTTAGTTTAGGAAATTTACATTTATATTTATCTTAATTTAGGAAACATAGATTACTTCTACCGCTATATAAGTTTATGCATCTTGTAACTTTATTCTAATGAGAGTCTAATAATAATTCTTCCTAAACACTTTTGTGTTCTTACTCTTATCAATTTATCATGGTATCAGAGACTAGATTCAATTCCTATGGGTTATGATTTTGTTTTTTTTTTTTATTTTTTTTATTTACAAATATTGAGAGAGGATTAAGGGAACAATGTAGGTGCGGAAGGCCCTTTGGATATGATGAAAGACGAGGCTGCGGAAGGCGCTTCATGTAGACAGAATGTAGGTGCGGAAGGCCCTTTGGATATGATGAAAGACGAGGCTGCGGAAGGCGCTTCATGTAGACAGAATGTAGGTGCGGAATGCCCTTTGGATATGATGAAAGACGAGGCTGCGGAAGGCGCTTCATGTAGACACAATACTAGGCTGCGGAAGGCGCCGATATTTTGAAGATTTGTCCAATCTCATACGTGTTACCACGTTTGAGCTTGCGGGAGGGTATTGGGAGATCGATGAGATCGATCATATCGAGAAGAATGGAAAACATGAAGAATATGGATATTTACCAATATCTTAGTTTAGGAAATTTACATTTATATTTATCTTAATTTAGGAAACATAGATTACTTCTACCGCTATATAAGTTTATGCATCTTGTAACTTTATTCTAATGAGAGTCTAATAATAATTCTTCCTAAACACTTTTGTGTTCTTACTCTCATCAATTTATCAGGGTCACTTGTTTTTCGACTACAAGCGAGTAAAAGAGACATAAGAGACATCCCATCACCCAAAGAATGATGAAATCTCGCCACGACGAGAGATTCTGCATCTGATGTTTTCATTTTCAATATATGTATCTCCCATAACGGTTTAGACATATCTATTGGTGATAAAACCATATTTGATGTATAATCCTCTAGAAATTGATCAGGATTTTCAATCGTGGGATCTATATCCGGAACAACGACATGATCTTCAACTTTTACTTTTGTAGGGATCCATTTCGCTTTGTGTTCACCAAGACCTGTCTCCTACAGAGTATTACATAAACAAACCGTTTCAAAGTCGCACACAAATATCGTTGCAAGAATATATATACATATTCTCAAATATACGAACGTGTGTCTGTGTGTTACTTACTAATATGCTAGAGAAGCGTGGATGGTTGATCAATGTGTTCTTCAAGCCTTCAATGAAAGCTGATGGATTGGCTTCATTTTTGAATCCGATGGTTACGATGTTGAAGCAATCGAGACCTGGCAAGCTGAACAGCCGTGAAAACGGGCTGACCGGCACCTCTCCAGCAGTCACTTGCTTCTCCATTGCCATATATATCTTCTTTTTGGCTGTTTATATGAATGATTCCACAAAGTGCATGGTTGGTTTATATACACGAGCCTTAGCTATCAATATTGCTGTGTTTAAAAATATTAATTAAGCTTTATAAAAATGTATTTTTTTTGTTGGAAAAAGTTGAATAGTTCTTTGATCGTGAGTTACTACTCTTAGTCTCATCATTTTCTTTTACTTTTCTCTTTTTCATTTTTGACATGTTTTTCATATTTTAAGATTAAATCAACAAATATGGGACTAGATCTAAAGTTATCAATATATTAAGACTCTTTTGAACAAATTTGTGTCCTTAAGGTCCCAAATCTTCAATACTTCATAAGTGTACGATTATAGTAGACTCTCCAATTTTTGTTGAATAATTGCTAATTTGTGTCTAAGAAAATCACGATTTTACTACGAAAATCAAAGAATTTCGATTTTTCTCGCTGTAATCATGGAATTGCGATTCTGCATCGTAGTCATAATTTTATGTCAGATCATTATTTTACGTTGGAATAACATGGTTCACTTTTTTCTCATTTTCAAGACAAATAATTAATCCGAAAAAACCAAAAACAGTTAATTGGTGAGCTATTTTTCTGCTAAAATTAAAGGAAGAAGGACGACTGAAACCCCAACAAAATAAGACACGATTAAATGTGTATTAATGTGTGTGTTCATGAATTATTTATGTGTATTGTATAGTTTTTTTGTTGTTTCCTTATAATAATGATACGTACTTTCTAAAATTGATGTAACATGCATGTATCATCCGGGTGGAGACGATAGAATTACCAGCAAAATAGGTAACGAATTTTTGCCAATAAGTGTGCACATATCGGAGGCAGAGAACGAGTTTTTAGTGTTCCAAACTACCAATCCAATAAGGATACCACTAGCAGTCGTACAAACAAATTTTGTAGTAGGAAGACTCGAAATATGGTCCTCTTATCTCAAATGAATCTTGAAAAATTACCATAATTTTCTTGCATTAAAAAAATTAATTTTTGTTTTGACTATAAAATTATAGGTCTATTCTACAACGGACAATTCTACTGCCTACAATGATTCATGCACATGCACTCATAATATTTTCAAAATTTCATGTACTTTTTAACTAATTTATTATGTGCACCCATTAAAAATTAGATAAAATCCAAAAGAACAAAACAAAAGAAATAATATCTATTTAACAAGATAAAAACAACTTAACCCATTGAAGAAAACAAAAATAACTTAAACTTTAATGTCTACTTATGTTAACCAAATTTGTTTTTGTTAAAATTCCTAATTAATATGATATTATTTTTTTAAATTTTTATTTAATTTTTATTAATTTAATTAGTGTGTCTGGTTAAAAATTCTTCTGGATTCGCCCTTAGTTCTACATGCACCATGTTCGTGATGAACAACTTTGACACGATGGACATCTTTTAATCATTATCGCAGTCTATGTAATTGATTTCATAATTTGTAATAGATAATAATTCATATGACAAAAAAATATTATATGCCTCGATCCGTACATTCCATCTGACCAAGAATTAAAACATGTAATATAGTCAATTTCCAAGCGCAATATAAACTTTTGACCTCCAGGTTCAAAGACCACTACTCAATGAAGTGATGTCTTTTTTTTTTTGATTAGATTCGAAAGTAACCCCAGATTCTTAACGAGTCTAGACTAATCTCCGGAACATGAGTGATACATCCTATTTATAATATCCGGAGAGACTCGATCTCTGGCTTAGACCAACAGAGTCGAATCTTTCCCGAATGAAAACGACCTCATTTCAACCTCTTGGTTAATGACGTGATGTCGATGCTTGATCTGATTTAAATTTGTGATACTTTTCTTCTGTTAAAACTAAAGAAAGAAACTCGACTGAAACTCTAACAAAATCAGACACGTTTAAATTGTGTATTAATGTGTGTGTGCTTTCAATTTTTTTTTTTCTTAAATGTGTGTTCACGAACAATCTGTATATGTGTATATATATTTTTTTAATAATAATAATGTTACATGTGGTGTTTACATAAAATAATTTCTAAATTTGACGTAACATGTCTGATTCTGGAGACTGTAGAAATACCAGCAAAATAGGGAAGGAATTATTGCCAATAAGTGTGCATGTATCCGAGAGAGAGTTATACCAATACAAAAAAAAAAAAAAGAATCTACCAATCTTTCGGATGTATCATAAAAACGTATAAGCTTGTTATTTGTGTATATAATCAATAAAACTAACGACATAGGTTAGGTTATGAAAAGACAACTAAAATATGTAAGATGACAACTCTACTCTATGTATCCTTCACCAAAATATCTGTGACTTCATGAATCTTCGTCAGAGGCTCAATTCATACGTGTTAGATATGATTCTGGCTATGCAAATAAGCTTTAATTATTGTATCAACCCTTGTAATGATTTCAAAACAATTGTAATCTGTTGAAAACATGATATATGAGTGGGCAAGGGTGCGATGAACCGCGGCTCAGTGATACAAGAAATATATCTTTTTTTTGTTTGGTCCTACTAAGTTTTGAAATAAATAATTATAATTTTCAAAATTAGATATATCTAGGCAAAATAAATTATATATTTGTTTTCTTGCGTGACTAAATCTTAAATAAAAGAGTTTTGAAATTGTTTGATTAGAAAAAAGGTTACAAAAATTCAAAATTTTGTACTTAATTGCATATTGAGGTAAATAAAACTTGTTAAAAAAAAAGATAATGACGATAGCTACAAACAAAAAATGACGATAAATGTAATAGAATTGACATGTTCCATATAAAAACTTTGAGCCGCCCACCCCACAAGAAATGAAAATGACAATAAAATAATTAATGGTTTTCACATGGTTCATATCCATTAATGGCTATGTGGTTCTTATCTATAATATAACGGAGTATATGTACACATACATAAAAGCGCTTAGTTTTCTAAATAAAACATATTTAAATTCAGTTGTCAATAATAAGGGTTAAATTAACTTATATAGTGTAGATTTTAACCCCAAAAAAAATTATAGTGTATATTGAGAGTCATATAGGGGTTGGACTCTCGATTTTCGGATTTACTGTATTATGAGAAATAAAAGAGTATTAATGTTTTCTTAGAGAGAACCAGCTCTTGTTTGAATATCGGATCAATCTGATGAGGTGGACTCGAGTGTTTGGTTTTTGACAACGAGCGTCAAGTCTACATTAGCAGATCAATTGCTTCGCTACACGGACACACTTATATTCGGCATCTCGTAGTATATATGATCTTTTTGTTAAGAATAAGTTTGACATGACGTGCATTCTTGGTTCATAGAGTTTCGAAGGCACACCAAGTCGTTCGTCCAAAAATCATTGCGAGAGCTCTAATAGCGGAAGGGCCTCAAGTTTCATTCATTGCCAGGGATTCGGGGTACATGAAAAATAGTGATATCGATCTATAATAGTGTTTTAGAAACAAGAGGCTGTGGATCATCTGATGAACAAATAATCAATAACGTGATTCTTGTAAACCTAACATTAATTACTTCCAAGAAGAATTACTAATTAGTAGTTCTTGTCAAAAAGACAAAAATGGAATTACTAATTAGTTTCCTAATCAACAAAATTAATCAACTAGTATTAAAAAATATTAAAGAATAAAGTGTGAAAAATTAAACGTGAAATATTCTCAATTAAATTTGTTGTTTTCTTGATTCTTCAAAAACGCATTAAGTTATGAGCCTACAAGTAAAATTTATATATTTTTCTTACGTTGATTCGATTCTTTTTGTTTGTGACTAATATAGTGTGTTATTCAACATATTGTCTTTTAAACTGAATTAAAAAAATAAAATATTTAGATTTTAAAATTTACAACTGCATAACTATGACACATATAATTAGATTCTAAATTAAGATTTCGTTTAATTATTCACAAATTACGTTTTATAATTTTCAATTAAGAAAATTTAAAATTGATCAATATTACCTATAAAACTGATAAACAATCTTTCTAAATGAATAAGAAAATTCTAAAAATAAATTTTAAATTTTAGATAACTTAAAACTGAATCTAATTGATAAAATCAATATTTTTTAAAAATTATTATCTTATAAAACTTAATTGTTCTGACATACTAGAAAATGTATGTTTCAATGTAATAATTCAAATTTAAAGTTTATATCTATGATTTTTTTCATTATATTCTTTGTAAAAAAATTATCAAATACATGATAACAAAATGTTATTTTTATAATTTTATGTATTACGAAACTTACATGTTATCCATGTAATGATGAAGGAAGATTTGGAGAAGAATCACGGAGATATGGAGAGAAAGACGGAGAGAGGTATCGCCGGAGGTTGGAATAGACGGAGAGAGGAATTGGAGAGAGAAAGAGAGAAGAAAAAATGAAGAAAAATAAGTCGGTTCGTTTAATTAAATCAATCAATTTCCGACGGACGCATCCGTCGTAAATCTATAGGTTTTTGAATTTTTTTTCATTTAAGCGGTTAAACTTCCCGCGTTATCAAAAAAAATCAAAGCCCGTCGGAAATCCGCAGCTCTCCCAGCTCTCCGCTCTCTGCAGCTCTCCCAGCTCTCCGCAGCTCTCCCAACTCTCCGCTCTCTGCAGCTCTCCCAGCTCAGCGCAGCTCTCCCAGCTCTCCGTAGCTCTCCCATCTCTCTGCTCTCTGCAGCTCTCCCAGCTCTCTGCAGCTCTCCGCAGCTCTCCCGAGCTCCCATCTCGACAAGATAAGTGCCGAGCCCAGCCTCGTACTTAAGCTTAAGAGTCATCAAAAGCCGAGTTCATCTCGCAAACACTCGACAAGATAAGTGCCGAACCCAGCCTCGTACTTAAGCTTAAGAGTCATCAAAACCCGAGCTCATCTCGCAAACACTCGACAAGATAAGTGTCGAGCCCAGCCTCGTACTTAAGCTTAAGAGTCATCAAAAGTCGACCTCATCTCGCAAACAACACGATCAACAAATGTCGAGCCTAGTCTCGCACTTACGCATAAGATTTTAAACGCTAATCAAGTTCACCCTTACTCGCAGGTTAACATATACCGAGCTAAGACTTGTTTCGTCCGCGAACTTCGACACTCGTTCGCCGAACTTGGGGTAGGGCTATTGTAGGTGTGGTGATGAGCACACCCTTTTTTTGGCCCATTCGGCACTGTTCACGACCTGCCTGGCACTGTTCACGACATGCATGGCACTGTTCACGACATGCCTTGTACTGTTCACGAACCGCCACGTCATCCTGCGAAAGATGATGAGGCCGCCACGTCATCCCCAAAAAGCGGAGAGTTGTCTGCTCAACTCCCACTATAAATACCCCCTAGGAGTTCATTGTCAAGGGACACAAAAAACTTTCCTTCTCTCACTCTCTAAATAACTTTCCCTCTTTAAAAAGAGCTCTTTGCTGCTCTCCCAGCTCGGCGCAGCTCTCTCAGCTCGGTGCAACTCTCCCAGCTCGGCGCAACTCTCCCAGCCCGGTGCAGCTCTTCCAGCTAGGCGAAGCTCTCCCGAGCTCCCAGCTCGGCGCAGCTCTCCCCGCTCGGCGCAGCTCTCCCAGCTCTCCGCAGATATCATTGCTCTCCCGAGCTCCCAGCTCAGCGCAGCTCTCCCAGCTCTCCACAGCTCTCCCAGCTCTCCGCTCTCTGCAGCTCTCTCAGCTCTCCGCAGCTCTCCCAGCCCGGCGCAGCTCTCCCAGCTCGGCGCAGCTCTCCCAGCTCGGTGCAGCTCTCCCATCTCTCTGCAGCTCTCCCGAGCTCCCAGCTTGGCGCTTCTCTCCCAGCTCGGCGCAGCTCACCCAGTTCTCCGCAGCTCTCCCAGCTCTCCGCTCTCTACAGCTCTCCCAGCTCGGCGCACCTCTCCCAGCTCTCCGCTCTCCGCTCTCTGCAGCTCTCCCAGCTCTCTGCAGCTCTCCGCAGCTCTCCCGAGCTCCCAGCTCTCTCGACCTGACGAGCTGCCCGACACTGTTCACGACCTTCCCGGCACTGTTCACAACATGCCTTGTACTGTTCATGAACCGCCACATCATCCCGCGAAAGATGATGAGGCTGCCACATCATCCCAAAAAAGCGGAGAGTTGTCTGCTCAACTCCCACTATAAATACCCCCTAGGAGTTCATTGTCAAGGGACACGAAAAACTTTCCTTCTCTCACTCTCTAAATAACTTTCCCTCTCTAAAAAGAGCTATCTGCAGCTCTCCCAGCTTGGCGCAGCTCTCGGTGCAACTCTCCCAACTCGGCGCAGCTCTCCCAGCCCGGCGCAGCTCTCCCAGCTAGGCGCAGCTCTCCCGAGCTCCCAGCTCGGCGCAGCTCTCCCCACGCGGCGCAGCTCTCCCCGCTCGGCGCATTTCTCCCAGCTCGGCGCAGCTCTCCCAGCTCTCTGTAGCTCTCCCAGCTCTCCGCAGCTCTACCGAGCTCCCAGCTCGGCGCTGCTCTCCCAGCTCGGCGCATCTTTCCCAGCTCTCCGCAGCTCTACCAGCTCTCCGCTCTCTCTAGCTCTGTCAGCTCTCCGCAGCTCTCCCAGCCCGGCGCAGCTCTCCTAGCTCGGCGCAGCTCTCCCAGCTCTCCGCAGCTCTCCCGAGCTACCAACTTGGCGCTTCTCTCCCAGCTCGGCACAGCTCTCCCAGCTCTCCGCAGCTCTCCCAGCTCTCCCAGCTCTCCGCTCTCTGCAGCTATCCCAGCTCGGCGCAGCTCTCCCAGCTCTCCATAGCTCTCCCAGCTCCCCCAGCTTTCCGCTCTCTGCAGCTCTCCCAGCTCTCTGCAGCTCTCCGCAGCTCTTTTGAGCTCCCAGCTCTCCCGACCTGACGACCTGACGAGCTCCCAGCTCTCCCGAACTGACGAGCTCCTAGCCCTCCCGACCTGACGACCTGACGAGCTGCCCGACACTGTTCACGACCTTGCCGGCACTGTTCACAACATGCCTTGTACTGTTCACGAACCGCCACATCATCCCGCGAAAGATGATGAGGCCGCCACATCATCCCAAAAAAACGGAGAGTTGTATGCTCAACTCCCACTATAAATACCCCCTAGGAGTTCATTGTCAAGGGACACGAAAAACTTTCCTTCTCTCACTCTCTAAATAACTTTCCCTCTCTAAAAAGAGCTATCTGCAGCTCTCCCAGCTTGTCGCAGCTCTCGGTGCAACTCTCCCAACTCGGCGCAGCTCTCCCAGCCCGGCGCAGCTCTCCCAGCTAGGCGCAGCTCTCCCGAGCTCCCAGCTCGGCGCAGCTCTCCCCACGCGGCGCAGCTCTCCCCGCTCGGCGCATTTCTCCCAGCTCGGCGCAGCTCTGCCAGCTCTCTGTAGCTCTCCCAGCTCTCCGCAGCTCTACCGAGCTCCCAGCTCGGCCCATCTTTCCCAGCTCTCCGCAGCTCTCCCAGCTCTCCGCTCTCTCCAGCTCTGTCAGCTCTCCGCAGCTCTCCCAGCCCGGCGCAGCTCTCCTAGCTCGGCGCAGCTCTCCCAGCTCTCCGCAGCTCTCCCGAGCTACCAACTTGGCGCTTCTCTCCCAGCTCGGCACAGCTCTCCCAGCTCTCCGCAGCTCTCCCAGCTCTCCCAGCTCTCCGCTCTCTGCAGCTATCCCAGCTCGGCGCAGCTCTCCCAGCTCTCCATAGCTCTCCCAGCTCCCCCAGCTTTCCGCTCTCTGCAGCTCTCCCAGCTCTCTGCAGCTCTCCGCAGCTCTTTTGAGCTCCCAGCTCTCCCGACCTGACGACCTGACGAGCTCCCAGCTCTCCCGAACTGACGAGCTCCTAGCCCTCCCGACCTGACGACCTGACGAGCTGCCCGACACTGTTCACGACCTTGCCGGCACTGTTCACAACATGCCTTGTACTGTTCACGAACCGCCACATCATCCCGCGAAAGATGATGAGGCCGCCACATCATCCCAAAAAAACGGAGAGTTGTATGCTCAACTCCCACTATAAATACCCCCTAGGAGTTCATTGTCAAGGGACACGAAAAACTTTCCTTCTCTCACTCTCTAAATAACTTTCCCTCTCTAAAAAGAGCTATCTGCAGCTCTCCCAGCTTGTCGCAGCTCTCGGTGCAACTCTCCCAACTCGGCGCAGCTCTCCCAGCCCGGCGCAGCTCTCCCAGCTAGGCGCAGCTCTCCCGAGCTCCCAGCTCGGCGCAGCTCTCCCCACGCGGCGCAGCTCTCCCCGCTCGGCGCATTTCTCCCAGCTCGGCGCAGCTCTGCCAGCTCTCTGTAGCTCTCCCAGCTCTCCGCAGCTCTACCGAGCTCCCAGCTCGGCCCATCTTTCCCAGCTCTCCGCAGCTCTCCCAGCTCTCCGCTCTCTCCAGCTCTGTCAGCTCTCCGCAGCTCTCCCAGCCCGGCGCAGCTCTCCTAGCTCGGCGCAGCTCTCCCAGCTCTCCGCAGCTCTCCCGAGCTACCAACTTGGCGCTTCTCTCCCAGCTCGGCGCAGCTCTCCCAGCTCTCCGCAGCTCTCCCAGCTCTCCGCTCTCCCAGCTCTCCGCTCTCTGCAGCTCTCCCAGCTCGGCGCAGCTCTCCCAGCTTTCCATAGCTCTCCCAGCTCCCCCAGCTTTCCGCTCTCTGCAGCTCTCCCAGCTCTCTGCAGCTCTCCGCAGCTCTTTTGAGCTCCCAGCTCTCCCGACCTGACGACCTAACGAGCTCCCAGCTCTCCCGAACTGACGAGCTCCTAACCCTCCCGACCTGACGACCTGACGAGCTGCCCGACACTGTTTACGACCTTCCCGGCACTGTTCACAACATGCCTTGTACTGTTCACGAACCGCCACATCATCCCGCGAAAGATGATGAGGCCGCCACATCATCCCAAAAAAACGGAGAGTTGTCTGCTCAACTCCCACTATAAATTAGGGGTCGGCATTTCGGTTTAATTTCGGGTTCGGTTCGGGTTCGGTTCGGTTCAGTTTATTCGGGTTGAATAAAACTCTAGCCGAACTCAACCGAAATAAGTTTGGTTCGGTTTGTGTTCGGTTTGGTTTTAGTTCGGTTTGGTTTAGTTCGGTTCGGTTGTACTTTGGTTTGGTTTTAGTTCGGTTTTTAAAAAATTAACTTATAAAAACAAGAATTCAAACCAAATGTAAACAAAACGAATTCATAAAAAATCATTCCCTAAAAGTCTAAAACCACTTAGTTCGGTTTATAATTTTTATGGTGAAGAACCGAAGATTCCACCGTATGTATTATTATTTTAATATTATTAATTAATTAATTAACAAAAACACATTGGTTTATCGGTTCGGTTTGGTTTAAAACCGAACCAAACCGAACCAAACCGAACCGTTCGGGTTGAGAAAAACTTCAACCAAATGGTTGGGTATTAACTCTGGTTTGGTTTGGATCGGTTTGAGTTCGGTTTGGTTTGGTTGGTTCGGTTCGGTTCGGTTAAAATGCCCACCCCTACTATAAATACCCCCTAGGAGTTCATTGTCAAGGGACACGAAAAACTTTCCTTCTCTTACTCTCTAAATAACTTTCCCTCTCTAAAAAGAGCTATCTGCAGCTCTCCCAGCTTGGCGCAGCTCTCGGTGCAACTCTCCCAACTCGGCGCAGCTCTCCCAGCCCGGCGCAGCTCTCCCAGCTAGGCGCAGCTCTCCCGAGCTCCCAGCTCGGCGCAGCTCTCCCCACGCGGCGCAGCTCTCCCCGCTCGGCGCATTTCTCCCAGCTCGGTGCAGCTCTGCCAGCTCTCTGTAGCTCTCCCAGCTCTCCGCAGCTCTACCGAGCTCCCAGCTCGGCGCTGCTCTCCCAGCTCGGCGCATCTTTCCCAGCTCTCCGCAGCTCTCCCAGCTCTCCGCTCTCTCCAGCTCTGTCAGCTCTCCGCAGCTCTCCCAGCCCGGCGCAACTCTCCTAGCTCGGCGCAGCTCTCCCAGCTCTCCGCAGCTCTCCCGAGCTACCAACTTGGCGCTTCTCTCCCAGCTCGGCGCAGCTCTCCCAGCTCTCCGCAGCTCTCCCAGCTCTCCGCTATCTGCAGCTATCCCAGCTCGGCGCAGCTCTCCCAGCTCTCCATAGCTCTCCCAGCTCCCCCAGCTTTCCGCTCTCTGCAGCTCTCCCAGCTCTCTGCAGCTCTCCGCAGCTCTTTTGAGCTCCCAGCTCTCCCGACCTGACGACCTGACGAGCTCCCAGCTCTCCCGAACTGACGAGCTCCTAGCCCTCCCGACCTGACGAGCTGCCAACTCTCCCGACCTGAAGAGCTTCTAGATCTTCCGACCTGACGACCTGACGAGCTCCCAGCTCTCCCGACCTGACGACCTGACGAGCTTCCAGCTCTCCAGCAACTCTCCCAAGCTCTCAGATCTCCGCAGCTCTCCCGAGCTCTCTAGTTTCTCACATACTCCTCTTCAACAACGAACTACGAATGGTTTGATCCCCAACCTGGGGTACGTAGGCAGCTCTCCGGGCACATCTATAAATCACCTCTTCTTCCTTATTTGCCGACCGGAACGCAACCGGCTCTATCTTAACAGAAAATCCATGAACCTCCCCGATACAAATTAAATTGCGGGAGACGTGCTCAAACACGTTCCAACACTCACTAGCCAATACTTTTTCTTTTATTTTATTTTCTTTTTTTTTGAACAACTAATTCATTAAGATAGTAGAGTGTTACAAGTCTGATGGAATGGAGGAGACACTACAGAGGGAGCTCTTTGCAAGAGTATCAGTCCTCCCATTCGAAGAACGAGGAATTAAGACAAAGGATGCAAGAATTTTTATATCGAAAAGGAGTCCGTAGATTTCCTTGATTGGTTCCTGCGATGAGTTGGCTCGGACGAGTTCCTGAGCGTCTGACTTGATGCAGAGATTGACGTGGCCCATCTCCAGGGCATGGTTTAAAGCTGAACATATCGCTAGAGTTTCAGCCATCAAGGGAGAGCTGACAAACGGTTCTAAAGATTGTCCAAAACTCAACTCGGAATTGTCGTGATCAAAGAAAACCCAGCATGAATCTGATGTTTTCGTGTCGTTTCTCCACGCTGCGTTAGTGTGGCAAGTGATCAATCCCGAAAGCTGTTGGCGATGAGGTATTCCAGAGGTAACATGGTTTGATGAGATTTCCAGAATCTGAGCTAATTGCCATTCTCTTGCTTCCATTATTGCTTTTGAAACAGTTTCCTCTGACATTAAAAACTATGTTTTCAAAAATACGATGATTTCTTGCGGTCCAAATAGCCCATCACAGCCAAGGGAATAAAGGGCCTGGTCCAACACCGGTTGGAGGCAGGCACACCATGTGTTTCGATATCGAAAGATCTGCAACAAAATCAGTCAAGGTGGAAGAGTCGAATATTGCTTTTCTTGGAATCAAAGCCCAGACTTGTTGCGAGAAAGGGCAGTGGAAGAACAAATGCTCAGTTGTTTCGAGCTCACCGCAGTGAATGCAGCAAGAATTAGCTAACAAACCACGGTTGAGAAGGTTTTCTCCTACGGAAAGTGCATTTTGGACAATTTTCAGAGGAAGAGCTTCATCTTTGGGGAGAAATTTCCCAGCCAAATCTCAGAGTGCCAGTTGAGATTAACAATACCTTGTGCTTCTGGTTGAGCATTCTCTGTCAAAGAGATGTGATATCCATATTTCGAGGAGTATTCTTCTGTTTTAGCAGGCAGCCAAGCATATCTATCATCTGCTCCTTCTTTGCTTGGTCTAAGACAGAGAATATCGGAGGCATACATTGGGAGAATTTCCTCGATTTTTGCTCTATTCCATTCTTGTGTTTTTTCAGAGATGAGGTCTGAAACTTTCAGATCCTTAGAAAGCAAAGTTGGGAGTCCGAGGGGAGTGCATGGGGAAGTTAGAGAGATCCAAGGATCATTCCAAATAGTCGTGTCTTTACCGTTTCCAATTACTTTCTCTAATTGTTTTGACAGGAGATCTCGGCCAACTAAGATTCCACGTCAACCATGTGATGAAGCAGCAAAGGCTAATGTCGTGAGCAGAGGTTTATCTTTACAGTACTTTCTAAAGAGAACTCGAACTAGCAGACACGACGGTCGGTTGAGGATACGCCAACTTAATTTTGCTAAGAGGGCATTATTAAAGTTTTGGATGATTTTTCTCATCAAAAATCCCGAGGAGATAGGTCTATAAAACCTTCTCAAAAGATAAAAGAAATGCAATGGTTGCAAAGTCGTGGTCGTCGAAGCCATGGTGGTCGTGGATCTCAAAACTAGACTTTTGTTTAGTTATGTCAATCCTTTTTATCTTTAAGTTTTTAGTTTTCTTGAGCTTTTGGTAGATTAAATTAAACCTTAATTCTTTTTTCTCTAATCTTTTTTTTGTGTGTAATGTTGTAATGTTCTTTTTAAAATTAATGAAAACCCTTTAACAAAAAAAAAAGTTTTGGATTTCACGAGAACCCAATCCCCCATCTTTTTTCGATTTTGTTAGCTTAGACCAAGCAATCCAGCACACTAGTCAATACTTTAAATCTCATATTCCTTATATATAATTGATGTTTGTTTGTTTCTTCTGGTCACATCAAATTTTTTATTTTTTTTGAACTTCCTTTTATAAAAACTAAAAATAAAACTTTGGGTTGAAAACTAAGAACAAAAGCCCAAAAAACTAAAAATAGCCTATATTTATTTTTTAAAATGGCATAAAACGCCGGCTGTTCATCTTCGCATCTGATATGTAAGGGCATCTGTGTCTCACCTTTAAAAAAAAATTTATTTTTTAATCAAATAATTAAGGTTTTTTTAAAAAAAAATTTGGACTAATAGCAAAGTGTTAACTGTTATGTATGAATGTGAATGTCTCAATTTTTTTTTTGGGTGATCCTCTCTCTCTTGTTTTTTTTTTTTTGTGATTTGTTTAATGGAGCCCAATGCATATACTCTAAGCTTCAAGAACAAAAGCCCAAAAAACCCGACAAAAGCAGTTCCAACCATTTCCTCAATCTTCCTCAATCCGAAAGAATAAAAAAGCACATATCCAGCACGAGTTAACTTCATCATTTAATACAAAAAGCTTTTAAAATGCTAAAACAAATCTGAACAAGTCAACTCACAATGGCTAACACAGGCACTGCCGCCGATGAGCTCGGAAATCCAGCCGTCAGATTCTCCTCCGGTGGATGGAAATCGGCGAGGCTCATCATCTGTAAGTAAATGCAATCGAGCTCCTCATTAATTCTCCCGCAAGTTTTGCTAATTCCGCTTTGTTCTTATTGTTTTTGCCGATTTTTGTAGGTGTAGAAATGGCGGAGCGATTCGCGTATTACGGGATATCTTCGAACCTGATAACGTACTTGACGGGACCATTGGGTGAGTCAACAGCTGCAGCTGCGGCGAATGTGAACGCTTGGATTGGAACGGTGTCGTTTCTTCCGCTTCTCTGGTCGTTCGTTGCGGACGCGTTTCTAGGTCGTTTCCGTACTATCATCATCTCATCTTCTCTCTATATATTGGTATTTTTCACAAGTTCCTCTCAAATGTTTCTGTTTCCAGTAAGTTTTCGTTATTGTTGTGACATCTTAGAGTTTTGATGAAACAAACAGGGACTTGGGTTGTTGTCGTTTTCAGCCATGATTCCTTCTCACTCCAAAGATTCGAATCAGCTCCAAGTGGCTCTCTTCTTCTGCTCTCTGTATCTTATAGCCATAGGACTTGGCGGATACAAACCGTGTATCAAGGCATTTGGAGCTGATCAATTCGACGGAAATGACCTCATAGAGGCAAAATCCAAGAGTTCTTACTTTAACTGGTTGATGTTTGGATGTTGTGTTAGCATATCAACCACTCGTTTGGTTTCTAGCTACATCCAAGAGAACTTAAGCTGGTCCTTAGGATTTGGTATTCCAGGTGTTTCCATGCTACTTGCTCTGCTTCTCTTCCTCTCAGGAACGACCTCTTACCGCTTTACTACTGAAAGGGGAGGAAAGAAAAACCCTTTTGCTAGAATCGGTCGTGTTTTCATTGAGGCAGTAAAGAACACAAGACAACAAGATTTAGATATAGCTAACCCGAACGAGACTCTCCTTCTCCTGCCTCACCAGAGTTCCAAACAATTCAGGTAGCATAATTTACAGAGGCTCTGTTTTTTTTCTTTAGATTCTTTGAGGCCACGGTTGTGTTTATACCATCTTCCTTCTTGTTAGGAATCCAACATCGATAAGTATAAGAGGGATAATGACTTGATCTTTTATAGAAGAAATATATGCTATTCAATCTGGTTAGAGACCAATTGGGTTTAAGACGGAAGTCTATGATTTTTTTACAGTTCCTCTTCGATGCTATGGCAGATTCCTTGACAGAGCAGCGATTTCGTGTGGTATGGCTGAAATTGAAGAAGCAAAAGCAGTGCTTAGGCTTGTTCCCATATGGATGACTTGCTTAGTCTACGCCATTGTGTATGCACAATCTCCTACTTTTTTCACAAAGCAAGGAGCCACAATGGACAGGTTAATCTCACCAGGACTTTTAGTCCCTGCAGCTACACTCCAATGTTTCATAAACATATCCGTTCTCGTCTTCATCCCAGTCTACGACTGTCTATTCGTCCCAATCGCAAGATCCTTCACTCAAATCCCATCGGGAATCACAATGCTTCAAAGGATTGGCACAGGCATCTCTCTATCCATTCTTGCTATGGTAGTAGCCGCCTTGGTCGAGACCAAAAGGCTACAAACCGCTCAAGATGACCCCACCATACCAATGAGCGTGTGGTGGTTAGTTCCGCAGTACGTTGTCTATGGAGTCGCGGACATGTTCACAATGGCGGGTTTACAAGAGTTCTTCTATGACCAAGTCCCTAGTGAGCTTAGGAGCGTTGGTATGGCCTTAAACCTAAGCATATATGGGGCCGGAAACTTCCTAAGCAGCTTCATGATATCAGCCATTGATAAAGTCACAAGCCAGTCTGGTCAAACGAGCTGGTTCGATAACGACCTGAACAAAGCTCATCTAGATTACTTCTACTGGCTATTGGCTTGTCTCAGCTTCATTGGTTTAGCCTCCTACTTGTGGTTTGCCAAATCGTATGTCTACAACAGACCAAACACCTTCTAAAACATTATCTTCTCTGTTCTGCCAACTGAATTGAACTTTTTCCATTTCTTAAATGGACTTCAAAACTATGAGTTCCGGAACTATCTACAAGCGTGTACTTTATTTTGGGTGTTTTGCAAATAGTTTTTAATCATTCAAATTACTATTTATACTTTTTAGCACTTTTGTAGACATAGGAAGAGGTATTTTCGTCATTTACATGTTAAAAAATGTTAAATTTGTAAAAAAAGTTGAATGAAGTGTTAATATGTGCAAATATGTCTATTGTTTTTATAATGGAGACTTAAAAAAGTTACTAGTTTATTGCCAATATAAATGTGCACATGTCCGTGTACAAGTTTTATATCTGTTGAGATCAATTTCAATCTCATTTTTGGATCAGTTATATAGTTATATATCTGTCTAGATCAATTTAAAATTCTAAAACCATGTGAGTGCTGTGCACATAAATTTCCAACTCAAATCGAATAACAATAATCAGAGATTCACAGAGCACCTATTCGGCTACTCCAGCCACTCTCTAATATTTTAAAAAATCAATAAAACAAAGCACACATGCAATTATTAGTACCATCTTGTTCATAAACAATACAAGAAGCATATATTATAATACACAATTATTAGTAGTTTAGTTCCATCTTGTTCATAAACAATACAAGAAGCGGGAAAGCATATATTATTATACACAATACAAGAAGCATATAATAATTTTTTGTAACACAGAAACGGTAAAGTAAAAGCCAATGGCGATCGCCGGAAGTACTCTTCCTCCGGGCAAGCCAGCCGTCAGATTGTCGTCTGGAGGATGGAAATCGGCGAGGCTCATCATCTGTGAGTAAGCTCAATCGAGTTCCTCATTCTCACCAAACTAGCTTCGTCGATTCTCATCAGAGGTTTCTTTGTTTGCTTGTAGGTGTAGAAATGGCGGAGCAGTTCGCCTTTTACGGTATATCGTCGAACCTGATAACGTACTTGACGGGACCATTGGGTGAGTCAACAGCTGCAGCTGCGGCGAATATCAACGCCTGGATAGGAACAGTGTCGTTTCTGCCACTTCTCTGGGGCTTTATCGCTGACTCATTTCTCGGCCGTTTCCGAACCATCCTAATCGCATCTTTTCTATATATCTTGGTATGTAGCAATATCCTCTCAACCATCTGTCTCTTCTACAAAAATCTGGTTTCGTTATTGTTTCTTACAAGAAGAAGATGTTTTGATGAAATGAAACAAACAGGGACTTGGGTTGCTGTCGTTTTCAGCCAAGATTCCTTCTCACTCCAAAGATTCAATTCAACTCCAAGTGACTCTCTTCTTCTGTTCTCTGTATCTTATAGCGGTAGGGCAAGGCGGTTACTCACCTTGTATTAAGGTATTTGGAGCTGATCAGTTCAATGGAAATGACCTGCAAGAGTCGATAGCCAAGAGTTCTTTCTTCAACTGGGTGATGTTTGGAAGCTGTGTTAGCATATTGTCGACTCGCTGGTCGACTCGGCTGGTCTCTGACTACATCCAAGAGAATCTAAGTTGGTCCTTAGGGTTTGGTATTCGAGTGTTTCCATGCTACTTGCTCTGTTTTTGTTCCTCCTTGGAACTAAGACTTACCGTTTTAGCACTGGAAGAGGAGGAAATAAAAACCCTTTTGCTAGAATCATTCGTGTTTTCATGGAAGCCGTAAAGAACAAAAGACAACGAGATGTAGCTATAGCTAACCCGAACGAGACCCTCCTTCTCTTGGCTCACCAGAGTTCCACGCTATTCAGGTAACATAATTAACAGAGATTCTGTTTCCTGGCCACGTTTGTGTTTATTCCATCTTGGTTCTTGTTAGGAATCCCACATCGATAAGTATAGTGGGGATAATGACTTGATCTATTATAGTAGAGATATATGCTATTCGATCTGGTAAGATACGAGTTGGTTTTGAGAAGGATGTCTATGTATTTCTTATGGTTCCTATTGGATGCTATGACAGATTCCTTGACAGAGCAGCGATTTCGTGTGATATGGCTGATGTTGAAGAAGCAAAAGTAGTGGTTAAGGTTGTTCCCATATGGATGACTTGCTTAGTTTATGCCATTGTATGTTCACAATCCGCTACTTTCTTCACAAAGCAAGGATCCGCAATGGACAGGTCAATCTCACCAGGACTGTTAGTCCCTGCAGCTACGCTCCAATGCGTCATAAGCCTAACAATGGTCGTTTTAATCCCAATCTACGACCGTCTACTCGTCCCAATCGCAAGATCCTTCACTCGAAACCCATCAGGAATCACAATGCTTCAGAGGATTGGCACAGGCATGTTTCTCTCCATTCTTGCTATGGTCATTGCCGCTTTGGTCGAGACCAAAAGGCTCCAAACTGCTCGGGATGATGTCACCATACTGATGAGTGTGTGGTGGTTGGTTCCACAGTACGTAATCTATGGTGTCTCGGACGTGTTCACAATGGTTGGGTTGCATGAGTTCTTCTACGACCAAGTCCTTAGTGAGCTTAGGAGCATTGGAATGGCTCTGAATCTAAGCATATTCGGGGTCGGTAACTTCCTAAGCAGCTTCATGATATCAGTAATCGACAAAGTCACGAGCCAGCCTGGTCAAACGAGCTGGTTCGATAACGACCTGAACAAGGCTCATCTAGATTACTTCTACTGGCTACTTGCTTGTCTTAGCTCCATTGGTTTAGCCTCCTACTTGTGGTTCGCCAAGTCGTATGTCTACAATAGACCAAACACCTTCTAAACACTGAGATGAATTGGGTTTTCTCCATCTCAGATATGAGCTTCAGATCAGACAAAGCCACGACTCAGTCCGGTCAAGTGAGTTGGTTCACTAATAACCTGAACCAGGCACATCTTGATTACTTTTATTGGCTACTCGTTTGTGTCAGCTCCATCGCCTTCGTTTCCTTTGTCTATTTCGCCAAGTCGTATGTCACAGTAAATTGAAGAATAGTGTTGAGTGAAACGAAAAATAAATTGAATGAAAATAGTGAGAGTGATGGGATAAAAGAATGACCAGGTAGAATTAATTGTTATAACGAGTGATATTTATTTAAAAGTATATATATATATATATGCTTTTTATGATTATAGTTTGTTGATTAATGCATAATATTATTAAATAAGTCCATAAACGTCCAAGTGAGTAAATCGATTAACAATGACTCTCGTAATAATTTAAACTAAGAATTAGCGCGAAGTAATTTTTTAAAAAGAAATTATTTTGAAATTTAATAAAATTATTTTTATATGAATTTGAAAATATAGCTAACTAATGATTATAGATAAATATGTCAATTTATAATAATTTGTCTATTTACCGTTTTGCAGTGAACTAAAATATTATTCGGATTAACCCGCAAAAAACTTATAATCTTGAAAACATAACTCTAATATGCACCATAATGACTCTAGTTTTTGTGATTAGTCTACGAACTCTTAAATAAAATATAGTATTCTTGTGTCTAATTTTTTATAAAAGTAGTAAAATATTTTTGAACTTTTATTTGGATATATATTCAAATAAAATATAATAAATTATAGTGAAAAATTTAGCAAGATTTTGAAGAGATTTTTTTTTCTTTGAACTCATTTGTAATAGCGAGATTTTGAATATGAATTAATTATTATTTTAAAATATATAGTATTAAAAATAATTAAGAAATTAAATAATAAATAACATCTTTAATGCAAAATATATAATTTCCATATTCGAATCAATCATTTTAAAAGACTATTATATCATTTCCTATTTCGATTATTCTTTATTATTTGTAATGACATTTCATATAATAACTTACAAAACAAAATTCATTTTTAAAAATGTTTTCCTAAATAATATTATAGATACAATTTAACAACTTGATGGAAATGACTTGATGGAAATGACTTGATGGAAATGACTTAAACAGACAAAAGCCAAGAGCTCTTTAACAAGAGAACTGTATCTTTATTAGCAAGTTGACCACTCGTTTGATCTCTATCTTTATTCAGGAGAACCTAAGTTGGTCCTTGGGATTTGGTATTCCAAGTGTTTCCATGCTACTTTCTCTGCTTCTCTTCCTACTTGGAACTAACACTTATCGTTTTAGCACTGCAAGAAGAGGAAAGAAAAACCCTTTTGCTAGAATCAGCCCTGTTTTTATGGAGGCCATAAAGAACAGAAGACAACCTGGTTTAGATATATATAATTATAACCCCAATGAGACCCTCCTTCTCCCTCAGAATTCAAAGCAATTCAGGTAACATTATATAGAGAGATGTTACTTTTTTTTTAGAATCTTCTCAGGCCACAATTGTGCTTATACCCCTTTGGATCCTCTATATATGTACTATGGCAGGTTCCTTGACAGGGCGGCGATTTCGTGTGATTTGGCTGAAATTGAAGAAGCAAAAGCAGTGCTTAGGCTTGTTCCCATATGGATGACTTGCTTAGTCTACGCCATTGTGTGTGCACAATCCCACACTTTATTCACAAAGCAAGGAGCCACAATGGACAGGTCAATCTCACCAGGACTCTTAGGCCCTGCAGCTACACTCCAATGTTTCACAAGTCTAACAATGGTCATTTTCAAAAAGGAAAAAGGAAAAGAAAAAATAAAATAAGTAAGTAAGTGAGTTAATTAAAAAAGGAAAAGAAAAAAAACAGCTAAATACAATGCAAGAATGTATAATAATAAGATGGGCAACAGCGATGAACAAAATCAATCAAACAGCCTCTTTCCTCTTTTTCTTTTGACAAAAGCAATCGATGAAAGGATTTTTAACGGATCACTCCCGGGTCCCCCGCCATTGTACCAACTTTACTTTTTCAATTATTTTTTAAAAATCAAATACGATTGAGGGATTTTAGTTATTTTTTATTTTTGACCAATAGTTTTTTTGTCTTCCTTTGTTCTTATAAGCAGATATAATTTTTAATTTGTAGTTGTAAAATATTTTTGTAATTTTAAGTGTACTACTCAACTCACATAGTTAATTTCTTGAATATGTGACACATGAAATAAGAAAAACAAAATTAGTTGAATTTTTGGGAGACATAATATATATATATCACACAAATATATATGTAACTTCGGGTAACTTTAGGCTTTCTCGTCCCAGTCAATATTGTATTACTCGTGGAGTTAAGCTCCAATTCCAATCAAGTAGGATTCACGTTTGTTTTCTCGCTCTTTTTAAACCCTGGAAATGCTACATATCTTGTTTCGTCGGCCAAAACTCTGATGTCGAGACTCTTCTCCTCTGCGATGTGGTTTGGCGTTTCTTCAGTTATATACTGTCGATCCTCCTCCTTTCCGGTTCAGCCATCATCAAAAACTACCTCCTCCATCCGCTTATTCCGTTCATGCACCACTTTGGTTCAGCTATCGTCAAAAGTTGCCTTTTCCATCCGACTCCGCCACTCTTCCACCATTTCGGTTCAGCCATCGTCAATAGTTGTCTCCTCCAACCGCCTCCCTCAGGCCCAAATTTTATGCTGGCTTCCTTGGTCTTTTTCTCGGGGTAGTCACGGTTACTCCATTTCTATGGATGGCGAGTTCAACAACTCTCCTCTCTTTGAGAGATGGTTTTCTCCTGAGCTTAGTGCTAGGAAAACCTATGAACGTCTTTACCGATATTTGTTTTCTTGTGTAGCGGTCTGCACGGGACCATAAGAGGCATATGATTTCGTTTCTACGAATATCAAAGGTATAACTTCGTTCTTAAAGTCACATCCGAAAGTTACTAAGTTCAAACTATCCGGCTTTGCCGTGAAGTCTCTATTGACGCATTTGAGAATTGCCTCAAATATGTTGTCTATCTTAAATGATGAGTTATCTTCTCTATGTTCTATTGTTTTTAATTTGTGTTGTAATAATCTAAGTGGATGTTTAATGTTTTCTCTCTGTATTTTGGAAGTTTAAATTATTGAAGAAAATGTTGAAAAATAATAATAATAACAGCACTATAAAAATATATCAATCATGTAATAAAAAAAAATATAAATCGATACGAAGGTGTGGATACATATTTACACAATTATATATTTAGAATATATACAGTATACTCAATGAATTCATATTAGGTGGCAATGACCAATAGGAAATATATAAAACATGACATGAATCTAAGTACTGTTTAATAACTGTATTTGGTTAAACGCCAACGTAAGTAGGGTTGACAGCTGTAGTATCGATTGGAATTTTCCTCTTATGATCTGATTTAGCAATCAATTTAGAATCAAATAATCCATAAGTTGTAGGTTACAACGACGCATCAACAATGGTTCCAATTAACATATTGTAATGTGCAAATACAGTCATTTAAGGATTTCTTTGTTAGAGTCCCACATCAAGACTTTGGGGATTTATGGACTAATATATAAGTGTGTGGCAACCCTCCACTCTTGAGCTAGTTTTTGGGTGTGAGTTAAGCTCATACTTACTAATATGGTATCAGAGCCAGGTTCCAATTTCTCGATAGTGGGCCACGCCCGTGGATGTCCAGTCCCACAAACTTCACGCTTCAGATGTCCCATCCTGAGCGTGAGGGGGATGTTAGAGTCCCACATCGAGACTTTGGGGATTTATGGACTAATATATAAGTGTGTGGCAATCTTCCACTCTTGAGTTAGCTTTTGGGTGTGAGTTAAACTCATACTTACTAATATTCTTTACGTGCGAAGTGGTCTCTAGATGTTTTTAGCTATGTGGATGTGCTACACACCGGAGTTGAACCGTAAATTATCAGTGTTTTTTTAAAAAGTTTTTATTTGCAAATTGTCATGCTATCGTAATTACTCGAATGAAATCTTTCTTCCCTAAATACCAAAGAACACCAATAATTTCTTAACAAAACCATTAAACGAATAAATTGTTTCACAGATGTGCTGATATGTCGTGAAAATAAATAATTTGATTCGTAAAAAGTTAATATCTCATGACTTCGTTTTCACAAATGAAACCTAGGTGTATATATATATATATTAAAGTATAGGTAAGACAAGTTCCAACGTCCTATATATATACGTACGTCAACAACTTGAGAAGGAATGTTTATTTTTGATTGGCATCCTTTGAATTAACGCCGCAAATAAATTTTTTGTTTAAAAAAAATGTAAATCTGATAGTTACAAAAAAATGTAAATCTGATAGTTACATTATTTAGCCTCATTTTACATTAGTTTTAGAGAGCTTTTACACCATTCCATTGCATTTTTTTTACATTCTTGTAGCTTTGCATTCTCTTTAGAGCATTAGGAGTCTTAGGTTAGGTCTTGCATATTTTGGTCCATTGGAGTGTCATTTTAGGTGCTATGGATACATTGGAGGCTTGATGGAGTTTAGAGGAAGACCTTAGACCGAGCGGAGCTTACATAGAACGGAGAAGGCAAACGAAAGAAGAAGAAAACCCGATGGGAGATGGTATCGGGCAGAGGCATCGGTCCGATGCTGGCCGATATAGAACGAAGAAGCGACGACAAGAACGGCATCGGTACGCCAGACACCGATGCAAGTGACCGATGGAAGTTCTGCGAATCTGAGAGTGCATCGGTACGTGGTATCGGGCTATGGCCGACCGATGGGAAGCTCACAATCGACGACAAGAATAGCATTGGTACGCCAGACACCGATGCAAGTGACCGATGGAAGTTCTGCGAATCTGAGAGTACATCGGTGCGTGGCATCGGGCTGTGGCCGACCGATGGGACCTGTTGAAGACCCATTTTGACCGGGTCAATACCCGGTTTGTCCCGGGTTGACCCGGTTCAACCTTCTCACCTTTAAATACCAAAAAAACCTAATTTTATGATGATCTTGTTTTCTCTTTCAAAATACCTTCCTTTTTGAGGAGCTTGGGATTTGTAAGAGAGTTAGCTTTGATTTTAATGCAATTTCTAGTTCTTTCATCTTAATCTTTCTTTCTTGCATTATCCTAATCATGAATCTTAGCAAACTTAACATGGGTTTTGTTGGGATTAACATGACTAGTGAGTAGTCTCTTAGGGTCTTTTGGGTGAGATAGATTAGGGTGATTTGGGGTTGATCCATGATGTTAGGGGTTTAGATTTTTTGATTTCCTTCCTTAATAAGTGTTCCTAAAGCTAGATTAGCCTTGATCAAGTTGATTTAGATCATAGGGAATTTCTCGCCCGGAAGGTGTTCGATGAAATTCCCCAATGAACTTATTTAGGGATTTACACTCTGGCCTATGGAAATAGTTGTCCAAGGTGTTTATTGGTTGTTAGACCTTGTGTTCAATGCTTGATGATTGCTTAATTACAATGGAAGTTTGTTCTTAATTAGGTAATTAGCAAGTGATTAATGCCATGGAAGTGGATTAGTTTTGATTAGTGGTCTAAACCTAAGGATTAGCATTGGTTGAGTATATTGGCGTCATGGATTAGTTCTAGATCACCCAAAATCAATTACCTCACCCTAAGATTCGCCTTTTTATATTTTTTTAAGTTCAATTAAGTCTCTTGTTTAGTTTATTGTCTTATCTTGTTTGAATTGTGTCAATTGCTTAAATTGTTGGTCACTTGATAGAATTGAGTATTGATGCATTTAATTTCATTAGACAATTAGTAAAAACCCTCTTTGTTTAGCTTAAATAAAGGAGTTTCGTGTATTCTTAGTGGCTTAATCTAATCCCTTTGGATTTGACACCTCTTATGCTATAACGATAAGCATTGAGGAATTGACAAATATCATTTATCAATTTGGCGCCGTTGCCATTGGGGTTAAGCATTAATCATTAAGATTTCGATTCTTCTTGAGACTAAGTTTCTTTTTCTTTGGTTACTAATCTCCTCTACCTTGTTTACTATCTCTCTCTCTAGGTGTGTATGAGCTTGCCCAACTTGCGAAGTCGTGGTCCAATGAACTTGGTAGATCGGGTTGAAGACATCCGCTCTTTGGAAAGAGAAAACACAAGAGTTAGGAGAGAACGGGAAAGACTTGCTCAACAAGAACGGGTTGTGATGGAGAATGTACAAGTGCCACCGGTTCAACATGAAGGAGCCGTTGGGGATAATCATGGTCACATGGATGGAGTTAATCATGGTCCACGTGGACCAAACAATCCACCACGAGCACCGAGATTGATAGGAGTGGGTGATGCACCGAACACTCATGGAAACCGAACCGGGATTCTTCCACCGGCGGTTGCGAATACCAATTTCGAGATCAAAGCGGGGCTTATCCAAATGGTGCAAGGAAACAAGTTTCACGGTTTAGCAATGGAGGATCCGCTAGACCACTTGGATCAATTCGATAGAATTTGCGGAATGACCAAGATCAACGGTGTTTCGGAAGACGGTTTCAAGCACCGTTTGTTCCCATTCTCACTCGGGGACAAAGCCCACCAATGGGAGAAGAACCTTCCTCAAGGTTCGGTTACTTCTTGGTACCAATGCAAGAAGACATTCTTGTCTAAGTTCTTCTCCACTACGAGGACCGCCCGGTTAAGGAACGACATCTCAAGCTTCACACAAAAGAACAACGAAAGCTTTAGTGAAGCATGGGAGCGGTTTAAGGGCTACACAATGCAATGCCCACACCATCGGTTTTCGGATGAGTCGCTTTTGAGTACCTTATACCGGGGTGTCTTGCCCAAATTCCGGATGCTTCTTGATACCGCTAGAAACGGGAACTTTTTGGGCAAAGAGGTCGATGATGGAATGGAACTCGTGGAGAATTTAGCTCTAAGTGATGGGAACTACGGGGAAGACTATGACCGATCTTCAAGAGGAAGTGGTGAGAACGAAGACCAAATGAGGAAGGAAATGAAGGCTCTTAATGAAAAGATGGACAAGCTTCTACAAGCTTCTCAAAAGTCCATCAATTTTGTTGGGGATTATGATGGAAACCAAGGGTTTCAATATGAAGGGGATTGGGATGATACGCATGAAGAGGTTAACTATGTGGGTGGACAAGGTGGTTACCAAAAGGGCTTCAACAACAACTATAGGAATCACCCAAATTTCTCTTATCGAAACCCCAATGTGGAGAACCCTCAAGATCAAACATATACACAACAAAATTCACAAAACCAAGGGGTGCAACAAAAGACCTTTGTTCCTTCCAACCAAGCTCAAGGTTCGAACTTCCAACAATAAGGTTTTGTCCCAAAGAACAACTTTCAAGGGAACCAAGGTGGTTTCCAACAAAAACAAAACTTTGCACCACCCGGATTTGTGCCACAAGGGCAAGGAAACAACTCAATGCCCCAAGATTTGGATGTTAAGGGTATGCTTCAACAAATTCTCACGGGTCAAGCGAATGGAGCTATCGACATGAATAAGAAGATGGCAAAAATCCACAACAAGGTTGATTGCTATAACAATGATCTCAACTCAAAATTCGAGGCATTGTCATCTAAATTCAAGCAAATGGAAGGTAAATGTGCCTCTTCTTCATCAAGACCAGTGGTACTTTGCCCGGGAAATCCGAAACCAACCCGAAAGAGTATATCAATGCCATCACGTTGAGAAGTGGGAAAGAGCTCCCCTCAAAAGAGCTTCCAACCACTACACTCAATGAGGACATTGAGAAACAAGAAACGGAGGTGGTCATTGAGATTAATGAAGATGAGATTGCAAGAGATGTTGAGATCATCAAGGATAAGGGTAAAGGGATAGTTGAAGACAACCCTAGGGCTGAACGTGCAACGAATGAGACTCTCTTTGTCCCACTGCCCTATGAGCCCAAACTCCCTTTCCCTGTCCGTTTCAAGAAACAATTCATTGAGAAGTATAGAGCTATTTTTGACAAGCAAATGGACAAGGTTCAAGTTACAATGCCATTGGTAGATGCTTTCTTATTAGTCCCTCAATACAACAATTTCCTCAAGGACGCGATTAAAGATAGAACAAAGGAGTTGGAAGGGATGGTAGTGTTAACCCATGAGTGCAGTGCCATCATTCAAAGGAAGGTTATGCCAAAGAAACTTGGAGATCCGGGTAGCTTTACACTTCCTTGTGCACTAGGACCTCTCGCTTACAACCAATGTCTTTGTGATCTCGGGGCAAGTGTGAGTTTGATGCCACTTTTGGTTACAAAGCGCCTTGGATTCACTAGCTTTGGAAGATCACCTCCAAGTGGTATTGACTAAGGATGAAGGAGAGCATGGGTTTCTTCATGGTGAAAGTAATGGGTATGCAAGGATGCTAGATTCGCACAAGGCTATGAGTGGGGAAGCTAAGTATTTGGAGTTGGCTCAAGATGAACACAACATAAGTGTTGTCGAGGCTGAGCACGAAGGTGAGCAAGGAGCTAGCAATGGTAAGACTAGCTTGGACGAGGATTGGAGTGAGCTCAAGGCACCCAAGGTCGAACTCAAACTACTCCCCATTGGGCTAAGGTACGCCTTCCTAGGCCCTAATTCATCATACCCGGTTATAGTGAATGAAAATTTGAAAAATGATGAATTGTCCTCCCTTTTGTGTGAATTGAGAAAGTTTATGAGAGCTATAGGTTACTCTTTGGATGACCTTAAAGGCATTTCCCCTACTCTTTGCACACATATGATCCATCTAGAAGATGAATCGATGACTTCTATTGAACACCAAAGGAGGTTAAATCCGAATTTGAAAGAAGTTGTAAAGAAAGAGATTCTAAAACTTCTAGACGCGGGTATTATCTATCCCATTTCGGATAGTACTTGGGTTTCACAGGTCCATGTGGTGCCCAAAAAGGGAGGAATCACGGTTATAAAAAATGAAAAAGATGAATTGATACCTACTAAGATTATAACAGGTCATAGGATGTGTATCGATTATAGGAAACAAAACTCATCAACTCGAAAAGATCATTTCCCATTGCCTTTTATTGACCAAATGTTAGAGAGGTTTGCAAATCATCCTTTTTATTGTTTTCTTGATGGATATTCGGGTTTCTTCCAAATCCCTATCCACCCCAATGATCAAGAGAAAACGACCTTTACTTGTCCCTATGGCACTTTCGCATATCGAATGATGCCATTTGGACTTTGTAATGCACCCGCGACTTTTCAAAGGTGTATGATTTTTATTTTCTCGAATCTAATTGAGGACATGGTTGAGGTGTTTATGGATGACTTTTTCGTATATGGTTCCTCGTTTGGTGCATGTTTGTCGAATCTTTGCAAGGTACTCACTAGGTGCGAGGAGGCAAATCTCGTCTTGAATTGGAAGAAGTGCCATTTCATGGTTCGAGAAGGCAATGTTCTAGGCCACAAGATCTCGGAGAAGGGCATCGAGGTAGACAAGGCAAAAATTTAGGTCATGACGAGCTTAGAGCCACCAAACTCGGTCAAGGGTATTAGGAGCTTCTTGGGCCATGCTGGTTTTATAGAAGATTCATCAAGGACTTTTCCAAGATTGCAAGGCCACTAACTAGACTCTTTTACAAGGATGTAGACTTCAATTTTGATGAAGAGTGTCTTGAAGCATTCTTGGAGATAAAGAAGGCTCTTGTGAACGCTCCAATTGTGCAAGCACCGGATTGGAATCTCCCATTCGAGATCATGTGCGATGCAAGTGATTACGCGGTAGGAGCGGTTTTTGGGCAAAAGAAGGATAAGAAGATGCATGTGATCTACTACGCTAGTAGAACACTTGATGATACACAAGGGAGATACGATACTAGGGAAAAGGAACTACTCGCCGTTGTGTTTGCTATCGAGAAGTTTAGGTCCTATGTAGTGGGTTCCAAGATCATTGTCTACACGGATCATGCCGCGTTGAGACACATCTTCGCCAAAAAGGACACCAAATCAAGACTCCTTAGGTGGATCCTAATCCTCCAAGAGTTTGACATGGAAATTGTTGATAAGAAGGGTATCGAGAACGGGGTGGCGGATCACCTATCAAGAATGAGGATTGATAATCTTATACCAATAGATGACTCTCTTCCTGAAGAACATATCATGATGATTGGTGATTTGAAGAAAGGTCTTGAAGCGACAAGGATTTTCGAAGAAGCCAAGAGTTTGGAGGATGAAAAACTACCATGGTACGCGGACTACGTCAACTACTTAGCTTGCGGAAGAGAGCCACCAAGATTGGATGGGTACCAAAAGAAGAAGTTCTTTAGAGACATAACACGTTTCAATTGGGATGAACCGTTCTTGTATACTCTATGCAAGGACAAGCTCTATAGGCGGTGTATCCGCGAGGGAGAAGTAGATGGCATCTTGATGCATTGTCATGGTTCGTCATATGGAGGTCACTTTGCTTCAATCAAGACGGTTGCTAAGGTTCTACAAGCGGGGTTTTGGTGGCCAACTATGTTCAAGGACGCTCAAGAGTTTGTGTCTAGATGTGATGCTTGCCAAAGGAAGGAGAACATTAGTAGACGGGATGAGATGCCTCAAAATCCCATTCTCGAGGTTGAAGTCTTTGACGTTTGGGGAATTGACTTCATGGGACCGTTTCCCTCTTCTTATGGCAACCAATACATTCTTGTAGCGATGGATTATGTCTCTAAGTGGGTAGAGGCCATTGCAAGCCCAACCAACGATGCGAAGGTTGTGCTTAAGATGTTCAAGTCCATCATCTTTCGATTTGGAGTTCCGAGGGTAGTCATTAGTGATGGAGGATCTCACTTTGTGAACAAGGTGTTTGAAAGCCTATTGAGAAAGCATGGTGTGAAACATAAGGTAGCAAAACCATATCACCCCCAAACGAGTGGGCAAGTTGAGGTGTCCAACCGCCAAATCAAGGGAATCCTAGAAAAGACGGTGGGAATTTCAAGGTAAGATTGGTGTATGAAGCTTGATGACGCACTATAGGCCTATCGAACCGCCTATAAGACGCTAATTGGGACAACTCCGTTCAATCTCCTCTACGGAAAATCTTGTCATCTACCGGTAGAGATTGAGTACAAGGCACTATAGGCGGTAAAGCTTCTTAATTTTGACATTAAGACCGCCTCGGAAAGGCGTCAAATTCAATTGCATGAGCTTGACGAGATTCGTTTGGATGCCTATGAGAGCTCGAAGATTTACAAGGAGCGAACGAAAGCTTTCCATGATAAAAAGATTGCCAAGAAGGGTTTCAAGGCTGGAGATCAAGTGCTACTTTTCAATTCCCGGTTGAAGATTTTTCCCGGGAAACTAAAATCGAGATGGTCGGGTCCATTCACGGTCAAGGAAGTGATGCCTTATGGAACGGTAACGTTGTGGAACAAGACCGGAGGGGATTTCACCGTCAATGGCCAAAGGCTCAAACCTTATCATGCATTGGACTTCATTGAGGAAGGGACCTCGGTTCCTCTCTCAAACCCGTCTCCCGCCTAAAAGGGTTTGCAAAGTCAAGCTTAGTGACTTTAAACAAGCGCTCTTGGGAGGCATTCCCATGACTATCCTTGTACATATTTCAATATTTCTTGCTCTTTTTTATGCTTTTGTTTCATGTGTTCAAGTTTCTTAGGTTCGGTTTTGGATTGAGGGTGAAAAGGCAAAATTTTGAAAATCCTGCGTTTACATCGGGCAGAGGTATCGGCCAGAAGGGGATCGATGTGCCTGTCCGTCAGATTGAAGGAGAGACATCGGTTGGCGTCTGACCGATGCCACAGGTCGATAGAACTTCAGACAAACTGAAGATGCATCGGCCATACGTATCGGACTGAGGCCGGCCGATACCGTGCGTCCGTCGAATCGCAAGGTCAGTATCGGTGGACACCATACCGATACCACTGACCGATAGAAATTCAGGAAAATCGAAAAAAAAATCATGGCCATATCGGTGTGTGGTATCGGCGAGAGGCTGACCGATGCGATCATTCCAGGTAAGTTCAGCATCCGGTTTTCGCGCATTGACCCGGTTTAATGTCGGTCTGGTCCAATTTCTCTGACCGGTTTACTCCGATTTTGCCCCATTAAACCAGGTCAATTCAGTTGACCAAAATTCTCTCTCCTCTCCTTCTCCTTTTCGCGATTTCTTTCTTCTTCTCCCTCTCTCTTTCGCGATTTCTTTCTTCTTTTTCTCTCTTCTTAGTTCATCAATTCTTACTCAAATTTGGTGATTCAAAGCTCTTTGAACTCGATTTTCTGTGCTTACTGTGAGTCTAGCATAACTTTTCGACATCTACTATATATTCGCAAGGTATTTTCGCTCAAACCCTCTCTTTTTCGTGAAGAACAAGTTTTGCTTTTAATGATTAAACTTCATGAAAATGCTTGTTTGAGGCTCGAAATTGGATGATAACACTTGGGTTATGCTTGATTATGATTGGGATGTTGGATTTGTGTGCTAATTTGTTGGGTTCATGGAAATTTTTTGAATTTTAGGCATTTAGGGTTCTTAAGCATGAATAGTGACTAAAATTCAAAAATTTTGGGGAAATCGTGTGATGAATGAGGATATCACTTGCATTGGCATGCCTTAGTCTTGTTTGATGCATATGAATTGGAATTAGCTTGTATCATTGGCAAAATTTGTGAAATTTGAGCTTATTTGGAAATTTCAATGAAACTTCACAACATTTGCTAATTTCCCTTTGAGTTTTGTTCTTCTTATAGGTACAATGGCTCATAAGGCTGACCAAACACAAGCTCAAAAGGAAAAAGCACGTGGAAAGCAAGTTGCCAAGTCGAGGAAGAAAGTTGTTGTGAAGAAAGCGGTAGTGAGAGTGGGAGCGATAGTGGTGATAACCGGGTCGTGGTGTCAAAGAAGAAGGTTGCGAAGCCTAAACCGACACCGCTAACTTATGCGGAGGCTTACAAGAAGTTTAGAAGCTTGAGTTTCAAAGCCACTAGATACCCGGATCACGCTCTTCTAAATGAGCTCGGGATTTTCGAGGATGTGCAAGCGATCTACAAGAACATGGGCTCGAGAAGTTCTTCGCTATGGCATTCCCCGCTTATGAAGTAGCCACTTGTCAATTCTTGGCCTCTTTGACCGCCACATTCTACAAGCACGGGAAACCGAGAGACGATGCGGATCATGGGTTCATCAAGTTTTATGTGAACCGCACGCACTACTAAATGAGCTTTAGCGAGCTAAGTGCACTCTTTGGGTTTGAGGAGATAGGAACCTCGTCATACGCGGACTTCAACATCCCACCCACGGAGATCCGTTCATTGTGGAACACCATTGGGCCTAGCGGTATTTTTGTCTTGGGTCTTACCAAGTCATCCGCCATCCGCCATCCGCTACGTGCACAAGGCACTCACCCATTCATTGTTTGCTAGGCGTGAAACGGGTTATATTATCGATGAAGAGATTGCTTTGCTAGACATTGGGCTTGCACCGCTCCTTGTCACGTGTGACGACGGACACGTTCTCAAAGGAGATGATAGGAAGGTGGCTTTAGTAACAATACTTGTGCGACAACTTCTCCACTACAAGGAGTGGGTGCAAACAACGACGGACAAAACTCCGCAACTAAGTGTGGGTGGCATTATCACCCCGATATTAGAGGCTAATGGGATTGATGCGGGGTCGGTGAAGGATAGAAGCATACCCGGGGATGTGAAGGAGATCGAGCGGATGGATGCATTCTACCTAAGCGGTGCGAAATTTCTAGGGGGAAGAGCGGGGAGCTTATACGCCTACAATTTTAGCATCTCTCGTCCAAAAACGGTGAAACTCATGCTCCCGAACCAAGCTCTCACCGCGATTCAAGAGGGAAGAAATATCCGGTTTTATCCGCTTAGAGATCAACTCTACAATCCCGCCATTCATCCACCACTAGAGATTATCCGCAAACCCGGTTCACGCAAAAATCGATCTTCTTCACGGGCCACCGATATTGAAGAGCCATCATCTCCTCCGAGCGCGGTTTATGGAAGTGAGCGCTACTACTTCCATTCATATGACGAGCCTCTTTCCGACACGGCCTCAAGGCATGCTCATCAACAAATCAACCTCCTCCAAAGATGGCGAAGGTCACCGGGACAAGCTCATACCGTGATCTGTTTCAAAGAGAAGATGTCGAATGTGAAGGAACCGGGGAAAACGCTATGGAAGAAGAAAGGCGCCACTCATTCGACGGGACCATGGTGCTTGCGAACCAAGAGGAACCGCCACGTGCTTCGTCTCATGAACTGAGAAGGCGTAAGAGGAGGCCAATGAGATCGCCAACGCCGTGCTCAAGCAACATGTCCTACTCCATGGACACCTCCTCCACCTCCTAAACATTCTAAGGTAACACTACACCCTTGTAAATAATTTTATTTTCTTTAAGTTTCATGCATTGTATAGTTTTTCTTGTTTTGTTTTTGGTCTTTCCCTTAGACTTCTTTCACACCGGGACGATGTGATTTAAGTTTGGGGGAGGGACCGGTATTTAACCTTATTTCTCTTTGTCTTATTTTCGATTTTATCATATTGAGTCTCATACATTCATGCATCCATCTTAAGGCATAGAAAAAAAAAAAATATATATATATATATATATATATATATAAAATTACAAATTTTCAAAAAGAAATCATTTAGTATGCATTTCATGAATAAGATCGAGTCTAGTGGCATATAGGTTGCATTGCATTTGCATGGGATCTATGATGAATTTTCCTTGTAAAGTACCACATTTAGAGGTAGATTCGATGCCCTAGTTGCTTTTGATCATGAGTTTGAAATTAAGGATGAACCATGTCCTGACCTCGCATTTCATCATTGGAGTCTTAGCTAAAGCAAGTCGATTCGAGTCCAATCCTATTTAAGTGATAACCATAATCTTGACTCGTAAATATTGTGTTTATGCAACTTTGAATGAATTTATGGATCATTTCATACATATTTGGATAATCTTTTCCCTTTCACCACTCTTGTTTATCCAAGTAGCCATATCCCATCATTGGAATGGTTTCCCCTACCCTAACCTCAACCTTCTATCTAGCCATTGATATTCGTGTGTGATTGGTGAGGCCTTCTTTCGAGCAAACTTGGCAAAAAGTGTTAGGTTTAAGGCGACAAGGAGGAATTCTCATGTAAATTTAGCTCCATCATCACGGAGTTAATCTAGGAATAGGCTAGATAGGTTGGCGGTTCTTGGTATTAGTTTGGGGGAACGGTTAGGAAATTTGGTGAACGGATGTGTTTGGAATAGATTGTGGAATGGGAAAGATGAATAAGGTGAAAGAAAAAGGGGATCGAATTTATAGATTGGTTGGTGAAAAATTATAAGACTATCTCTAAAAACAAGATAGCCTCAAGAGATCCAAAGAAAAACAAAAAAACAAACAAAAAAAAGGGCCAAAAAGGCTAAGCATCAAAGGATGAGAAGAGGCATGAGCCAAAAAGAGAAAAGAAGAGCTAAGTCACAACAAGGAGCACCAAACCAATAAAGAACAAGGACGAAGAAGTGATCCCCACTTGAGACGAAGATGAAGTGAAGAGACAAGAAAGATGTGCGGGTTTGAGAAGACAAAATGCCTTAAGAGAAAAGGGTAGTTTAGGTTGTAGACATAACGGGTTAGAAGGCTATAGGTTAGAGACACTCTAGGTATTTGGGTAGATGAGAATTCTCCCTTGTATGCATAGGTTGCCTTTTACCTTTAGAATTTTGCTAAAAGTTTGTTCATTTCATGAGAGATCCTTGAGCTTGATAACCCTTGCATAATAATGAGATCACCTTCATCTCATAACCTAGCCCTTAGCCAAGCAAATTCATTCGACCTTGCATAAACATGATTCACTTGGAAAAAGCTTAATGAATGTTAAAGGATTGGATGATTTGAAAGCTTGTGTAGGTTGAGACTTGAAATTGGGATGTCTAGGAAAAGATATGGCTAGCCCCTTTTGAGTAGAATCGTTGATCGCAACTTAGAATTAGCAACTTGGACATTGATCTTGTTTCTTTTTATGGTACTTGTGGATGTGAGCTCCCACCTTTAAACCTCTCTCTCTACTTATATTTATTTGTTCACTTGGGGACAAGCAAAAGAGTAAGTTTGGAGGAGTTTATAGTTGCATTATTTAGCCTCATTTTGCATTAGTTTTAGAGAGATTTTACACCATTCCATTGCATTTCTTTCACATTCTTGTACCTTTGCATTCTCTTTAGAGAATTAGGAGTCCTAGGTTAGGTCTTGCATATTTTGGTCCATTGGAGTGTCATTTTAAGTGCTATGGAGACATTGGAGGCTTGATGGAGTTTAGAGGAAGACTTTAGACCGAGCGGAGCTTACATAGAACGGAGAAGGCAAACGAAAGAAGAAGAAAACCCGATGGGAGATGGTATCGGGCAGAGGTATCGGTCCGATGTTGGCCGATATAGAACGAAGAAGCGACGACAAGAACGGCATCGGTACGCCAGACACCGATGCAAGTGACCGATGGAAGTTCTGCGAATATGAGAGTGCATCGGTGCGTGGTATCGGGCTGTGGCCGACCGATGGGAAGCTCACAATCGACGACAAGAATGGCATCGGTACGCCAGACACCGATGCAAGTGACCGATGGAAGTTCTGCGAATCTGAGAGTGCATCGGTGCGTGGCATCGGGCTGTGGCCGACCGATGGGACCTGTTGAAGACCCATTTCCACCGGTTCAATACCCGGTTTATCCCGGGTTGACCCGGTTCGACCCTCTCACCTTTAAATACCAAAAAAACCTAATTTTATGATGATCTTGTTTTCTCTTTCAAAATACCTTCCTTTTTGAGGAGCTTGGGATTTGTAAAAGAGTTACCTTTAATTTTAATGCAATTTCTAGTTCTTTCATCTTAATCTTTCTTTCTTGCATTATCCTAATCATGAATCTTAGCAAACTTAACATGGATTTTGTTGGGATTAACATGACTAGTGAGTAGTCTCTTAGGGTCTTTTGGGTGAGATAGATTAGGGTGATTTGGGGTTGATCCATGATGTTAGGGGTTTAGATTTTTTGATTTCCTTCCTTAATAAGTGTTCTTAAAGCTAGATTAGCCTTGATCAAGTTGATTTAGATCATAGGGAATTTCTCGCCCGGAAGGTGTTCGATGAAATTCCCCAATGAACTTATTTAGGGATTTACACTCTTGGCCTATGGAAATAGTTGTCCAAGGTGTTTATTGGTTGTTAGACCTTGTGTTCAATGCTTGGTGATTGCTTAATTACAAATGGAAGTTTGTTCTTAATTAGGTAATTAGCAAGTGATTAATGCCATAGCAGTGGATTAGTTTTGATTAGTGGTCTAAACCTAAGGATTAGCATTGGTTGAGTATATTGGCGTCATGGATTAGTTCTAGATCACCCAAAATCAATTACCTCACCCTAAGATTCGCCTTTTTATATTGTTTTAAGTTCAATTAAGTCTCTTGTTTAGTTTATTGTCTTATCTTGTTTGAATTGTGTCAATTGCTTAAATTGTTGGTCACTTGATAGAATTGAGTATTGATGCATTTAATTTCATTAGACAATTAGTAAAAACCCTCTTTGTTTAGCTTAGATAAAGGAGTTTCGTGTATTCTTAGTGGCTTAATCTAATCCCTTTGGATTTGACACCTCTTATGCTATAACGATAAGCATTGAGGAATTGACAAATATCCTTTATCAAAATCTTCATGTAAAAATGAAATGTAAACTATTATGCTATCTTCTGGTTCCGTACAAAACGCTACGAAAAAAACAAATATAGCCTTTAAGTAATTGCTTTAGAAAAAAAAAACATGAAAAAAACCTGTTAAAACTATACAACCCAACCAAGCATCTCCTAAATATCACTGATATAGTGATATTACATCAGTGAGATTTTAGACGAATGTACAACTGTGACAATCGCTTATTTGTTACCAAATTAGCGAATATTTATCTGTCAGCTATTAACAAATACTAATAATCATATTGCGTCATCAATTATGAACTATATATACTGAGTGTTTTCGTATTAGAATGACATGCAAAACAATTTCGTACAAAATTATTAATTAATATATAGAATAAAAATAATTTGGATTGTATATTGAACTCATGATATACTGACATCCAAAATTTTCTATGATTATTTGAAATACAGGTACCCAAAATATTGAGATTAGATGAACCAGAATATTGAGATTAGATGAAACAGAATATTGGGATTCCAATTTGAAATCTTTACTTTTTGTGATTATGGTAAAAAAAAAGAGTTAATAAATTTTTTACTGGTTTAAAGTATAGCTACTATTCTCTCTGTTCTAATATAAGTGATGTTTAAGATTTTTACATATAGATTAAGGATTTTTTATGTCAAAAAAAAGATTAAGGATTTATTTTATTTTTATTTTTTCTATAATAAAAACTTCATTTATTATCCATTTAAATACAATTCAACCAATAAAAAAACAATCTGCAAAATACAAATAATCAAAAATAATAAAAAATAAATTTAATTTTGTATTGAAAACTGAAAAAAAAAAATTAAAACATCAGGGAGTAAACATTTAAGACTATTGTAATAAAATAACATGGTGCCATGATTTGAAACGCACTTTACTTTAAAATAAAAATTATTAGAAAAACATGACTAGCATGCTCCCCCTTCTCTTTCCCTTTCCGTTTCGCAAATGATTCCACCTTTTTTTTTTATATATAAATGTACCAAAATGTAGACTAATCTCTCCGAAGTTTTACTTAGGATTATTCCTACACATTCCAGTGACCAAGAATTAAATATGATAATTCTATTTTCACGCAGAATTGATTTCTAATCTAAATCAACATGACGAATCTTTCAACTAGAGGAATCACCCGACTACTTGATTTACTTTTTGTTTTCCTCTATCTAATTTTGAAATTCTATTTTTTAATTGTAAAGATTTGGTATTTAAGTAATGACTACTATTTAGGCACATAGAAAAAATCTTGAAGACTAGAGGGAGAAAAAGGAATATCTTCAAAATCAAAGAGATCATCAAGATATGTTCAAAAATCTTGTTTAACCAAAAAAAGGTTCAAAAATATTAAATCATCAAATTTTATGAATATATAAGATATATATATTCACCAAAGTAGTTTATACTTATAGGAGAAATAATCTAATTGTTAACTTATGGTAAGGCTATAAAATGAGGAAATGTAAAAAAAAAAAAAAAAAAAGGTGTGTTATGGTAATTGGTAAATTAGTAATGGTTAAAAATAGGAAAGTGTAGTAATTGGTGATGCAAAAGACGGCCGTTGGAGGAAAAGAAATGGGACCCACAGAGAAAGCGTTCGAATGAGCTGTCAAAACAGCTCCGACCAGTCTGTGTTTCCTTTTGCCTTACGTTTTATAAACCTCTCTCTTCCTCTCTTCTCTCTCCTCACAATTCTCACACTTTCCAATTCTCTCTCTCTCCTTTCTTTTCTTGAATTTCGAAAATCTGAGATGGCTCAAGAAGAGGCACAGAAATCGGCTGATGTCGTTGTCGCCACGGAGAAACCAATGACCGATAAGGATGTTACTGTTCCTGCTCCGGTACCGGAGAAAGAGGTGACTGCTTCGGTTGCCTCGGATGAGAAGGTGGTGCCGGAGAAGGAATCTTCAGCCCCGGAGGAGGCGGAGAAATCTGCTCCGGTGAAGGATGAAGAGACGGTTGCTGTTGAGAAGGTGATTGTTCCATCGGCTGAGGAACTTGAGAAGAAGGCACTAGAGGAGTTTAAGGAGCTCGTGAGGGAGGCTTTGAACAAACGGGAATTCACTGCTCCGGCGCCGGTGAAGGAAGATAAACCTGAGGAGAAGAAACCGGCGGAGGAATCTAAAGGAGAAGAGAAAACAGAGGAAAAGAAGGAAGAAGAGAAACCGGCGGTTCCAGCGACAGAAGAAGCCGTCAAGCCGGAGGAGAAAACCGAGGCACCAGAAGAGAAACCAGCCACCGTAACTACAGAAAAAGCCTCCGGTGCTGAGGAAGACGGAACCAAGACGGTGGAAGCAATCGAAGAGTCGATCGTGTCCGTCAGTACTCCGGAATCCGCCGCGCCGGTCGTGGCCGAGGCGGAGCCTGTGGAGCCGGAAGAAGTCTCGATCTACGGAGTTCCACTCCTCCAGGACGAGAGATCCGACGTGATCCTCCTGAAATTCCTCCGAGCGAGGGACTTCAAGGTCAAAGAAGCCTTGACGATGCTGAAAAACACCGTCCAATGGCGCAAAGAAAGCAAGATCGACGAGCTCGTCGAAGGCGAAGCCGCGGGAGAAGAATCGAGCGAGTTCGAGAAGATGGTGTTCGCTCACGGCGTCGACAAGGAAGGACACGTCGTGATCTACAGCTCATACGGGGAGTTTCAGAACAAGGAGCTTTTCTCCGACAAGGAGAAGCTAAACAAGTTCCTCAGCTGGAGGATTCAGCTACAAGAGAAGTGTGTAAGAGCTCTTGATCTCAGCAACCCTGATGCGAAATCTTCCTTCATGTTCGTCAGCGACTTCAGGAACGCTCCGGGACTCGGCAAGAGAGCCCTATGGCAATTCATCAGACGCGCCGTCAAGCAATTCGAGGACAATTATCCCGAATTCGCCACTAGAGAGGTACGTTTTTGCTCGCCATAAAAATCTTATTTTTACTTTGTTATGTTTATAAATATTGTGTTTTTTTTGCAGCTGTTCATCAATGTCCCATGGTGGTACATTCCTTACTACAAAACATTCGGATCTATCATCACGTCGCCAAGGACTAGGAGCAAGATGGTCCTTGCTGGTCCATCCAAATCTGCCGATACAATTTTCAAGTAATGAATCACTAATTACGTTTACCATTTCATAATTCAAATGTTCTTCTTCTTCTTCTTCTTCTCACTAAAAGCTCTTCTCTTTGTTGGTTGAAACAGATACATTTCTCCTGAACAAGTCCCGGTTAAATACGGCGGACTTAGCAAAGATATTTCTTCAACCACTGAAGACACCGTAACCGAAGCCATCGTTAAACCAGCAGCCACATACACCATCGATTTGCCTGCTTCTGAGGTAATTATATACATTCAGAATTCGATTAACAAGGTTCATATTGTAAAAAATGTTGTTGATTAATTAAGAAGAATGTTAATTTGGATTGTGACAGGCTTGCACGCTTTCATGGGAGCTAAGGGTTTTGGGTGCAGACGTGAGCTACGGAGCTCAGTTTGAGCCGACCACAGAGGGAAGCTATGCTGTAATCGTCTCTAAGAACCGGAAGATCGGGTTAACCGACGAACCGGTGATAACCGATTCTTTTAAGGTGGGTGAACCGGGCAAGATTGTGATCACAGTCGATAACCAGACTTCCAAGAAGAAGAAAGTGCTCTACAGGTTCAAGACTCAACCGAGGTCTGATCTTTGAAATTAAATTTGAGACCGTATGTTACTTGCCAGAACCCAAATCGAAGGAAGGAGAAGAATGGTTTATTTTGTCATTTGAAGGAACAAATTTTTAATTAATTAATTTAGTTTGTTATTTATTATGTAATTTTGAAATCTCGAAAGGTGTTTTTTTATGGGAGGGTTTGCTTTGTTTTGAGTTTTGTGTGGAGAATATATGTGATTTTTAAAATTCAAAAGAAAAAAAGAACACTTTGTTTCATTATTTTACCTTTTACTTTTTACCTTTTTATTGTACAATTTGTGTAAAATTCTTACTGTATTCATTATTTATATTTGTCTTTCCATGTCTTTTTTCTTTACTTCTTATTCTTTTTTTTTATGTTGTCAAAATCTTTACTTCTTGTTCATCAAATTCATTCCAAGCAACTGCTTTTCATGGTAAAGCATTCGGAAAATGGTTCCATACCAAATCTTCGAATAGTTGAAAAATAGAGTTGAAAGTTACATGTGTTAAATTCTTATGCATTAGCATCAAGTCATCAAGATATAGATATTGTAAATATAATGTTCAGTGGATATATATAGTTTAAGAGATAAGGAGAAGAGACGTGTCAAGACTTGTTGTTATATAAATATTGATAGAGAGACATTAATATAAATATGAAAAAGGTCCCTTTCTATATAATCTATAATCTATGGAAATGGATAACAGTGAATGAGACATTAAGGACGAGAAATAATGATAATGGACCCTATTATTGAAATATGGACTAATATAATTCGTGGATAAGAGAAGAAATCAAAGCACACATCATATTTGTCATGACTAGAGTAAAAGATATTTAACCGTAAGCTCGATTTTACTTATATTGTTTTATAGCGAATCTAATTCTATCGGCATTGGGAATGCGAAGGCCAAAAATAACAACCTCCTTGGAGTATTATTTGATTTTTTTTTTCTTTTCTGTCATCATTATTAAGAGTAAAATAGGTTAAAATTTTGCGGATTAATCTGTATAGATCGGTTTAGAATGAGTTATATCTACTCTGTTCGGAAAATTGACCTTTACATTGAGTCAACATGTTAAACGGATTAGCTCTACAGAACAATGGTCCGGATACTGACCATTTTATAATTTAGATTACACTACAATTTATTACCAATTTTTTTTGGAATAAATATCGTTTTTACAATTTTTGTTAAATTCAATCAAATAATATAAACCACCAATTGGTTTGGATTGATTCGGTTTATGTCCCAGTTATCATTTCGACGATTTAATATGGTAATATAAATACTTCTAAGAAAAGGACAATGAAACAAATTTAAGTAAAAAACAAAGCATTGACAAGCGAACCGAGATTAACAAGTAGATAACGTGGAATATTACCGGGATAGGTGTGAATGAATGTTAACATATGCAAAGTAAAAATCGTTTAATTGGCTATGGCCTACTCATAAATGATAAATCCAATAAGTCGAAAGTTGACATCAAGTCTAATCCGCATGTTTATCAAAGTAACAAAAGGGATATTTGAATAAATATAAACTACGGTCCTTCCCATGATGATTACAATAAATACTTTCATCTTAAAATGTCTTAAATTATAATATAACTGTATACATGTCATTGTCCTTTATTTTTATTCTTCATCAGCTTTAGTAATATATTCATATTTTAAAATTAGGTGATAATATGCAAAATGAGACGCGAATTAGAAAATTGGCCATTTTTTTACAGTTGAAACATCATAAAAATCGAATTTCAAAACTTTATTAATTTATTTTTTTTATATAATTCAGGATGATTCCAAGCTTATGGAAGGACCATACTAATTCCTGAGGGTATACTATCGACAGACTAATCGTACATCCATGTTTGCAAATGGGCCGAAAGCAATAACCTATATCCTGTCTGGCCAAACTAGCATGAACTTAATTCTCAACGGAAATCGAACTCGGAGAACCACTGCTCGTGGATTTCCAAATCAACGCATACCACCAGATTATCACTAGTTTGGTTAATTTCAAAACTTTAATTGCCAAGTAAATTTTACCCTAAATCATATAGTAGCTAAAAAGAATCTGTCTCCAACATAAGTAGATTGTTACGTAACCATAAATCCCAACATCGTATATCTAATATCAATGATATCCATTTTATCACCAAAAAAATGAAGAAGAAGAAATTATCGCAAATTCAGCGTATAATTATGGAAATTTAGAATCTGGAATTTTGTTAACATGATCCACCAAGAATATTGAAAGTTGAACGAATACAGAGTGTCAACTTGAAAGCAACTAAAGTTGAGTGTTTAATTACAAAGCATGAATTTTGTAATGGTACATAAACGAATAATACATAAAAGAATTGGAGTGATCATAATGTCGAGTCCGAAGACAGTTCGGAGTTTATAAGAAAAATGCATAAATAATCAAACAATAGAAAAGGGAGGGACATGCGTGGACCGACACAACACAAACAGCCATGAATGAAATTTGAACACATTCTCACTACTAGCCATAGTCGTCATGTGCTTCTTCATCAATTATGGGGTTGTCTCCTAAAACGCCACCTCAATTCATAGAGTCCTAATTGTTTTAACTTATCTCTTTACTAAACTCTCCAAACTTGTAATTCTTGCTCTAAATTTCATATTTAATTTTATTCAACTTAATTCCACCTCTTAAATAAAAAACTTTAAATCGAATTCAAATCACGTTTCCACCGATTCCAAACCCATATTCGACCTGATAATATATCCAACTCATATTTAACCCGTATCATAGGATATTATCGATTTCTGGAAAACGAAGAGGACGTAGATATCTAGAATTAAAAAGAAGAGAACATCAATTGATTTGGCAGAAGAGGAGCAGAGCATGTTGGGTTTTCGGATTCATCTTCTTCGCGATTTGGCAGAGAAGAGAACCTCAATATATGAACAACTCGATATTGGTTACACAACCGACTCAAACTACCAATGACTATGTGTTTGACATCTAAATCCGACAAGATCGCATAGTGAATTTGTAGTTTCTGGTTCATTATCTCTGTTGGTGGCATGCTTTTTCACTCTCTTGTTCATTATCTCTGATTCAATTTTGACAATCAATTTTGTTTAATGGAATCTTGTCTTATTTTGTTTTGTTATCATGTTCTTAGGTAATGTCTAAATGGATTGTTTATTGAATGGCTAATGCTTATTTGAAACCTACAATTTTCTTTTCCTTTTATAACATGCAATTTGGAGTTTTGGAACCTGCAATTTTCAGTTTTAGAACCTGGAATTTTCAGTTTTATAACCAACATTCAAAACTGCAATTTAAACATCCAAAATCTGCACTAGGTGAGCTTAGAGACGTAATGATTCAGTACTCTAATTGTGCTGATCCTTCGGAAAGTGCAGCACGCAAAGAGAGGTATCGTCTAGCTGAGGAACAAGGCCCAGTCGAGGAAACTGCTGCTCAAATGGTCAGAGCTTCTCTAACTCCAACAGCACTAGATCAGTCTTTTATGAGCTCGCAAGAGAGGGTTCCGGCCTTACAAAGATTGGGACCTCTAAACGTCTCTGAAATAGAGGATCAGAGCTTATCTCTAATACTACATGTTGAGGTAAGAAGGCCAGGAAGGCCTCTCGGGAAAAAACCGATGCAGGATTCTTTTCAAATTGTCGGAGCAGGTTCTAGGAAAAGGAAAGTCCCAAAAGTATTACCGTCGCCAAGGAAAAGACAATCGGCCTCAAGCTCTCGGACAGAGGGTAGTGCTAAAAGATCCTTGCAGTCATCCAAGTCAGGCCCTAGCAAAACTTATGAAACGATCGTTCCTCCGAGGCCCGTTGGTGCATCAAAACAGGCTCCAAAAGTGATTCCGAAAGTGAAAAAGAAGCAAACGGATTTTCAGAATCTGTCTTCTCCTCTTCCTTAAAAATAGTATGCTGGAACTGTCAAGGGTTGGGGAACCCCGAGACAGTTCGTTGATAGTAGGATTTTTACTAATCAATTACTCAAATCCCACTCATGTCATTGTAGTATTTGAGATATCGAACCACGGAGGTTAAGATTGAAGCACTAGAAATACATGAATCTTCCTAAGCTAGAGCAAATGTTTTTGGGTTTTATGTTTATGGGAAAAGAAACAAATGCAAGAAAGAAAACAAAGATAGAGGCGTTGGATCATGGAATGAACTATCAAATGAATGATTAACAATCAAACAATGAATCATTTGGAAGCATTAATCACTATCCTAGAACATGGAATTCACAATTATGACTAATCCACCATCGTGGCACTAATCACTTTGTTAATCACCAAATCAAGAACAAACCATCGTTTGTGATAAGATGATTAGCAAGCATTAATCTCCAATCCCACTTAGTTCACTAATCACCCTAGACATCAACTCTCGTTGGCTAGGCAAGAAAATCTCACAAAAGGTTTTGTTCAAGCAATTCATTTAAACTCGGGTTAGGAGTGAAATGCCTAAGTTCGAGACTCGAATCGATAAATCTAATCTAGCACTAACACCGTTTACTCGAATCTTTCCCTAATGCATGGGATGAGAACAAAAATCCTAAGGTGTAGCTCTAGATTGGTTTGTCACGCCAACTAGAGCTACCTAATCTAGGTGTAGTTCTAAACTTTGGTTTATCTTATCAAATCTAGCTTTAAGATTAACCTAAGTGAAGGATCTAACAAGATGCAACCTAAATCATCATCATCTAATCATCAAGACAATTAACAAATGAAGCCTAAACATTCAATGCACATTTATTCTTATGACATAGAATACTTTCAAGTAGATTAGTTCACTTCCATGACACTAATCATTGTACGAATCATCTAAAGTCAGCATCCACCGATCAATTAGATAATCCATAATTTACCACAAGTCCATTTAAGTCAACAATTCATCCTAAAGTCAGCATCCACCAATCACTTAGAATGAAAAGCATGCTTAGAAGTTTTCTAGACATTTCATCGAACACCTTGTGTGCATGAAATGTCTAAGTTCTAGAAATGAGTTTTCAATTCAATCCTATCATTAAGATCCTTCCTAACATGAGAACAAATGCTTATCTAGTCCTAAGCATCAACAATCAACCATCAAACCATCCAAATCAAGCAAAATCCAAAATCCAACAAAAAGGTCTAAAGAACATGAAGAACAAGGAAGAACACAAGGGAAAAAGAGACATAAAGATAAATAACAAGAATAAAATAAAGATAATATAAATATAGGTTGAAAAATCATTCACTAGAGTGGCATGAATGATGAAGATCCATCCAAAATCATCTTAGGAAGAGTTTGGGATAAAACCCAACTCTAGAGAAAAGAAAACTTGCATCTAAAAATTAGGTTTTTCGCTATTTAAAGAAGTTTGGATCTTTAACAGGTCCCATCGGTCGGCCACAGCCCGATGCCACGCATCGATGCACTCTCAGATTCGCAGCATTTCCATCGGACGGTTGCATCGGTGTCTGGCGTACCGATGCCATTATTGTCGTCGATATTGTGAGCTTCCCATCGGTCGGCTACAGCCTGATGCCACGCATCGATGCTTCCTCAGACTTTCAGTAGTTCCATCGGTCACTTGCATCGGTGCAGTGCACGCCGATGGACTTCTACATCAGGCAGAGACGTCTTCAGTAAATCTGCGATAACTCCTCAAACAAATGTCCAAATGACCTGATTCAAACTCTCCTAGACAGCTAACTCACTCCTCTACAACTTTCATGAAGGTTATGCAAGCTGATTCAGATCATAGGGCCTCCGTTCAGTTACATCTTTCCGATGTCTCGGATGGTCTTTGCATTCTACTTCGGCCCATTTCTCCAAATATCATCAATTGTCTCCAAATCACCTAAAAACACTCCAAATGCATGCAAAGACTCACTAGGACCTAATGCAAACACCTAATACTCTAATAAATACGAAAATGCTATAAAAACTATGCAAGACACATGCATGAGACACAAAACAATAACAAGAATGCATGCTAAAAGGAAAGTAAAATATGGGAATATCATTCGTCGTCTCCAAGAGATTCGCCGCCGTGCTGATCCTGATATAATCTTTCTATCGGAGACCCGAAACCCTGATAACTTTGTGCTTAAAAAAGTTGAAAACCTTGGATATGCTCGACATACTCTAGTCTCACCTCACGGTCATGGAGGTGGAGGATTGATTCTTCTGTGGAAGCAAGAAGTAAATATGGATGTTATTTCTTCTTGTAACAATTTCATTGACTCTCGTATTACATATGAAGGGAAAGTGTTATTTTCGACTTTTGTGTATGGAAATCCTGTTCATTCTCATCGAAAGCAAATGTGAGACTATCTTATTGATCTAGCTTTGAGCAGAGATGCTCCTTGGTTCCTCTCCGGAGATTTCAACGATATCTTGGATAATTCAGAAAAGGGGGGCCAGCTAGATCGGAGGGATCGTTTGGAGATTTCCGATTTTTCTTTGCCGAAGGGGACCTCTATGATTTACGACACACTGGCTGCTCGTTGTCATGGAGAGGAATAAGGAATGATTGCAATGTGCAATGCAGGCTGGATAGAGCCATTTCTAATAGTGTGTGGGCTGAAATGTTCCCAGCCGGAAGATGTGAATATCTTAAATTTGATGCATCAGATCATAGGCCTATTATATCGTATTTTGATCCTCGGAGAAAGAAGGGCAACGGCCTATTCAGATATGATAGAAGACTGAATCACAATGAAGTTGTTAAAGATCTGGTTGCTCAAACATGGAATGGTAAAAGAGAGCTCTGCGTGAAACAAAAAATTGACCTTTGTAGGAAAGCTATAGTCTTATGGAATATACAGCAACAAAGAAACAGTCAATAGCTTATTGTTAATCTCAAACAGGAACTGGAGGAAGCTATGACTTATATGGAATCGAAAACAGAGGATCTTCAAAAAGTTAGAGACAAGTTCAATGATGCTTACAAAGATGAGGAATCTTTTTGGAAACAACATAGCAGGCAGCTTTTGGTTGAATCTGGGTGACAAAAATACAAGCTATTTTCATGCATCTGCAAGAAGAAGATTTGCTATTAATAAATTCTCTGTCCTGGAGAATGAGGCAGGACATGCTGTTTTTGATGAAGATCAAATAGTTAAGGTGATAACAAATTACTTCCAAAAGCTCTTTACACCTCCAGATCCCCTTCCCGGTAATGCTGAAGAAGTTATTGATGCAGCCTTAAAACCGGTAATATCTGCTGAGATCAATCTGGATTTGATCCGTGACCCATCTCCTGAGAAAATCAAAGCAGCTCTGTTTTCGATCCATCCAGACAAAGCGCCTGGACCAGATGGGTTCTCGACAAGTTTTTTTCATGCCAATTGGGATGTGGTGGGACAGGATATCATAGCAGAGGTCCAGAACTTCTTCCGATATGGCTGTATGCCAAAAACAATTAATGAAACTCATATCAGGCTTATACCAAAGATCATTGGTTCAAAAAGAGTGGCAGATTACAGACCAATTGCTTTATGTAACGTCTATTATAAGGTAATTTCAAAACTCCTTGCAAGAAGATTGCAACCGATTCTAAATGGGGTCATTTCTGAAAACCAATCTGCATTTGTGCCTAAGAGAGCTATATCCGATAATGTGCTGATAACTCATGAAGTCCTACACTTCCAAAAGACATCAAAAGCAAAAGTCAAATGCTCAATGGCGGTCAAGACTGATATGAGCAAGGCTTATGATAGGTTGGAGTGGAAATTTATACAAAGTGTCCTACTAAAGCTAGGCTTTCATGAAAAGTGGGTGAACTGGATAATGCAGTGTGTTACAACAGTACCTTTCTCCTTTCTTGTGAATGGATCTCCTAGAGGCTATGTTAAACCAAAGAGGGGTATTAGACAGGGTAATCCGTTATTCCCGTACCTGTTTATTCTCTGTGGGGAAGTTCTGTCGGGCATGTGTTTCAGATCACAAGAAAGGGGAAAACTCCTCGGGGTTCAGGTTGCTAGAGGCTGTCCTAGAGTAAATCACCTCCTATTTGCAGACGATACAATGTTTTTCAGCAAAGCAAATGTAAAAAGCTGTCAGGAACTCAAGAGGATCCTAACTACTTATGAGAAAGTGTCTGGTTAAGTAATAAATTGTCATAAATCATCAATATCTTTCTCTAACAAGATGCCTCAGGCAAGGAAAGAGCAGATGAAGCAGCTGTTACAAATTGATAACGAAGGAGGATTAGGTAAATACTGAGGGTTACCAGAGCATTTTGGAAGAAAGAAAAAGGATTTATTTACCTCTATCGTTGATAAAATAAAACGTAAAGCAACCAACTGGTCTACTAAGCTGCTCTCGGCAGCAGGGAAGATGGTGATGCTCAAAAGTGTACTATCAGCAATGCCAACGTATGCGATGACATGCTTCAAATTACCTCAATCCCTCTGTAAGCGTATCCAATCAGCTCTGACTCGATTCTGGTGGGACTCTTCACCTGATAAACAAAAGATGAGTTGGATAGCTTGGGAAAGAATGGCTAAACCCAAATCCGCAGGTGGATTAGGTTTTAAAGATATCAACAATTTTAATGATGCTCTTCTAGCTAAACTTTGCTGGAGGATACTACTAGCTCCCAAGTGCTTACTCTCCCGGATCCTATTAAAAAAATACTGTGGGGGCTCTTCCCTCTTGGAGTGTTCTGCCCCCAAATACAGTCTTCCACGGATGGAGAAGTTTACTCATAGGCAGGGACCTGATCCTTAAACAGCTTGGTTGGGCAGTAGGAGATGGAACATCAATAAGCCTATGGAATGATCCATGGCTGTCCTCTCAAGGTAAACTGCAACCAATGGGACCTACCCCTAAGCATTTCAGAATCTAATTGTTAGTCATTTGATTAATCCACATTCTGGAGAATGGAACATAGACAAGATTGATCAGATTCTCCCATACCATAAGCACCAAATACTCTCCATAAAGCCTAGTATCCTTGGAGCAAAATACAAGAGAATATGGCTAGGAAATCCTTCCGGTGAGTACAGCACAAAATCAGGATACCTCACTGCTGCAGCATATCAAGATCAAAGACACCTCCATCCCCAAACCGTACCTGTGGATTGGAAGTCTCAAGTATGGAATATAAAAGCTTCTCCAAAAATTAAGCTTTTCATATGGAAATCCCTGCAAGGTGCTCTACCTGTAGGAGAGCAATTACTCGTGAGAAATATTGTATCCACTGCGAAATGTGGCAGATGTAGCGGATCAAAATATGTTATTCACTTACTTTTCAGATGCCCTTTTGCCCAAGAAATTTGGAAGAATGCTCCTTACTCAGCTGCGTTCGATTCATCACAGGTAGAATGGGTGAATACAGGCTTGTTGCTTGCAAAGAACCTCTTCACACTTCCACCTGTTGGCCTCGACAAAGGCTGCTTATTCCCTTGGTTCTGCTGGTCTATCTGGACTTCTAGAAACCATCGAATTTTTAGTAACAAGAGTTTCACGGTCGCAGAAACCATTTTTAGAGCGATTCAGGATGCTCGTGAATGGAACCTCTCCCAAATCCCTCTTACTGTCCTGTCGACAGCTAGAGAGCAAATGCAGTTCCCAAATCCCTTTTCCGTAGAGGAAAGGACCTTTCTCTGCTCCACAGATGCCGCCTGGAAAGGCGATACAGAAGAAGCAGGACTTGGGTGGACAATTGAATCTCCATTATCGCAATTGTCTGAGCATTCCTCTTCTCTTCGTAATGTGGCCTCGGCCTTAGCAGCAGAAGCTTTGGCAATGCGGGCAGCGATTCTTCAAACTTCAGCCTTGAAAGTCACCAAGCTGATCATCAAATCAGACTCGCAACAGCTGATTCGAGCAATCAACTCAAGCTCTCCAATCTTTTCAATCTATGGGGTTCTATCGGATATAGTACTAGTTTCGGTTAATTTTTTCTTTATCCAATTTCGATTCATTCCAAGAACTGAAAATGTAAAAGCTGATATGTTAGCTAAACATGCCCTTTATGGGCTGGGTAGGCTTGAGTAATTTATAAAAGGATGTGTTGAACAAAAAAAAAACATCCAAAATCTGCAACTAAAACGTAAAACATAATTCAAACTGAAACTCAAAACAATCTCAATATTTAGATGTCAATGCAGTTCTTCTGACCAATACCGAGTTGTTCATCTGTCGACATTCCCTTCTCTGCCAAATCGCTATGAAGATGATTTTGAAATTCCAACATGCGTTGCTCCTCCTCTACCAAATCAATCGATGTTCTCTTCTCTTTTAATTCCAGATATCACGTTCTCTTTGTTTTTCTGAAATCGACTAAACTAAAAATCGAGAATCTCTTCTCCTTTAATTCGGGTTAAGTTTTGGATTGGATATGTTATTGGGTCGAATCATGGGTTTATAATCAGATTTGTGGGTAACCACGGTTGACTAAATGCGATTTGAAGCTAATTGAACTCGATTTTTAAAGATTTAAGAGATGAAATTAAGTAGAATAAAATTGAATAGAGAATTTATAATTGAAAATTACAAGTTTGAGGGTTAATAAAAAAGTAAATAGTTTGAAGGGAAATAGTTAGAACTTTATGAGTTGAGGGGTATTTTGACACTCAACCAACAATTCTTCAAAAAAAAAACTTTCTTTTTGCTTTTCCTTATTTAATTCACAAAGGAATTTTTTTCAAAAAGTCTCACTTTCACACAATTGAATTACACGATAATTGTGGTTGGTTGATCACTTCACTTCCATAAATAGAGATGCATGCGTTTACATATACAGGTATATATATATGTATGTCTGAATGTGTTTGTAAATTATACATACAGTACGTTTATAGGTTTGTTCGTTCCACCGTTTAAGTATTGGCGAGGCGACAGGCGGCCATAAATGATAAAACGCCGAACAAAACAACGTTTAAAATTCTTCGTTGAATCCTGGTGCTGAACCAACGGTAAAAAAGACGAGCATGTTTCGTCGCTGTTATTAAATTAATTTATTATAGACTATTTTAAACTGGTTAAAAAAAATATTATATAACGCAAAATAGTGGCATATTCGGGAAATCCATCTGTATATAATTATATAATACTCACAAATTAGATATTTTCATGTGTATATTTATATAGATAAAATTAGTAAGTGGATGGTTTTGTTTAGAAACTATGACTTAATCCACACTATAATTAGCGCCGAATATTTTTTTTTAAAGAAATTGTTTATTTTTTTTAAATTTTTTTTTATTTAAATTTTATAATATGTTTAACTCATGATTATAGATAGAGTTGTCAAACGAAATAAGTTATCTATTTAACCCATTTTACAGTGATTATTCGGACTAATCCGTAAAACCAATAATCTTGAAAACATAACTCTATTATACACATTTTAATGACTCTAGTTTTGTGGTTAATTCACGAACTCTTAAAAAATCAATTTTTGTGTATAACTTTTTATAAAATTAGTAAAATATTTTTTAACTTTTATTTTGAAATTTTACCCAATAAAATATAATAAACTATAGTGAAAAATATATCAAGATTTTGAATATATTTTTTTCTTTGAATATATATGGATTGATTATTATTTTAAAATATATAGTATATAACATCTGTAATGTAAAATGAATACTTTCCATATTATTATGATTAATTGTAAAAAAACAATTATATCATTTTTTATTTCAATTATTCTTTGTTATTTGTAATGACATTTTATGTAATAACTTATAAAACAAAGTTTATTTTCAAAAATGTATTCTTAAATAATATTATAGAGATAAATGGGGTGTATTCAATCTAGCATTTTGAGTTATTTGTATGAAAATCACAAATCATATGTTATTCAAACATGAATTTCCAAAAGTCTTTTCAAATTTCATGTTATTGAACTAGTGATTTATAACTAAACATTTAAATCCACTGTTATTGGAAATATTTTAAGTTGTGAGTTTTAGGAGATTTTTAGTGATTTGGAGATGTTTTGGTGGAGTTTCTTAGTTAAAAAAAAAAAATCCAAATTTTATGGTTTTAGTGATTTGAAATCTCACCTAAAACCATGTGATTTGGATTTTTATTTTTTTAACTAAAAAACTCCACCAAAACATCTCCAAATCACTAAAAGTCCCCTAAAATCCACTATTTAAAATATTTCCAATAACATTGGATTTAAAGATTCATTTAAAAATCACTAGTTCAATAACATGAGATTTTAAATTTTTTTAAAAAATTCATGTTTAAATAACATAAGATTTGTGGTTTTAATACAAATTATTCCAAATGTTAGATTGAATACATCTCCCCAAAGACATTTCTTTAATGTTGAAATAACATTCATTTTGAAGGAAAACAAAAATATTCCCATTCATAATTGGTATTTGAATGATGCAACAGCCAACAAGTTCTGGGTAAAAGAAGACACAAATCGAACCTCTTCCACCCACTCCAGTCTCCAGACAACAACATGTCAGTGTCGAGAAGTTGTTACAACGTGTGAATCAACAGCCTTGCGAATCTCTTTCAATTTTTTTCAATTGAATTATATAATAATAAACTCGTGATTTATCAAAAACGGTTGAGATATTAAAGATCTTTATTACAGAAAGTCATGTAAAATATATATTCTCCCCAAAATGATTACAATAGCAAAAGATGCAGAAGCTTCATCGTATAAACCACACAAAATGATAAATTATATTTTAAAGGAAACACTCTCACATATACAAAAACACACATAAGACATATCTCACTTCTGTTTTTAAGAAAAACAAAAGTCCAGAAACCGCTTTTTTTTTGTAATGAAAGATTTTCAGTTGTTTTTAAAATCAGAGAGGTTTGACATTGAACCTGTAAACGAGCTTCTTCTTCTTAGATGTTGGGTTGTCTACTGTAAGTAAAACCTTGCCAAGCTCATTCACTTTGAAGTTCTGGGTTAACACCGGTTCATCAGCTGGTTTCATCTTCCTCGGTTTCTGTACAACCACCGTATAAGCATCTTTCTCTTCCGGCACAAACTCTGCCTTGTAGCTCACTTCCCATCCAATTACCCTTATCTCCCACACGATCTCACATTTCTGCGCCAATGAGAAAACTTGAAATCTAACTTTATAGAGTTCTAATAAGCATCATGACTATATGGCTTGGTGCCATCTTCCAGTTCTTAATGTTAAAGGTGTAAAATGCACAAACCTCATAGATTATGATCTCAACAGTTTGCTTTGTTCCGGGCTTAACAGTGACCTCGGAGGCTGGATCATCCAAGGAGAAGTCTGGATTGCAATCGCAAGGATCTACACTCAATCCTCCGAATTGTACCGGGACTTGTTCGGGTGAGATGTATCTATAGTCCACATTTTTCAAACACGAGTGAGAAAAGTGACTAAACAAACAAGCGAAATCACTAGAAATCTTTCAAAAGAGTTTACTTGAAAAGAGTTTCGGCTGATTTTGATGGACCAGCAAACACCAGCTTGCTCTTTGATCGTGGTGTCATGAAGGGACCAATCACAGTGTAAAACACAAGGTACCACCAAGGAACATTGATGAAGGCCTGAAGAAAATTGATCAACACAACATTCAACCAAAATTTTCAATCATGTCTGGGATAATATAACAAGGACATACAATAAAACATGATAAAAACGTCTTCTGATTTAGTTCAGAGAGAGTTTTGTAAGTAAATCATCATATTCACTACCATAAACTAAAGACCTAGAGGGAATGTACCTGTTTGAAGACAAACTCAGGGTAATTGTCCTGAAGCAACTCCACGGCTTGCTTGGTCGCCGATCTAAGCTCTTTCTTCCCCAATCCCGGAGAATTCTTCATATCGTTAATCTGAAAAATGGTGGAAACCCCACCGGAGCTGAAATCTAGCTTCCTTATACTCCTCTCCAAGAACTGAATCCTCGTCCTCAAGAAATGTTTCCTCTTTTCCTCATCAGAGAACGTCTTGTTGTAAAGCTCCTTGTTCTGGAACTCACCGTATACATTGTAGCACACCGGGTGTCCTTCTCGGTCGTGTCCGTGCATGAACACGACCTTGTCCAGATCATCCACGAGGTCTTCCTCGAGCAGCTCGTCGATCTTGAATTCCCTTCTCCACTTGATTGTGTTCTTGAGCATGGCCAGCGAGTCCTTCACCTTGAAATCCCTAGCTCGCAGGAATTTTAACAAAACGACGTCGCTTCTGTCGTCTCTGAGCAGCGGGACACCCCAAATCGTGACTTCTTCGGGTGTGTTGGCGTCTTCCGGTTTAGTGGTTGAGCCGAATTGGTGATTGTCGAGAGCGTCTCGCACAAGATGCTTCAGCTCATCAAGAGATTTCTTCTCGGAATCGGATAGATCGGAGAGCTTGCTGCTTTCTTCTTTGAACGAACCCAGATTCTGCGGAATCCTCTTCTTCTCTTCTTCAGCAGCTTCTTCCTTCTGCGACGTCTCATCTCCGAGCTCTTTTTTCTCCGTCGAAGCCGTTTCAGCTTCCGTCACCGTCGGAGGCTGATGCTCTGCCGGCTTGGAGGTTGTTTCCGGCGGATCAGTCTCAGTCGCTTTAGCCGGAGTTTCCAAGACTTCCTGAGTAGACTTGGATTCTTCCGGAGCCGTCAGTCCCGAAGATTGTTGATTTGCCGGCGTAGCGAGAGTGGTGGTAGTAATCGATTCCTCCGCCATTTTTTTTTTATTTTTTACTTTTTGCCGTCTTCTTCTGTGATTTTTCTAAATTGGGCAATTGATTTTGGGTTTATACATACATACGAAGCAAGTGGAGACATATATTGGTCACGCCGATCGAACCGGTTTCTTTGTTGTCGTCAGCTTGCGACATTTACGATATGCTTCAAAAACGATGGTTCGGTTTTTAAAAAAAAAAAAATAATTAACTTATTTTCGCATCAATTACAAATTAGATATCTGAACATTGAAAAATAATCTGGAATCCAATGAAAGTTGACGAATACCATCCATATTATTTTATTCGTTTGTTTTTTCTGACGTCGTGACTCCTCCTGCCACTGCTCCACGTATGTAAAAAACTCTAATTTTATTTGTTTCTTCTGACGTCGTGACTCCTTTCACCACTCCACGTATGTAAAAAACTATCTCGGTTTAACATTTTAATATAATTCGTTTAGACTGTTACAATATCAGTAGAAACAATAAATTACTGTTACAATATTTCCAAATGTTACACACAAAAAATTCAGGAAAATTGTCAACAAAAAAAAAACCATGAAGATTCAATTTTTGGCTATTTAAACCATAAACTATCATGTGGACAGTTTAAATCATCAAATTATGTTAACTTAAAATTTAAATCACAAATTTCTGTTGACTGAGCTAAATTAGACACGATCTTAAGTAAATAAACGTAACAGATAAAAGAGGTTAAAAATCCGTTATAAATCTCAGTTAAGTGATACGATGTCATTTATTCTTTCTTTTTAAAACCTCAAGCCACGAAAAATCCACACCATTTTTTTGGGTATTTAAGAAAAAAGAAGAAACGACGTCGTATTAATTAACCGTGATTTACAACAGGTTTTTAATCTTGTTTATCCGTTCCATTTATCGATTTAATGTTGTGTCTAATTTAGTTCGGTCAACAAAAGTTTGTGATTTAAATTTAAAATCAATAAAAATTGATGATTTAAACTGTTTACGTAATAATTCATATTTAGAATTGCTAAAATTTGAACAATTTTGGACAATTTTCACACAAAAATTCATGTGTTAAATGTTAGATTTACAAGAACAACAAAAATTCCATATGTAAGAAACCTAAATAATACTAGATTATATTAAAAAAAAGGCCGAGGATTTCGGCCTGATACTGTTCAATCGATTGGGCCCACTTTTGAGCCCACTTTTCTTGTATGCACAAAACCCTTTAGATCGAAGAGGAATCAAGAAAACTCAAAAGGGGTCAATCAATCAATCGATTCCGGGAAAATGGCAGAGAAAAAGGGCAGTGTGCCACCGGAGTACGATGTGAATGCTAAGTGGGACGCATGTCTCGATCTCACGACCCGTCGTTTCGTCTACTCCTCCCTCGGCGGCGCCTTCGCCGGCCTTCTGTTCTTCAGTTCGGTGTTTCAATCTCTCCACTCGAATCTCGTTTTCTGATAACTTGTACTTTTTTGAGGATAGATACGTATTATGATTACAGATTTAGGTTCTTAGACTGAATTGAAAATACGCGATGGAGATAGGGTTTACAGAGTTTGTTTCTCCAATTTGAATCATAAGATAGTTTCTGATTCTCTCTATAGGGAGCCCTGTTACAAGATGGGCATCGATTGCTTTTGGTGCTGGACTCGGTATTGGCTCTGCATACACTGATTGCTCTCGTGCTTTTGACGCACCTTCTTCATCGTCAGCTAATCTAGCAGCTCCAGAGAGTACACCTCAGGTTAGTTGGAATTTCTTTTGTCAAATGCGTATTTGTTTGCGGAATCCATACAATAGTTTTTGGTAAAAGAGGAGAAAATGTTAGAGAAGTTGTCGAGATTATAAAGGTTTCGACTGTAGCTGAAGGATTTGCCTTGTGAATTGAGCAATGGGTCGTTAAACTTTGTAATTTGGTATCACATCTCTAATAGATTTTCCCCAGATCGATTTTGCCCTAGTTTTTAATGTATTTTGGACAGACCAATGTCTATATTGTCCAACTCGTTTTGTCCGTGGGCGAAGTTGGACCAAGCCCATTTAAACCTACTTCCTATATGGGCTTGTCCATGACCGGTCCATAATGTTTTGGACGCGGACAGCCCATGGATGGCCCACCCATTTTGACAGCTCTAAATTCTCTATACATGCATCCTTGCTATGGTAACACTAACTCCACATTCCGAGCATTGTCTTAGTGTTATGGTTTTCCTATTCGAAAAACAAATGCATGCTTGTTTGTGTCGAACAGTCGAAGGGATTGCTACTTGAAGTTCGAATTTTTGAACTACATATGAATTGGTAAATAACATCACATAGAGTTTAGATGTGTGCCATTCTACTATATAGTGAAAAACTCTGGCAGTTACCAGGTTGAAAGCACTTCTTCTCTCTTGTAAGTTCCATTATCAATGCCCACATATTTGTAATGTGTGCGACTAAGTAGAGAAACTCAAAAAGCAGAACATAATTTTTAATTGCAAATAAAGGTGGTGGCTAATTCAGATATCCTTATATTCCTGACTCCTGAGTGATCATCGTCCATGAGTATATATATATATATATATATATATATATATATATATATATATCATTTTTGGGTTTTACCTCTGAACAATTGATCTTCTAAAATTCATGAAAAAGTAGAAGAACATGAGGTTGAATCTTTTTCTTTTTGTTCCTTGTTGTTGCAGGCTACGGAGGAGGAGAAAACAATGACAAAGCGGAAAGTAAGTAAGCCATGCGAAGATCAGGGTATTCAGAAACAGAGGCTATCACACAATGATTGTTGAATTGTTTCCTAAACCTGCAAGGACAAGTCTTTTGAGATATTACCAAATGTAAAACTCTTTTTCTTCTGTTAATGGTTTTCAACAAACTGAATTCAAAAATGTTATAATATCGACCACACATTGTTGTTTGTTCCCATTTTCCTCTTAATTGTAAATGTTGGTAAAATAAAAGAAAAAAAAAATAAAACGATGTCGTTTTTCCTCATTCACATCCCAACGATGTCGCTTCGTATAAAAAATTTGCAAACCGCGAATAACCAAACCGCTAATTGAAAAAAAAAAAAAAACCGAACCGATCTGAGTTCCGATGGACCGCCACAATCACCGACGGACTCGTAATCTTTCAAAGTGGTAGGAAAATTTCAGAAAAGACAGCGAAAGGCGAACGACGAGGAGGAGAAGAAAACCGGAGATGAACAAGCCACCGGAGAACGATCTTTGTTCGATATGCCATGCCCACTTCACCGCTCCTTGCCAAGCTAATTGCTCCCATTGGTTCTGCGGTGACCTCTCTCTCTCTCCCTCTCCTCTTTCATTTTTTGTTCCTCGATTTTCGAATCAATCTTCGTCTCTAGTCTTAGCTTTCTCGCATCTTGATTGGGTTTCTCGTGTATCTTCGCTAAGTCGGTTCCATGACATTGGACATTTTTTGTTGTTTTCGATGTTGCCTGAAGCTTTAAAAAAAAAACAATTTTCGATAATGGAACTTTATTGCTGACGAGCTCTCTCCGATCGTTTGCTTTTGGTATGAGATTTGTGTTGCATTTAGAATTTCAAGTGCAGGGCTTGGAATGAATGCTTTTTTCGTAGCTTCCCGCTTTTTGTTTGACTTTGGACATTTACTCCTGTGTTTCCTTGATTGTTTTGTTTTGGACATGTGAGATTTGCTGAATCTGAAATTTCCAAACTTGAACATCCTTGTCTCTGACGAGATCACGACGGATTACAGATTCTTGTATTGATTGAGTCAGTAGTTTCAGAGTTGTTTTACTAATAACAGCCAAATTTAGAGTGAAATGACCTTTTTCTTCATGCTAATGTCTCTAAGAACTGTGTACTCCACTGAAGTTTACAAGCATAGGCTTTAGTTTGCGTCTTGTTTTCAGTGTATGCTTAGAACTGGTATAACCAAGAGAAAGCTCCCAGTGTCATTCATCTTCTTTATGTTATGTCAACTCCATCTTTTTGCCAAACGTTTTTGGGTTAAGTGTGTTCTGCATGTTCACCGGTCTAGTATGAGGTTTCATTGCAGCACTTTGAGATTGCTTTCCGGATGACCTCCGTCTCTTAAACTCTTCTTCAATCATTTTTAGGAAATTGCATTATGCTAGTGTGGAGGCATGGATCTACATTACAGCCATGCAAATGCCCATTGTGTCGTCGTCCAATAAGTTTGCTAGTTTCTTCAGAGGACACAATCAGTGACCGTAATGACTCTACAGTTGCCGAGGTTCTTGGTAATCTTGAAACGTATAACCGACTCTTTGGCGGACGATCAAGTAGTTTAGTTCAGGTATGTGTTCTATGTGACTATGTCTGTATTCCTAGTTGCTTGTCCCATTTTGTGGAAAAAAAATAATTTTGTGTTTTTATTATTTGAGATGGATAATAATTTCAAGTATCGCCATAAGTTTGTAACTGGGAAAATCTGGAGTTGTAATGTTAAATCTCTCATGTGGAACTTCTTTTTCTTCTTGGCAGAGGATGCAAGACCTTCCCTTCTTACTCCGCAGGTTGATGCGGGAAATGATGGATCCACAAAGAACGCTTCCACTTGTCATTAGGGCTCGAGTTTATATCGCAGTTAAGTTCGACAGAATTCATATTTTTTTATCTCTCTGTTTACAAAGATTATTCATGCTTTGTGTTGTCACTGTTCCCTTCGGATTAAAAATACTTATGCAGTTTCTTTCCATTGGATGCAGATGATTCTCAGTGCTGTTTACATTATCAGTCCAATAGATATCATTCCAGAAGGTGATTCGTCTTTTTATCTTATGAATCATATCTTGATCTCTCTATCTTCTCACAAATCATTTCATTTCTTTCTTAGGAGTTCTGGGGATAGTCGGTTTGCTTGATGATCTACTCATAGCCCTGATTTGTTTCCTCCATGTTGCTGATCTGTACCGCTCGGTTCTCTATTTCCGTCATGCCGGTTCGTGAATCAATGAATGTTTTTGACATTATACGTCACAGTTCAAGAACTGAGAGATGTGCTTACCTTTTTAAATTTTTGTCTTTGATCGTTTCCCTTTATAAATACATAATCATTCTGTTTGACTAAGGAAACTGAAGTGGGTGATGATAGGATCATAGAACAAAAAGCCTTTGAACCACATATCAATCATCTTCCTCATTCTGAAACCTACAAATAAGTCTTTTTGACCCTTCCACTCATGACTCAGTGTCAACTGCGGTGTTGACTGAAGAAATTGTCCATTCCACTCATGACTCAGTGTCGATTGCGGTTTGACTGAAGAAACTGTGAGGTTGATGGGATCATAGAATAAGAACAAGAACTTGATTTCAGTCTCAATTCTCAGCCACGGATCAATTATCTTTCACAAGCATCAGTATTCATAACTAAAGTGAAATCATTGAGATTGAGTGGTCCTCTTCTAGAAACCTTGATGGGGTTTACCTCAGTGGCTGCTGAAAAGTCTTAACAAGCTTGTTTTTTTGGGTCAATTTCTCTATTTGTGTGTCATCTTTGCATAGGAGCCATGCTAATCTTCTTTGTATTGCTCTAATTTTTTTGGATATCCTCGAAGGGACGTGTAAAGGCCTGGGCATTCGGGTATTCGGTTCGGTTCCGGGTATTTTGGGTAGAGAAGTTTAGGATCCATATAGGTACCGAAATGGTTTCGGTTCGGTTCCGGATCAGTTCGGTTCCGAGATTTAAGAACCAGAAAATACCCGAACTTTTTCGGTTCTTTTTCGCTTATGGGTCAGTTCCGGGTATTTATTACCTGAAATGCTTAAAATATATCCGAAAATATACCCGAAAACCCGAAATTATATCCGAAAACTCAAAAATATACCCGAAAACAAAACAAAAAAACTAAATAAAATATACCCATAATACTGAAAATATACCCAAAAACCTTATATATATTTAATATTTTTGGATATATAATTATATTTCGGATATTCGGGTATCCGAAATATTTTCGGTTCGGTTCCGGTATTACCTGATACCCATGTGTATCAATGAGTAGGATCCAATGGGTATTTTGAAAATTTGGGATCGGTTCTGATTCGGATATTTCTGTTAGGTTCCAATTTTTATGCCTAGGCCACGTGTTAACAATCTTCACAGTTGTTTTCTGGTAGAAAATCTGGTTATTTTGTTTTTTGATGAGAAAGTTCCACTCCCTTCTGGCCCATAATCTCTCTTGGTCATGCACGGACGCCTTGTGATCAACGCCTCTCCCGAAGGAATCAACGCCTCTCCCGAAAGGAAATGGAACTAGGGGATCCTTAGAAACGCAACTTTTGGAAGGTTTTAGTAATCGCTTCTAGCCCAACATTCACTTGGTAAACCGGTTAATTCAAATGGACCCATTCTGGTGATTTTTCCAAAAACTAAAAGTGGATTTCCCATTAGTCTCCAAGTGTTGAACAGCTTATTTTTCCAGTCATAGAGAGAGACAACACAACGTGCCATGGTAGATGAGTGGACCACAAGATAGAGCCACAATTTTTTTGTCTCAACAAGGTCACACGTGCATAGGCATAGGTCGGGGATTCTGTTCACAAGTAACACTCAAAAACACATACGCGTGATAGACTCATCTTTTTCATGTGCATGTACCGAAAGTGACGTTGCTCCACTGAACTCGATCACCGCCTAAAACCCCATCTTCAAAACGTGTCTCCTTTCTTATGGCCTCAATATAAATTAAATGAATTCGTCACCAAAATCACCTATATGTTTTTTTTCTTCATGATTCAGTTTTATTACTTGCGGCAAGCACATAAAATTATATGATATATTTTTAAATGGAGTTTGGTTGGTTCCTCTAACGGGTATTACATAAAGATATATAAGGTATAAATAATTGCCCATGAAGTTGCATAATCTTGTGTCTTGTAAACAAATGTTTAGTAATGACGTGACGTTGTGTTATTGGAGGTATGGAGACAGATGCTCTTCTTATCAATGCTGGGCGGTCCTACGATACGAATTATGGAAACCCACCACATTTACATCTTTGTATAAATTTATATTGCTAGCTAACCTCGGCCCTACTATCACTATTTAGCTTGCTTATTTTCTTCTCACTGAAACCTCACCTATTCAGTCAGTGTTCTATTTGATAGACTATCAACAAATTTAGTGGAATTTGACTTTCCAGTCAAATCTTTGTTTGATGGAAATTTCAATTACTGATACATTATGTTATATATGTAAAATCTTATAAAAATAAATTGAAGAAAAAAACTATTAAAGTCTATAAGGATTACTGAACTCTGTTTTTTGTAAATTGATTTCGAGATAAAGTTTCATGAACTATTATAAAGTATCGATTTTAGTAAACGTTAGAGCTATCAAAATGGTTGGGCGCCCATGGGTTGTATGCGTCCAAAACATTATGGACGGTCTGGACAAGCCCATATACGAAACGGATTTAAATGGGTTATGACCAATTTCGTCCATGGACAAAAACGGATTGGACAATGTGGACATTAGTCGGCTTAAAATACTTGAAAAACAAGGTTAAAATCGATTTGGGAAAAATCAAAATTCATTTTCATTTTCTTAAAATCGATTTGTTCCGCTTCGAAAGAGGTTTTCCACTGAAATCCACGGAGTTAAGACCGTAAAATCATGAAATCACGTTTTTCTTTCAAAACCGCAAAATCATGTTTTCCCACCAAAACCGTAAAATTCTACGTAAAATCGCGTTTTCCCACCAAAACCGTAAAATCGCGTTTACTAAACGTTAACAAACATCATACATAAAATCATATTTAGTCCAAAATGAATGATTGTAATAACATCCATTTTAGACAATATTCATTTGATATTAGTTATGTATATTTTATATCTCCGGTTTGGATTTTTGAACCATTAATAAATTTTATATGTTGACGAAAAAATATGATTGTAATAACGTAGGGTTTGTCTCCTACGTTATTAACTTTAACTTCTCTAATGTCCTTACTCTTTACCAATCTCACTTCTCTTGAGGAGGGAATAAAACGAAATATCAGAAGAAATTTTTTCTTGAATGTATTTATAATATATGTATAGGGCAACAATATGAACAGCGACGGGAAAAGAAATGAGCCAAAGTCGAAAGGGAAGTTGATGTAAGCCTCGGAATCCACCGAAATTATAATCACACGATGATCGAGAGATTCCAAGCTTTTGCGGAAGATGGCCGAAAGTAGAGATGGAGGTGGAGATTTGTTGAATGAATCCACACTCAACCACGAATAGAATATCTTGAATCCACAAGTTATTAGACTCGCAACTCACACAAGAAAAGTGAATCCACACTAGACTTGAAACGAGCACACACAAAGACAAATCTTTGAGAGAAAACTAAAAGTTCCGTTTTTTATTGAGAAGAAGCGTGTCTTACAATGACGAAATGAAATGAGCTTTATAGGCTCGACTAAGACTTGACCTCCAAGGTCGCAAAGAAATAAGGAAAGAAAATATTACAACTTAAATTGAAAACTAGCCGTTGCATGTTAATGCCTTGGCGTAGAAAAAGGAAACTTGAATCTCGGTTGATGTGATCTTCTAGAAGCCTTGGAGGGCGCTTCTTCCAAGTGGGGCCACGAGTTTTATTCCCTGAATTTCGTCCATGGTGAACCCAAGTGTGAACGGGTCCGTTTAAGGCAAGTCGTGGTCCATGTGGCTTTTCCTTAGTGTGAACGCGCCAAGTATTGCATGAACGTGATTTCTTCTTCCATGCACGTCTAAGATGATCTCTAATGACTTGAGATCCTGCAGCAACTCTAAAATGATGGAGTTCATCTTTGAACTCACGATACGTCTCTCGGTAGGGTCCGAATGGAGTGCTTCGGGTAGAGCTTGTTCAAAGTGTATTCTTCCACGATCAAACACAATATTGTATATGGTATGTGGATGAATTTTGAAGCTGAGATGGCCTGCTTCATCCGATTTGAAGTTGGGTTGTGATTTGAGCTCGTAGGACGGCCTAGAGGCGGCTTTAGGGGCCATGGAAGAATTGGCTCGTCCAAATGGGATTCTGCTTCGACCATTGGTTCTAGGAGGTGAGTTAGGTCGGTGAAAGTAGTCTCCCTCAGTGGAGATCAGGTCGTTTGGGCCGTCGTTTGGATTTGACTTCTTTGTCTCGGCTAAAACTGTCTCCGAGTAAAGTTCTTCGGCTAAAACTGGTTCCGGGGCTGTATGGCCAAAACCACTCGACCTGTTAGTCTTATCATGGTCACTTGGGTGGGGGAACTTACATCCTTTAGTGACGGTGAGATCGTTCGGACGGGCATAGGGTGTGAGCTTTCTTCTCCCGGCTAAAGCTTGCAATTGGGCGTTTTGGAAACGATTGAATTGCAACTGAGGGACTCGACCAGGGTCTTCAGCATGGTTGGTTGGTCGAGAGAAATGGTTTCCCCGGGTTGATTTGATGCACGGATTCCTTAGTTCAGCTCCGGTAAGTTTTCCCTCGGTTTTGGGGAAAATGCCTTCATCGTTGGTCTTCTTGAATTGGGACTGAGGGATTTGACCAAAGTGCTGGCTATAGTCACTTTGTCGATGAAAGTGCGATCCCTCAGTTAGTAGCTTAGGCGCAACTGTCCCAACAACAAGAAAGGTCCTGCTGTCGCCAATAGGATCAGGGTCTAAGCCTGCCGTACGCACAGTACAGTCTCTTTCTGAGGTGGTAGTCGTTCCATGGGCTGTCTTGATACCGATGTCCACATCATACCCTCTCTCTTGGAAAAGTTTCGTCCTCGAAACTTCTTCTTTACCTGCACCAAAATAGAGCAAGTTAGTATCTTCGTAAAGAAGTGGGTCTAGAGATTTACCTCGGGGAATTTGTTCGTTGCGGTTCCGGTGGGATTGATGCTGCGTATCCGGTGGTTCTTCTTTGATCAACAAAGAGGCAATGACTCCTCTCCATGGTGCGTTGCTGATTGTCTTGGGCAGGACGGTAGTCGTCTTAGTGAAATCTCCTTTTTCACTTTTGATATTGCCGTCGGTCTTTGGCAGTTTTGTCTCTTGTTGCTTCTCCTCGGTTCCTGAAATAGTCTCTACACTTTTGACAAGAGGCAAGTGTGTTATCACAGTCATAGATTGAAATAAATTAGATTGGACCGTTTCATTTTTAAGGGATGAGACAATCTCTTTTTTCTTGTTTTCTTGCCGAACATTACTTAGGCATTTATCTATTTTTCCTTCGGTACCTAAGTCTACTTCAACATTCTGTTCCTGAGGCAATTGCATCTTACTAGTATTTGGACACAAGGAATTAATTTCATTAAGTTCAGAATTAACCTTGTTACTAGTCGAGACTTGAATGCTTTCAAGTTGATTCTCTTGCGATTTAAGCCATGAGTTGGAGCATGGCTCCGGTTCCTTCTTAAGGGCTTCTTGAACACGTCCCATTGGTGCTGGGCTGATGGTAATGAGCTCCTTAACCGGTCCAGGGGCTGCTGGTCGGATTTCATTACTCACGGTTTCTTGTGGTACACACTTTTCAGCTTGGGCTCCGTTTGGCGATGTTGCCCTTTTTCTTGGGCAATCTTTTGCTATATGACCCCTGTTCTTACAATGATAACAAGTCAGTTCTAAGGGATTTTTAAAATTAGAGCACTTACTTTGATCCTTGACTTGTTTAGAGTCTTGCACGATTTTAGAAGTTGTGCCTTCTCGGCTTGGCTCCTTTGGAAGGTGCGTCGTCTTGCTTGCTGGTTTCGGGATCTGTGGTGAATATCTCTCATACATAATCCATTTTAAGTTCTCCCACGTTCTGATCTTTGGCTCCTTATAGTACCATTGTGCGTACTCTTCTTCGTCCCACCATTTTAATGCTTCGCCCATGAATTGTCCGAGTGCTATTGGTAGCTTCTCTTTATCGGGGATGGAATAATACCTAAAGTACTTATCCATTTTGCCTTCCCACTCTAGATAGCCTGATCTTTCACCACGAAATTCAAAGAATTCTGGTCCATAATATTTATAGCCATTGTCTAGTGATAACCTGATTTTTCTTATGTAGGCTCGGGTGAATCGGGCTTGCACTTGGCCTGATCTTGGGCCGTGGTACAGCTTGCCTTCTCTTGCTATTCTGGTTCTCAATTCTTCCCTAGTTAGGCAATCACGTCTACCACCTGAAAATCCAAAAATCGGAGGATTATAATCCGATTCATAATATGATTCATAAGTTACCATGGGTTCGGATTTGTTTGGGGTCTGATAGGTGTGGCTCCATGTGTTGTCCGGTGGCTTTGGTGAACTTTCTTGGCAGCCTGGTTCGTCCTCGACATCTGATTCTGAGTAAGCATCTTCATGCCATGGGTCTCCTTCACTACTTGTCTCGTCTTCAGAACCGGAACTCGCGTAGCCATCTCCTGGCCATGGCGGAGACTCATAATCCTTTTCTTGGTCGGACCATCCTTGGTTCGATTCTTCATAAGTGTATTCGAATTCATCCTCCGAGTCCGAACACTCCATTGATACTCTTTGAATTTTACACCTCGCAAAAGAACAAAGCAAGGAAAAGAATAATTCAGAATCGTGATGTTTCTTATAGGAATGATGCGAATAAGAAAAAAAAAAGGAAAGAAAATAAATGGCAAAATTCAAAAACGATGGTTTCCTTTTTTTTTTTGTCTAAATTAATTTGAATGTCCAAATAAACAAAAGGAAAATTTCTTGTTTTTATTTTCTGGTTTTTTTTTTATGAGTTTTATAAAAAATGAGACAACACGAGCACAAAAACTGTTTTTCGCACAGGAATTTTCCGGTTCAGTTTTGCTGGATCTAAAATTATTAAATCAACTTCTAAAATTCCAGAAACAATTTTGTATTTTTCTATGATGAGTTAACAAGCAAACACAAAAGACGAAATGTTTTTATGATTTTATGAAAATTGAAACAAACAGACGGGTAAAGCAGAAATTTTTTTTTTTTTTGATATAACGAATGAAACAAAACAAAACAGAAAATTGAAAGATAAAGGTTGGATGAACACAACCTGGGGGATAGGAGCTTTTGAGCTCTGATACCAGATGATGTAAGCCTCGGAATCCACCGAAATTATAATCACACGATGATCGAGAGATTCCAAGCTTTTGCGGAAGATGGCCGAAAGTAGAGATGGAGGTGGAGATTTGTTGAATGAATCCACACTCAACCACGAATAGAATATCTTGAATCCACAAGTTATTAGACTCGCAACTCACACAAGAAAAGTGAATCCACACTAGACTTGAAACGAGCACACACAAAGACAAATCTTTGAGAGAAAACTAAAAGTTCCGTTTTTTATTGAGAAGAAGCGTGTCTTACAATGACGAAATGAAATGAGCTTTATAGGCTCGACTAAGACTTGACCTCCAAGGTCGCAAAGAAATAAGGAAAGAAAATATTACAACTTAAATTGAAAACTAGCCGTTGCATGTTAATGCCTTGGCGTAGAAAAAGGAAACTTGAATCTCGGTTGATGTGATCTTCTAGAAGCCTTGGAGGGCGCTTCTTCCAAGTGGGGCCACGAGTTTTATTCCCTGAATTTCGTCCATGGTGAACCCAAGTGTGAACGGGTCCGTTTAAGGCAAGTCGTGGTCCATGTGGCTTTTCCTTAGTGTGAACGCGCCAAGTATTGCATGAACGTGATTTCTTCTTCCATGCACGTCTAAGATGATCTCTAATGACTTGAGATCCTGCAGCAACTCTAAAATGATGGAGTTCATCTTTGAACTCACGATACGTCTCCCGGTAGGGTCCGAATGGAGTGCTTCGGGGAGCTTCGGGTAGAGCTTGTTCAAAGTGTATTCTTCCACGATCAAACACAATATTGTATATGGTATGTGGATGAATTTTGAAGCTGAGATGGCCTGCTTCATCCGATTTGAAGTTGGGTTGTGATTTGAGCTCGTAGGACGGCCTAGAGGCGGCTTTAGGGGCCATGGAAGAATTGGCTCGTCCAAATGGGATTCTGCTTCGACCATTGGTTCTAGGAGGTGAGTTAGGTCGGTGAAAGTAGTCTCCCTCAGTGGAGATCAGGTCGTTTGGGCCGTCGTTTGGATTTGACTTCTTTGTCTCGGCTAAAACTGTCTCCGAGTAAAGTTCTTCGGCTAAAACTGGTTCCGGGGCTGTATGGCCAAAACCACTCGACCTGTTAGTCTTATCATGGTCACTTGGGTGGGGGAACTTACATCCTTTAGTGACGGTGAGATCGTTCGGACGGGCATAGGGTGTGAGCTTTCTTCTCCCGGCTAAAGCTTGCAATTGGGCGTTTTGGAAACGATTGAATTGCAACTGAGGGACTCGACCAGGGTCTTCAGCATGGTTGGTTGGTCGAGAGAAATGGTTTCCCCGGGTTGATTTGATGCACGGATTCCTTAGTTCAGCTCCGGTAAGTTTTCCCTCGGTTTTGGGGAAAATGCCTTCATCGTTGGTCTTCTTGAATTGGGACTGAGGGATTTGACCAAAGTGCTGGCTATAGTCACTTTGTCGATGAAAGTGCGATCCCTCAGTTAGTAGCTTAGGCGCAACTGTCCCAACAACAAGAAAGGTCCTGCTGTCGCCAATAGGATCAGGGTCTTAGCCTGCCGTACGCACAGTACAGTCTCTTTCTGAGGTGGTAGTCGTTCCATGGGCTGTCTTGATACCGATGTCCACATCAGAAGTGGATACAGCTGGGGAAGTCTGCATCCAAGATCTTTCTTCGATTCTCATTAATCACATAATTTAAGCCGTATCTCTTTCCAATTATAACCGACATTAATTAGATATCGAAAGAACGATCGTTTATTAGTTGTTGAAAAACCCATTATAGAATCAACGAATAAAGAATTTAAGAAAAGATGTAAAAGACAAGAATGTGGTTATTTTTATTGTCAATTGTTGTATATATATATGTTAACTATGTGCTTCAGCTCGGGTCAACGCAGACTTGGTGAAGTCAACGAAATCAGAAGCGGTTCATATTAAGGTTTTAGTCTTCCGGTTTAGGGGATTAGATCGATTGGTTTTAGTGTTGGTTTTATCCTCTCTGTTCTATAAGAGGATTAACGAACAAACAGAGTCAGTTACATCGCATCGCTTCTTCTTCTTCGTTGTAACAGAGTTTCTCTCTGGTTCTGGAGAGAGATCGTGTGTAACTTTGTTCGATTGATAGTGGAATCTTGCTGGCGATCGATCCAGCCCCAGGGACGTAGTCATTCATATCGAAGGCGAACCCTGGGTGATCAAATTCTCTTGTGTTCTTTACTTTCAGCCTTTCATCAATTCGTTTCTTTTTCAAACAGAGAGAGAGAGAGAGTTTAGATAGAGAACAAGGTGAATCGAACAAGCATTTCCGTGTAACAAGTGGTATCAGAGCTTCGGTTCTTCCTGATTCAAGATGGTGAATACGACGGTGACGACGCGAGCTGATGTAGAGCGATTCGATGGTTCCGGTGACTTCTCGTTATGGACCATAAGAATGATGGCTCACTTCGGTGTATCGGGATTAAAGGATGTAATCCTTAGCGATAACTTTGAGATTACAGTTCCGGTGGATATGAAACCTTCCAATGGTGAATCCGAGAAGGAGCCTCTGACGACGAAGGTAATTCTTGATCCTGTGAAGTTAGAGAAGGACGAACGAGCTAAGGACATGATAATAGTGAACATCGGAGATCACGTTCTCAGGAAGATCAAGCATTGTACGACGGCTGCATCGATGTGGTCACTGCTTGACAGGTTATACATGTCCAAATCTCTACCTAATCGGATCTTTGTCCAATCACAATTTTATACTTTTAAATGTGATGGATCAAAGTCGATTGATGTGAATGTTGATGACTTTCTCAAGATTGTGGCTGAGATGAGTAGCTTGAATGTGACCGTGTCTGAGGAGATCCAAGCAATTGTTTTCTTGAGCTCTCTTTCTACGGCGTATGATCAGCTAAAACATACACTTAAGTATGGCAAGGAATCCTTGTCATTGGAAGAGATCATCTCAGCTGCAAGGTCCAAGCAGAGAGAATTAACTGCTGGTGTTGCTCAAGAGAGGGGATCTGCTTCAGCACTCTACACACATGAAAGAGGAAGATCACAGAAAAGAGAGACTTACAACTCTCAAGGTAAAAACAGCAGAAGCAAGTCGAAGCCTAAGTCGAAGGTGGTTTGTTGGTACTGCAAGAAAGAAGGTCACATGAAGAAAGATTGTTTTGCTCGTAAGAAGAAGATGGATAGTGATAGTGATGGAGAGGCTGCGGTTCTTATAGAAGAGATCAAAGTGGTAGATGCTCTGAATATATCAGGGGATGAGCCAAATGAAAATTGGGTAATAGACTCCGGGTGTACTTACCATATGACTTCTCGAAGAGATTGGTTTGTGGATTTTCAGGAAAAGGGGTCAAGCAAGATCTTACTTGGTGACTATCATACAGTGGAAACTCTTGGGATAGGGTCAATAAGGGTGAATACACATGGAGGATCAGTCAACATAATGCGTAATGTCATATATGTTCCAGGTCTGAGGAGAAACTTGATTTCTACAGGGACATTGGATTCATTAGGATATACTCATATTGGTGGTCAGGGTAAGCTGATATTTCACAAGAACAACAAGGTGGCTTTACGAGGAGTATTGAGAAATGGTCTCTATATACTTGATGGGGAAACTGTTTTACCAGAAGCCTGTCAAGCAAAACCAGTATCTCAGGTCTCTTTGTGGCATAGTCGACTTGGTCATATGGGTTATCAGAATCTTCAACGTCTCGTTCAGAGGGGCATCATCAAGAAGAAAGACATTGGGAAAGAAGGAGATTTCTGTGAATTCTGCATTATGGGAAAAGCTAAGAAAGTCAGTTTTGGTGTAGGGAAGCATGAAACAGAACATCCTCTAGATTATGTGCATGCTGATCTTTGGGGTTCATCAAATGTCCAGCCATCCATCTCCAAGAATCAATACTTTCTATCCATCATCGATGATCATACTAGGAAAGTATGGATCTATTTCCTTAAGACAAAGGATGAGGCATTTGCAAAGTTTTGTGAATGGAAACACTTGGTTGAAAATCAGATTGACAGGAAGGTAAAGTGTCTTAGAACTGATAATGGTCTTGAATTTTGTAATAACATGTTTGATGAGTTTTGCAGGTCAAATGGAATAGCACGGCATAGGACTTGTACATATACTCCGCAGCAAAACGGAGTTGCAGAGAGGATGAACAGGACGATAATGGAAAAAGTTAGGTGTCTTCTCGTAGAGTCAGGGTTAGAGGAGAGGTTTTGGGCTGAGGCTGCAGCTGCTTCAGTGTACATCATAAACCGATCTCATGCGTCTGCTATTGATTACAAGATTCCAGAGGAAATTTGGTTGAAGAAGGAACCAGGGTACAAGCACTTAAAGAAGTTTGGTTCTATAGTCTATGTTCACACGGATCAAGGGAAGCTTAAGCCAAGGGTTCTCAAAGGTGTGTTCATTGGGTACCCTCCTGGTACAAAAGGTTACAAGGTCTGGTTGCTTGATGAGAAGAAGCTGGTCATAAGCAGAAATGTTAAATTTTGTGAAGACAAACTTTACAAAGATCTAGTGAAGGACATCTACGGTTCATCAAGGGAAGAAAGGTCTGAGAACAAAGGGCCTGGATGGGTTACTACTGAGGTTTCTACAGTCAGTGCATCAACTCTAGGTGGTGTCACTCCAGGTGATTTAACTCAAGGAGGAGTCACTTCAGAATCTGTTCAAGAAGGAGGAAGTTCTTATATTGAAGTCCATACCGAAGCTACATCAAATGAAGCTGCGAGTCTAGCAAACTACCAGTTAGCTAGAGATAGAGTCAGGAGACAGAACATTCAGCCTCCTGCAAGGTATGATGATGAAGAAAATGTGTTTGCATTTGCACTAGCAGCATCAGAAGTTGTTCTTAGTGCAGATGAACCTGAGAGTTATGCAGAAGCAAGACAAAGTAGACAGTGGGAAAAATGGAATGGTGGAATGGATGAAGAGATGGTTTCTCTAAACAAAAATCATACCTGGGATATAGTGGATAAGCCTGAAAACCAGAAGCTGATAAGCTGCAAATGGATATTCAAGCTTAAGCCAGGTATGACTGATTCTGAACCCCCTAGATACAAGGCTAGACTAGTAGCTAGAGGGTTCACACAGAGAGAGGGAATAGACTACCAAGAAGTCTTTGCTCCTGTGGTTAAGCATGTCTCGATAAGAATGCTATTTTCTGTGGTTGTTAATCTGGATTTAGAGCTGGAACAAATGGATGTGAAAACTGCATTTTTGCATGGAAACCTAGAAGAAAAGCTCTATATGACACAACCTGAGGGATATGAGATAGGAGATCCCGAGAAGAAAGTTTGCTTGCTTAAGAAATCATTATATGGTTTAAAGCAAAGTCCAAGGCAGTGGAACAAAAGGTTTGACCAGTTTATGACTTCAAATGGTTTTACAAGAAGTGAACATGATTCTTGCGTTTACACAAAGCAGGTTTCAGAAGGTTCATACTTGTATTTGTTGTTATATGTGGACGACATGTTAATAGCTGCGAAAGACAGGGCAGAGGTTCAGGAACTTAAGGATCATTTGAGTTCAACTTTTGAGATGAAGGACTTAGGAGCAGCTAAGAGAATTCTGGGCATGGATATTGTTAGGGACAGAGCACAAGGAGTTCTGCATTTGTCTCAGACTGAGTATCTAAAGAAGGTGATTAAAACTTTCAGAATGGAAGATGCAAAGATTTCTCAAACTCCCATAGGTGCTCATTTCAAGCTAGCAGCAGTCAGCGATGCAACAGAAGAAGTAAATACAGAGAGAACGCCTTATTCATCAGCTGTTGGGAGCATCATGTATGCAATGGTGGGAACAAGACCTGACATTGCATATGGCATGGGAATGGTAAGCCGGTTCATGAGCAGGCCAGGTATCATGCATTGGGAAGCTGTCAAATGGCTCCTACGATACATCAAAGGTTCTGTGGATGTCAGAATTTCTTACACAAGGGAAAAGGAAATGAAGATTCAGGGATATTGTGATTCTGATTATGCATCAGATCTAGACAGAAGGAGATCGATATCTGGATATGTGTTTACACTTGCAGGGAATGTGGTAAGCTGGAAGTCAAGCCTTCAACCAGTAGTAGCCCTGTCAACAACAGAAGCTGAATACATTTCCCTTTCAGAAGCTGTGAAGGAAGCAATATGGTTAAAGGGATTGTTTGAAGATTTTGGTTTCAGCCAAAGGTGTGTCAGTATTTGGTGTGATTCTCAGAGCGCGATATGTCTCTCGAAGAATAACATGTATCACGAGCGCACTAAGCATATGGCAGTGAAGTACAATTTCATTCGGGACATTATTGCAGAAGGTGATGTTGAGGTATTGAAGATTCATACAAGTTGCAATCCGGCAGATGTTTTAACAAAGGTTGTGCCGGTGAGTAAGTTTAATGCAGCGTTAGACTTACTCAAGCTCACAAGAGCTTGAAGGAGCCGCAAGGCTCTGTAGCTGGAGGTTAGATCGTCAGTAAGGCAGGTTCCACAGGAGATCATCGAAGGTGTGTGTATTGAGCTGAATCAAGGTGGAGTTTGTTAACTATGTGCTTCAGCTCGGGTCAACGCAGACTTGGTGAAGTCAACGAAATCAGAAGCGGTTCATATTAAGGTTTTAGTCTTCCGGTTTAGGGGATTAGATCGATTGGTTTTAGTGTTGGTTTTATCCTCTCTGTTCTATAAGAGGATTAACGAACAAACAGAGTCAGTTACATCGCATCGCTTCTTCTTCTTCGTTGTAACAGAGTTTCTCTCTGGTTCTGGAGAGAGATCGTGTGTAACTTTGTTCGATTGATAGTGGAATCTTGCTGGCGATCGATCCAGCCCCAGGGACGTAGTCATTCATATCGAAGGCGAACCCTGGGTGATCAAATTCTCTTGTGTTCTTTACTTTCAGCCTTTCATCAATTCGTTTCTTTTTCAAACAGAGAGAGAGAGAGTTTAGATAGAGAACAAGGTGAATCGAACAAGCATTTCCGTGTAACAATATATAAGAGAGAATGAATACAAAGCTAGTAACACATATATATATTTACCACACAATAAGATTACTTCTAGGATGCATAATTTGTGATTAGATGTTACTTGATAGATAATAACCCCACAAAAGCCATAAGTCTTTTACCTTTTTTGTTTTGTTTTTAATGGCTAAACACAAAGCCATAGGCCATTACTCGTTGATATGCATCAGAAAGAGAATAACCAATTATTGGCTTTCATAATAAATGTATTATATAAAATTGGAGATAAATCAGAATTTGATTCGGATCAAAGAGGGGATAACATCAGAGAGACGGATGTAGAAAGAAAAAGACATTGAGGAGGTTAGACGATTCTTATCAAACTTCACTTAAAAGGGTAATCGACGCAACAACATTTTAATTTTCCTTTTTTATGTTCTTTTAAATTATTTTCCAGACTATAAACGAGTATTAACAGTACAGAAGAAACCAAAATGTTCTTTTTATCTGCCTAACTACTTGTGATGAATTGGATTCGTTGTTCATTAAACTTCATCGGTTTCTCCAAGTTTTCAACAACTGCCATAAACAATGCGTTGCTACGTTTTAATCGAAAGGTTATGTTGTTTTAAAAAAGTCATATTCTATAAATTTTATTAAAATGACGAAATCATCCAACATTGTGGTTATAATTTTTTTTTACTATGATTTCAGACAAAAAGAAAAAAATTATAGTGATTTAGCTAACAATTATATTTGTCAAATGGAGGCTATGTATGTTTATTTTGTAAATGTAAAATCACTGGGAGTATAACTTTGGAAAGGCAGCTAATTTGTTAAGAGTTATGCAAAACCAAAAATAGAAAATAAAATAAACAAAGTTTAGCTGGCTAATTAGTACTAATAGTTGTTTTTTAGGTGAGAGAACCAAGCATTACCGCTCTTCAAAGCTAGGTGTGGAAAGTCCGTTCGGCTAGAAAGATCAAATATTTTATGTGGCAAGCGCTATCTAGATGTGTTCCAACTTGTCAAAACCTCACTTATAGACATATGAGTACCGACAGGCTGTCCTAGGTGTGGTGCCCCAGAGGAATCAATTAATCATCTCTTATTTGAATGTCCCCCGGCTCTACAAGTCTGGGCGTTATTGGACTTTCCGTCCCTTCTGGGCCTCTTCCCGAGTTTTTCTATTTACCAAAATATGAGCTTCCTATTTTGGAAAGCATAAAAGTTAGGTCTACCCGAACCACAAAATGATATATATCTTTAGATTTTATGGTACATTTGGAAAGCAAGAAACGATAAGGTCTTCAACGGGAAAGAGATTTCTCCGGAAGACACTCTTCAACACGCGACACCGGAAGCGGAAAGTTGGAGGATTGCGAATCAAAAGGAAGATGAAGAGGAGGTAGTAGCACCACAAGAACTTTTTGTCACGAGGGCTCCTCCTTTGGACCTCTGAATCTCGGCCTGCCAGATAGATGCCTCATGGAACGATCATGGACCAGTTAGTGGAGTAGGATGGTGCTTTAAGGACAACAGGGGTTACGAGTTTTTCGGACAGCAGGGATGTCGCAGAAGCCTCTCGGCTTTACATGCTGAGATGGATGGTCTTCTCTGGGCTATGGCATGCCTAAGAGAAAGACAGTCTTTTTCGATGCACTTTGATACTGATTGCTCGGACTTGGTAAGCATGATCGAGAATCCCGCGGATTGGCCAGCGTTTATGTCAGAACTAGACTCATTCCATCTTCTTAAAGAGTCCTTCGAAGACTTTAATTTATCTCGTATCCCTTGAGTTTTAAACGTCTGCGCCGATACTCTTGCAAAAGGGGCTCGAGCACGAGGCTTTTTATTTTCCCATGTAAGAGCCAGTTGCGGATGCTCTACGGAATATCTCTCCTAGCCACATGTGATGTAATAGATGGATAGTTGAACAAAAAAAAAATAGTACTAATAGTCTATTACAATGTTAAAGTATCTCATATGGGAAGTTGAGATATTCATAGGCCAATGTACTCGTCATTTAGTTTTGAATTGAAAATCAATGAATTCTAATTTGATATCAAAGTTATGATGGCTCAACAAAAGCTTTCGCACAAAAACGTTTTTTCACATTCTAAATGGCATATTTTGTTATTATCCAAGATGATCGTGCGCTATCCGGCTTTTATCTCAAGGAAGCCTTTTATAATATTTGAAATGTTTTATATTCTAAGTGATTCGTATAAGTGTTATGTCTTATTAGTATATATGAGATGATTACGTGTTGTGAATAAAAACTTTCACCAGTTTTTTTTTTTAATTAATTTTTCACTCTCAATATGAAAACTAGTGTGAGATATCAGGATTTCGGATATCCGTCTAGATATTAAGATATCTGCGGATATCCGGATCCGTAAAAACAAATAAATATTAAAATAATGATAAAATTTAAATTTTATATAAGATTTTGTAAAAAAATAAAATCTTCTATTAGAAAAAAATATTTTAATTATTTTTATATATAAACTTCAATATATTAAAATTATTAATAAAATAAAAAAAATTAATATATTTAAAGGATTCAGATTGAAAACTAGTGAAATGAATCCTAATGAAAAAACTAGTGGATAAATTTATTTCTTCATATTTATTATAAAAAGGGTGATTTTGGTGAATATGAAGGGTTGACTAAAAAATTAGGTAGATAATTGAAATTATGTGGTTATGAGAGAGAAAGAAATTTTATCCCACATTTATCTTTCAATTTTATGTTAATTACGAAAATGTCATTCATCACAAAATATTCTTTTCTGAAGTTGGGTTGATCCAGTTAACGCAGTTATCGTCAGTTATCAATAATATTTGACATGTTATCATGGTTATCAGTTATCATCGATAACATGATTATCAATCGTTAATCTGATATCATGGTTATCGATTTTATGTTAATCAATTATCGGTATCATGGTAATCATCGATATCCTGGTTATCGATGTCATGATTATCAGTTAATAATTGATATCATGGTTATCAGTCCTTAGTATCGATGATATCATGGTTATCATGATACCATGGTTATCATGATACCATGGTTATCATGATACCATGGTTATCAGTTAATCATCGATATCATTGTTATCAGTCTTTAGTATCGATGATATCATGGTTATCATGATTCCTTAGAAATCGATACAGGTGGAGAAAGAGAGAGAGAGCGAGAGAGGCGGAGAGAGAGTGAGAGAGGCAGATAGAGATCGATACATGTGGATAGAGAAAGAGCGAGAGATCGATATAGGTGGAGAGAGAGAGAGCGAGAGAGGCGGAGAGAGAGAGCGAGAGAGTGAGTGATAAGCTCAAATTGATACCCTAAAAGTACTAAAGCTTTATCGATTGTAATACTTAGGGATCGAATCCACAGAGACTCAAGGAAACACACAATAGATTGTATAGATGAAAATCAAGCTAAGTGATCAATGTAATTGAAAGCAAATACGTAAATCAAACTGTTGTAAATTCAATTGGAGAAAGATAGGTTCATGATATTTCTCAGGAAATCAATGAATGCATGTAAACTAACTAATCAGGGTTCAGGTTATGCACGGTTCTTGAACTCAAATCACTAAAGTATAATTAACCAACTCTCGTTGCGAGAATTATCTAAGTCTAAATCCTAGAATTCCAAAACTCTTTGCGAATCCTAAAGTCTAAACCAACTTTTAGTTCAAGTTTGATTTGTTCACAAGACAACTAAACCAAATCTCTTTGCGAATAGTTATTTTGCTCTCCCTAAGTTCTATCAGGTTTCTCAATTGCACTCTCGTGCCTAATCGATTAACCTAAGATCAAAGTTCTAGGTGATCAATCCAGAATTAGCTATGAGAAAGTGGCTGTAAAATCCTAATCAATAACCTAAATCACATTTTGGGGCTTCTTGTAAATAATAAAGTCTTCTGGGCAATTTTGCAATTCTTTAACTCTTCTAAAAGTCGCGACTCGTGTCTTGCTGCAGTGAGTATCGACCGATACTAATCAGTATTGATCGATACTGAAGCTTCAAATCGGGTACTCAGCTACACGAACTTCTGCTTTGCTCCAAAATGCTCCAGAAAGCTCCAATATTTCCAATTATGCTCCAAACGTGCTAAAACCTGTAAAAGACTCTAAAACACTACAAAATAGTAGAAAGACTCTATAAAACGGACTTATATCATGGCTTAAAATGGGTAAAAACCATGATATATCAACTCCCCCAGACTTAACCTTTGCTTGCCCTCAAGCAAATAGAAGACTAAACCAGAGAAAGAGGTTTGAAAACATTGAAACTCACCTGTACTTGAAATATTTCAATGACCATTTTCCTTAGTGTTCCACATATCACATAACCAGTTTCAAATCCAACCACCATGTACTTCTCCGTAGACATTGGCAGCTTCCCAGACTAAACACAATATTTCACAACATTACTAAATAAAGCCCTCATCACCAGTTTCATTGCTTTGATTAATACCAAGAACCTTCTAGATTCTTTACCATACAATATCATGACAAGGAACCATCCAATTTCACACTTTCTGGTATTGTTTTCTCTCCCCCAGACTTATTTCTTATTATATTCTCGCATATGCTTATTAAGGTTCGAGATGCGAGTATTGATGGTGTTTGCCACCGAATCCCCGGTTCTTCCCTTAAAAAGTAATCAAAGGTGTAGGCGAATAATGGTATCAAAGGAAATTTTTCTAACCTCGCTTCCACCTTTGTGTGATCATTCCCTCTGAAGTAGAATAATGGGATCGCTGGAAATTTTCCTAACCCTCTACTCAGAAGAAAATCATTTCATCTTTTAATGCATCTTATTTATTAACTTGTAACAGGGAGAGAAATACTATCACTTTAAACACGTGGGTTCCTTTGTCAGATACGAATGAGGAATCAAGCTCTATGGACATCAATCACATCAATGAAGTGCAAAAATTTGGCTCAGGCTTTAAAGAACTTTGCTGGAAACATGAGTGTCTTCTAGTTAACTGGCCAACCTTTGAATTTTTCATTTGTCGATCTAATACTGATTATGTACAATGGTCACTTAGAAGCAATGTCAGATCAATAGAGTCAAGAAAAAGATCACAGTCTCCAACAGGTTTTGACACAAAATTTGACTCAAAAACGACTGATTCTAAGAAAAACAAAAACATGCTGTCAGCAACTACCTCCTCCGGACTTAAACAACACTGTCCCCAGTGTTATCTAGTCTAGATTTGGTGAAAGAAAACAAAAGAACGGAGTGAAGACGTGAAAATCAGAGAACTTACCTGTGCGTTGGGTATCGACCGATACCATTAGTGGTATCAATCGATACAAGGACCATTGGTCGATGCAACGTCTGTATCTCCTGGTGTCGATCGATACCAGTGATGGTATCGGTCGACACAGACCTTTTTCATATGATTCACACGAAAACACAAGACACAAAAACGAAAAATACAAAAATTAAAGACTTATGTACAGACTCACCAGTGGGTTGCCTCCCACTCAGCGCTCGTTTAATGTCATTAGCTTGACTGTACCGCCGTTCAGGCATTGGGTGCATCATCCAGAGGCATTATGTGTCCGTTTGGAATCTCGGTGCTCCAAAAATAGTGTTTCACACTTTCTCCATTGACAGTGAACTCTTCTCCTGAAGGATTTGTCAGGACAATTGCACCATGTGGCCTAACCTCCTTGACTGTGAAAGGACATGACCAACGAGAACGCAGTTTACTAGGGAACAAATGCAAACGAGAGTTATACTGAAGTACATGATCATTGGGTTCAAAGTGTCTGGTGAGAATCTTTTTGTCGTGATACGCCTTGGTCCTCTCCTTGTACAGCTTTGAGTTTTCATAGGCATTGTGCCTAATCTCATCCAGCTCATTCAGCTGAATCAATCGCTTCTCAGCTGCAGTCTTGATGTCGAAATTCATCATCTTTGTAGCCCATGCTGCCTTATGCTCGATTTCAACCGGAAGATGACACACTTTCCCATATAGCAAGTGAAACGGTGTAGTCCCAAGTGGTGTCTTGAAAGCGGTCATGTAAGCCCACAGTGCATCATCCAACTTCGTAGACCAGTCTTTCCTAGTAGTACCCATAATTTTCTCCAAAATCTCCTTGATTTGCCTGTTGGAGACCTCAACTTGCCCACTAGTCTGAGGATGATAAGGAGTAGCTACACGATGATTCACACCATGCTTCTTCAGCATCCTCTCGAAAACCTTGTTAATAAAGTTAGAGCCACCATCACTTATAACAATCCGAGGTATTCCAAATCGAGGAAAAATGATGGTCTTAAACAGCCTAAGGACCACTGAAGAATAGTTGGTAGGGCTAGCAATCGCTTCGACCCACTTGGAGACATAGTCTACGGCAACCAAGATGTACTTGTTCTTGTATGACGAAGGGAAATGACCCATAAAATTGATGCCCCAGCAATCAAAAATCTCAACCTCGAGGATGAAGTTTTGTGGCATCTCATGTCTCTTACTGATCTTCCCTCTCCTCTGACACACATCGCACTGGGAAATGAAGGTATGAGCATCCTTAAACATAGTAGGCCACCAGAAACCTGCTTGAAGAACCTTGGACTCTGTCTTGAAAGTAAAAAAGTGTCCAGCGTACTCAGATCCATGACAATGAAACAGAACACTAGGTACCTCTGATTCAGCAATGCATCTCCGATAGACATCATCAGAACAGTGTTTGTACAGGTAGGGGTCATCCCAAAAGAATCGCCTTATGTCACGCAGAAACTTCTTCTTGTCAAATTTCTTGAGGTGCTTTGGCTCCGCATCTGCAGCGAGATAGTTGGCAATATCAGCGTACCACGATTGATCAGAATCAGCTGCAGCGACTAGATACTCTTCAGAAGCACCAATGTGTTTAACGGTCAAAACAGGTTCGGAAATCGTCGGGTATCGACCGACACTATGTGAGCGTCGATCGATACCAAAATCTGCAATTCGTGGGAATTGTTGAGTCTCGGCAAAACCCATTTGAAACTCAGTTTCAATGAAGTAAATGGACTCTTCTGGTAGTTGATCATCAATAGGGACGTCTGCATCATTCCGAATTCGCGAAAGATGGTCAGCGACCCCGTTCTCTATTCCTTTTTTGTCATTTACCTCGATGTCGAAAACCTGTAGCAAAAGAACCCAACGACAAAAGCGAGGCTTGAGATCCATGTTCTGCATCAGATATTTGAGAGCAGCATAATCAGTATGAACAATAACTTTGCTTCCAACCAGGTAAGATCGAAATTTCTCAAAGGAGAAAACAACTGCGAGTTGTTCTTTCTCTGTGGTGCTGTAATTTCTCTGAGCATCGTCTAAGGTCCTGCTGGCATAGTAGATAACGTGCAGCTTCCTATCCTTTCTCTGACCCAGAACTGATCCAACAGCAAAATCACTAGCGTCGCACATGATCTCAAAAGGCAAAGTCCAATCAGGAGGTTGCACAATAGGAGCACTCACCAAAGCCTTTTTAATCTCCTCAAATGCTGCAAGACATTCAGGTGTGAAATCGAATTTGATCTCCTTGCATAATAGAGCGGTGAGTGGACGTGCTAGCTTAGAGAAATCCTTGATAAACCTCCTGTAAAACCCAACATGACCAAGGAAGCTTCGAATATCCTTCACAGAATTCGGTGGTTGGAGACTTGTCATGACTTGAATCTTGGCTTTGTCAACTTTGATCCCAGCTTCAGAAACCTTGTGCCCAAGTACGATGCCATCCTGAACCATAAAATGACACTTTTTCCAATTAAGGACCAAGTGCTTCTCTTCACACCTCTGTAGCACCTTGCACAAATTATCCAAACAGTCCTTGAACGATGATCCATACACTGAAAAATCATCCATGAACACCTCCATAAAGTTCTCAATCATGTCTGTGAAGATAGATATCATCCATCTCTGAAAAGTGGCCGGAGCGTTACACAATCCAAATGGCATTCTCCTATATGCGAATGCGCCATAGGGACATGTAAAAATTATCTTCCTTGGTCATCCAGATGAATAGGAATCTGGAAGAAACCTGAATATCCATCGAGAAAACAGTAGTAGGGATGACTAGCCAACCTTTCCAACATATGGTCAATGAATGGCAATGGAAAATGATCTTTCCGTGTAGCGGTGTTCAACTTCCTGTAGTCAATGCACATTCGATGCCCAGTGATAGTCCTAGTAGGAATCATCTCATCCTTCTCATTCTTCACCACAGTTATTCCTCATTTCTTAGGAACAACGTGCACTGGACTGACCCAAGAGCTATCCTAAATAGCATAGATGACACCAGCTTTCAAAAGCTTCATCACCTCCTTTTTGACTACTTCCTTCAGGTTCAGATTCAGCCTCCTCTGATGCTCTATTGAAGCCTTTGACTCGTCCTCAAGATGAATCCTATGCATGCACAGGTCCGGTGATATACCTGAAATGTCATCAAGAGAATAGCCAAGAGCTTTGCGATACTTGCGCAGCTTGCTCAGCAGTAAGGCAATCTCTGTGTTGTTCAAAGAAGCATTAACAATTACTGGGTATATGGAATTAGGACCAAGAAAACTATACCTCAGATTTGCTGGAAGTGGCTTGAGTTCCACATTAGGAGCTTTCTCCTCACTCCAATCTCCAAGCCCAGCAGCTTGCTTAGAACTATCGGCCAACTCCCTTTCTGGTCGTAGGGTATCGATCGATACTAGGGGAGTATCGATCGATACTGGCGATGCTGAATCGAGCATCTTCGAGTATGTAGCAGTATCATCACACGAATGGACCTCTGAAGTGGCTGAACAAACCAATGCTCTCTCCAGTGGATCCTCAGGATGCATCTCCAGGAAGTACTCTTCAGCTATGTCACTGAAAGTGTCGACAAAGAAAGTCTGCCCGTCGATGGTTGGTCTCTTCATCATCTTATCCATATTGAAAGTCATGACCAAATCACCGATGTTGAGAGCGATCTTCCCATTCCTGCAATCAATCAAAACACCAGCTGTTGCAAAGAATGGTCTGCCTAGGATAAGAGGATCCTTAGGCTCAGCATCATACTCCAGGACGATGAAATCAGTTGGGATCAAGCAATTCCCAATCTTAATAGGAACATATTCGAGTAAACCCTCTGGAAGTCTAGCTGAGCGATCAACAAGTATCAGGGAGATTCTTGTGGTTGTGAAATCTGTCATCCTCATCCTTTTAGCAACTGAGTATGACATGAGGTTGACACTTGAGCTAAGGTCACAAAGAGAATGCTCAAATATATATGTGAGTATTGTACAATCCAACACAAAACTCCCTGGATCTGGTAGTTTCTTTGGGATCCTATTGGTCAGGATTGCACTGCACTCATGAGTAATCATCAAGCATCCTTCTACATGGTTCACATTGCTAGATACCATCCTCTTGACATATCTTCTGAAAGCTGGAGAAGTCTTGATAGCATCGTTGGAAGGAAGTTCAACAATCAACTTATCCATGATTGCTTTGCATCTAGAGTCTTCTACCTCCTTCTTAGTCTTCCCAGTAGCCCTGGGATAAGGTATCCTCGGTGTGTAAACTTTCTCTACAACTACATTAGGCACTTCCTTCGAAACCTGAGGTGTTGACTCGACAACAGGATTAGTGTCGATCGATACAGGAGTGGTATCGATCGATACACGAGGTTTTGATGTGTCCCATGAAAGAATCTTGACATGTGTCGATCGATGCTGACTAGTGTCGATCGATACTGGAGCGATTTCAGAATCCTCATCGTCAAGATCGACGAAAATATATGCAGTTTGGCCAATTTTTACTCATGTATTGACCTCTTTCCCACTCCTTAAGGTGATGGCATTTATGTGAGCCTTTGGGTTCTCTCATTTCCCTGGAAGAAAACCTTCTTGCCTTTTCACAACCTCTGAAGTCTGAGCAACCTGAAGTTCCAGCTTCTTCTGCTAAATATTAATAACGTCGATCCTTCCACTCAGATCATTGTACAAGACACCAATATTCCCATTGAAATCCACAGTTAGCTTCTCATGTCCCTGAATAAGCTGTTCGAATATAGACTCAATCTTGCTATCTGGGAGCTTAGCAGGTATAGGTTGATAAAATGAATTCCCATAGTTCCTGGTATACCCAATGCTCTGAGATAGTTTCTGGACAAACTGATTCGAACCTCCTTGCTGAGAATTGTTGTTGAAGTTTCGGTTGTTGTTGAATTGATTCCTCTGACCTTGAAAACCAGAACCACCAATATAGTTAACATCCTCTGCTTCATCCTCATTGAAGACATCAACATCTTCAGCAAAGTGAACAGCTTTCGTTGTCTTGCCCATCAGAATATTATGCATAGAATCCAACTTGGCTTGAACCTCAGCAATATGTGAACCGTCCATGCTACCAACTTGCTTCTTGCGCTCAAAGTCAGCATTCTTGGTGCTATTTCTAGACGTCAAGTTCTCAATCAGCACATAAGCATCTTCAGGATACCTGGTGTTGAAGTTTCCATTGCTCCAAGCATCCAAAGCCATCTGATACCTCCAATCAATTCCTCTGAAGAAGAACCCCATCAGTTGAACATCATAGTATCCGTGATGTGGACAATCTCTCTGATATGATCTGAATCTCGTCCAAGCAGCCTTGAACGCCTCAGTAAGGCCTTGAGAAAACTGGGAGATCTTGTTCCTAAGATATTCGGATCGTGCATCATCATAGAAGTTATTCAGGAAAGCAGTCTTAGTCTCTTCCCAGGTAGTCAGTGATCCAGAAGGTAACTGCTTCAGCCAGTAAGTCGCATCTCCACCTAAAGAATAAGGGAAAAGCTTGCAGAAGAGGTAATCATAGGACACTCCATTGCTCTTGATGCTAGTGACCAAATCCTCGAACCTCTCAATATGATCCATGGAATGTTCATTGGAAAGACTATGAAAAGGGTGCTGACCCACAAGAGTGTAGTATGCAAGTTTCGGCTCAAAGTCATTCTTCTGAAAAGCAGGAGGACGAATCGCTGATCGATTGACATAAAACTGATCAGGCCTGTTGTACTCACCTATTGTTCTACCACGATTAGCTACAACATTCCCTACATTCGCGTTCCCAGTGACATTCCCAGCGACAACATGAGCAGGTAGGATGATGTTCCCCTCTCCATCCAGTCGTTGCCATCTCTCATTGCACAATTGACCATCTTGGTCTTTGTAACCACTAGCTTCATCTTGAACCAACTCCACTGGATTATTGTTCATCTCTGCTGGCTTCTTTGCTCTTCTGTTTGTGCGTTCCAAAAGTGCTAGCTGCTCGTTTGACAAATCAACTAGCTGAGTACTCTTGTTCCTCCTGGTTTCGCGAATAGGTATACACCTGAAAACAAAAGGCAAGGCACGTAAGTAACAAAAATACGATGAGTATCGACCGACACTGGATGGTGTCGATCGATATCAACAAAAGAAAACAATGAGTATCGACCGACACTGAGTAGTGTCGATCGATACCGACGAACTTAGTCGAAATTCTCAAACTAAAATCTAATGGCGAATTGAGTCCCCGGCAACGGCGCCAAATTTGATAAGCTCAAATTAATACCCTAAAAGTACTAAAGCTTTGTCGATTGTAATACTTAGGGATCGAATCCACAGAGACTCAAGAAAACACACAATAGATTGTATAGATGAAAATCAAGCTAAGTGATCAATGTAATTGAAAGCAAATACGTAAATCAAACTATTGTAAATTCAATTGGAGAAAGATAGGTTCATGGTATTTCTTAGGAAATCAATGAATGCATATAAACTAACTAATCAGGGTTCAGGTTATGCACGGTTCTTGAACTCAAATCACTAAAGTATAATTAACCAACTCTCGTTGCGAGAATTATCTAAGTCTAAATCCTAGAATTCCAAATCACTTTGCGAATCCTAAAGTCTAAACCAGCTTTTAGTTCAAGTTTGATTTGTTCACAAAACAACTAAACCAAATCTCTTTGCGAATAGTTATTTTGCTTAACCTAAGTTCTATCAGGTTTCTCAATTGCACTCTCGTGTCTAATCGATTAACCTAAGATCTAAGTTCTAGGTGATCAATCCAGAATTAGCTATGAGAACAACTTATAGTGAAGAACTAATTCAGATTATGAACCCTAAACAACTAATCAACCTAGCATTCAAAGAGATCCCTTATGAGAACCCTAAACCTAACAGGAGATCTACTCAGACATGGAAATTGAAACAATAAACATGACTGGATAAATACTTGAATAAATAAGAAAGAGTAACAAGAGGGTTCGAAATCTTCTCTCGGACGAACAGAGTTTCAGACTTGTCTCCCTTCCAAAGCTCTCTCACAAAACCAAAGTAAAATAAAGTATAGCCATCAAAGTGGCTGTAAAATCCTAATAAATAACCTAAATCACGTTTTTGGGCTTCTTGTAAATAATAAAGTCTTCTGGGCAATTTTGCAATTCTTTAACTCTTCTAAAATTCGCGACTCGTGTCTTGCTGCAGTGAGTATCGACCGATATTGAAGCTTCAAATCGGGTACTCAGCTACACGAACTTCTGCGTTGCTCCAAAATGCTCCAGAAAGCTCCAATATTCCAATTATGCACCAAACGTGCTAAAACATGTAAAAGACTCTAAAACACTACAAAATAGTAGAAAGACTCTATAAAACGGACTTATATCATGGCTTAAAAGGGGTAAAAACCATGATATATCAGAGAGGCGGAGAGAGAGAGAGAGCGAGTGAAACGGAGAGAAAGGGAGAGAGACCGATTCAATTGATACCCAAACGCAACCATGTGAAATTAAAGAACATAATTATGTTTTTCGATGAGATTCTTTTTAATTGGTGGTCGGAATGAGGTTTGAGAGAATGGTTAAGGGGATGGTTTCACCGGAATTAGAAAGAGAGAGAAATATAAAGAGAAAGAGAGGAGAGAGATAAAAATAGAAAGAAGAGAGAGATAAAAACAAAAACAAAACTTGATATGAAATTGTCGGAGAAAAAGAAAAGATTATAAAAAAAAAACAAAAGGGATAGAGGGTAAATTCCACTTCCCAACCACTATTGAAAAAATGGTCAGAACCTGTCACTTAATTTTGTTATTATTAAAAAATTGCTATCCATTGTAATCACCCTTAATTGCTATCCATTGTAATTACCCTAAAAAAACAAGTCAATCCATCTAGAAACATTAACCGAAAGATGAATGTTTTACAGCGATGAATTTATATATATTTATAAACGATAATGTCTGTTGTTTAATATTGTTTATACTTTATACTATCAAACTATATGAGCACCTTTGGAAGCGACACTAACTGTAGAAACGATAGGTCATCTTATGTCAAAGTCAGTCAGTATACACAAATGATTTTTATTACTTTTATATTAAAAAAAAATTACTATAACTTTTACGAACATTGAAATAAATAAATGGTGAGAGAGTCGATTTAAAGATAAATGACGAACCTTTTTGGCTCCATGTCTCAACGACAACTTTCTCTTGTCGCTTCTCTTTTCTCTCTCTTCTCTCCATCTTCAAAATCTATATCTCTCGTATTTCTTGGAGACATCCTTCTCTGTATCTGTTCTTCACAAAATTCTATCTTTTGAGATTATCTGTGAATCAGCTGTATTCGAAGAACCCCCTCGAAATCACAACTTCTTTTTGCTTTTTGTTGTTTCCCATAGATTTTCCTCGTAAGTGGTCCAAGAAAGTCACCCAAAAAGGGGTCTTTTCTTTTCCGGAAACCACAAATCTCTCAATTTTACCTTCAACAGATTTAAGAAGATAGTTCACCAACCTGAGATTCTGGATCGTTTTCATATATTTCAGGTACAATTCTTCATTATCTTTTGTTTAATCTGTTGCTTTTCTTGATTTTCTTTTTGAATCTTTAAGCCTCCCCCACTCAATCTATGGTTAGTTTATTATCAAAGTTTTAATGGACAAAGTATATGGAAAAGTTGGAGATCTTCTAACAAATAGTTAATTTACCACTAATATGTTCTGTGATTGATTTTAAACTTGATTGTTTATGTACTTAATTTTTAATCATTAACCCTCAATCTATACTCAATCCTCAAATATTGGGTTCTTCTTATTTTCACTAAAAGTTCAATGCTTTTTTTATAACTTTATTATTCGTACAGATTAAGAAGCGGAGAGTGAAAGATTAGATCATTTGCTTTACGTTCAAAGCAAATTATTAAACTAATAATGTAAAAGCACAAGGAAAATAAACTTTATGCACTGTAATGAGTACCTTTAAAGCTCACTTATGGAGTTTGTGTATGTTTAGTACATAAGCAAGCTCTATATGTCCAACTACAAAAGTTCATTAACTTCATATTTTTAGTATGAGTTGTATATTTGTATAACCAATCAGTTTTTCGTATATAAATAAATGATTGGAACATATAAACAGAGCGAAGCAACTAACTTATTGTCAAAAAAAGTTTATGATTGTAATTCTTTATTTTCAACATTTGGTGTTTCACCAGTTTGATTGGTTATTTATTTGTATTCACCGTTTACGTTTACTCATAATAAAGCTAAATGTTAAAAAAAAAATGATTTGTTTACTCATACCTAACGTATAAATGTATTACTATTACAATTTTTAATTTATTAATTAATTATAGAAAACTAGATATGTCAGAATCCCATGGAGGCATGAACCTATTATTTTTACAAAATATTTATCATGATTGATTAATATTCATATATATATATATATATATATATATATATATATATATATATATTGTGGATTATAATATTATTCAATGTTCTAATATATTGGAAGTGAGTCACTGAGTGAGTGGATGATTAATTGTAATTAATTTGTTTTTATCAAAAAAAAAATTGTGATTAAATAATTACAATTTTTCAAATCAAGTTATGAAGACCTAAGCTGGGAATTGACCGTTTTGCCCTTGGATATCACCGCAAATGACAAGAAGACCTAACCTCCGAGGCGGCATGCTCGCCACCGTGGCCGCCACGATTCTCCTCTCAATTTTCCCGCCAAATGTCGAATCGACCGTTGAGACTCAAGCTCTGCTTCGCTTCAAAAACCGCCTCGACGACCCTCACGGCGTTCTCCGATCTTGGAAAGCCACGGATTCGCCGTGCGGGTTTCGCGGCGTCACGTGCGACCCGTCCTCCGGCGAAGTTACCGGTATCTCTCTGGGGAACGCAAATCTTTCGGGTTCCATATCTCCGGCAATCTCGGCTCTCACAAAGCTATCTACGCTGTCGCTTCCCTGTAACTTCATCTCCGGGAGAATCCCGCCGGAGATAGTGAACTGCACAAACCTTAGAGTCCTCAATCTCACCTCCAATCGACTCTCCGGGACGGTCCCCGACTTTTCCCCACTGAAAAACCTAGAAATTCTGGACATCTCCGTGAATTTCCTCAACGGAGGGTTTCCGAGCTGGGTGGGGAATCTGACTCGGTTGGTTTCACTCGGTCTCGGCAACAACAACTACGTAGAAGGTGAGATTCCTAAGAGTATTGGGGGTTTGAAGAAACTGACTTGGCTCTACTTAGCTCGATCCAACTTGACCGGACAGATCCCAGACTCGATCTTCGATCTGAATGCTCTCGACACTTTCGACGTCGCCAGGAACGCAATCTCAGGTGATTTCCCACTGTCGATCACGAGATTGGTGAATCTCACCAAGATTGAGTTATACAACAACAGGTTCACCGGTAAAATCCCACCGGAGATCAGAAACCTTACTCGTTTACGGGAACTTGATGTTTCTTTGAATCAGCTGAGTGGTGCATTACCTCGAGAAATCGGGAATCTCAAGGATCTCAGTGTTTTTCACTGCAACCAAAACAATTTCACCGGCGAATTCCCCTCTGATTTCGGAGAACTGCGTTTCCTCACTTCCTTGTCGATTTACAGAAACAACTTCTCTGGTGAATTTCCGGCGAACATTGGCCGCTTCTCCCCGCTGGACACGGTTGATATATCTGAGAACGGGTTTACAGGTCCATTCCCTGGTTTCTTATGCCGGAACAATAAACTACGATTCTTGCTCGCCCTGCAGAATGATTTTTCCGGCGAGATTCCGGGATCCTACGCCGACTGCAAATCCCTCTTGAGGCTCAGGATTAACCAAAATCGTTTTACAGGCCATGTTGCTCAAGGATTCTGGGCTCTGCCGCTTGCTAAGATGATCGATCTCAGCGATAACGGTCTCACCGGAGAGATTTCTTCTCAGATCGGACTTTCAACGGAGCTGAGCCAGCTAATTTTGCAGAACAACAGATTTTCCGGCAAGATTCCCCGTGAACTCGGAAAACTGACCAATATAGAGAGGATTTATCTGAGCAACAACAGTCTTTCCGGCGAAATCCCGACGGAACTCGGATATTTGAAACAGCTGTCTTCTCTGCATCTAGAAAACAACTCATTAACAGGCTATATCCCCATCGGATTGACAAACTGCGTCAGACTTGTCGATCTGAATCTTGCCAAGAACTCTTTGACCGGAGAAATCCCCAATAGTTTATCTCAGATCACTTCTTTAAACTCACTAGACCTCTCAAGGAACGGGCTAACGGGGCAAATCCCGGCCAACCTTGTAAAGTTGAAGCTGAGTTTCATAGATTTGTCTGAAAATCAACTTTCAGGAAGAATACCTCCGGATCTCTTAGCGGTGGGAGGATCCACCGCGTTCTCACGCAACGAGAAGCTCTGCGTTGACAACCATAACGCCAAAACAAGCGAGAAATCCGCTCTGAGCTTATGCAGTAGCGACCAACGCATGCGGAAGAACCGCTCACTCGACGGAACTCTCTTGTTCTTGGCTCTTGCAATAGCCCTGGTAGTGCTCGTGACTGGTCTGTTCGCATTGCGTTACAGAGTTGTGAAGATACGCGAGTTTGACTCGGAAAACAGAGATATCAACAAGGCGGGTGCGAAATGGAAAATCGCGTCTTTCCATCAAATGGAGTTGGACGCTGAGGAGATCTGCAGATTGGATGAAGGTCACGTGATCGGAGCTGGTAGTGCGGGAAAAGTGTACCGGGTTGATCTGAAAAAGGGCGGTGAGACAGTGGCGGTTAAGTGGTTGAGGAGAGGAGAAGAAGAGGTCAACGGAACAGAGGTCTATTTTGCAGAAATGGAGATTCTTGGGAAGATCAGACACAGAAACGTGTTGAAGCTCTATGCTTGCTTAGTCGGAAGAGGTTCTAGCTATTTGGTGTTTGAGTTCATGGAGAATGGGAACTTGTATCAGGCTCTTCGCCGGAATATTAAAGGCGGATTACCGGAATTGGATTGGCAAAAGAGGTGCTGTTTGTTCTCTACTCTTTAGTCTGGATGAAATATGGATCCAAGATTACAATAAATAAATTATTAAAATAAAATAATTGATCATTTTTATCCCTTTTGTCACAACAGGTATAAAATCGCGGTGGGGGCTGCTAAAGGAATCGCATATTTGCATCATGATTGTAGTCCTCCGATCATTCACAGAGATATAAAGTCCAGCAACATTTTGCTTGACAGAGATTTCGAGTCGAAAATCGCAGATTTTGGAGTTGCAAAAGTTGCAGACAAGGGATATGAATGGAGTTGTGTTGCTGGTACTCATGGATATATGGCTCCCGGTGAGGTTTTCACATTTTTTGCAATTTCAACATAACCATCAATTTGGTTTTAAGCCGGTTACTTTAAACTAATTTTGCAGAAATCTTTGGTTCACATGATGAAAACTGTTTTTACTTTAAACTGATTTTTGTTTTCTTTGGTTGTAATGTGATAATTGTAGAGCTTGCTTACTCCTTCAAGGCAACGGAGAAGAGTGACGTATACAGCTTCGGTGTGGTTCTTCTGGAGCTAGTGACCGGTCTTCGGCCGGTGGAAGACGAGTTTGGAGAGGGCAAAGACATCGTTGACTATGTCTTCTCTCGAATTCAACAAGATCGGAGGAACCTTCGGAACGTCTTGGACAAGCATGTTTTGTCGCCTTACGTAGAAGAAAGCATGATTAAGGTTCTGAAAATGGGTCTTCTCTGCATTACGAAGCTCCCGAATCTCAGACCAAGCATGAGAGAGGTTGTGAGAAAGCTTGACGACGCTGATCCATGCGTCTCCAATTCTCTAGACAGAACCGGAAAGATTACAGTATAGGTTAATGAGTCAGTAACCGGGTTAAGTTGATTATCCGTTTTGGTCAAGCGTTTGTTTGTTCAAAACTCCGACTAAAATACAAGAGACTAGAGTTTTCCCTATCTATAAACTTTGCAATGAAAAGGCAAAGTTATCAGAGAGAGACTTGGATTAATTTCTCCAGTTAACATAATACATACTTAGTAAATTCACACTATAACGTAATAATAATGGTTCTTGTCACTAGGGGTGCCCAATCCAAGTTTTGGGTTGGGTTTGACTTATTTGGTTTGAAAATTATTTGACCAAATTCGAGCTACTGAAATTTTGGATCAAGTTTTTTAGATTTTAGATCAGATTTAAGTTGTTTGGATCGTAAACAATTTGACCAAAATAAACTTATATCTAGTTTTATTTGGGTTGTTTAGATCTTGTATTAGGTTTGGTTATTGAATGTTTACAAAAATTTAAAAATTACAATAACATCTAAAATAAATTCTGTTAAAATCCTTCGATTTGTGAGGATAGAAAAATCATTTATTATCCATTTAAACACAACTATGAATCATTTAGTATATTTTCTATACTAAAAACATCATTTATTATCCATTTAAATACAACTAGGACTTAATCCGCGCTATAATTAGCGCAGAGCGTAATTTTTTTAAAGAAATTGTTTTGAAATTTAAAAAAAATTGCTTTTATTTGAATTTTCTAATATGTCTAACTCATGATTATAGATAGAGTTGTCAAACGAAATAATTTGTTTATTTAATCTGTTTTGCAATGGACTAAAATATTACTCGGGTTAACCCATAAAACCTATAATCTTGAAAACATAACTCTATTATGCACCGATTAATGACTCTAGTTTTGTGGTTAGTTCACGAACTCTTAAAAAATCAATTTTCTTGTGTCTAACTTTTTATAAAATTAGTAAAATATTTTTCAACTTTTATTTTGATATAAATTCAAATAAAATATGATAAATTATAGTGAAAAATATATTAATATTTCAAATAGATTTTTTTCTTTGAATATATTATTTAAGAATACATTTTTGAAAATGAATTTTGTTTTGTAAATTATTACAAAAAATCAATTTTCTTGTGTCTAACTTTTTATAAAATTAGTAAAATATTATTCAACTTTTATTTTGATATAAATTCAAATAAAATATGATAAATTATAGTGAAAAATATATTAATATTTGGAATAATTTTTTTTCTTTGAATATATATGGATTGATTATTATTTAAAAATATATAGTAGATCTTTAATGCAAAATAAATATTTTCCATATTCTTATTACTAATTGTAAAAGACAATTATATCATTTCCTATTTCAATTATTTATTGTTATTTGTAATGACATTTCATGTAATAATTTACAAAACAAAGTTTATTTTCAAAAATGTTTTCTTAAATAATATTATAGAGATTCAACCAATAAGAAAACAATATGCAGAATACAAATATCAAAAACAATAAAAAGTTATTTAATTTTGTATTGAAAACTAAAAATATCACATATTTAAGAACAAAAAAAACTCTTTTAAAACATCACTTATTTAAGAACGGGGAGTATATGTAAAAACAAGAGTGGATTTTATTTGGATTTTTTAGTTATGTAAAGACTAATCCAAATAACCAAAACCCAAATTAGTAAAAATTATTAGATCCAAATAGGTTTTCATAGAAACTCATCCAAACTAATTGAAGTTTTTTGGATTGGATTGCATTGCTTAGATCGGTAACAATATTACAATAAATTGCAAAATGCAATCCCATCAATTGACGAATTCGATTCCGGTGAGAGGAAGTCCTTCGTGCAACTGTAGGGCGACGTCTCCGATGACCTGCGTTTTATAACAGTTCAGTTTAGAATCTATTTCAGACCAAAATGAATCTTCCTCGGATAGTTTTACCTTGGCCATGGACCTATATGAATATTCGGTAACTCCTGCGACGTGAGGGGTTATAATAACGTTTTTGAACTTCAAAATTGGATCGTTTGGATCAAACGGTTCAGACCATGCCACGTCCATCCCGATGCCTCCCAGATGACCGGACTCCAGATTTTGGTAAACTGATTCATAGTTAATCAAACCGCCTCGGGCAATATTTACAAGAAGAGCACCCTGAAGCAACAAGAGATATCACCAGTCATTACTCATCTCAATCCAATCCATCTCGGTTTTGTCATATGTAAACTGCCCCAAGCATCCACCTTTTTCATTGAGCTTATGAACTTCTTGTTCACGACTTCCGCCTGAAAGTTATAAAATCATAATTGTAGAAACTATCAGTTGCACACATCTCAACCACATCTCTTGCATAAAAATCTTCATGTGTTTGACCAGTTTAAAAATGAAGGAGAAGTTGAAACATTACCGTTTCTTTGTTCAGCCTTAAACAAAGGACGACTATGTCGGCTTTGCCCGCGAATGTGTAAATGTCTTCATGGCTACCTTTTTCATCAACTAGACTGGCTGAAGATAGAAAAGTTAACAAATTACTAGACCTCGGGATGAGTCTGTCAAGGCAAAGAGAGGATATCACATACAGTCAGAGTCGATGATGGAATCAGGCCAGCTTCTTTTTGTGGCTATTACTCTCGACCCAAATGGCTTCAACCGTTTCGCCAGCTCTATTCCAATGTTTCCATATCCCAAGATAAAAACCTGTACAAAATAGAGGAAATAAAACCCGTCGTAAGGGACACAAAAACCAAAGATATAAGATCACACTGAGACTCACATTTTTACCAAGAAGCGTGTCACCGGTTGGTTGTCCCAGTAGTCTGCTTTGCACGGAAATCTGCAAATAGTTCTGCAACAAAATTACATGTCATATGAATTAACTATAACTAAGAAAGCAATATCAGAACTAGCACTTTACATGCGAGATTAAAAGGTATATACAGTAGAGAAAATCAAATAAATAAAGCCACCTGTTTCTTAAGAAGGCCCAGCATTAGATATATAGCCATTTCAGAGCAAGATGCTGCGTTTCCAGTACCCTCACTGGGAATTCTAGCGACTTTAATCCCATGTTTAGTAGCAGCGTCAATGTCAACACCTTCACAGGTAAAAATACAAGAAAAATGAAACATTAAAGAGGTACACTTTATGCTCTCTCTCAGGTATCCAGTGCACAAAGATGAGACAGATACCTTCGAGACCAACACCGTACTGCATAATAAGCTTCATTTCGCTGGCACGAGATATAACATTTGAATCCAATTGCATGGACTTAACCACACATATATGATACTTCTTTATAACCTCAGGAACATCACGGAGAGGGACAACATCAACCTATGTTAACCGAACAAGAGAAAACTTAGAAAAAAGGGTCTTGGTACACATTTCACTTTACTTTAAAACCAAATCTCAAACACAACAATAAGTAAATTAGAGAGCTTGGGTAATAATTACATAATAGAAGAATCTAACCTGAATGAAAGGGTAAGGTTGCACGTAATCTCTCGTGAAATTGTTGGAATCAGGAAAGTGAGGACCGCAAAATAGGACACGAGTTACATCCTTCCCAACCATTCTCTCAGGCTTACTTTGTCTATCCAATCGATTAACAAGAGAAGCATCAATCATGGGACCTATAGATTATCTAAAGCAAACGCCAGAGGAAGAGGATGATTCTAGCTATTACTGGAAATTCGACTCATAGATCTACAAAATTCGTCGATCGAGATTCGTAGTCAAGCCGTAAAGAATGTAGAACAGAGGAAGACTTTAAAAAAAAAAAATCACCTGGAGATTGAACGAGCCTGGAGAGAGTAGAAGAGCGAAGCGACATTTGCTTCTCTATTTCGAAACGCAGCCTTGGCGATTTTGTACATTTAGATGCTGTTAAGCGAAACTTTATGTGTTTAACAAAATATGTCACATTCATGGTTGCGTTTCATAAACAGAAAAGGTATATGATGTTGCATAAGAATCAAAATAAATGTGGTTTTTACAGGTATATATTATATCATATTTGATTTTATATAATTATTTTAATTTTAAAAAAAATTAATAATATTTAGATTTTATCTTTGGGAATTATTATTGTCTTTGTCTAGCTGATGTTATTAGCTTTACAATACACCATAATAATCTTTTAATTTTATAATTTTACATGTTTATATACATATTTTAAAGCTCATAAATTTTTTAAATCAATCATATATGTTAACTTTATCAAATAACAAAATTCTATTTGAAAAAAACTTGATCATTAACAAATTAATCATTTTAATTTATAATAATATATTAATATCATTAATCTATTTTATTTATAAAATATTTTTTAAAATATATATCTCGCACCGCTTTTTGCATTTTCAACATTCACACATTTGGACTGTATCGCATATTATTATTTTCGTATTTCATATATTGTCTCGCACTGCTTGTTCCACAGTAACCAACCGCAATTGTTCTGTATGATGCGTTTTTCTGTATGATGCGTTTTACATTTTCAACATTCACATATTTGGACCGTACCGCATATTATTATTTTCGTCATTCATATATTGTCTCGCACTGCTTGTTCCACAGTAACCAACCACAGTTGTTCTGTATGATGCGTTTTTTCCAACCGCACTGTATTAAAATTGCACCGTATCTCCTAAACTGTTTTTCCGCACCGTTCAAACTGTTGTCACCATTCGAAACCTTAGTTAGAGCTTTGCATAGATCTGACTACTTTTTTTTGCTCCACTTTTGTAGCCCCAACGAGCTTGTGGCTAGAGAGAACGTGAAATCGAATTATCCTTCAGTCAGATATTTGCAACTGTGTTGATGCGTTTTACTTTATTCAATTAAAGCTTTACATAATTTCATACGTTTCCCGTAGAAATAATTTATTATAATTTAGCCCCAAAATTTCATATCTATACTGTTAAACCCCAGTTCAGCTTTCCCAAAATAAAAACCGTGTTTTGTGTTCTATCTTCTTCTTTTTTTTCTTCTTTCCTGTAACCAATGTAAAAAAGACAAGTCTTTTGTCATTTACAAAAAATAAAACTTTAAGAAAATATTTTCCTTTTTTTATTATATGATCTTAGAGTTATCCTCTTTCCAAGAAGAAAACATCGAAACAGAGGAAGGGGAAATTGTCGGAGAAACAGAAGAAAGGGAAACAGAAACTAATGCGAGCCCATCAACCTGATACATTCAAAGTTTAATCCTAAAAGTAACTATTGCAAGAACACAGCTGATGAAGTAGTAATGTATGGATCGTATCCACAGAAACCAAATGCAACACTACGAGAATACAAGAAGAAAGTAAATCTAAGACGAATGATGTTTGTTTGTGGTTGTAACTTCTAAAACTAAGAATAATGAATACAATTTTATAAATTCAATAAGAGAAAACGCTAGGTCTTTAGGTAATTCGCAACAAATCCAGATTCACTAAACAAATTATCAATTAGGGAAAGAATTAAGAACTGTTCTCGAACTCAAACATGAATATCTAGCTAGCCCACTGTCGCGGTACTAACTACTATGCCTAATAACCTAAGAATCTAAAATGTCGTTTGACCTTAAAGTTTTAGGCAAGCATTAAAGTTCAGATTTGATAAATTCACAAATCGCCTTGGCATCAGCTTTCGTTGGCCAAGGTCGATTTGCTCATCTATGTTGTATCAGGAAATCTAAATCACTTTTGGTGTTTAGATTATTCCTAAGATTAGCAACTAGGTGATCAATCTAGTCTAAGCCTTAATCTCAACAATAGATGAAGAATCCTATGTAATTCCCTAATCTAACAAATATGTTTCAATGATTCATGAAAATCCTTTGAAACCCTAAAAATCTAACAAGAGAGATTACTCAGACATGATTGCAGAGAAAACACAGAGAGATGAAGAAAAACTCATAATTAAATAAAATAAAAATCCAAAGGGGTTCAGAAATCTTCTCAAGAGATGTACAGTCAGATATTTGTCTCCCCAAAAGCTTACAAGAACAAAAGCTAAGTCTCGATGATAAAAATAAAGCGTAGTCTAAAAAACCCTAAAAACTCGTTTTTATTAAGTCCCAAGTCATATGGGATCGGAATCAGGCGAATTTGGGCCGAAACAAAAAGCCCAAAAAATCCATTTTGCAAATATGGGGGTGGATCGAACAGCTCGGCTTGGTAAGAATCTGGTCCGTCTCGCCAGGGGATCGATTGATCCAGGGTGGTTCATAATAGAAGGAAAAAATTATAATTGATTCATAATCATAAAAGGTAAAATTAGTAAACAAAAAAATAAAAAGGTAAATTTATCATAAAAGCCAAAGTTGATTAAAAAAAGAATAATTAATAATTAATAATGGAAAAAACTAAAATCGATTAATAAAATAACATAAAATGTAATAACCGATTCATAATCTTAAAATATTAAGTTACTAAAAATATATTAAAAAATTAAATTTATCTTAAAAGGTAAAATTAATATAAAACAAGGTAAAAAAATCCTTAGTTTTCCATTTATATTAAGAAAATAATTAATTATTAATCATAAAAGAAAAAAATTATAATTTATCACTTCTATATAAACCACAATTTAGTAGTATGTCAATTACACACCAAAAAAATTAAAAGTTCAATAATCGTATCCAAAACTATTTACGCATATGCTTCACCACATTTTTTCTTACAAGGTACATATTTATTTCATCGAAAACTTTGTTTCAAAATTTATGTATTATATATTCTCACGATTTATCTAATACTTTTCCATTTTTTTATTTTTTTATTTTTTTTTCACGGATTATAAAATATTAAATTATTAATCCGCATATATGCGGATACTTATCTAGATAAGATTCGTGGCCACGTACAAAACCGATTCATAATCTAGAAAATTCTGCAAGATCCCTAGATAAATTTTTATTCAATATTTTAAAATTCACGTGTACGTATCCAATAGATCGATCTAAATTAAGAACCGGTTTAAACTAGACCACTTGGAGAAAATACGCGAGACTCGAGACATAACGAACCTAATGTCCGGTTATATTTGAGCAATTTACCTTCACTAGAAAAGGCCATCACATCATAACGCCAAAAAGTGAAGCAAAGATTCTTCGCACAGTTTTAATTTTACATTATATTTTTTCGGTATGCTTCAAAGCCAGATTTTTCGGTATGCTTCAAAACCCGATTTTTCGGTATGCTTCCAAATCAGATTCTATATATATATAAAATTAGCTTTGCTTCTCTTCGGGTGATACCACCTCACCTTCCACCTAATCAATAAATATTAAAAAAATATATATACACACATAAAAAATAAAAAAAAATAAAAAACCCAAACATAAAACAAAAATTCCAAAATATACATAAATAAATTGGTGCTGTCAATTTAAGTTATTATTCGCGAGTTCAGCCCCATTTAACCCGCCGCCGATCGGATGCAGGTCAGGTGCGGTTCGAAATTTTTTAAGCTTTTATTATTTATTATTTAAATATTTGCGGGTTACCTGCGGATACCCGCGAATTCAAGCACAGCAGGTGCGGGTCAAACAAAAAATATAAAATTAGCTTTGCTCTCTTCTCATGATGTCACCTCACCTTCCACCTAAGCAATAAATATTAAAACAAAAAATAACACACACATAAAAAAAAATCAAAAAAAAAACCAAAAAAACAAAAATTCCAAAATATATATAAATCGGTGCTGTCAATTTGAGACATTATCTGCGGATTCCGCCCCGTTTAACCCGCCACCGGTCGGGTGCGGGTCAGGTGCGGATCGAGAAATTTTAAGTTGTTATTATTTATTACTTAAATATTTGCGGATTACCCAAAAAAAAAACACAAACATAAAACAAAAATTCCAAAATATACATAAATCGGTGCTGTCAATTTGAATCATTATCCGCGGGTCCCGCCCTGTTTAAACAGCCGCCGGTCGGGTGCGGGTCAGGTGCGGGTCGAAAAATTTTAAATTTTTATTATTTATTATTTAAATATTTGCGGGTTATCCGCGGGTACCAGCGAATTAAAACGGGGCGGGTGCGGGTCGAACAAAAACTTTAACCCGTGCAGGGCGGATCTAGCGGGGCAAATTTGACATGCTTGACATGCCTAATTGGAATCCAACATGAAATACGATTAAAAAGAATGATGTTAAAAAAATACACGATTAAAAAATAATATAAAAATAGAAAATAAAATAAAATAAGGGACCACCCAATATTAAACTGTTAGAAACAGTTCCATTAACTACAAAACTAAGAAAATAAAATACTATTACAAAATAAAAATAAAAAATTTTAAAAATGTGGACCACACCTGCGCATAGTATCTATACATCCAACATATTTTTTTAAAAAAAATTATCTGACTAAAATTTTAAAAGTTTCCCAAATTCCTTCATTCCTTAATATTAAAAGGAAATGTATTCTACAAGGGCTTCAACAAATAGATTTTAGATGAAATAAAAGAAAAAACAAAAATTATGCAAAAAAACTTAAAATTGTTAAGATCTTCCTTAAAAAAACCAACTAATTGCATGAAATTGACCAACAAAGGAAAAAAAAATAAGTAAAAATGTGTACTATCCACTAAACAAATACATATAAAATCATCTATATATATAAAGTTAGCTTTGTTCTCTTCTCATGATACCACCTCACCTTCCACCTAAGCAACAAACATTAAAACAAAAACAAAAAATCCAAACATAAAACAAAAATTCCAAAATATACATAAATCGGTGCTGTCAATTTGAGTCATTATCCGCGGGTCCCACCCCGTTTAACCCGCTGGCGGTCAGGTGAGGGTAAGGTGCAGCTCAAGAAATTTTAAGTTTTATTATTTATTATTTAAATATTTGTGGGTTACCCGCGGGTACCCACGAATTCAAGCGGGGCGGATGCGGGTCGAACAAAAAATTTAATCCATGCAGGGCGGATCTAGCGGAGCAAGTTTGAACCGCTTGACAGGACTAATTAGAATCCAACATGAAACACGATTAAAAAAAATGATGTTAAAAAAAATACACGATTAAAAAATAATATAAAAATGGAAAATAAAATAAAATAAGGGACCACCAAATATTAAACTTTTAGAAACAGTTCTATTTACTCCAAAACCAAGAAAATAACATACTATTACACAATAAAAACAAAATTAAAAAAAAATGTGGACCACGCCCACATATAATATCTATACATCCAACATATTTAAAAAAAAAATTATCTAACTAAAATTTTAAAAGTTTCCCAAATTTCTTCATTCCTTAATGTTAAAGGGAAACGTATTCTACAAGGGCTTCAACAAATAGGTTTTAGATGAAACAAAAGAAAAAACAAAAATTATGCAAAGAAAACTTTAAATTGTTAAGATCTTCCCTAAAAAAACCAACTAATTGCATGAAATTGACCAACAATGGGAAAAAAATAAGTAAAAATGTGTACTATCCACTAAACAAATACATATAAAATCATAAATTTAAGAAATTAAGAAAATAAACCAAGAAATAAAAAATACACATATTTTAAGCTGATAAAAACAATTCAATTAACTACCAGATTCAAAAAATAAAATAATAAACAATAAAAACTGTTTAGAAAAATTGTTTACAACGTCTGCGCGTAGCGCGGATCACACACTAGTTTAATATATATATTTTTCATAATTCCACAAAACGCCTTCAAAACTAGAAATACTTCCACAACTGTTTTTGCTAGTTATGATGATTCCATTGCAATAATTGTGAAATGTCACCTACAAGACTTTGCTTACATCTTTTGTGTACATGAACCTGCAGAACTTATCACCCAATCTCGGGTTGACTCTAATTAGATCTTTCAATGTGGCGTAACACGTAAGATAATTCTTACTCATAAAATTGTATGTGTTTCGTTGTTAAATAAGATCGCGACATGCGTTAAAATAATAATCTAAATTTTCCTATTGTTAGTTTTTTTTTGTTTTTTTTTTAAAAACAAAAAAAGAAAAAAATGTGTTTTATATAATAGAAACTAATAACATTGAACAAGTAAAGTAAGAAAAAAAAAACTACCAAATAAAAATAACAAAAAAAAGAAAAAGAATTTTGTTTTATATAAAGGAAACTAATAACATTGAAAAAGTGAAGTAAGAGAAAAAATAAAAACTACCAAATAAAAAATGTTAAATAAAAAAAGATATATACAATTCATAATATATCAAAATTAGAAGAATAAACATTTGTTATCATGTGTTTGGTAATTATGGAATCCTTTCATTCATTTAAAAGGATTGTTTATCATATTTATGGGTAATCTCAGATTTAAGTTAAGGTTAGATCCATCGTGCTTATACATATATAGGATCTGAAATTATTTGAAAAAATTACTAACCAAGTCTTGCATGATATTATAGTTTTATACCAATTAATTCTGGTGTTTGATGCTGTCGTATTAGTGTGAATGCAACAAGTTGAGAAGGAATTGAGTTTGACTAAAATTTATGAATGTTTCTCGGTAATATAGTCTGGTGCCGATGCAACCGAGCAGATTCAGCAAATATCGATTATCAATACAACACTCTATCGAGAAAAGAGGCGGCAGTTCGTGAAGCTCTTGCACTACAAGAAAACTGTCTATTTCTAACGAAAATTTACGACCGATTTAAATCGATGTAATTTTACATCGACATTACGACGAATTTACGACGAAATATGTGTTCGATGTATCGTCGTAAATATGTGTCGTCGTAATTTCGATGTAAATTTACGACTAATTTACGACGACATTACGACGACAACATAAATCGTCGTAATGGCGTCGTAAAATTACATCGATATTACGATGAATATTTCTTCTGTATATTACGTTGATATTACGACGATTTGACGTCACATGTTCCCAGTTAGGTAGACCACGTTTTTTAATAGGTACACCTACTAAATTTACATCGAATTTACATCGTAAAATTCGTCGTAAATCCGTTGGAAAATCGTTGGTAATTCTGAAAAGATTTCTATAAATACAGCCTAACTTCAAACGAAAGAATCAAAAAAAAAACAAACAAACAGAAAAAATATATATATATATATATATAAATGTCTATATACGAACTACGAAAATGGATGTATACGCAAAAGGATTCAGAGGGAGATTTGACGGAAGAATTCAAAGAAGGGCTTGAAATATTCATGTATCAGGCCGGAAATATGCAAACAACCCTGGAAAGTGGTAAGATGTTCTGTCCTTGTCGTAAATGCAAGAATACGAGATATATTATTGAGACGGTGTGGAAGCATTTACTAAATAGAGGGTTTATGCCGCAATATTATGTTTGGTATCAACATGGAGAGGGTTTTGAAAGAACCCAAGCAACGGATAGTAGTAGTAATTATCAAGGTCAAGTAGAATCAAATTATCAAGGTAGTTATGATCATGGTCAACATCAATTTGATCAGGGTGCAGATCATGATAGGATGCATGCCATGGTTAATGATGCATTTAATGAAACAAATGCTGATAATAGTACTGTTGAGGAACCCAACGTAGATGCGAAGCGATTTTATGATATGCTAGACGCTGCAAACCAGCCACTCTACGATGGATGTAGAGAAGGTCAGTCTAAATTGTCGTTAGCTGCTAGGATGATGACAATTAAAACTGATCATAACTTAGCTGAGGTTTGCATGGATGATTGGGCTGATCTTATTAAAGAGTATTTGCCAGAGGATAATTTGGCTGCCGAAACATACTATGAGATACAGAAGTTGGTGTTTAGTCTTGGGTTGCCTTCAGAGATGATAGATGTATGTGTTGACAATTGTATGCTTTTTTGGAAAGATGATGATAAGCTGCAGGAATGTCGATTTTGCCAAAAACCGAGATTTAGGCCCCAAACAACTGGGCGTAAAAAGATACCATACCAACGGATGTGGTATCTTCCTATAACTGATAGGTTGAAACGATTGTATCAATCTGAAAGGACAGCTGCATCGATGAGGTGGCATGCAGAACATTCACAGAGAGAAGGAGAAGTGACTCACCCGTCAGATGCAAAAGCTAGGAAACACTTTAACACGGTACACCCTGATTTTGCTAAATCTAAGCGAAATGTGTATCTTGGTCTTTGCACTGATGGATTTAGTCCATTCGGTATGTCTGGTAGGCAATATTCTTTGTGGCCAGTTATCGTAACTCCTTATAACCTTCCCCCAGATATGTGCATGCAAAGGGAATTTCTTTTCCTGAATATTTTAGTCCCTGGTCCCAATCATCCGAAGCGGTCCCTTGATGTGTTTTTGCAGCCTCTCATTCATGAGTTGAAACAGTTGTGGTATACAGGAGTGCGGACATATGATTGTTCGAGGAAAAAAAATTTTACGATGCGTGCGGTGCTTATGTGGACAATAAGCGACTTCCCTGCATACAGAATGCTATCAGGTTGGACGACGCATGGGAGGTTATCTTGTCCTTATTGCCTCGATCGGACAGATGCGTTTCAACTGAAACATGGTCGAAAAACATGCTGGTTTGATTGTCACCGCCGGTTTTTACCAATCAATCATCCATATAGGAGAAACAGGCGGTTGTTTAGGAAGAACAAAATCGTGCGTGTCCCCCCACCAGTGTATCTATCTGGGGAAGATCTAGAAGCGCAAATAGATCATTTTGGGGGACTAGAAACTGTGAATCGTGGGGGAAATTGGCACACTCCAGCTAATATGCCTGATGGATACGGGGTTAATCACAATTGGCACAAGAAAATCATTTTTTGGGATCTTCCGTACTGGAAAAATCATCTACTGAGACACAATCTTGATGTCATGCACATTGAGAAAAACTTTTTTGATAACATCATGCATACAGTGTTAAACGTGAAAGGAAGAACCAAAGACAGCGGAAAGTCAAGGTTGGACTTGCCATATATTTGTAACAGAAATGAGTTGCATATAATGAGCAATGGAAAATCACCAGTTCCTATATTTCGGTTAGGTGCAGAACAAAAGGCATCGTTGTTCAATTGGGTTTCATCTGACGTGAAGTTTCCTGATGGGTATGTATCTAATCTTGCTAAATCTGTTGAGAAAGGAGAAAAGTTTGCAGGGATGAAGAGTCATGACTGCCACGTGTTTATGCAACGTTTACTTCCTTTCGCATTTGCCGAACTCCTTCCAGAAAATGTTCATGAAGCAATTGGAGGTATGATACTTCATCACATATAAAATTATTGAGATTAATTATATATATATATATATATATATATATATATATATATATGTTACAATGTATATAATTTTGTCTTTGCAGGCATCGGAGCGTTTTTCCGGGATCTTAGTACACGGACGTTGTCAGAAGATGTAATTGCACAACTGGCTGCTAATATTCCAATCTTGTTGTGCAATTTGCAAAAGATATTCCCCCCTGCGTTTTTTGATGTTATGGAACATCTTCCCATTCATCTCCCCCACGAAGCAGAACTAGGAGGCCCTGTTCAGTTTAGGTGGATGTACCCATTCGAGCGCTTCATGAAAAATTTAAAGGGAAAGGCAAAAAATCTAGCAAGGGTTGAAGGATCAATTGTTGCGGGAAGTTTGACAGAAGAAACTTCACACTTCACTTCATATTATTTCGCTCCAAAAGTCCGTACACGCAAACGGGCTCCCCGACGATACGATGATGGCGGTGTGGGACGAATTTATGCAGTAGAAGGTGTCCCAGATATATTCTCACCAATTGGTTGTCTTAGTGGAAAATTGAAGGAAGTTTGGTGGGATAACGAACATGACAGGCACAGCGCACATACGTACATCCTCCTAAACTGTGATGAAGTGAGTCCTTTCGAAATGTATAATAACAAAACTATTTAATTAATCAGTCATTAATAATTAATAATTAATATAATTATAATTAAATGTGTTAATTTTTATGTCTATATATGTATTTTGCAGCTTATTTGATACCCAGGTACGAGAATGCATTGAAGGGGTTTCAGATGATGAAATAAACGACCGTAAAGATCGTCACTTTGTTGAGTGGTTAAAGACGCAAGTAAGTTAATATAGTTATAAATATTTCATTTAATTATATCGGCTTTCAATCTAACTTTTACACTTATCATAGGTTGATCATGGCGATCCCGCATATCCATTTTGGTTTCATGAGTTACTCTTAGACCCCATCGGGAAGATAACGACCGCACCCATGTATTTTACCCGTGGTTATGTGTTTCATACATACAAGTATGGCGTTCGTCGAGCAACTACCAACTACGGAGTATGTGTTAGGGGTGAAATAGATTTTTATGGGGTTTTGCAGGAAATAATTGAAGTGGAGTACCCCGGACTGGTTAGGTTGAAATGCGTTCTCTTCAAATGTGATTGGTTCGATCCAACAGTCGGTCGAGGGGTGCGAATTAACAAATTTGGTGTGGTTGACGTCAACAAAGCACGACGTTACAACAAGTTTGAGCCATTCATCCTAGCATCACAAGCAGAACAAGTAACGTTCGTTTCATATCCGCGAGTTCGAACATCTGGGATCTCATGGTTATCGGTTATTAAAATAGCTCCAAGGGGTATTTTAGAAGTATTAGATGCACAAATATACTTCGTTCTTACGTCCAGGATATGTGTATTGTGATTTAGGGTTTAGGGTTGATAGTTGCATAATTTAGCCCATTTTAGCATACATTTTAGTTAGCATTTTGTGACTTATTGCATTCATTTCTTTGTTTTTGGTATAGTTTGCATCCATTTTAGAGTTAGTGAGTCTTAGGTTAGTTTTTGCATATGTTTGTGTGCTATGGAGTCTTTTAGGTACCATTTGGAGCTTATGGAAGCTTATTGGAGTTTTGGGGAAGATCATGGACTAGGAGGAACGTACCCGCAGCAAACGGAGATGATCAAGTGATGAAGGAGAAAACCAGACATTCGCAGCGGCCAGCTCACAGCGGTCTACAGTGACCGCTGCGGATCCTCCCGTCAAAAACACAGAGATTCACAGCGGTCATGCAGCGGTATAGGGAGACCGCTGCGGATCCATCCGGAGCAAGAAGCAGGCATTTCACAGCGGTCATGCAGCGGTATGAGCTGACCGCTGTGAACCTTCTCGGACCAAAAAATTGTCGGGTCAAACCCGGTTTGTCCCGGGTTGACCCGACCCGATCTGTATCTATTTAAGCAAATTAAGCCTAATTAGACGGGGGCTGCTTCTTTTTAGGGTTCTAAGCCACTTATTTCTTTCTTCTTTTCTTGTTTTTGTTTTGTATGAAGGATTCAAGATCCAAACCATTTTAGTGAAGATTTTCTTAAACTCTTTTTACCATTCTTCTTATTTTGCTTATGGCTTTCATTTGTACGGTTTATATTTGTGATTTAGCTATGTGTGAGTAGTTCTTTTAGGATTCTTGGGTGAAGTAGATTAGGGTGATTCTAGGTTTGTTCTTGATGTTTAAGAACTAGATTAGTTGATATCCTTTCTCATTGAGTGTTATTAATGCTGGATTGGCCTTGACAAAGTTGATTTAGATCATAGGGAATTTCTCGCCCGGAAGGTGTTCGATGAAATTCCCCAACCAATTCAATGAGTGTTTTACATTCCTAGCCTATGGAAATAGATGTCTAGGGTGTTTAATGGCTATTTAGACTTGTTATTAATGCTTGTTAGTCATAGAATCGCGAACGGAAGTTTATGACGATTGATGACTAAGAAATGGGTTAATACCATGGAAGTGGATTAATCTTTAGTAGTGTTCTAAGGCCTAGGGAGATATTTAGTCGAATGTTTGAGCATCTTGAGTAAATTAAAGAATCACCCGAGTCGATTGCTTTACCCGAGAATTCGTTTGTTTAAATTTGATATTAATCGTTTTCTTGTTTGCTTTGCTACTCGTTTATTTCTCTATTTTGCACGTTTCAAATTGTCCGATAAAAACCAAAACCCGATATTTGCTTAGATTAGATAGCGTCCTGTATTCTTAGTGCGTCGTTCTTATTTCCCTGTGGATTCGATCCCAAAGTGCTACAATGACATGCCATTAGATTGAGGCATTGTGCACAGTGGGTAATTGTGCGAACCGTAAAAAGTTCAACTATCAATTTGGCGCCGTTGCCGGGGAGATTAGCAATAGCCATTAGGATTTGGATGCTATTTGAGACTAAGTTCTTGACTTCTACTAACTTTTTATTTTCTTCTTTTTTTGCTTCTTAGAGTCGATGGCCATGGATTACAATGATTGGCCACAAGAAGAGGATGCCACATTTGATGAAAGCATTGATGATGAGCCATATGTGGAGCCACCATTTGATGAAAGTGTAGTCACATCAGAACAAAAAGTAGAGTTGGATGAGCTTTGCAAAGAAAACCCAGCATTGACAAGGAGTAATCTCGCGATTATGATCCGTTTGAACCTCATGTCACGTCGGGCAGCGCTTGAGGGAAGGGAGCTCACATATATTGAGATAAAGATAGCTCATGCACTCGAAGAGGTAATTTATTGGGTTCCACCATGCCAACTAGAAGGTATTTTTGACACAACCTTTGAAATCGTTGATTATGAGGATAGTCACTTGCCTTGCATTGAAGATGTAGCTTCTAGTTCACATGCTCTCAAGCTCATTAATGATTGCTGTGATTTAATATGTGAGTCTCAAATACTAGAAACCTTAAGAGTAGAAAAGCTTGCTAGTGATTATCATGAAGTATGTTTTGATATTAATTATCTATGTGCTTTGAATGATCATGATATCGAGTTTAAGCTTTCAATGCCTGAGGAATCTAGTTCGCTTCTTGAAAAATCTTACCTAGGGGGTGTGCTTGATGTAGATAAGATCTTGAATGAGATAGATGACCCTAAGGTTGAGATGAAATCTAGGAAAGAGGATGTGTTTTACATGATTGATGGAGATGAAGTTGACTATTTTGTGATTAACTCGTTTAAACATGAAATCGACTTTATTTTTCCATCAAATGCATTTGGTCCTCGTGAACATCTCATCATCAAGGAAAATTCCAAGATGTATGCTATATTTTTAGTAACCTTTCTTGATGTGATTTATGCCTCTTTGCCATGGATAGTCGTGTGCCATGTTGCATATTTTGTTTCTTGTCCTGACAAGAGAAGGACCAAAGGTGCATTGGCTCAACCTTTTGATTCTCATGATTAACAGTTGAAACGTCAAGCTTAGCGACGTAAAACAAGCGCTCTTGGGAGGCATTCCCATGACTATCTTTGTATATATTTTCGTTCTTTCTTGTTCTTTTTAATGTTTTTGTTTGATGTTTATAGTTTTCTTGGGTCCAAGGTCGTGGTGCTTAATGCATGAATGGGTATAGCTACAGCACGTCACATTTCTCTCCAATCCAAAGGTATGATCCAAACTCCATTTCATTGTACATACTTTTGCATATTTTTACCTTCTCTTTGATTTGTGTTGCACCGAGACGTTGCAATTCAAGTTCGGGGGAAGGATTTGTGTCTTTTGATCTTGTGTTTTGTGATCTTATTTTTATTTTCCCATCTTTGAGTCTCATTCATTCATATAAGTGCATATAAAAACCATAAAAAAAAAATATTTAGTTGCATTTTGCATGTTTAAGATTGAGTCTAGATGCATATAGGTTTGCATTCACTTGCATTGGGAGAATTATCCATGTAGAATATAAACTTAAGAGCTTGAATTAATGCCCTCGTTAGGAGTTCTTTGATGCATTTGAGCGATCACGAAGTTAAGGATGATTCATGCTTTGATCTTGCGGTTTGAATGTTTTTGTCTTGGTTGAAGCATGCTTTGAATTGAATCTAACTCTATCTACATGAACTCTAATCTTGACTTGAAATTATCATGCTTGTACATTGAAAAGTTGAACTCATGGATGTCATATACATATTTGAGCTATCTTACCCCTTTTTACCACTCTCTTGTTAGCTCAAATAGCTGATTCCCATATTTGGAACGGTTAACCACACCCTTAACTAAGCCTTTCCTTCAAGCCTTCATCTCTTGTGTGTGTCGTGAGGCCTAATTTTGAATGAACTTAGCAAAAAGTGTTGAGTTTGGAACGACAAGGAGTTGATAGATAGGTTGGTGATTTGGGTGTTGATGTAAAGAAAAGAAAGTGTGGAGAAAGGAGAAGATTGAGAAAAAGGATAGGGGAAAGTAATAAGTTTGGGTTGGTTGGTATGAAAATGTGGAATAGCTCTAGGGGTTGCAAGTATAAGTCTCTATGTGTGTAGAAGAAAGAAAGAGCCAAAAAAAAAAAATATATATATATATATGGCTAAAGCATCTAAATGATGATTGAGAGACTAGTTATGAAAGTGAAAAAGAGCTAAAAGAAAAAGATGAAGAGCCAATCCATTTGTTGAAAGAGAAGAAGAAAAGAAATGTGGTCTAAGAAGGCAAAATGCCTTGTGATATGGGTAGTTTAGAATGGATCTTGATGAGTTTAGAAATAGGAGTGGAGTTCATATTGGGGCATTGGGTAGACGGATGTCATCCTTGTACGCATCAATTGTTCTTTACTCTTAGCATTTTGCCAAAGTTCATTCTTTCGTGAGAGATCCCATTGCATTGGAATACCCACATGATTGAGATTATTTTCATCTCAAAACCTTTTCCCTAAGCCAAATGAGTTCACTTGATTTTTATTAAGCATGATTCACCATTGTACTTAATGAATGTTAAAGAGTTAGAGGATATGATTACTTGTAGATGCTAAGGCTTATACCAAATTCGTGTAGCGACGAGTATGGCTAAATCTTTTGAAGTAGAGGTTGTTTGTGCATCACATAACTACTACCAAGTGCATTGAATTGAATTCTTTTGTTAATATTCTTGGATATGATATCCCGCATTCCAACCTCTTCTTCGATTTGTTCTTGTTTGTTTGCTTGCGGACAAGCAAAAGGCAAGTTCGGGGGAGTTGATAGTTGCATAATTTAGCCCATTTTAGCATACATTTTAGTTAGCATTTTGTGACTTATTGCATTCATTTCTTTGTTTTTGGTATAGTTTGCATCCATTTTAGAGTTAGTGAGTCTTAGGTTAGTTTTTGCATATGTTTGTGTGCTATGGAGTCTTTTAGGTACCATTTGGAGCTTATGGAAGCTTATTGGAGTTTTGGGGAAGATCATGGACTAGGAGGAACGTACCCGCAGCAAACGGAGATGATCAAGTGATGAAGGAGAAAACCAGACATTCGCAGCGGCCAGCTCACAGCGGTCTACAGTGACCGCTGCGGATCCTCCCGTCAAAAACACAGAGATTCACAGCGGTCATGCAGCGGTATAGGGAGACCGCTGCGGATCCATCCGGAGCAAGAAGCAGGCATTTCACAGCGGTCATGCAGCGGTATGAGCTGACCGCTGTGAACCTTCTCGGACCAAAAAATTGTCGGGTCAAACCCGGTTTGTCCCGGGTTGACCCGACCCGATCTGTATCTATTTAAGCAAATTAAGCCTAATTAGACGGGGGCTGCTTCTTTTTAGGGTTCTAAGCCACTTATTTCTTTCTTCTTTTCTTGTTTTTGTTTTGTATGAAGGATTCAAGATCCAAACCATTTTAGTGAAGATTTTCTTAAACTCTTTTTACCATTCTTCTTATTTTGCTTATGGCTTTCATTTGTACGGTTTATATTTGTGATTTAGCTATGTGTGAGTAGTTCTTTTAGGATTCTTGGGTGAAGTAGATTAGGGTGATTCTAGGTTTGTTCTTGATGTTTAAGAACTAGATTAGTTGATATCCTTTCTCATTGAGTGTTATTAATGCTGGATTGGCCTTGACAAAGTTGATTTAGATCATAGGGAATTTCTCGCCCGGAAGGTGTTCGATGAAATTCCCCAACCAATTCAATGAGTGTTTTACATTCCTAGCCTATGGAAATAGATGTCTAGGGTGTTTAATGGCTATTTAGACTTGTTATTAATGCTTGTTAGTCATAGAATCGCGAACGGAAGTTTATGACGATTGATGACTAAGAAATGGGTTAATACCATGGAAGTGGATTAATCTTTAGTAGTGTTCTAAGGCCTAGGGAGATATTTAGTCGAATGTTTGAGCATCTTGAGTAAATTAAAGAATCACCCGAGTCGATTGCTTTACCCGAGAATTCGTTTGTTTAAATTTGATATTAATCGTTTTCTTGTTTGCTTTGCTACTCGTTTATTTCTCTATTTTGCACGTTTCAAATTGTCCGATAAAAACCAAAACCCGATATTTGCTTAGATTAGATAGCGTCCTGTATTCTTAGTGCGTCGTTCTTATTTCCCTGTGGATTCGATCCCAAAGTGCTACAATGACATGCCATTAGATTGAGGCATTGTGCACAGTGGGTAATTGTGCGAACCGTAAAAAGTTCAACTATCAAGGGTATAGATTTATTCTATTACAACGATTTTACGACGGATTCGTCGTAAAATCGTTGTAAATTTACAACGATTTTACGACGAATCCGTCGTAAAATCGTTGTAATACCCATATATTTAATTTACCGTGTGGGGGGGAAATTGCGATAGGTTGAATTGTTGGTTACAGTTTTACGACGATTTTACGACGACCACAAAATCTATATATACGCGATCAAATTTTTCCTCCCTCCCTCACAATCTCTCGACACTTTCTCTCTCTAAAATAACTAATCTCTCAACTCTCTCTCTCTCTAAAATCTCTGCCCTCTCTCTAAAAAAAAGGTAACATTTTTTTTTTTTATAAATTATATTATCGTTCTTAGGATTTTGAATTGTTAGTTAGGATTGTAATATTTATTAGTTTGGAATTATTAGTTAGGAATGGAATTGTATTATACTAAAATTGAGTTATTTTTAAATATTTTTTAGATATGGCGCCACGTAAGTCACACTATCGGCAGTTTCTCGAGACGGGGCCGAGTGAAAATCCGCCTCTTCCGTCATCTTCTGCGACACAATCCGCTGTTCCGGATTCTTTTTCCGGACCAGCGCCGCCTCCAGAAGCAGTTGCTCGACCGCCGTTGTTGTATGCAGGATTGACGGTCGAAGATATTTTGCAGTCGCTGGGGCATGATTCTTTAGACCGGTTAGATCCGCGACGGCTCCCGAATACTTTTTGGTACGTACCTACAATTTTTTTTTTTTTAATAACATTATGAATTTGTTTTTTTTACTAATAATTTTTGTTTTTTTTCTCAGGTTTAAGGAAGATAACAAAGTTGGACGGAGTGTGGCTGACACCATTAAAGCCTATTTCATGGAGCCTCACCGCAATTGGTCTTCGGTTCCAGAAGACGTTGTCGAGACATGGTTTAAATGTTTCGCGGTAAATTTTTTTTTTTTAATTCAATATTATTTTGGAGAATTCTTTATCTTTAATATATCGTTTCTAATTTTTTTTTTTTTTTGTATAGCAAAAATGGCATTGGGACGTTACGATCAACGAGACGGTGAAGGCGGAATTCAAAAAGAAGGGAAAATTGCGGCTCAACAATACCATTTCCGATTGGAAGGGGAAGTGGGAGGTTAAAGGCGATCATGGGAAGCCGCCATACATGTCTTCCGATGTTTGGAACGGCTTGACGGCATACTGGAGAGATCCACATGCGCAGCAAGTGGCCGCTAAGTGTTCGGCTTCTCGAAACACTATGGGTCCAGACGGTCTTCCAGCGCTTATGCCTCATACGTCGGGTCAAACATCTTTTGCGGGAAGACGCCTTCAAATGGTAATAATTTTTTCGCTTATAATTTTATTTATGTAATTTTAATTTGTTATTAATTTATATTATCCATCAACGGTTTGATTTCTTTTTTAACGTCTTTTTGTTAGGCAAATGGAGGCGAACTTCCTCCGATGACCCGAGTTTTTGCGGAAACTCACAAGAAGAAAGACGGATCTTTTGTAGATCCTCGAGCTGAGGCAATCTACAATGACGCGCATGCAAGGATCGGCGAGCGTCAAACTCAGCTTTCTCAGCAGCTATCACCTGGCGGTAGTTCGGTCCAATCCACTGCGACTTTGACGGTTGCCCAGATGGACGACATATACGCAGAGGTAATTTAACGTTTTTTTTTTACAAAAGTTAATGTTTTTTTATACAATTTATTAAATTTTTCATTTCTTTTTTAAAAGGTTGCCCCGAAGAAAAAGTGCAGAGTTTTAGGGATGGGATCGATCGTAGATAGTGCCGCCGCGTCGTCCCGTCGTCAGCTTTTCCACGATCCGATTATTTTGCGGACGGAGTTAAACAACGCCAACTCCGAGATCAACAATTTGCGGGCGAAGCAGGTGATATACGATGAGAAGATCCAAGGATACGATAAAACAATCCAAGGATACGATAAAACAATCCAAGGATACAACACTCTCTTCGATATTATTACCCTAAGTAACCCGACTTTGGCGGCTGCACTAAGGCAACAGGAAGGATCGACATCGGGCCAGCCAACTGATCCGCTCGCGCAAGAACGAGCGAATATGGAGCAGAATGGATCAGACGACGAACTTTGTGATAATTTACGTTTTTCGGCTAGGAATTAGTTTGTAATAAAAAATTTATTTTGTATTTTATTTTGTATTTTATATTTTGAATTTATTTATAAATTTAATTTTTAAATATAATTTTTTAAATATAATTTTTTAATTTTTTTTTTAGTTTTATTTAATTTATATAAAAATTATATTTAAATTACGACGAATTTACATAGAATATTTTACATCGATTTTACATCGTTCCATAATTTACATCGATTTTACATCAATAGTTTTACATCGATTTTACATCGTTCAAAAGTTACGACGAATTTACATCGAATATTTTACATCGATTTACCAACGTATTTACATCTACATATGACGACGAATTTACGACGAATCCGTAAAAACAGAAATTTTATAATTCGTTGTAAATTCGATGTAATGTTTCATCCTATTACGACGAATTTACGACGGTTTGTCGGAAAAAAAATTGTATAATTCGATGTAAAATCGATGTAATGTTTTATCGTTATATCGATGTAAAATCGATGTAATATATTCGTCGTAAAATCGATGTAATATATTCGTCGTACATTCGATGTAAATATACAACGATTTTACGACGAATATATTACATCGATTTTACGACGATTTTTAGTCCTCCTTAATAGTACGACCAATTTACGACGATTTACGATTAACGACGATCATATTACGATGAATTGTTAATCGTCGCTAATCCGTCGTAATTCATATTTTACGACCGATTTACGACGATTATGTTTGTTGTAAAAAAGCTGTTTTCTTGTAGTGTTGCTGCTTTGGAAGCCAAATTGGCGACAGTAGGAAATCTCATCCATGACTCGGTTCCAGTTAATCGTGATGAGGTTAGTTCCATTTCCGTTGCTCTCTTTCTTTCAAGGTTTGTCTTCATGGTGGTGACCGAAAAGGAGAGAGAATTCTAAATGTATGGTTTTTTAAAAAATATGAAGGCAAATAATATCTTGCATAAAGTTTGGGGGTGAAAGGCGGCTTGCTTCACCTGGCGAGGAGCTAAAATTCCATACCGAGTCATGTCGGTTGTCTCTGGAGCTTTGAATGACGCATCTGCAAAAAAGTATGACTTGGAAGCATGGTTTCCTGCGTCAGGGACTTAGAGAGAGCTTGTGTCCTGTTCCAACTTACAGACTATCAGGCTCGAAGGCTTGGGAACAGATACGGTCATAAAAAGGTACATATCTCACTTCTTTTCGTAGCAAATATGTTCGATCTTGTGTAGTTCTCTCTCTTTTTTTTTTATGCAGAGCAATGAGGAGAGAGAATGAGATGAGTCTGTAGTTTGAGAGACTTTGAGAAAATCATGAAACACTTTTTAGTCACATGTCTCTTTATTATTGGTTCTAATTTTATTTAAAAATTAAAATTTAATTTTATAACTAAATTTTATTAAAATGTTAATATAATTTTGTTGAGAAACTCCCGATGGATGTCTCACCAATGCGGATGGTCTTAGTTGGCAAGATGTGCAAGACCAAATATAAAAAATCGTTTTTGCCCTATGGTTAGTTTATTACTCCCTGCGTATCAGAAAGGTTGATGTTCTAGGTTTTTATTTTTGTATAAGAAAGGTTGATGTTCTGCATTGTAATTAATGCATTTTTGTTTACAAGGTCACTTGGTTAATTAATTAAATTTCTTTTTACAAGAATAATTAATTGCAGCATTTAGGGAGAGGAGGTGAAAAATCAAATTTCATGTTTAAGTACAATACAAATTCTTTTTGTTTTTTCTTAATCATTTTTTCTTCTTAATCCAAAAATGAGTCTTTAAGGCTACATTAATTATAAAAAAGAAAGTGGTGTTAATATCAATATTGGAAACCAAACCTTGCATTAAACTAATCAAACAAAAAAAGAGAAAAATGATTAGTTAAGGTTTTTTTTTTTAATATATGTGAAAAATTCAGAACATCAACATTTCTGATATAGAGGGAATATCAAAGATCTATAGGACAAAATACAAATTCTATGAAAAAGTTGGAGATTTTCTTACTAACAAATAGTTTTTTTTTTGAATAAAAGATTTTCTATATATGCTTTATTAGAATTAAAAAGGTTACAGAGTCCATATATGACGCAATAGATTTAATTAGGCTTTAACACATGATTTAGAACCAATAGAATAAGAACAAAAGCCCAAGTTGATGTTGCCGTCGATACCAACGAAGCAGAAAGAGGAATCGATCGTACTAACAAATAGTTACTCTACCCATTTACGAGTTACGACGATTGATTAAGAGAGATTCCAGCAATTGTCGTAGATAGCAAAACTCGTCTACTAGCCTAAATCCATGTAAACAAAAACTTCTTCCACTCGAACAAACACGTTATTTGTTTTGTATTCTAATTCTTGACGAATTGGATTTTTCATTTAAAATAATATAAGACCACGGAGAAACAAAGACCGGACCCTCGTATGTCCCGTAACATTAAAAACTAAAATGAAGAAAAAGTAAATTATGCACAGAGAGACTTTCTCAATTACACAACTTGGTCTACACAGGGCTACTAGCATCACCGGAACGAAGGTGGTCCGACGAACGTTCACCGACGTTGTTCTTTACAAGAAACAACCGATCAAACGGTGATCTCATCGCTAGTAGTAAACCGTTCGGTGTACCGGCACGCACCTGATCACCACTGCCACCTGGAGATGTATTGATCGAACCTGTCCGGTACGGAGGCGTTATGGAGAATGGTCTACGGTCTAACCGGCCGTCTTGGTCAAAACGTTCATAGTAGAAATAGTTTTTATCAGTCTCTAGGCTTCCGGTTCTGTACCCTCTCGCTGAACTCATCACCTGAGGAAACGCCTCCTGGGCTTTTGAAAGGCTGGGGTTCACAAGCTTATTGTGAATGTCTTGCGGTAACCTAAGCGTGAACCGGTCAAGATTCTCCGCATGTTGGCCGGTCCAATCAGAATGGGTGAAAACTCCAGCTAAATTCCATCCGGTAGACATAGACCTACGTGGCATACTCTGGTTACAGGTCAACGCCACCGAGTCGATCAATCTCGCATCCGGAGATCCCAAAACTGTAATCCGATCACCGGTTAAATCTGAACGGGGAGCGTCGTCGGCTAAACCGGGTATCTGGATGGAATCAACGGATTCGCCCGGTACGGGGACGAGATTGGCTCGGCAGAGGGGACACGTGGCGTGAGACCGGAGCCAAGCGTCTATGCAACCAGGATGGAACACGTGGCAGCATTTAGGAATCAAACGCAGCGTTTCGTCGTCCTCGAACTCGTTTAAGCAAACAGGACACTCAAGCGCTTCTTTGCCGATTCTGAGCGTCTTCACGGTTGAGTATCGGAACGTCGGAAAAGTCTCGATGACCGACGCGTCTAGTCCACGCGCCTGCGGACGGCTCAGGGAAAGCCAGTTTCCGCCGGCGTCGAGGGGGCGTTCATTGTTCATCCCCGTGACTCGCTCGAGACACCTACGGATATAGACGGAGAAAAACCCGAGAGCGAAGAAAAGGCTGACCAGGACGATCATGAGTATTGCCATGGTTGGGTCAAACCGAGAGCTTTCTCCATACATATCTGAACCGCCGTGAGTGGCTTGAGCTGAAGCATGGCCGGAGAAGAGTAGGAAAAAGAGGAGTAGCCGTAGGATCGAACCATGATGACCGATGATTGAACGGTTGAGATTAATTCTACTCTTGGGGTTCATGAGGACCAAGCTTTAGCCGATTTTTCTCTCCGGTCCATGCAACACAGTACCATGAATTTCGTGAAAAACAATAACCTTGTTAGCTGTATATATTTTTTTTTTTGAAGAAAAATAAAATAAAATTAGTTGGTGTTGAGAACAAAGGAGATGATATGATAAGAACGATAGGAACAAGAGACGCTGCCATTTGAGGTTGCTCAATGGTTACAAAGGGTTTGTGGTAGGTAGGTTGACTTCGAAGTTTGAACAATGGCACTATTTAAGAGATGTTTGCATCATAGCTAATTAAAATGTTATAAATAACATTTTGTATAAAATATATGATATGATTGTGATGTTTCCATCAAGAAGTTGAAATGTATTCATCAATGAAGCCACCGGTTAGTGCAAATATCGCCAATATTTGTTAATGTTCTGGTTCTATGATTGTTCAGTTTCTTATTTCGTAATTGTGCATGTCCTTTCTATTTTCAAAGTATTTCAAGCCTACCCACTTTAAAAGCTAATGTTTGTTTCTCATTTAAATTTTTAAAACGAACAATACGAGTGAAAACTTATAGTTTAATCATCTCATAGAATCATAATGGTAACCTCTAGAAAAAAAACAGTGGGGTGTGTTAGATGGTAAATATTTGGTCAATGAGATTTAAAAAGGATTTGCATTTTGCACTATGGGTTTATAACGCAATTACGCACGAAAAGTGTCACGTAGACTAACAAAATTATATAAATAAGTTTCATCCCATGTCGGCATCACGTCGTTTTCCAATTATAGGTTACGTTCTTATGGGATAAGTCTATAGGTTGTTCCATGCTCTTGTTGATTATCTTTAAAAAATAGAAAGGTTTTTATATACTATCTGATCATTTCCGTTTGGATTAATGATGGGATGTGAGATGTGGTGACTTTGACGACGGATTGACATAATATTATATACATATATACACATTTTAATATTATATACTAAAATGAATATAGTGTTTTGACTACCAAAAAAAGGAGTAAATATATAGTTTTAAAATGTCCTAATCGGATCACTTAATTAACTATATAATATCGTCCAAGGTCGTTTTCCTATTTTCAAACAAAATTGTATAATTAATTTTTTAAAATTATATTTGTGTTGACTAAATTTTAATGTATAAATTATGTGATTTCTTGAACATTTTATTTCCTTGTTTAATTTTTTTTGCTAAAGTTTCCGTGTTTATATTGTTATCTATAAGTCTTAGTGTCTTACTAATCTTCTATTGATTGGTTTAAAATGGTAGAGAGTGTGGCGACTGTGTAACAAGAAAGGCCTATTTACTTTTCTAAGTTTATGTACAGTATAGGCCCATTACTTAACCCTAAGCCTCAATTAGCGTCTAAGCAAACTGTCGAACGGTGTCATATAAACGTTAGAAAAAAAGTTATAATCAAAATGGAAAAAGTTTGTGAAAAATAAAATGGAGAGAGTTTGGACAACATATAATTTTTTTTTGACGTCCATAATAATAAATTGGAGGTGCAGGGAATCGAACCCCGTGCCTCTTGCATGCGAAACGAGCGCTCTACAATAATAACGTTCCCATCAGCCCATAATTTATTTGATTTGCTCTCTTCTTTTGTGAGACAAAACCCGAAAAATGAGATTTAATAGCAAAAGAGAAAGAGTATGCCAGTTTTTGTCCTTTGGTTGTACATACAAAGTAGAGATACAAATTTCCTTTATTTTTCAGCAGGAAGCTATAAATATTAATATGTGAGGTTTTTTTTTTTTTTTGTAACCGAATTTAATATGTGAGGTTGAGAGTGCAAAAGTATGGAAATCCATTTGCAGAAGGAAGCTATAAAATATTATCTGTTTTCAAGGTCTTTAATCATGCAAAAGTTGATGCGTCCTAAAGAAAGTGTACAACCATACACAGGGCCTGCCCTATAGTCTCATTGTGTTGTACTTTGTATTTGTAAAGAACCACAAAACTTCAACACTCACCAGAGTTTTACTTCTTGTGGAGATGATTACAGGGATGTATATTTGCACGTGCTACTGGAGTTTTTTTTTTTTTTTTTATGATAAACAGAGTATTTGTTTTTAATTTTATGGGATCAAACATATTTTGTATTAAGATTTTTTTGTATTAAGAGTTTAATTTTGTTATAATGAGATTTAAGTAAAGATCTAATAAATATGAGATTTAATTTTTGTATGAGGTTTTTCTTATTACATGACAATTAATGTAGTTGTCAATATGTTTCATTTACGACATATATTCATTAATTTTATTAAATATTTTTGAAGCAATATGTTATCATCTCTATAATATTATTTAAAAAGACATTTTTAAAAATAAACTTTGATTTGTAAGTTATTACATGAAATGCCATTACAAATAACAAAGAATAATTGAAATAGGAAAGAATATAATAGTCTTTTAAAATTATTGATTAGAATATGAAAAATATATATTTTGCATTAAAAATATTATATATTATTTAACTTCTTAATTATTTCTAATACTATATATTTTAAAATAATAATCAATTCATATATATTCAAAGAAAAAAATTATTCTAAATCTTGCTATATTTTTCACTATAATTTATTTGAATATATATCAAAAAAAAGTTGAAAAATATTTTATTAATTTTATAAAAAGTTAGACACAAGAAAACTATTTTTTTTTAAAGTTCGTAGACTAACCACAAAAACTAGAGTCATTTAACGGTGCATATTAGATTTATGTTTTCAAGATTATAAATTTTTACGACTTTAACAAAAAAAAAATATATAAATTTTTGCGGGTTACCCCGAATGATATTTAATTCATTGTAAAACAGGTTAAATAGATAAATTATTACAAATTAACATCTTTATTTAAAATCATTAGTAAGCTATATTGTAAAATTCAGATAAAAACAATTTTCTTAAATTTCAAAATAAGTTTTTAAAAAAAAATTACTCCGCTATATAATTAGCGCGGATTAAATCCTAATTTTTTTAATTTTAAAAATAACACAAACAAACAACAACGTGTAATAGAACTATCGCCTACTGCTGTTCACTTAAGAAATGACCCAAACCCTGCAAATCTGTTTGTATAGTTACAGATGTAATGTTTCTAAGGAAAATATATAATATAAAGAATGACTTTAGTTGTAAATATATTATATAGTTATAATATGTAACTATATATGATATGTACTATATCTATGTATATCATATAACTTTTAAAATAAGATCCCTACAATTCCTAATTTTCTTGGATCATTATTAGGCCATGTTCGTTTGTGTATCTGGGTGCCGCGTCTAGAAACTGCATCTAGACGCAGTATCTAGATGCAGCATCCAGACACAGTTCATTTATATGTTTAATTTTTACATCTTGAAATTGTATCTGGATGCAGCTATGTTTGTTTGTGTGTTTGCATATTTTATCTGGATGCATTTTTAAACCAAATGACTAAAAAGGACATGTTCTATGTTTATAACAATTTTTTTAATTTAAATTATATTTACAACTAAATCATTATCCAATTGATATTTAAATAACTTATAAAATTTTATTTTAATGAAATAATTATATTTAAGATTTTTTTTTAACTTTAAATAACAATAAATAAATAAAAACTAAAAACAGATTACTAACAAACACTTTTAATACATAAAAAACAAAGTCTAAAAACATTTTAAAACATAGTAAAAAGTAATAGATAGAAAATGCTAATATGGAAGTCGACGTCCTCTCGTTATCTTCTCCGTGATAGAATCACGTAAATCCTCCATCGCTCTATCACCAGTCGGTATGTATGGAATATGCTCATTGTTATCTTCATTATTTTCTTCCACTTGATCACCATGATGTTCATATTCTTTTACCGCTTCCCAATGTGCAAAATCACGGTCCTCATAATCTGAATCTCGTATAAAATAGTCCATTTTTTCAGCCCATACTTGGGATGTTTTCGGTCCAAAATCCTCCATTTGGCTTTCCATACTCCAAATGTTCGCTCAATAAACGACCGTAAACCAGAATGTCTGCGGTTAAACAATTCCCTAGTGTTTGTAGGTGGTCCTCCCCTCGCAAACAGATCAAGATGGTATCGAATTCTACGATGAGGGCCTAGATAACCAGTTCTAGTTGGGTATCCTGGGTCGACTAGGTAATATTTCCCATTTGGCGGATGAGGAAAAGAAGGTTCTTGTGTAGCACAATGTGTTAGCACTTTTGTATCATGTGCTTTACTAGGTACTCCAACATAAGCGTATATGAATTTCATACTGAAATTACATATAGCAAGCACGTTCATCGTTGCTTCTGCTTTCCGGCCTCTATATGGTTCAACATTCTGAGATGGAGGACGAACCGGCACATGAGTGCCATCAAGGGCTCCAATACAATTCCTAAAAGGCAAATATCTTCTCTTTGCTAGAATAGGGCTACCACTTGTAAACTCACTTGTTGTACGCTTCACAATGTCTGCTGCAAGTGTCAAGAGGACACTCAACACCTCATCTAACTTCTTTTTCACTGTATCAAGAGAATGTTGATATCGCTCAGCTAAGACCCATACAGTTAAGTCTTGTGCAACCATCTCTATAAACATCGCTACACTCTCCTCAAGATAAACATGTTGAGATTCCTTTAGCTCATATTGTTCTGATAGCTTCTGGTATAAACTCATAAATGTTCCCTGACTCATGCGTAGAATATCAAAGCATTGGTTCTCAGACTCAAACATAAACCTTTGCACACGACGCCAACCTTCACCTCGATTTGTCCTATGTATATGTCTACCAATATTTACGTCCACCACTCCACAAATTTCTTGGACAACAGCATACATGTTTTCCTCCTCATCTAATACCAAATCCATGTCATCATCTTCAGTAAGAATTCGAAATGTATCCTGCAACCATTGAAATATAAAAATCCCAGAACATTAAAAACACAAATATAAAGACCTTTTTGAACATAATATAGATGAAAATGTCATACACAAAATAAGTTTCAAAGAAATCACATACATAACTAGAATCCATAGGTAAAGAACGAATAACATAACTAGAATCCTTGAATACACGATCAATTTCAAAATCAGTTTCAAAATCAGTTTAAAAATTAGCTTCAAAATCAGTTTTTCATGCATCTCTACTCTCTGCTTTCACCAATCTCTGTTTCACCAATTTCTACTCTCACCATTCTCTGTTTTCACCAGTCTCAAACTCCAAGTATAGAACTTTGTTCTCATCATCTTCATAAAACAAAAACGTTTGACGATTGGCAGGAACGTCCTTGAGGTGTTGGATTGCTGCTTTGTACAAAGGAGACCACATTCTTATACTAGGCAGCGAATGTAAAACCCTCATAGCTCGAAGCTGACTGCAACTATAATCAGGGTGGCTTTCAATAAGATGGTTCTTGTGAGAGAGTATCTCATCACGTGATTGAATGCTATCTCTAATCACATCAGCTACAGCTTGTGTTGCTGCTGCACGTCTTTTCCGCTTAGACCTTGGTGCATCGGAAGATGAAGGAGCATTATGTGACACACCAGTTTCATGATTACGAGGATCATTATGCCTTGCTTCAGATGCATCATCATACTCGTGAATGGGCTCATCATGCATCATGGTGTCTAAATGGTTTTCACCTTGTTGAGCACTCCAACCTTCAGCTCCTGTTATATGAACAACACCTAAGAGATCTTCCATTAAATCAATGTTTGCTACTCGTTTTTCTTTTATCTTTCTAGCTCCAAGCCATTCCTGTAATCAAACAATAAGAGAAGAAATAAAATCAGAAACCAAAAATCACAGCACCGTTAGAAAGAAAAACAAAGTTTATTCATAGTAATTGAATATTCTGTGGAAAATGAACATCAAGCGACTAAACCAAAGGATTAACAGCAAATGATGGCAAAATACTTAAAACCTATATGATCATGGTAACTGAATAATCTGGTTAAAAATGAGCAGATTTCACAAGCTAATGAGAAAAAGACAAAGAAAGCTAACTTCAAAGCAGACTTTTGCAAGAAGAACAAAGCAGAACAAAGAGTTAGAAAGAGAATACCTTACAACGCTCCTCCCACCAATCATCACTCATTTCTATGAAGCCATTTGAATCATAACCAAGACCAGTCCTGTTATGAGTTAATTTCTTCAAAGCTGTATACTGCTTCTTGCAAGTATTAAACTTATTCCTAAATTTTGACCATGTATGCTTTTCTCCAAATGTCTCATGGAACTTGGTTATAATAGTTTGTCTCCCAGCATCATTTACCAACTGTTTCCTTACATTTCCTTTCAATCTCTCATCAATTCGTAGTTGAAGATACAAACGTGTTTGTTAGTCGCTCCATGAAAGATCTAATGTTCCAAATAAAATTTCCAAGATACTTGAATCAACATCATTCAATAGAATATGAATTACAATGATAGATACTTACATCGGTACCCGGGATTGATGTCATTGTTTTCTCAGTCTTGAATGCAAATCTGTAAAAACAAATAACTGATATGAGTTTGGAAACATAAACTCAGAAACATAAACAATGACCACAACAATAGACCACAACAATAAACTCAGTAACATAACATAAATCAGTAACTTTGGGAGTTTGTCACAAGACTATTGACAAAAATCAAGCATCACTTTATAGGCAAGCATAACAGATTTGTTATTGAAATACGTTTCAAGTACATAGCTGTGAGTCCATAAGAAAATGATAATTCAACTTCACATTTTGATTCATCTGATAAGTATACACAGATACACACTGGACTAAAATGGATTGCGAAACTTTGTAGCAATTAGTATCATCTGATTCAGATTAGTTACAGCAGCTCATAAAACACCAACAAGGAATGTTGAATCTAAAGCTATGACATTCATATATATATACACAAAGAAATCCAGAAACCTCGATGGCATCAACAAGTCAAGATATTTCTAATCCTCAATGAATAGTTAAAATCAATCTTTGTTTAAAAAAATAATTATTGTGCTACGAAGAAGGTGAAGAAATGATCATTGATCAGATTCTCAGCTCCGACAAAAACTGTGAAGGTGGATCTACAAATCCCAGTTTGAAAATCAAATATAAATGAAGAAGTAGATAAACCCATAAACCCTAAAAGTTCAACAAATGATAAAACTAAATCTGACCTCCGATAAGAAAAGCGTAACCAAGAGTCAACTTCTGCGATATAGACAAAGGTGTATTCCTCTTCACATCACTCTCCTCCTCGCCGCCTTCTCCTCCTTGAGAAACGGATAAGTTAAAGACCGAAATGGAGAACTCGAACTCGAACTTGTCTGCATTGGGTCAAAACACCGAAAATAGAAGGAAAAAATTCGCATCAACAAGCTAAGAAGCATAGTGAATAGAAGAAGAAAGAATGAAAAACCACAACCCAGAAAAAGGTATCTGAAAATCTGTAGCAGGGAATCAATTAGCTAGAGATTGAGCTTTGTTCCCCCAAATCCTCACCGAAATCGATGATCCAAGCCGCCAACGATCGAAGAAGAAGAGCTCAGGGTTGGAGAGGAGAGATTTAGGAAATTAGGTTTTATGATGGTTTGATGTAATTCTTTGATTTAATCAGGGTTATTTTAGACATTTACAATTTTTGGATGCACTTTCTGCATCTGGATTCTTCTTTAAAACGCATATGAAATATCTGGATTTCTTAGATGCATTTTCCATCTGCATCCAGAAACTGCATCCAGTTTGTGTTTAAATTCCATTAAACAAACTGCATCTGATATCTGCAGCTAGATGCAGTTGCTGGATGCACAAAAGAACAGGCCCAAAGGCGTATTCCTCTTCACATCACTCTCCTCCTCGCCGCCTTCTCCTCCTTGAGAAACAGAGAAGTTAAAGACCGAAACGGAGAACTCGAACTCAAACTTGTCTGCATTGGGCAAAACACCGAAAATAGAAGGAAAAATATTTGCATCAACAAGCTAAGAAGCATAGTGAATAGAAGAAGAAAGAATGAAAAACCATAACCCAAAAAAAGTACCTGGAAATCTGTAGCAGAGAATCAATTAGCTAGAGATTGAGCTTTGTTCCCCCAAATCCTCACCGAAATCGATGACCCAAGCCGCCAACGATCGAAGAAGAAGAGCTCGGGGTTGGAGAGGAGAGATTTAGGAAATTAGGTTTTATGATGGTTTGATGTAATTCTTTGATTTAGTCAGGGTTATTTTAGACATTTACAATTTTTGGATGCACTTTCTGCATCTGGATTCTTCTTTAAAACGCATCTGAAATATCTGGATTTTTTATATGCATTTTCCATCTGCATCCAGTTTATATGTTTAAATTCCATTAAACAAACTGCATCTGATATCTGTAGCTAGATGTAGTTGCTGGATGCACAAAAGAACATGCCCTTAGTCCACCATCATATCATTAGGCTCCATAAATTTATAATAGCATGCATGCATGTGATGACTAATGAGGTTAGTTGGAAATTCTTTGGCTCGTTGTCGTTCCGTCCAAGCTGATTCTAAGGTAAGATCGTTGGTCTCCGATCCTTTAACGTGGAGAGTGTCTTTGATCGTGGACTACAACATCTTTGCGAGTCGATTCGGGTTTTGGACTGCCGGGGAAAGAGCTTCGAAATATGCGTTTCAAGAATCTCTGGTCCATTTTCATTATGCTCATTCTCGTTTTATTTTCTTTTTCGGAACTTAGTTAGTTGTATCGATATGAAGCTAGATCTTTACATCGTGACCATGAAATTGCGGTAGTCGTTACACTGATTCTATTTACTTCCATGTTTTTATTTTTTTTGTATGGGACCAAATTCTAAAGTTATGCAATATCTGTATGACTTAAACGTTCTTTTGAATCATATTTACATTTTATATAAAAAATATTAAAAAAAGTTAGTCAATAGTCATTCATTTGAGCCCAAAAATACGCACTGTTTTGTTCTATATAAATTGACATATATACCGTCAAGCCATCCACCCGATGTTTTAGATACTGAGACAGCTAAGCTTTTTTCTTATATTTCTTGTTCTTTCAATTGTCAGATAGATTATTTAGTCTGTATTTCTTTTTTCTTTTTTTTTGGTATAAACATTTAGTTTGTATTTCGAAAACTCGTGTATTGGATTTTTGGATTCTTCGCTTTTGTAAACTTTGTTTCTCCAGATTAAATAAAGAGAATAATTTTTTTTTTAATTTAATGTGTGATTAATTAAAAAAAAACTAAAATAGAGTGTGATTTTCTAAAATCTAGAAATTAAAAACAAACACTAAATTATCGCCAGACATAAAACTTGTGGGATACTCTATATTTATCGAAACAATGTATATTCTTTTAATATATTAACGCGATATATTCTTGAAGACAAAAATTATATATAATAATATGAACAGAACACATGATTCGAACAAGTACGTACAGTCCTCGAGTTAGAATTTCAGGTAGCGGGGTTTCCGATTAAACCACATGCTAATCTCAGCGATTTATTTTAAAATGTAGATTAGGCTGTTTGTTGCCAGGACGCTTAGTTGTTTTAACCTATGCCTTTTTTAAAAAAAATGGGTTTTCTAATTTATCACCGGAAATATATAGTGTTTTTGGACACGCTCCAATATTATTAATAACAGCAAATTACAACGTCGTCATGCATTGACTATATTGTTTGGTCGTAAAATAGCGACTCAATTACGATTAAATCGTATTAGTCGTTAAATAATCAGCAAATAGTAGCTAATTAGTCGCAATTTTTAGCGACTAATTGTTTAGTCGCCAGTTGTAATTGTTAAAACACTGTTTTCTTGTAGTGACCGCAAATATCAAATCAAAGTTTTGTTTCCTACATATGCACCAGAGAACGCCAAGTCAAACAATATAGTCGCTATAGTAGTCGCTATATGACGACTAATATGCGACTACATTTTAGACGGGAAATAATAGTCGCTAATTTAGCGACTAAAATATGCGACTTTTTCGGCGGGTCACTAATTTACGACAAAGTTACGACTAATTTGCCGACGGGTAATAGGAGTCCCATAATAGTCGCCATTTGGCGATCAATATACGACTATTTCGGAGGGTCGCATAGCAGTCCGTCATTAGTCGTAAAGAGCGGTGAAAAACATGTGTTATTCGTTTTGGGGTTGGTGTAACGATTTTATGCGACTACAAGATGTAGTCGTCTTTCAGACGCCGTATAGTAGCTATTTAGTTGGCAGAAATGTCTATATAAGCTCAATTCATCCCATTTCTCCTCCTCATTCGATCTTCAACATAAAATCAAACATATATCTTCTCCTCATTCTATTTTTCAGTTATATAATGTCGGGAAATTTTAATTATAATAATTTTCGGGAGTGGATGTATAAGAGGTTAGATGAAGAGACGGGAAATTTCTCGGAAGAGTTCGAAACGGGGGTGGATGGATTCATGACATTTGCAAATAGCCAGCCTCTATCACAGAGTAATGGCGGTAAGTTTTTCTGCCCTTGTAGTGTTTTCAAGAACGAGAAATTTATCCCGGGGACAAGAATTTGGAATCATCTTTATAGCAGAGGGTTTATGCCAGATTATTATGTTTGGTATAAGCATGGAGAAGAAATCAATATGGATTTAGGATCGAGTTATGTTGATACGCCATATATAAGTGGGAGTGAAAATCTGGGAAATGTAGTAGAAGATAGATATGTGGATATGGTGAATGATGCATTTCGTCATAACGTGAGTTTTGATAACTATCATCAGGATGGTAGTTATCAGAATGTAGAAGAACCGGTACGTAACCAATCAAAGAAATTTTACGACTTGTTAGAATGTGCAAAGAATCCATTATACGATGGTTGTCACTCGCAGTTATCCTTAGCTTCTCGAGTCATGCAAAATAAGGCAGAATATAATATGAGTGAAAAGTTAGTCGATTCGGCTTGCGAAATCTTGACAGACTATTTACCAGAAGGAAACAAGTCAACCGGATCACATTACGAGACAGAAAAATTGATGCGCAATTTAGGCCTCCCATATCATACAATTGATGTTTGTATTAACAATTGTATGATCTTTTGGAAATATGACGAGAAGGAAGATAAATGTTTGTTTTGTGGTGCACAAAGATGGAAGCCTAAGAACGACCGACGTATAACCAAAGTACCATACAGTCGTATGTGGTATCTACCTATTGCTGACAGATTGAAGAGAATGTATCAGAGCGAGAAGACTGCAGCGGCAATGAGATGGCATGCCGAGCACCAATCAAATGAGGGAGAAATGTGTCATCCTTCTGATGCGGCAGAGTGGAGATATTTTCAAGATCAAAATCCCCGGTTTGCCAAAGAACCCCGTAACGTTTATCTTGGATTATTTACCGATGGGTTCAATCTATTTGGCATGTTTCGTAATCATTCGCTGTGGCCTGTGATCTTGACTCCATATAATTTATCCCCTAGTATGTGCATGAATACAGAGTATTTATTTCTTACAATTCTGAATTCTGGGCCAAATCATCCGCGAGCTAGTCTCGATATCTTCCTCCGACCTCTTATTGAGGAGTTAAAAGAGTTGTGGTCTAATGGCGTCGATGCATACGATGTGTCCTTGAATCAAAATTTTAATCTAAAAGCAGTGCTTATGTGGACGATAAGCGACTTTCCGGCGTATAGCATGTTATCCGGATGGACAACCCATGGTAAATTGTCTTGTCCAGTTTGCATGGAAAATACAAAGTCATTTTATCTACCTAATGGAAGGAAGACGTGTTGGTTTGATTGTCGCCGAAGATTTCGTCCTCATGGTCATCCACTAACGAGGAATAAAAAAGACTTCCTGGAGGGAAAAGACGCTTCGAGAGAGTATCCACCTCAGTCTTTGACCGGTGAGCAAGTTTATTGCGAGCGGTTGGCTGGTGTAAATCCATCAAAAACAAAGGACGTCGGTGGAAACGGGCACGAGAAGAAGAAGTCGGGCAATGGGAAGTAACATAACTGGCACAAGGAAAGCATATTCTGGGAGATACCGTACTGGAGGGACCTCAATCTCCGACATTGTCTTGATATGATGCATATAGAGAAGAATTTTTTTCGACAACATCATGAATACTCTTATGAGTGTGAAGGGTAAATCGAAAGACAACATCATGTCAAGATTGGATATTGAACAATTTTGTTCTCGGTCACACTTACATATTGATAGTGAGGGTAAAGCTCCTTTCCCAGCCTTCACATTGACAGAAGAAGCCAGAAAAAGTTTACTGGAATGTGTGAAACATGCAGTTAAATTCCCAGATGGTTATTCCTCAGACTTAGCGACTTGTGTTGATATGAACAACCAAAAGTTTTCAGGCATGAGAGTCATGACTGCCATGTTTTTATGGAGCGGGTACTTCCATTTATCTTTGCATACCTCCTAGACCGGAATGTCCACCTTGTGTTATCAGGTACTAATTATTTACGACTATTTCTTTAAATAAATATTATTATAGTAATTTATATAGTAACCGCTCCGCAATTTTCACGTATATTGTAGGGGTTGGAGCATTTTTCCGGGACTTATGTTCGGGAACTTCTTCGAGAACTTTGCATAAAACTCGCGTTCAAATTCTAAAACATAACATAGTTTTGATCCTATGCAATTTGGAAAAGATCTTTTCACCTTCATTTTTCGATGTGATGGAGCACCTGCCTATACATCTCCCATATGAAGCTGAATTAGGAGGCCCTGTCCAATATAGGTGGATGTATCCTTTTGAAAGGTTTTTCAAAAAGTTGAAAGGGAAAACAAAGAACAAAAGATATGCGGCAAGATCGATTATTGAATCATATATCAATGACGAGATTGCTTATTTCTCAGAGCACTACTTTGCCGCGAATATACAAACGAAATCAAGGTAAATGCTAAATTCAATCACTTCATGTCCACAATGCCATTTATATTGTATACACATGCTATGTATTTTAATGTGAATTACTTTTCACTCATTCTGTCGGGTTAACAAGATTCGATGAAGGTAAAGTCCCCGTATATCATGTCCCTAGGGTAACTTCTATATTTACGCACGTAGGCCGTCCAAGTGGAGAAATGCATGAAATATGGCTCTCGGAAAGAGATTATCAATGCGCACATGCATATGTTTTACGAAATTGTGACTATTTTCAGCCAATTGAGAGCTATATAAGTTGGCATCTCTCGCACCATGCGTTTTAATATATATTCCACTATATTTTTTCATTTTTGTGTTGGTCTTGTATAGTATGCTCGAGGAGTATATTTCTGCAAGATACACAGGATTATCCGAAAAAAGAACTCTCCGCGAAAAGAGCTGACGAATATCATATATGGGTGAAAGAATATATATGTCTAAATAATATTCATAACGATGCATACATTTATAGTTATAAATATTGATGATATTTTTTATATATATGCAGGTTGCTTACTGGAACGCCACGAATCCATTTCCTACTTGGGTTCAGGAGATAGTACATGGACCTTTGAATAAGGCCAAAACATGGCCAATGTATTTTACAAGAGGCTATTTGTTTCATACGCAAAATCACGGCGCTGGACGAAAGACATGTAACTATGGGATATGTGTTAAAGGTGAAAATTACACTGATGCATCTGATGAAGTAGATTTCTACGGGACCTTAACTGATATCATAGAACTCGAGTACGAGGGGATGGTCAATTTGAGAATCACACTTTTTAAGTGTAATTGGTATGACCCAGTTATCGGTAGAGGCACTCGGTGGAGCAATGGTGGCGTTGTATACGTTCTTTCATCGAGAAAATACAATAAATACGAACCATTTATTCTAGGTACGTACTTATATTTATATATATATAGCATTTTATTAATGTCGATATCATATATATACATATGTATAACTTATATTGAAAACAGCCTCGCAAGCGGAGCAAGTTTGTTATATTTCGTACCCATACACAAAGAAACCGAAGCAGTTGTGGCTCAATGTTCTAAAAGTGAATCCGAGGGGAAACATTTCAGGGGAATATGATAAAAAAATAACCGACTCTTCTGCAAACAGAAAATAATGATGGTGTATTGGTGACTACAATTGAAGATCTCGAACTCGACAATTTCGTACAAGGAGTAAACCCAATAAACCTCGATTACGATGTCGGAGATGCAGAACCAGAAGATGAATTTCGGTGTAATTTGTCGTCTTCTGATGAAGAACCAGATGACGAAGAACCCTACTAATTAACTATGTTACTTATGTCACAATGTTAATTATGTTATTTATGTCAAATTTGAAAACTAAAATTCTAAAAATTTGTCGTTTACATTATTCTACGCAAAAATAAAGTTTTCAAATTAATTTAACATAACATTCTAATCAAAAAAAAAAAATTCAAATTAATTTAACAGAACCAATTAACCATTGATTTTTGGCTGAACCTTTTTACCAATGAGTTTATTTTTTTTATTATTGTCAACATAATTTATTGTCAACATAATTTATGTCAAACTTGAAAACAAAAATTCTAAAAATTTGTGGTTTACAATATTGTAATCAAAAATAAACTTTTCACATTAATTTAATATTTGTACCAATGAGCCTAACCAAACCGGTTCAGTCAATTACAACATCTCTAAAACATCCCAGGAACTCGGTACTGACGTAAACATGATGCAAAATTCGGCTCTTCCTTTTTATGACTCTGTTCTGACCCTTCATCACAATTTTATTACAATATTAGGCTCATGATATATATTACAATTATATTATATATATATATATATATATATATATATATTGATGCAGGTTTTCTGTCAGGATATGATTTTGGTATATATATATATATATATATAACATAAACTTCTAATAAAATCTAAATGAAAGATTTAAAACAGTTTGGAATCTCAAAAGATTTCATGCGGTGAATCATTGCCTTATTTGAAAAATTGGATGTGTACATGACAGTTGAGAATCTTACCGATGCAATTGTTTCCTCCTTTTTAGGCTTCCTCGACTCTTCCGCTTCTCAACTCTTCGGCAACCTTAGTAATTTTACAATAAATCTATCTCAAAAGATTTTCTACGGTGAATCATTGATAATTTTGAAAAATGGGATGTGTACATGACAGTTGAGAATCTTACCGATGCAACTGTATCCTCTTTTTTAGGCTTCCTCGACTCTTCCGCTTCTAAACTCTTCGGTAACCCTAGTAATGTTACAATATATATATATATATATATATATATATATATATATATTGTAACCAAAAGTTACAACTACTCACATATTGTCCTGCCGAAAAAGAAAAAAATTCTCAGAACTCAAGATAACTGGAAATGGCAAACGAAGCTTCCCACTTACTGAAAGTCAAGATCTTGCGTGTTTGGACAAGAGAATGGGATTTGTCTGGACCAACTATGAATCTACTACTTTGTGATGAAGAGGTAATATCTATCTTCTATTCTTTTATAGTGCTTCTAAAAACTAACTATTTTGTCTTCAGGGAACAAGAATAGAAGCACACGTTTCAGGAGAGACATTGAGATCGTTTTCTTGGGTGAAGCACTTTGAACGTTACTGGTTCTCACTCAAGGGTTTTTTGTGATTTTTTTGCGATATTCTTGGCAAAACCAATCGCCACAGCTATCAAATTTATTTCAAGGATGACACAGAATTCACCTTACTCAAAGATTATCCAAACTACAATCATTTCTTGGTTTTCACTCCCATCATTGACATCATCTAAGGCCCTGTTACAGAACGCTATCCTATAGTTATCTTCATTTAGATTCAGAAAATATTCATTTAGATCATAATATTTTGTATTGTTTATATAGTCATATTTTTGTTGTTATAGATGTTATAGGAGTAATAATGTGGGTTAGAAAGAAGGAAAGAAGATGGTCAAATGAATCTTTTTATCAGATTCCAAGGATGAAATCAAGTGTTCAGTTTACTATCCGAGACATAGAGTAAGTGAAATCTAATTATTTGATAGAATTAACAAACTGGAATACATTTCTAAATGAATATTCCTATATGACAGGTTTAAAGGGTTAGAGTGTTTGGCATATGGTGAATTGGCTGACCAATTATCCTCAAGTTTTACAAGTGCTCATGAATGACATATTTTCTGTATTTTAAGATGTTTCTGTGTCCAAAAATTTTGCGGTGAGTTTATCTTGTTAATCATTGTCTAGTTTCTGTTGTATCACACACCTTACTAACATCCACAAACTCTTTCAACTATAGGTCATACATGGCTAACAGCAAAAGAAGGCCTTTCCAATATAGAGTTTGAAGATTATAGTTTCCCAGAACTCTACACATTTATGAACGGGTAAGATAAATGTATAACTTAGTTGTAAAACGTTTCCTAAGTAATATGTATTTTCGGATTACAGTTTGAAGATTATAGTTTCAGATTTGATGTTGAAGATTATAGTTTCAGATTATAGGACAGTAAAGTGTATTGAGTTTGATGTTAATTTGATATATCATGGTTTTTACCCTATTTAAGCCATGATATAAGTCCTTTTTATAGAGTCTTTATAGTATTTTGGAGTCTTTTAGAGTCTTTTACAGGTTTAGGTACGTTTGGAGCATTTTGGAGCATTCTGGAGCATATAGAGATGCAGAGTCATGCAGAGACGTCAGAAGTTTGGCATTCGTTTAAGACCTTCCCACCGATGGATTGAGCTCCAATTTGGACACAAGATAGATCAATGAATTAGCGTTCATTTGGAAGTGGTTTGAAGCCATTCCAACGGTGCGATCGAAAGTTATGCCAGTTTTCGTGAAGACTGTCTAGTCTGTCGAGCAGAGGAGTCGACGCATAGGATGAGTATCGACCGATACTACCTAGTATCGATCGATACTGCTCGGGAAAATAGGAAACACGACTTTTTAGAAGCCTAAAGACCCTGCAACTTGGCCCAGAAGACTTTAATACTTACCAGAAAGCCCAGAACGTGTTTTTAGTCTATATTTAGGGTTTTCAGCCACCTGTTTAGGCTATGCTTTTATTTTCTGTGTTTGATTTTACTTTGATTTTAGAGAGACAAGTCTGAATCTCCCTTCGTCCGAGATCAGATCTCTAAACCCTTCTTTCTATTCTATTGATGATTTATTCAAACATGTTGATTGTTTCATTCTCCATGTCTGAGTAGATCCACCTTAGGTTTAGGGTTTTCTCATAAGGGTTTTCTTTGAATGCTAGGTTAAATATCTTTTAGGATTCACCATCTGAATTATAGTTCTTCGCTTAGGTTGTGTTCATATCTTGTTCTAGATTAGCTACCTAGAATATAAATCTTAGGATAATTGATTAGGTACGAGAGTGCAATTAATTACCTGATAGAACCTAGGTGAGCAAATTGATTATTCGCAAAGAGATTTGGTTTAATTGATTTGTGAACATATCAAACCTGTTGTTAAAGCTGATTTAGACTTTAGGATTCGCAAAGAGATTTGGAATTCCTAGGATTTAGATTTAGATAGTTTTCGCAACGAGAGTTGGTTAGCTATATTTTAGTGATTTGAGTTCAAGAACTGCGCTAAATCTGAATCCTGTTAGTTAGTTAGTCTGCATTCACTGATTTTCTGAGAAAAACCCTGAGCCTATATTTCCCAATTGATTTACATCTCGTTTAATTTCTGCACTGTTTTTAATTACATCTATCTGGCTTAGCGTAATTCGACACTTCATAATTTATTGTGTGATCTCTGTGAGTCTTTGTGGTTCGACCCCTACACTTACTACAACAACTGCTTTAGTATCTTAGGGTATTAAATTGAGCATATCAATTTTGGCGCCGTTGCCGGGGACTCAATTTCGCCATTAGATTTTAGTTTAGAATTTCGACTAAGTTCGTCGGTATCGATCGATACTCACTAGTATCGGTCGATACTCCGACGACTTCTTTTTTGGTATCGATCGACACCACTTGGTATCGATCGATACTCAACGTATTTTTCTGGTTACTTACGTGCTTTGCCTAGTGTTTTCCTTGCAGGTGTATGCTTGTTCGTGAAACCAGGAGCAACAAGAGCACTCAGCTAGTTGGACTATCACTGGAACAGCTAGCGCTTGTGGAACGCACAAACAGAAAGACCAAGCAAACATCAGGGATGAACAACCCAGTGGTTTTAAGAGCTGATGAAGCTGGAATTCTGAGAGACCAAGAGGGTCACGTGTGTAATGAGAGAGGGCAGCGACTTGATGAAGCTGGTAACATCGTTGTCCCTTCTGCGGTTGTTGAGATTATCGCGCCAGCTGGGCGCGCCAACGCAGGGAATGCTGTGGTTAATCGTGGAAGAACGATTGGTGAGTACAACAGGCCAGAGCAGTTTTTCGCTAATCGGTCAGCGATTCGTCCTCCTGCTTATGAGAGGAATGACTTCGAGCTGAAACCTGCTTACTACACTCTAGTAGGACAGCATCTTTTCCATGGTCTTCCTCATGAACATCCAATGGACCATGTAGAGAAATTCGAGGACTTGGTCACTAGCATCAAGAGCAATGGAGTGTCCTACGACTATCTCTTCTGCAAGCTCTTCCCCTACTCTCTGGGTGGAGAAGCTACTTACTGGCTGAGGCAGCTATCTCCTGGATCGCTAACTAATTGGGAGGACACCAAGAGAGCCTTCCTGATTAACTTCTATGATGACGGGCGATCTGAAGATCTGAGAAATAAGATATCCACTTTTTCTCAAGGACCTACTGAGGCGTTCAAGGCTGCTTGGACAAGATTCAGATCGTATCAGAGAGATTGTCCACATCATGGATACTCTGATGTGCAGCTGCTGGGTATCTTTTTCAGAGGAGTAGATTGGAGATATCAGATGGGTCTGGACTCTTCGAGCAATGGTAATTTCAACACCAGATATCCTGAGGATGCTATTGTGTTGATTGAGAACTTTGCATCTAGTAGTAGCACCAAGAGCGCAGACTTCGAGCGCAAGAAGCTGGCTGGTAACATGGATGGGTCACAGATCGCTGAAGTGAAAGCTCAGCTGGATTCTATGCACAGTCTTCTGCTGGGAAGGACAACAAAGGCCGTCAACTTTGCTACTGAGAATGAGGTGGAAGATGTTAACTACATAGGTGGTTCTGGTTTTCAGGGTCAACGATTCGGATACAACTCCAATCGAAACTTCACCAACAATGCTCAGCAAGGAGGGTACCAATCCCCACCACCCAAAACTCCTGAGAGTAAGATTGAGGCTATGCTTGAACACCTGGTTCAAGGGCAGGAGAAGATGACAACCACCTTCAATGGTAAGATGGACACCATGTACACCGATTTGAGTGGAAGGATCGAGGCACTAAATACGAGCCACAGGATGTTGGAGACGCAAGTAGCTCAGACTGCAGCAAATTCCAAGGGAAAGGCGGTTCAATCACACAATGCACACGTCAATGCCATCAGCTTACGTGCAGAAAATCTCGAAGCCATTCCTGAAATCGCACAAGCATCGATCGATACTCCCCAGTATCGATCGATACCAGCCCAGACGTCTGCTAGAATGGATTCAATCACCCGTGTATCGATCGATACCCCATTGGTATCGGTCGATACTAAGGTGATTTCTGAGGAGACAACAGAGAGTTCTACTGTGGTGCCTAAGGTCGTTGCAGAACGAGTGTATGTAACCAGGATGCCTTATCCTATGATTCCTAAGCTGACAAGGGAGAAATGGGAGATTGCTAAACTACAGTATATGCTGGATAACCCGAACGTGGAGCTTCTTTCTGATGAAGATGTACTTGTCAGGAACGATTCAAATCGCATGGCATCGATCGATACCCTACCTGGTGCCGATCGATACCCCTCTCAGAACGGACCAGAAGTTATGAAAACATCTGAGGTGATCGGAGAAAGAGTTCGCAATTCACTACAACCGCGGAAATTGACACAGAGGGAAGACCCAGGGAAATTCGCTGTTCCATGCTCCATCTCAGGAGTTAATTTCAAAGAGTCTCTTGTCGACTCAGGGGCTAGTGTCAACGTCATCTCAAGGGCAATTGCAGAGCGGTTAGGAGCTGATATTCGATCACCAGAGGCATCTATCACATTCGCGAACAACTCCACCTCGCTTCCACACGGTACTATCCATGGTTTGCTGGTCAAAGTAGGAGACTGTCTAGTTCCTACTAATTTTCAGGTTGTAGAGATGGGTGCAATCTCTCGTATGCCTATCCTTTTGGGACGACCGTTCATGGCTACTGCAGGCGCGATCATAGACACACCTAATAAGAGAATCTCTTTCTCTTACATTGACAGAGGGGTCTATTATGGTGTCATTCCCCCTAGGAGTGCTCCCACACATGTGTCTAGCATCGAGGTTGTCACAGGAGAGTCGCTAGCGATTGATATTTTGGAAGAGCCTCCTGATGAGCCTACTGTCGCAGATGTTCCAGCTGAACCGCCCAACATCCCCAAGAAGAAGGCCAAGGCAACAACAAAGCAGAAGAAGGCCAAGAGCAAGAAGGTCGAGAATCCCCATGTCACCTTGATACCTCGTAAGTGCAATGGAGATTCGATTGAATATAAGGTCAAATGCAAAGGAGCCTTGAAACCATTCTCCAAGGCCAGAGTCCTTCTCACTTCTGAGCTGAAAGAGAAAGGGCAGGAGTTTGTGGACAGCATGCTAAGCAGAACGCTGAAGCTAGTAATGTCAAGTGATGGAGCCTGTTTTGATGCAAGCTCTCATTCTTATCCAGCCTGAAGGGCGTTACAGTCAAGCTATTGACGTTAAACGAGCGCTTGGTGGGAGGCAACCCACTGGTGAGTCTGTTTTTGATTCGTTTTTCTTTTTATTTTCGTTCGTTTTATATTTGAGTCAGGATAAACAAGGAGCAAAACTCGAAATCGCATAAGCATCGATCGATACCCTACTGGTATCGATCGACACCAATCGCAGATGAAAAGTTCACCAAGTCGATCTAAGCATGGTATCGATCGATACCATGCTGTGTGTCGATCGACACTCGGTGTTCCAGGACGGTAATTTCTCGTTTTTCTTCGTTTCTTCTATCCTTTTGCTCTATTTCACTGACTCTATGCTAGATAACACTGAGGACAGTGTTGTTCAAGTCTGGGGGAGGTGTCTGCTGACATTGTTTTCGTTTTTCTTAGAGTCATAAAATAAAAAAAATTTGTCGTTTTATTGAGTCAAAACCTGTTGGAGATGATGATCCTGTGCTTGAACCTATTGATTTGATTTTGTTTTTGAGTGCACAGTGTTACAGGATCAGTTCTAGATCGACTAATGAAAAATCCAAAGGCTGACCAGTTGACTAGAAAACATCCATGTCTCCAGCAGAGTTCTTCTGAAGCCTGAGCCAAATTTTTGCACTTCATCAATGTGGTTAGTGTTCATAGAGCTTGATTCATCATTCATATCTGATAAAGGAACCCGTGTGTTTAGAATTATGGTATCTCTCTCCCCTGAAATAAGTTGATAGATTAAGAGCATAAAAGATTGAAATGATTTTCTTCTGAGTAGAGGGTTAGGAAAATTTCCAGCGATCCCATTATTCTACTTAAGAGGGGATGATCACACAAAGGATTGGAAGCGAGGCTAGGATTTTCCTATGATGCCATTATTCGCCTACATCCTTTGATACATAGATAGGGAAGAACCGGGGATTTGGTGGCAAACACCATCAATACTCGCGTCTCATACCTTGATATGTATATGCTAAGCTGAAAATAATAAAAATAATAAGAACATAATAAGTGATAAGTCTGGGGGAGAGAAATTGATACAAGAAGTGTGAAAAATGGTGGTTCCTTTGTCAAGATATTGTCTGGTAAAGAGTCTAGAAGGTTCTTAAATATTAGCTGCAGAGATGAAACTGGCGATGAGGGCTTTACTTGAACAATGCTGTGGGATTTTGTGTGAAGTCTGGAAAAGCTGCAAATGTCTACGGAGAAGTACATGGTGGTTAGATCGAAAGCTGATCAGGTGACATTTGGGTACTTGGGAAAAGGGTCTTTTCGATGGTTCAGGAACAGGTGAGTCTCTACGTTTTCAAACCTCTTTTTCTGGTTTAGTCTTCTATTTGCTTGAGGGCAAGCAAAAGGCTAAGTCTGGGGGAGTTGATATATCATGGTTTTTACCCTATTTAAGCCATGATATAAGTCCTTTTTATAGAGTCTTTATAGTATTTTGGAGTCTTTTAGAGTCTTTTACAGGTTTAGGTACGTTTGGAGCATTTTGGAGCATTCTGGAGCATATCGAGATGCAGAGTCATGCAGAGACGTCAGAAGTTTGGCATTCGTTTAAGACCTTCCCACCGATGGATTGAGCTCCAATTTGGACACAAGATAGATCAATGAATTAGCTTTCATTTGGAAGTTGTTTGAAGCCATTCCAACGGTGCGATCGAAAGTTATGCCAGTTTTCGTGAAGACTGTCTAGTCTGTCGAGCAGAGGAGTCGACGCATAGGATGAGTATCGACCGATACTACCTAGTATCGATCGATACTGCTCGGGAAAATAGGAAACACGACTTTTTAGAAGCCTAAAGACCCTGCAACTTGGCCCAGAAGACTTTAATACTTACCAGAAAGCCCAGAACGTGTTTTTAGTCTATATTTAGGGTTTTCAGCCACCTGTTTAGGCTATGCTTTTATTTTCTGTGTTTGATTTTACTTTGATTTTAGAGAGACAAGTCTGAATCTCCCTTCGTCCGAGATCAGATCTCTAAACCCTTCTTTCTATTCTATTGATGATTTATTCAAACATGTTGATTGTTTCATTCTCCATGTCTGAGTAGATCCACCTTAGGTTTAGGGTTTTCTCATAAGGGTTTTCTTTGAATGCTAGGTTAAATATCTTTTAGGATTCACCATCTGAATTATAGTTCTTCGCTTAGGTTGTGTTCATATCTTGTTCTAGATTAGCTACCTAGAATATAAATCTTAGGATAATTGATTAGGTACGAGAGTGCAATTAATTACCTGATAGAACCTAGGTGAGCAAATTGATTATTCGCAAAGAGATTTGGTTTAATTGATTTGTGAACATATCAAACCTGTTGTTAAAGCTGATTTAGACTTTAGGATTCGCAAAGAGATTTGGAATTCCTAGGATTTAGATTTAGATAGTTTTCGCAACGAGAGTTGGTTAGCTATATTTTAGTGATTTGAGTTCAAGAACTGCGCTAAATCTGAATCCTGTTAGTTAGTTAGTCTGCATTCACTGATTTTCTGAGAAAAACCCTGAGCCTATATTTCCCAATTGATTTACATCTCGTTTAATTTCTGCACTGTTTTTAATTACATCTATCTGGCTTAGCGTAATTCGACACTTCATAATTTATTGTGTGATCTCTGTGAGTCTTTGTGGTTCGACCCCTACACTTACTACAACAACTGCTTTAGTATCTTAGGGTATTAAATTGAGCATATCATAATTATAGTTTCAGATTATAGGACAGAAAACTCATATTATAGTTTGAAGATTATAGTTTCAAAAGTGAGGTTGAAGATTCTAGTTTCAGATTATAGGATAGAAAATTGTACTGAGTTTGATTTTGATTTGAGTTTGAATATTATAGTTTCAGATTTGATATTGTTTACTAATTTTGTAAACCTTTAAATGTTTACAGGTACCCATTTCCTCTACCAGAAAGTTACAACAATGAACACAAGATTGGATTTAAGCCATTCTAAGACATGATTGTCTTTGTTTTCAGAGTTTAAATCTTGCTTCATCTTATCTTGTTCATTGTCTTGGATATTCGGATATTTTGGTTGTGGTTGTTGTTAGTCGTGAACTCAAAACTCATTTCGGATATTGTTGTTATTTTAAGTAATTATGTTATCAAGCAAAAAAATTATAATTCTGTTTTCAAGTCATTCATTTTTCAATATATCTTATCTAGATCTTAATGAAGTGTTAGCAAAGTAGACATGAAAACAGGAATGATTGCGGTCGAAATTTTACCTTAAGATCTTGTATTGAGCACTAGATCCACCGGAATGACCACTCTAAGCATCTGTTTGTTCTGGTTGTCATAGCGGTGAATCCGTTCCTCTTCTCCGACAACAACAAATTGGCCTAACAACAAAAGAACAATAGAATTTCAGAAATAAAACAAAATCATATCAAATATTTGTCCAGATTCATCTATAAACCCACGATTGCGGGCTAGATTTTACCTCTACAAATTTATCTATGAAACCACGATTGCAAGCCGATCTCACTTCCTATCTCTTAATTTTTTTTTTTTATGTGTAGGTAAAAAATCTGGATGCGTGAGACAACAAATATCTCAGGTTTAGCCACTAAGTTACGACTACTAAACACAAAAACATAAAAATTTGGGTTAAGGCCCAAACCAATTTCGCAAAAACAGAATCTAATTTCCCACAAAGCCCGTGAACCTAACTACGGAACCCTAAGTCAAGCGTTTTGTTCTTCTTCCCCTTCGTCTTCGATTCCTCTTCCATTCCTCTCCTTCGATTCCCCTTTTGCTATAAACTTCTTCGATTCTGCTTCGATTCCACTTCTTCGACTCCTCTTCTTCGATTCCTCTTCTTCATATATCAGAGAAGATCACACGATGCCTAGAGAGAAGGGTCGTAACGGACAGAAGAGAAAAATCGTTGGAAACGATTTTTCAGAGAGCCGGAGGGTCAAATCGCACCGCCTCTTCATCGCGAACACCCAACCATCTACTGCAGCAGTACAATTTCACGCCGGCACCACCTCAACTCCCCGTCCACGATAAACCATCAACGTCAGCACCAAATGTTCGGAGCTTTCCACCGCCACAAAAACTTTTCGAGAACTCCATGCCTCAACACCGTGGACAAGAACTCCCTGCGACTGCTTCGGCTCCACTGGAGGACGCTCCTGGGTCACCACTTCGTGACTCTCATGGTCAGAGTCATCCTTCTTCTCAAGGACACAACTGCCATGACGAAACTACTCCAGTGTTGCCGGATCTCCTTGTGGACACGCTCCGGGCTCTGAATGCTCTGCTTATGGTGCCAGACCGGGATAAGTTCACCACCATCCTCTCTCCCACACCAACGCCGAACTCGACTTGGTAATTGTATCGCATCTAGTAAATGCGATTGTATTGTTCAGTTAATCTGACTTGGTAATTGTATCACATCTTGTTCAGTAACTGCGATTGTATTGTTCACCACTGTCTCTTGTTAAGTGTTAGATTATTGTTCTAGCTGATTTGAATCATTATTGTTCTAGCTGTTTTGGAAGATTACTGTCTTTTAAAGTCGTCTCTTGCTAAGTGTTTCATCCTAGCGGTCTCTTATTTGTATTCTTCTAGCTGTTTCTTAATATCTGGTAAGTTTATCGCATCTCAAGGTTGGTTTCTTGGTTTGTTTCTGCTAAGTGTTAGATTATAAGTGTTAGATTCTAGCTAAGTGTTTGATTGTAGGTAAGTGTTGGATTCTGCTAAGTTTTAGATTCTGCTAAGTGTTTGATTCTCAATGTTGGTTTCGTGGTTTGTTTCTGCTAAGTGTTACATTCTAAGTGTTAGATTCTAGCTAAGTGTTGGATTGTAAGTGTATGGTTTTTGGTTTGTTTTAATGGGGGAATAATGCTTCTCTTTCTGTTGCCTTTGCTTATTGGCTTAGCTTCCAGTCATTGTCTTTCTATTGCGGTTGGTTAATCTTAGGGTCAGTTTGGTGTCTAACTGTAGAAACATGCTTCTGGTTTCATGTTTCATGTTTGATTGTATTCTTTCCTTAATTGTCTTGTCAAATCTGTAATGTGTATTATTGATCACAAGGCATGTAAGAGATATCTCTTACATGCTTCTGTCTTCATGTATCTGTTTTGCAGGTTAATTATGTTTCATGTTTCTGGTTTCATGTTTTCTGGTTTAATGTTTCTGGTTTGCAGGTTAATTATGTTTCATATTTCTGGTTTCATGTTTTCTGGTTTCATGTTTCATGTTTGATTGGTTTCATGTTTCTGGATTACATGCTTCTGGTTTGTATTATGTCCTTCTTTATTTCATGTGTGTTTGCAGGTTTACTCGCGACAAGGGATCGAAACTGGTTCGGGCAATTACTAAAGTGTTTACAAACAAATTCGATGCTCCCTACTATAGCTGGACATGTGTGCCTCGGAACAGACAAGAAAGATACTTCCTCGAGTTCGCGGTACAGTTTTCTTTCCTATAGCCTTCACATATAGGTTTGCTTGTGATGTTTTCACTAACATCATTCTATTCTCTTTGTATTGTAGAAAACCCACACATGGGATCCCTTGATAACAGGAACATTTCAAGGGTATTTCGAGGAGATCTGTCAACGCCGGATGAAAGACATGGTTAGCACCGCGAGGACTAGTCGAGAGCGACCTAATTGGATCGGCGACACTCTCTTGAAAATGATGACCGACTACTGGGACACTGAAGAAGCAAAGCAAGAGAGTCTCACCTATTCCAATGCTCGTATGTCTGACCGTAAAGGTCTCGGTCCTCACATCCACTTATCAGGGTCAAAGTCGTATCAACAAATCCAACAAGAAATGGTTATTTACTTTAACTTTTTCTTACTCCTTAACAACTTTAAATTATGTTTCTGGTTTCATGTTTATGGTTTCATGTTTCATGTTTCATGTTTGATTGGTTTCATGTTTCTGGTTTACTTGCTATCCTTGCTTATTTTGTAACATTGCAGGAAGAGGAATTGGGAAGACCGGTTAGTCTTGGTGATGTTATCATTCAGACACATACAAGGCCAGATGATACGTATGTCGATAGGAAGGCGGAGAAAATCGTTCAAACATATGAGCAGAAGGTGCAAGAGAAGTTTTATGAGCTCGTGACAGAGCCTTCAGAAGTTTCGGACGGTGCTTCGCAACCTCGTGCGCTAACAACATATGAATATACAAGCATCTTTCTTCAGGTAAAGTAACATTTTTAACAGTTTACATTTATAGAGTCTTGGATTTTGTCATTAAGGTTTTTCTCTTACTTTTCACAGTCCACTGAGTTGGATTCACGAGGAACACCTTATGGAGTTGGAAGCCTCAAGGAGACTCTTCTCAATGGCAAGCGCAAGCAACCGGGAGACTCTTCATCGTTTGTTGCACTGCAAGAGCAACAGAAGGAAGCTCAACAGAAAATCGAAGAGCAGGCAGCTTATAATGAACGGCGTGATGCTAAGATTGCTGTCCGTGAAGCAGAGCACTCCCGAGCTGCGGCTGAGCAAAAGGACAAGCTAGAGAACTTCTCCTTGGTGGAAAAGTACTTGCGACAAACTGATCCGAGGTTTCTAGACTTCTTGGCTTCTCACTCAGCTCCAGCAACAACTGCTTTGCTTCCATCAACCAATCTTCGTCGACCAGATCGAAGTACAACCCCAACTGGTTCTGTTTCTTAGGTTTTGTGCTTACTTTTTCTGAACCTTATTACTTGTGAACTCATGAATTTGTTATTTTTGTTTATGTTTTGGCATTTGTTATGGAGGTTGAATACTTTAGTTAATATTTTTAATCAAATGTTAGTTTGAATCAAATTTCTTTAATTTTGTAACACAGATTACCATTTGAGAAACAAAACGAACACCAATCTGACACACCATATTCTTAATTTGATTACAATTTTAGTCACTAAACAGTAGCCTATTAGTCGCCAAATAGTCGCAGAAGAATAGCTGATTTGTCGCAAAATATTTCCATCTTCGAAACTTGATGTTCCAATTAGTCGCCAATTAGTCGTTCATTTAGTCATAGAATGGTCGCTAAATAGTAACTAACATTTACGACTACTTCGTGACTAAAACTATCCGACTGCATCTATACCCATTCCATAGTCGTTAACTAGTCGCAAAGGTAGTCCCCTATTAGTTGCCAAATAGTCGTAGAAGAGTAGCTAATTAGTCGCACAATATTTACATCTTCGAAACTTGATGTTCCTATTAGTCGTCAAATAATCGTTCCATTAGTCATAGAATTGTCGGTAAATAGTAACTAAAATGTACGACTATTTAATGGCTAAAACTATCTGACTGCATCTAGACCCTTTCTATAGTCGTTACCTAGTCGCAAACGTAGTCGCCGATTAGTCATAAAGGTTTGCGACTACTTTACGACTATTCACTACAAGAAAACAAGTGTATTTCCGACGGCAATTCCGACGGTAATAATTCCGTCGGATATTTCCGACGACTTTCCGACGGATTTCCGACAAACTTCTCATCCGTCGGAAATCCGTCGGAATTCCGTCGGAAATATTAACCCGTCGGAAATCCGTCGGACACTTTTCGACAGATTTCCGACTACTTTTTGACGGATTTCCGACAGATGCCGACATGGTTGCCGACATGGTTGCCGACATGGTTGCCGACATCGATAATATCTACTTTATATCCGTCGGAAATCCGTCGGAAAATGCACAAAATTTTCCTTATAAAAATGTTTCCACGCTTCATTTATAATCACAACAAAAAAAATCCCTGTTATCTTATTCCTTACGAAAATGTCTTCTTCAAATCCTTATAATTATTTTCGATCATGGATGGACAAGGCTCATCAAATTCCGGACACGGGCCTAGTTACAGAGGAATTCAAAAAAGGTCTACACGAATTCATGGCATTTGCGGGTATGCAGAAGAAAGCAAAAAAAACCGGTAAAATCTATTGCCCTTGTACCAATTGTGGGAATCGTAGATTTATCATGATAGATGAAGTATGGTCACACTTGTATTGTCATGGGTTTATGTCGGGTTACAAGATTTGGTATTATCATGGAGAAAATGATACAATGGTGGATAATTATACTAGTACTAGTGAACATTATATTGGGGATAACACTAGCTTAGAAGAAACCGCAATGGAAGAACAAAGTATTGTAGGTCATGTTCAGATGGTGAACGATGCATTTCGTGAAAGTATACCATCGGTTGCTGAGTATGGAGATAGGGGAGAAGAACCTAATTTAGAAGCTCGGAGATTCTTTGATATGTTAGACGCTGCTAAACATCCGTTATATGATGGGTGTAGAGGTGAACATTCCCCTTTATCAACTACAACAAGGATGATGGGTATAAAGACGGAATTCAATTTGAGTGAGGAGTGCGTGGATGCAATCGCTGATTTTGTGAAAGAAATTTTGCCAGAAAATAATCTTGCACCGGCATCATACTATGAGATACAGAAACTTGTTCAAGGTCTAGGATTGCCGTATCAGATGATAGATGTATGCATAGACAACTGTATGCTCTACTAGAGAGAGGACGCAGATCGTACGACATGTCGTTTTTGTCGCAAACCTCGGTATAAGGAAACAGGTGGAAGAGTGCCAGTGCCATATAAACGGATGTGGTATTTACCGTTAATAGAGAGATTGAAGAGGTTATATCAGTCAGAGCGCACAGCAGGAGCAATGAGATGGCATGCAGAGCATACAACAGATGGACAAATCGCCCATCCGTCAGATGCAGGAGCATGGAAACATTTTCAATCCATTTATCCCAGCTTTGCGTTTGAGGCAAGGAACGTATACCTTGGATTATGTACCGATGGTTTCAGCCCTTTTGGGAAGCACGGCAGAAAATATTCTTTGTGGCCAGTAATTGTAACACCTTACAATTTGCCGCCATCTTTGTGCATGCGAAGGGAGTTCTTGTTCCTTAGCATTCTCGTTCCTGGACCAGAACATCCGAAGAGATCACTTGATGTGTTTTTGCAACCATTGATTTATGAGTTGCGAATGTTATGGGACCAAGGTATTGAAGCGTTTGATGTTTCTTGTCACCAAAATTTCATCATGCGGTCGGTACTTTTGTGGACTATTAGCGATTTTCCAGCATATGGCATGTTATCAGGATGGACAACGCACGGAAGGTTATCGTGCATGTACTGTCAAGATAACACTGATGCGTTCCAATTGAAGCACGGACGGAAAACGTCTTGGTTTGATTGTCATAGGCGATACCTACCTAGCGATCATCCTTATCGTCGGAGCACCACATTGTTTAGGAAGAACTTGAAAGTATTTGACGGTCCTCCTCCAGAGTTAGATAGTGAGTATTTGTTGACTCAGTTTAGAGATTTTGGTGCAGAGAAGAACGTTGATTGTGGTGGTAACGGACATCATCCTGTTGATGGTTGTGGCAACGTTCATAATTGGCACAAGAGGAGCATTTTCTGGGATTTGCCTTATTGGAAGAACTATTTTTTGAGGCATAATCTGGATGTCATGCACATTGAGAAGAATTTTTTCGACAACATTATGAACACCGTTCTCAATGTCAAAGGGAAGACGAAGGACAATCTGAAGTCTAGATTGGACTTGCCAGACATTTGTTCTCATAGAGCACTACATGTGACAGGGAACGGGAAGCCACCGGTCCCGGCTTTTCGTTTCGATGAACCTTCAAAGACCGAGTTTTTTTACTGGATTACCGAAAGTGTTAGATTCCCGGACGGATACGGATCTAACCTTCGGAACTGCGTTGATCATGGAGAAGTGAAGTTTACCGGGATGAAGAGTCATGATTGTCATGTGGTGATTTGTATAAATTTTGATGGAAGTGTTTGTATAAGTTATAGTATTAGATATAGTTGATTTATGAGAAATGATATGTTTTGATGTTGTATAATTTTTAAACTAATGCAAAGCCTTTAATATTGATGAACTTAATATATATATTGAATGAAACATGTAAATAACATGTCCCTAAATCATATAAAGAAACCCTAAACCCTAAACCCCAAATATACCCTAATTCCGTCGGAATTCCGTCGGAAATTTCCGAAGGATTTCCGACGGATCTGAAAAATTAGACACGTGCTTGTTGACTGACTAATCGACAAACATGCAAGGAATATACCTTATCCGTCGGAAATCCGTCGGAAATTTCCGACGGATATGAAAAATTAGACACGTGCTTGTTGACTGACTAATCGACAAACATGCAACGAATATACCTTATCCGTCGGAAATCCGTCGGAAATTTCCGACGGGTTTCCGACGGACTTTGATATTTTCGAGACCGCGGGAATATCAACCGCGTAAATGAAATTATTTTTCGAAATCCGACGGAATTCCGACGGATTTCCGACGGACATCGAATTATATCGACGAAACGTAAGTTTTTTTCTTTCTTTCTCTCTTCTTCCTCTCTCTCTTCCGTCACTTCTTCTCCCTCTTCTCTCTTCTTCTTCCTTACCGAAAATCTGTTCTTCTCCCTCTTCTCTTCTTCTTCTTCACAATTTCAATTTTAATATTCAATTCATCAACTCCTTTTCAACGAAACCATGTAAGTTTAATCAATTCCTTTAAAAAATTTTTATATCATGTTAGTTTTAGGGAATATATTAGTTAGGTTGTTAGAATTCTATTTATGTGAATTGTTAAGTGGTTATAATAGAATTTGTTATTTAGAATAATATTATTGTTAGGGTTTATGTGTTTAGATTGTTGATTTAGAATTGTTAGATCTAGAAAACAAATTTTTGATCTTGTTTTATTTTCTAAAAATATTAAAATCGTTTTTAGATCTTGTTTTATTTTCTAAAAATATTTTAAAAACGTTTCTAGATATTGTTTGAATTTTTTAAAATATTGTTTAAGTAATAAAAACGTTTAGACAATATTTGTATATATTAAAAACGTTTTTAATATATTTGTTAAGTAATAAAAACGTTTTCATAATATTTATATATATTAAAATTGTTTTTAAAACTTTTTATAGTAATAAAAACGTTTTTATAATATGTATATATATTAAAATCGTTTATAATATTTTTTAATTAATAAAAACGTTTTTAAAATATTTCTATATATTTAAGTTGATGTTAAAATATTTTTTTAATAATAAAAACGTTTTTATAATATGTGTATATATTAAAATCGTTTATTTTATTTTTTAACTAATAAAAACGTTTTTAAAATATTTCTATATATTTAAGTTGATGTTAAAATATTTTTTAATAATAAAAACCTTTTTCAAATATTATTTTAGAAATAAAATCGTTTTAAATATTTTTTATAGTAATAAAACGTTTTCTAAATATTTTTATATATTAAAACTGATTTTAAAATATTTTAGCAAATTTTGAAAATTTTTGAAAATTTTGAATTTTAGTAAACTTTGAATTTTTCAGAAAATTTGAATTTTTTTGAAAATTTGAATTTTTCCTAAATTTGTTTGCTGAAATTTCAAAAATTTTGGTTACTTTTGAATTTTTTGTTAATTTACTAACAATTTTACCGTTTTCTGCAGGGATCACGACGATGTTCTTCAGTTGGGAGGCGGCAACCAAGGACGCCGTTCTCGGAGTTCTCGGTGTACGCCTCCTCCGAGACCAACGAGCTCGGGAACTCACATCCCTGATTCCCAGCAATCCGCTGCTCGGAGCCACATTGAGATCGAGGAGCTAGTTCGGCAGCCTAACCGGGGCCATTGCATTCGACTCGACCCGAAGTTTGAGGACGGCACTTGGTAAGAAATTTTTTGTACATTATTTCAACTTATTTAGATTTTTAAACTTAACATATTTATATCTTTTCATAATGTTTTCAGGTTTAAGCTGTCGACTCAGATCACCAAGGCGATATTACGGATGCTCCACAACATGTTGGACAAACCGTACGAGAAGTATTCGGACATGCCTACCGAGGAGAAAGACGTGTGGCACCGGACTTTCGCGGTAAGTTATTTATTGATATATTATTTATTTTGAATTTCATTTTGTCAATTTTTCTTTTTGATATGTAACATATTTTTCTTAAAAATTGTAGCAAGAGTTCACGTGGGACTCTCATCATACGCGCAAAGTCATTGACACATTCGACAAGTATGCAGCAAACTCGTACTCGAAGCACATGTACGAGTGGAAGCAGAAGTGGAAGCACAACAAAGACAAGCCGAAGGACCTTGACGACGACGTCTGGAAGGGCTTCTGTGAGTACTGGAGTAGGACTGCGACGAAAAAGACCTCCGAGCAACAGTCGAAGAACCGAAATAGCCAACGAGGCGGGAAAGGGGTCTATATCCACAACGCGGGCGCAAAGACCATCGAACGGGAAGCGATGGAAATGGTAAGTTTAATTTAAATTTTTTATTGTTAATTCTGTTTTTTATATTTATTTAACTTAACAAATTTTCGCAGGCGAGAGAATCTGGTTCCGAACCCGATTATCTTCAACTCATCGAGAATAGACACACCAACAAGAAAACCGGTCAGATACAGGACTTGGGGATGCGGGATGTTGTCGAGAAGAGCAAGAAGACGAAGCTGGACCGTGAACTATCATCGCAGCTCACTATCGAAGGATCGACGTCCTCGAACTCTTTGTCCCGGGAAGAGATAAACCAGATTGTACTTGAGGTAAGTTTTAATTTCATTTCGTTTTTTTTTATTTTCGTTATTTATTTATTATCGGTTTTAATTATTCGCAGCAAACCCGGCAAGTGAAAGGTCGATTCGCTGGGTTAGGCACCCTTCCGACCCAGGAATCTTCTTCCTCGCTTCCTCGTTATCCTTCGGAGTACCGGGTAGAAATCGAGAGGCTCACCCAAACGGTGAAAGACCGTGACCAGCAGGTTGAAGAGCTACGGACGGAGCAACAGACTACCAACAAGAAGCTCTCCGGCTTGGAGAAGATGATGGAAAAATGCTTCCCGCATATGTTTCGGGATAATAATCCCGACGACGGAGATTCTCCAACCGTTTAAATATTTTCTTTTAATGCTTTTTTTGAACAATTTATTTTAATGTGTAATGAATTTTTTAATTTTGTTTAATGAATTTATATATTTATTATTTCTATTTTTAATTTATATTTCAAATTTATATAATTTTAATATATAAATTTCAAAAAAATAAATAATTAAATAAAATTCAAAATACCAATTCCGTCGGAAAACCGTCGGAATAAGTTACTGTAACATCCCGATTTCTTGTATATGCGGAGAGGCTTATAAGAATTGATTTGGCTATCTAAGACACCAAAGTGCACTTAGCTTTTCCGATCACTTGCCCGAAAGAACTCCAGAGTTAAGCGTGCTTGAGCTGGAGTAGTCTAAGGATGGGTGACCTTCCGGGAAATGATTCGCGGTATCGTGTGAGTGAGGACAAAACACAGGGAAAGATCACGTGGTGATTGCAGGGTCAGTAAACAAGTATTACAAGCCTCTCGGACTAACGCACCGGCCGCCGGACAAGGGTGGGGCCCACGGGCCGAGAGAATGCATGGGGCCCACGGGCCGAGAGAAGGCATGGGGCCCACAGGTAGGGGTGGACGGGGCGTTATAGTTACCGTCGTAAATCCGTCGGAACCTATTTCCGACGAAGAACCGACGGACTTCCGAGACAACTTCCGATCAAATTATCCATCGGAAATCCGTCAGAAATATCTTCCGACGGATTTACGACGGACTTCCGACAAATTCATTCGATCACCATCCGTCGGAAATTCTGTCGGTAATATATCCGTCGGAAATCCGTCGGAACGTACGCGGTCGGAAATCCGTCGGAAATGTCTGACGGCTTTCCGACGGCACAAATCCGTCGGAAGTCCGTCGGAAATTACCGACGGATTTCCGACGGCATTTCCGACTGAATATCCGTCGGAGTATCCGTCGGAACGTACGCGGTCGGAAATCCGTCGGAAATGTCTGATGGCTTTCCGACGGCACAAATCCGTCGGAAATTTCCGACGAACTGTAACCGACAGCTTAAATTCGTCGGAAATCCGTCGGAAAAGACCATTTCCGACGGATTTGACCGTCGGAAATATCCCTGTTTTCTTGTAGTGATTGAACGGCTACACATTGTTCATGTGGTATAGTCGTAATGTAGTCGCCATTTGGCGACTAATTTTACGACTACATACTTTAGCGACTAAATATTAACGACTACATGGTTTAGTCGTATGGTAGTCATAACACACCTTTTAGCGACTAATTGGCAACTACTTCTTCAGTCGCCAAAATACTGTTTTCTTGTAGTGGGTCTACGTTAGCAATCATATTTGTATATCAACACCATATTAATCTCAACAGAGAGTAGAGGTCACTAGAGACTATGAAGTTAACATATATATAATACAATTGTGTATTTGTTTTAATTGTCTTTTTCAAAACAATTAATGTTATTATTTTTGATTTATAATCCTACTAATTTTTTTGGATCTGAATGTGTTATACGTATATTTTAAAATATGATGTGTGGAGATCAAGTTTAAGATTAATTTGAGATACGAATGATCATCCCTTATCACATTGCAAGGATTATATTATTTGATTAGATATTTTAAATGATGATGTAGAAAGCACGTCTTTATCAAGAATATAAGAGCACCTCCACTAGAGATATGTCATTTGGATATCTATAATCATGAAAAATGAGAAAAAAAAAAAAAGTGAGTATCTTAAATAGTTGAAAAATTTACTTAGAAATATCTCAAATAGTTGAGAAATTTACTTAAAAATATCTCAAATGAGAAACTTTGAAATATTTTTGAGTGATTTCTTAACTATTTGAGATATCCATCAAAAAAAATATTTTTTTTTTCAAATGTTGAGATATCCATGGATGAAGATACCAAGAAATGTATTAACACAACAACCAAGAAAGCACTATAGATTAGTTCATGTAATATATGCCATATAAACAAATGTCATTAGTACGATTGTAAAAGTATTTTAGGTAAAGCCTAGAGGTTACAGAATCGAGTGACATTTGGGACGGAACTAATATTATATGATGTGGTTTCGGGTATAGGGAGATTACGGATTTCGGCCCAAAACCTTTTGGTAATAATAAAAAAAAAAAATTATGACGCATACACCTCAAAGGTCCAATTTAAAATGTAAATATCTCATTCTTTATTTTAGCATTTTAATATTCTAATAAATCAAGATCTAAATACCCATCAAATGTGGTGACATTCAAGATCTGTAGACCAAATTTGTATAGACCAGACTTGAAAACCTGTGACCAAATTTTTTTTGGGTTTCTTTGTCGATCTCGTAAATGAATAATACAAATTCTTATATTTCTTTATATAAATCCCAAAACCCAATACTATTAAAATTAGGTAAACTGAAAAAAAAAAAAAAATTATCCCTAAAAAAAAATAAAACGAATTGTGGAGACGATAAAGGATAAACGAGCGCCAATTTAAGCAAATACCTCAAGATGGCACGGTTCAGTCAAATTGTCTCTCTCAGTTTGAAATCAATGCCCTAGTTTTAGAGGTAAGTGTTTTTTTAATATTTAAAAATCTTATCATTTTGTTTTTAAAATGATTCGTGTTTGATTCTTACGAATGCTAGAAAAAGTTAAGCGATCAGGGATGTCGCTTTGGTTAGGCACAATGACAAACATTGGAAAGGCTTCATCGCGTATGTTCTATAATTCTATTCCAAACCAGAACTTGAAGAGAAGTTAGAAATGGCGAATGTGGAGATTAAAACGTTGAAGCTGGAAGACAAATCCAAGAAAGACAAGACAATCAAATATTTGACTATTGTCACGAAGTTGATTATCTACAAGTTCCCCGGCCGGAGTTGCATCCTCCAGCAGACTCGGACGATGAAACTCAAGAGTAGATCCCGTTTATTTTTTGGTTTTGTTATTGTTAGACATTTTGACATTTTTAATGTTCGTTTGTTTGTGTTTCAACAATTTTATTGGTTTAGTTATATTTTCATATTTTTATTTTTATTCAAATACTCTATTATAATTTTATTTTTATGATTATTATTAATAAATATAAAATTATTAAACATTTGACATCGTCAGAATTTCATCAGAAATTATAAAATTTATCGAAAACCATCAAAATTGTATTTTGTCAGAGATCTATTTTTGATGACTTTTTATTTTCGGAAGTCGGTAGGAATTTCTGACTGATTTCCTAACGATTTTTTGACGGTTAATTATATGGTCGGAATATTCTAATTAACCGAATTCTAACCAAATTGGATTTCTGATGTTCGATTTCTAACATTAATAAGTTCTTCGGAAAGGGCATCTTTCGACCATATTCCGACTGTTTTTTAATCGGAATTTAACCTATTATCTTGTAGTGTTAGTTGTGCCATACTGTACCATTCTAATCAATTCCTTTTAAAAACCACTAAAATTTTAGTAAGGCTCCTTCAAAATCCAGGAATTTAACCAATGATCGGTTTCTCGTTTATTTTGTGTAGGACAATAAGAATGTTTATGAGTAATTTGTAGTGTATTTATGTGTTAGTAAGAGAGCACTCAACCATATTTATATATAGGATTGCTTTATATATAAATATATACTGTATATTAATGGAGAATATGTCATTTATATTAATTGATGTGTAAGAACATGTAAGGGGTAGTCGATATTTTTGTTATATATTATGCTGTATTGGGGAATATGCCATGAATATCAATATGAAATAATAGGCATGGGGCGGTCGTTATATTTGTAAAATATTGAATTTTAAACTTAGTTGTTCCGTTTATTTTATAGAACTTATTTGTTTTTGTTTTTTTGGTTAAATAGAACTTATTTGTTTGCTAAATTATCTCCATTTCCAAAGTTTTTAACTCAAATCTGGATTGGAGTTGTTAGGCCAGTATCTTCCTATTTCACCAAGATTTACAGTATCGATACGAATTTCCAAGTAAGGTTTTTTTTTTTACCTAGACCTAAGAGACTATTGTAAAACTCAATTATTTGACTCTTTGCAGATCATTTTACAAAGTGCGGTAAAACCGTTAAAAAAAAGAGGGAAAGTATAATCAGACGACTGAGAAATCATCAAGAAATAATAATTTAAATCACTACAAGAAAACACGGTTTTTGTCACCAACGTTTGTGACTCTTTTTTTATCGCAAAAAAGTGGGGCGAAAGTGTGACTAATTTGCGACCACTTTACGACTACTCGCAATGCAGTGATAAATCAGTCGCAAATTAACGACGAAACAGAGGAGTAACAAAAGAGTCTCAAATTTGCGATTGTTTAAAGACTTGCAAAAGTAATCCCAAATTTGTGACTAATTTGCTTCGATTTAGCAACTCCACTCGATTTTTTTAAAATAAACATCAAATAATATACAAAAAAAAATTAAACCCTAAACCATCAAATAATATACAAAACATCAAATAAATAAACATCAAATAATATACAAAAAAATTCAAAACTTACAATTTTTAAAATATAATCATTTTATAAATCCTAAATTATAAACCCTAAACCTCTAACCCTTAATCATAAACTCTAAAACTTAAATTGTAAAATATATTTTTGAACAGCTATATACCCAAAATAATTGTAAAGTGATATTCAAACCTTATATGTTCTTAAAGTTTAGGGTTTAGGGTAACATGTACACTAATTTGCAAACTCAGTTTTTGTGACCAATTTGGGACTAATTTGAGACTAATCTTTAATAGTAGTCACAAAATAGTCATAAATTTGGGACTAATTTGCAACTCCACTTGATTTTTTTATAGAAATCAATAAATTCTAAATTCAAACCACAAACCCTTAACCCTAAACCTCTAACCCTTAATCATAAACTTGATCTAAATCTTAAATTGTAAACAAAATTTTACACATAAACATCATCAAATAATATACAAGAAAATTCAACACTTACAAATTTTTTTAATATGATCATTTTATAAACCCTAAATCTTAAATCCTAATATGATCAAAAATTCAACAGTTACAAACTAGATCTTATACATAAACATCAAATAATAAACAAAAAATATAACACTTACAAAAATTTCAATCTAATCATAACATCTACTAAGTGTTACATATGTTTTATAAGAAATGATTTTGAAAGATAAAAATTATCTCAAAATTTATTTATTTTTAAGTTTTAACATATTTTTGAACTGCTATATATACAAAATCATTGTAAAGTCATATTCAAACTTTTTAAGTTCTTAAAGTTTAGGGTTTAGGGTAAAAAAATTTTATTGTCACAAAATTGTCCCAAATTTGCGAACGTTTAGCAATCCCAGTCGATTTTTTTAATAGTAGTCACAAAACAGTCCCAAATTTGCGACTAATTTGCGACCAAATGACAAAAATAATGAAAGCTTCTCATTGACTAATTTCTTGTGTCGAGGATTGAGATCCTCCACCGTTGATTGGTTTAATCCGACGGTGGAGGATAAAGTGCTTTATTTTTTTATTTTTTTTCTCCTTCCTTCTTTTTCTCTCTCTCCTTCGTACGAGTCTTCTTCTTCAATTCTTTTCTTCTTCTTCTTCTTCTTCGATTCGTTTCTTCTTCTTCGATTCTCCTTCTTCTTCTTCTTCCTTATTTTCCCTTTTTTAATTTTTGAGTTTATCTAACTCTTTTTTTCAGATACAGCCGTTGTCGCCGAGAAGAAGCATACTGGCCGGAGGAGGAGAAGAAGCAGATTGTCGCCGGCGAAGAAGGGGACAGTGCCGATGCGACGTAAGGAGGAGGAGGCGAGAAGCAGACTGGCCGGTGAGGCTTCTCCAGATCCAGCCGACGGCGAGCCTTCGCCAGATCCAGCCGCCGGCGTCTGTCAATGGCGATGAAGGAGAGGTTGGAGAAGAGGAGGAGACCCACCGGCGTCTCCAGATCTAGCAGACGTCATTTTTTTTTTTCATTTTTGTAATTAATTAAATAATTTAATAAATAAAATTTGTTTTTTTTGAATTTTGGTTTTTGTTTTTTTTTTTTAATAATTTTTTTACAAGTAGTCACAAAATAGTCTCTAAATTAGGACTGATATTATAGTCATATATCAGTCCCAAATTTGCGACCGTTTTGCGATTACTTTATTTAACGACCAAATATTTGCGACTACTTTTTTGGTCACAAAATAGTCGCAAATAAGTCATTTGCGACCATTTTGGGACTCTTTTGGTGATTGCAAAAACTATATTTTCTTGTAGTGAATATATTCCATAATCCGACGAAGATATGACCAGAAATCACGAATCATGCATGTACGAAATGTATTATATATACTTAATTACGCTGTTAATGTCTAACTACAATATCAAGTATAAACAAATATTTAACTAGTAAGGACATGAGAAGTGTAGAAGAGCGTGCATCTAACTACATACGACAAAGGAAAACTTACTACGTGTTATATGATATGTCCCCGAATAATTAAGAATTACAAGATAGTGCCCTAGGTTATTTTTGGTTATATCATAATTTAATTCAAGTTGGACACAGATCTGATAAAAGTGCATAAATAAATAATCTCCATTTACAGAAAATTATTACAATCTCCAAGAAAAAACCTCTTCGTTCTTAGTCAAAAAAGTGCATGAAAAATAATCTCCATTTACAGAAACCAAAAACCCGTATGGAAATTGTATGTACAATAGTAGTATTAAAACCGCAAACCATCAGAAACCAAAAACCCGTATGGAATGTCTTGCTGGAAATTAGAGTAATTATCGAAATTATAAATTTTATGGAGCCGATAGAAAAACAAACTATATGTGGAGTATTCAATATATAACATTCACGCTGTCGGGTGACTCAATTCATATGTACTGAATTAACTGGTTTTGGTGTATATTATATACTATGCCAAATTGTATGTATTTTGGTTCTGGTTTTGGTTTTTTGTGGTGTATAGTATATTTTGGGAATTACTAAATAGTTTAATTCCAATAAAAAAAAAATTAGATGATTTTTTTTTTAATTCATATACTTAATTCTAAAATTTTACACTGTTTCGTTTAATAATATCAGTCATTTTAAATAATATCACTACAAAAAAACATGGTGTTTTTCGACGGAATTTCTGACGGATGTAATTTCGTCGGAAATTTCTGACAGATTTTCGACGGAATTCGGACGAAATTAACATCCGTCGGAATTCCGTCGGAAACTTCCGACGGCATTCTGACGACATGCGTCCGTCGGAAAATTTCCCACAGATTTTCGACGAATGCTATCACCTTTCGAAAAACCAAAAATAAAAATTGTTAAGTAACATCCGTTAGAAATTTTCCAACAGATTAGTGTAATCTCGGTAATCTGTGGGAAATTTTTCTACGGATGACCAAAAATGTGTTTTAGGGTATATGGTTTAGGTTTTTTATAGAAATTGTATAGAAACAATTGTATAATGTATATACAATAGCTTCAACTTATCAAATTTCAAAATAAATGTGTGCTATAGACATTATAAAATTTGATGGAAATGTTAGTATAAGTTAGAGTATAAGGTATAGTAGATGTTATGTGAAATGTTTAATTTTTATGTTGTAAAATTAATAAACTCATAGAAAGTTTTTAACATTGATGAACTAACAATTTTGTTGAATGAAACATGTAGATAATGGATAGTTAAACCATATCACGTAACTCTAAACCCCAAATATACCCTAAATCCGTGGAAAATTCGTGGGAAATTTTTGACGGATTTCGGACGGATTAGTGTAATCTCGGCAATCTGTGGGAAATTTCCGACGGATTAGTGTAATCTCGGCAATCCGTGAGAAATCCGTGAGAAATTTCCGACGGATTTTCGACGGATATGGGTTTAAGGTATATATATTCCCATATCCGTGGAAAATTTCGGACGGATTTCCGATGAATTTTTGTTTTCAAGACTGCGAGAAGATTGACCGCCTAAACAAAAAAATTTAAATAATCCGACAGATATAGCCGTCAGAAATCCATAGATTTATTATCCACGCCTTGTCGTCTCCCTCATTTCTCTCTTTCTCCTTCTTACCGTTTTTCTTCCTCTTCTCTCTTTAAAATCGGACGATTTCGGTTGCTATCACTTCTAATCTCTCTAAATCTTCATTCTTCATCATCAATCATGGATCATGTGTAAGTTTTTCTTTTTTTTTGTAAATCTTGTTAGTTTATAGAGTTTATTAGATTTAGGTAGTTAATTTTGATAAATTTTTTTTTGAATGAAATTTGTTGTGTATTTGTTTGGTGGAATGAAATTTGTTAGGGTTTATGAGATTAGAATTGTTAGATTAGAATTTTACTAAAGTTTTTTTAATTAGAAAATTTAAAACGTTTTAGTTTTTAGAATTTGTTAGGGTTTTTAGAAATTTTTAGTATTTAGAAAATTAAAATCGATTTTTTCAAAAAAAAAATTCTAATTAAAAATTTATAAATTTTTGATTTTTATAAAAACGTTTATAGGTTATTTTATAAAATGTTTTTATAAATTTATACAATAAAAACATATTAAAACGTTTTTAGAATTTTTTATGAAAGTTTTGAATTTTATGGAACATTTGAAAATTTTGAAATTTTTGGAATTTTTTGAAATTTTATGAATTTTTTGATTTTTGGAAATTTTAGAAAAAAATTCGAATTTTTTTTGAATTTTTTGGAATTTTACAATTCAATATACTAACGTTATTATGTTTTTCTCGTAGGAATAACGAATAATTTCTCCGTTTGGGCTCCCATGTACGCAATCATTCTCGGGGCATGTCTCGTAGCGGATCGACCTCGGGAACTGAAGTCCCGGAGTCCGAGCAATCTGATGCCGGCTCAAGAATCTTCTTCTTCGGATCCTCGATATGCTTCGGAGTACAAGGACGGTGAAAGACCGTGACGCGAAGGTAGAGGAGTTGGAGTACGCACACAACTCAACCCGGAAAGAGTTCACTGATATGAAGAACGCATTTTTATGTTTTATGAATTTATTTTGTTTAATAAATTTATTAATTAAGAAATTTTTATATTTATAATTGATTTTCATTAATTAATTAGATTATTATTCAATATATTTAAAATTTTTGAATTAATAATTAATAAAATTAATTTATTAAATAATTGTTTTTAAAAAAAACAAATTATTTAGTTATGTCGGAAATCGTCCGTCGGAAATACATCTTTCAATAATCCGTCGGAAAATTTCCCACGGATTTCCGACAGAAATACATCCGTAGGAAATACGGTCGTCGGTAATCCGTCAGAAATATTCCGACCAGTTTCCGACGACTGAAATCTGTCAGAAATGTTCCGACCAGTTTCCGACGACTGAAATCCGCCGTCAGAAAACCTCTGTTTTCTTGTAATGTATTTTCTAATAAAATATATTATTTTATGTTTTCAATGCAAAAATTTAAACAAATTTTCAATGTTACCTCTTTTAGTTCAGTTTATTAACTATAGAGATAAAATTAATTATAGTTTTATTCCCTTTTGTAAAATGATACTATTGTATTAAAAAAGAACTCATCAAGGATTTGATCAAGTGAAGTAAATCAAAGGATTAGATAAAAGCTAGATGGGAAACAAAGACGTTGGAAATGGAACTGCTGCAGAAAGCTACTCAACTTTTTGATCGGAAATAGAGAGAGCTTTGGATTGTGGTATTGGGAAGTCCCTCGGGAAAAGAGAGAAGCCAATGTTTGAGATTATTATGAGAGAGAGAAGAAGAAGAGTGTTGTGACTTGTGAGGTCACATGGCTCATTCTCCTCTCATACTTGTTTCAATTTTACTTCTCTGTCCCCACCGCCAATTTATTTTTGCAGAAGCTAGATTTCATATTGTTACGGTTAAAGTGGTGAGAAGATGATAGCCAAACTTAATTTGTAAGAACAGTAATGTTGACATATGTAAGAACTAAAAAAATGATAGCCGAACTTTATTAGAGTTATGTCGGATCATTAGTATCTTGACATTAAGTCAGACTAATCCAGAGGAGCGAGAAGTCCAATCCTGATTGAAGATATTAGACCATCTCTAATGGTGAATCCCGAGGTTTTTACCAATTTTTTAATCATAAATTTTGATTACTTAAAAATTTAGAATTTTTTAAGTTTTTTCATCTTCAATGGTGAACTTCATTAGGGGTTCTTACAAAAAAAAAATCATAATTCATTTTCTTAAGTTTAATTTCTTTTGTAAGAAATTATAAACATACTATATTTTATAAAACCAAAATTATATTGCATTTCATTAATTTTAAAACATACAAAATATTGTCAAAGTTTGAGGAAGAAAAAGTTTAGAATTTTAGAATTTTAAAAAAAAAATTAATATGTAAAAATTCCAATTCATTAATACGTAAGAAAAAGTTTAGAATTTTAAAGTTGAAGTTCTGAAAAAGTTTTTTTTTTTTTTAAGTTAAAAATCTTTTTTTTAAGTTAAAGTTAAGAAAAAGTAAAAAACAAAATCTGGCAAAAAAAAAATCCGGCGAATTAGAGATTAACACGTGGCTAAGAACAGTGTAAGATCCCCCATAAGAACCGGTTCTTAAAACTCTTGTTTAAAAACTGGTTCTTACACTTTTCATAATTATTATTTATTTTTTTAGGATTAAGAATCCCATCAAAAATTTTAAGAATTTCCCGTTGGAGATGCTCTTAAGACATAGATTCGGATTCTTCGGACTTACTTTAACCATAACAAACAAAAAAAACGTTTATTGACAATACGTCGGAGTGATCATCCTTATAACATATGGGTAAAAGTTGTTAAAAAATCAAATTTTAACAATAAACAATTTTGGGAATAGTTCATATTTTCATATTACATTTATTATATAAAATATGTACATATATACACACTGATAAAATCAACTGTTCTATAGCCATATATATTGGAGTATCAATTTAATATTTTTTCTTAAGTAGGAATTATGCATTTACCTGAAAATATTAGTGTATCTGCATGTCTTTTCTTTATTATTATTGCAAGGTTATATACACATATTTTTTCCCCTTCATATTGACGTTTTACCATCTCTTGTAAATGTCCCATGTTATATCAATTACAATTTTCACGATCCCTGAAAAAAATATCAGATGATTTCGGGGCTTTAAAATCGAGGGACTATTTTTTCTAATAGAATATTTTTGTTTTGGTCGCCAAGTCATTCATGTTAACCTTAACCTATACTTGGATAATTTTGAAATTATGATATCTTTTTATGTCGAGAAAAAACAAAACCCATAGGTACACGGATTCAAAGGAGACAAGAGAATCATAGCTTAAGATTTATTTCCCATCGTGTTTCTAAATAGGATTCTTTTGATCATATGCTTTCTTTTTCTCTGAGATATTTTTATTACTTAATGATAATCGAACTTAAGTTGTTTGTCCATCGACTATTTAAAGTGACCAACCAATTTTGTTGCACAGTCATCCAATTCTCACATCCTCTTTTTCGGGTTTAGTTCGATAATCATTAATGAATACAGTGCTTAAATCGGACTAATAGAAATATGACACCTAGCTAGTTAACATACAAATTAAGTTTGTCTATTATTTTCTTTGTTTTTTACTTATGTCAACATCAAAAATACTTTTTTAAACGTGACATGATTACATTAATAAAAGCAATTACCCCACCCGCCGAAATATTATTCTTATTGTTATCCATGATTTTTTTTGTTTTTGTGATTAATTTTGACCGTGTTGGAAAGCAAATGTTACTGTTAACTCTCATCGCTTTTGGAAGTTCCGGTTTTTAATTTGAAAAAACTTACAGTATAACCATACTCGATAAATCAATATATTTCTCCAATCCCAAATTAGTTTTTCAGACTAATTAATATATCTATAAATTAATAACTCTATAAATTAATAAAATATCATGATTCTAATATTATTAATTTATAAAAGGTTTACTGTATATGAATTGCTATGGTCATTTCAGACCATGCGAAAATTAGATAGTCGAGTGATTTTGATATCCAAAAAATTATGTTGTATATATACTCTAAAACTTAATTTTCTTAAAAAGAATGCAAATTAATTTGATTAAGTTTTATCTTTTTTTTATCTTTTCATATTTCTCTCTTAATTAATATGCAAGTAGGATGTTTAGAATGGCTAATTAATTTTATAGTTGATTTCAGTTTGATGGGAATTCGTTGTTTTGCTAATATTCATGTCTATTAAGGACGTTGAATCAGACATTGTTGAAAATATATTCTCTTCAATCATTTTTTTTTTTCTTGAATGTTTGTATGTGTTTGGCTTCCAAACACTGCACATTTTCTTTTTTGTTAAAGTTCCAAATGCTGCAGTCTACACCAAACAAGTGGACGGAGTCCAAACGCTGCATTATATCTCATAGGCAGCATCTTGTTTTCCTTATAAATTTTTCGATCTCTTACAAGGATGACAAAATGTTATCTGAGATATGGCGGAAACGACTCTGGCGATTACATGATGGCCTCACACTTACTCCCGGGAAAATAGTGAAGCTGGTCTTATCTACCATCAAGAACAAGTGTATCGCGATGCATCAATTGGGTTCTTCCTAAACACTTTTGTGTTCTTACTCTCATCAATTTATCATGGTATCAGAGCCTAGATTCAATTCCTATGGGTTATGATTTTGTTTTTTTTTTTTTTTTTTTTTTTTTTTTTTTTTTTTTTACAAATATTGAGAGAGGATTAAGGGAACTACTCAGATATGTTTTGAACTTCTGTATCACTCCTGGAGAGCTCCCTGTTATCACAAGATCATCCACATATACGAGAACATGCAAGTGAACTTTACCACGAACTAACGAGAAAAGAGAGTAATATGCCTTACTCTGTGTAAAACCATAGCTCAACAGTGCCGTCGAAAGTTTCGCGAACCAGCATCTCGGAGCTTGTTTCAAACCATACAATGACTTGCGCAATCGACATACCATTCCCTTCTTCGAGCTACCAAAACCCTGAGGTACTCTCATAAACACCTCTTCTTCCAAATCTCCATGAAGAAACGCATTGTGCACATCCATCTGATGCAACTCCCAATTTTTCCCAGCTGCAACTTGCAGAACCAATCGAACTGTGCTCATCTTTGCCACAGGAGCAAATGTATCAGAATAATCAATCCCTTCTTTCTGACGATTTCCACAAGCTACAAGCCTCGCTTTATACCTTTCAATCGAGCCATCAGCATTATACTTGATCGTGTAAACCCATTTACACTCAATGACATGCTTACCTGGTGGTAATTGTTCAATCAACCAGGTTTGATTTCGTTCCTGAGCCTCAATCTCCAGTCTCATAGCTTTTCTCCATCGCGGATCTTCCATAGCCTCAGCAAATGTTTTCGGCACAACTCCTTCTGTTATACTACACATGAACGCTCTGTGTGACATAGAGAACCTCTCACAGCTCACAAAATTCTCAATCCCATAATCATTAATCAATTCCTGACTCACAGCAGACGCATTCATTGCAAATGTCGTATTGCACACAAAATCTTGTAACTTGGCTGGAGCTTGTTTCTGTCGCATTCCGCGTCCCAAAATTTCTGTTGCTGCAGGTTGATCCACCAGGTGTCGATCGATACTGGCTGGTATCGGTCGACACTCATCGACATTCTCAGACTGTGTAACTGATTCAGGGTCAGTCTGTGGCCCTGTAATTCCCAACATATCACGTATTCCTGCTGATATAGCTTGCATATCTTCTTCTCCAACCTTGTCTGACACAACTGGAGTCTGTGTCACTGTATCTCTTGTCAAAACATGACTTATATCATCAAATCCAACACTATCATCCACAAATAACGTCCTTAGATCAGAATTAGGTGGCTCATCCACCTGATCTTTTTGCTCCAAATATGGGAATCGTTCCTCAATGAAGGTGACATCCCGTGAGACAAAGACTTCACGTGTCTCCAAATCAAAAAGATTCCACCCCTTCTTCGCATAAGGGTACCCCAGGAAGACACATTTCCTGCTTCTACTCGCAAACTTATCTCCATGCCGTTTCTGATTATGAGCATATGCTAAACATCCAAACACTCGTATCTCACTATAAGCAGGGACTTTTCCAAATATAATCTCGTACGGGCTCTTACCATTGTGTAACATAGACGGCGTACGATTGATTAGATATGCATAGAGGTGTCAAACGGGCCGGCCCGCGTCCAATGGGCCAGACCCGCTGCGGACATTTTTTTTTTGCGGGTCGTAACGGGCCGGCCCGCTAGGACCGCGGGTTATACAACAATGTCCAGGCCCGCCCCGCTAAGCCCAGCGGGTAAACGGGCCGACCCGCGGGCAAAACATTCCTTTTTTATTTATCGAAAGTTTAAAAGTCTATATCTCTAAAATTATGAACCATTTGTTTCTCATTTTACTTTTTGTTAGTAAAAATGGTGATATCGACTTTATAAGGAGTTGTCTGAAAGTTAATTTCATATAAGGATTTTTTAAGAGAAGAGAATAAATAATATAAAAAACCATAGTAATAACTTATAAAGATTTTTTTTTTTTTTAAACGAAACAAAACACCCAAAAGAAACGAAACAGTAGCATTTAAACTTAGTCACACACAAGAACTCCCATAAATCTGATAAGTAAACTCGTGAACTCAAACTCAAACAGCATCTATATATCAATCTTCATCATCAACAATCGACTCGAAAGATGGCAATGTCTCATCTTCATCATCAAATTCTTCATTATCCTCTACATAAAACACATAAAATAACATAGTGAATATAGAATTTATAATTGTGTTATCGTAGTAACTATAAAAAAAACTATCTTGTTTACCATTTTCATATGCTTCAAAACCCTTTAACCAATTGCGACTGCAAATTAATGCCTGGACGTTTTTTGGAAGAAGACGACTTCTATATTTGTTTAATACTCGAGCTCCAATACTAAAACATGATTCAGAAGCTACCGTTGTGATAGGAATGCTAAGAATATCACAAGCCATGCTAGCCAGTTCTCCATAGCGTTGAGAGTTATCTTTCCAATATTGCAAGATATCCAAACTCGCAAAACAGCTCATGTCCAATGTCTCTTCATCTAGATACATGTCCAGCTTAGACTTTCCACTAACAACAACATTTGCTTTGCGAAAAGCGAAGAAATCCTACAAAAAAAACCATCTAACGTGTTTTTTTAAGCCAATCATGTAAACAAAAATCAGTAAACGCACAAATGGATTTCCATTACTTATTATAGCCAATCATGTGCAGCCTAAATATTTTGACTTTCTCAAAAATCGTAAGAATTAAAAGCTTTTCCAAATAGTTACATAAAACGTAGAATTAAAAACAAGAAATGAACTACTTACATTATAATTCATGAAATTTCCTCTTTGACCTTCGTCATCATCTTTCTTTTGGAGAGATTCCCGTGTCTCTAAAGAAGGTGATGTCGATTTTGACTTCCTCTCATATGCTTCAAAAAGAGTACGGAGTTTACCTCGCAAATAATTTAACTTTTCATCACAAGACCTCACATCAACTTTCGTGAAACAATATTGTGCCAGTGATAGCTTCAACCTTGGATCAAACACCGTTGCCATTGCAAAAATATCACTAATTTCTTCCCAATACTTGTCAAACTTCTCCTTCATAGGAATAATCATATTTTTGATAATCTTATCGCTACTATTCTCATTCTCTGTCAACCAAGTTCTGATCTTCCAAACTTGCATAAAGTACAAGTTTGAAGTTGGATATGTGGAACCTGACATAAGACGAGTGATCTCATCAAATGGCTCCAAAAAATTACACATCTCCTTCACTCGTTTCCATTCATCTTCAGTAGGGTGAAACTTGTAGTTCTTGCCATCAATGACTTTAAGATTAGCAAAAGCAGCTCGGTACTTAATAGCCTTATCAAGCATCTTATATGTCGAATTCCATCTAGTAGGCACATCCAACACCAAACCAGCTTTGAATTGTATACCAACAGTTTCCACACACTTTTCAAACAAGATCTCTCGAGACTCAGAACCTTGAACATATTTAATACCCTCCCTGATCTTATGCAAAGAATCACCAATCACCTTCAGCCCGTCTTGAACAATGAGGTTAAGAATATGTGCTGAGCATCTCACATGAAAAAACTCTCCTCCACACAACAAATCATTTCGCAACACAAGCTGAGATTTCACAATGTCTTGCATGGAATCATTGCTGGTTGCATTGTCTAAAGTTAGAGAGAACACTTTCTTTTCAATTCCCCATTCCTCCCATGTATCAAGAAGCTTCATTGCTAAATGCATACCTGAATGTGGAGGCGGTAGAGCACAAAATGCTAAAATCTTGTTCTTTAATTTCCAGTTTCTGTCAACATAATGCGCTGTCAAACACATGTAGCCCTCATGAGTGATAGCAGACCATAAATCAGAAGTGAAAGAAATCCTTCCCGGAAGATTGCGTAATTCACTTTTTAATTTCTCTGTCTCATTCTCATAAAACCTGTAAACATCTTTCGCAGCTGTGTTCCTACTGATAAACTTCACATCTGCATTCAAATACTTCCATACCGATCTAACTCTCTCATATTCAACGTAAGCAAATGGGAGATCATGCTGAATAATACACTTAGCAACCATTTCACGAAAAACAGCGTGATCAATCTTCTTAGATTGCAATTTTGCTTCTGAATTGACCATCATTTGACCAACATCACCATTTCTAGGCATAAGCTTGCATTTAAGAAGATGACGTCTATAAGTGTTCGTACCGTTTTTGTGTGCATCATACGCATAATTGATATATCATGGTTTTTACCCCATTTAGGCCATGATATAAGTCCTTTTTATAGAGTCTTTATAGTATTTTGGAGTCTTTTTAGAGTCTTTTACAGGTCATAGCACGTTTGGAGGATTATTGGAAGTATTGGAGCTTTCTGGAGCAGTTTGTAGCAGAGCTAAAGATCGTGTCGCTGAGAACCTGAATTCACGTCGAGCATCGATCGATACCCCTTGGTATCGATCGACACTCAGCGCAGCAAGACACGACCCGCGAGTTTTCCAAGACTTGAGGAATTGCAAAAGCGCCCAGAAGTCTTTAATAATTACAAGAAGACCCCAGATCGTGTTTTAGGTTATAAATAGGAATTTTACAGCCATTGTTTAGGCTATGCCTTTTCATGCCTTTTTATGCTTTATTTTATAGTTTGATTTTACTTTGGTTTTAGAGAGACAAGTCTGAATCTCCCTTCGTCCGAGATCAGATCTCTAAACCCTTCTTCCTATTCTATTGATGATTTATTCAAACATGTCTTTTGATTCAATTGCCATGTCTGAGTAGATCCACTTTAGGTTTAGGGTTTTCTCATAAAGGATTTCTTTGAATGCTAGGTTAATTATCTGTTTAGGATTCACCATCTGAATTAGTTCTTCACCTTAGGTTGTGTTCATAGCTAATTCTAGGTTGACGAATCTGGAACTTAGATCTTAGGATAATTGATTAGGCACGAGAGTGCGATTAATTACCTGATAGAACCTAGGTGAGCAAATTGATTATTCGCAAAGAGATTTGGTTTAATTGATTTGTGAACATATCAAACCTGATATTAAAGCTGATTTAGAATTTAGGATTCGCAAAGAGATTTGGAATTCTTGGGATGTAGATTTAGATAGTTTTCGCAACGAGAGTTGGTTAGCTATATTTTAGTGATTTGAGTTCAAGAACTGCGCTAAATCTGAATCATGTTAGTTAGTTTATCTGCATTCATTGATTTCCTGAGAAAAACCCTGAGCCTATATTTCTCAATTGATTTACAACTCCTTTAATTTCTGCACTGCTTTTAATTACAACTGTTTGGCTTAGCGTAATTCGACACTATAGAATCTATTGTGCGTTTCTGTGAGTCTTCTGTGGTTCGACCCCTAGCTATACTATTACAACTGCTTTAGTACTTTAGGGTATTAAATTGAGCATATCAATTTTGGCGCCGTTGCCGGGGACTCAATTCGCCATTAGATTTTAGTTTAGAGTTTCGACTAAGTTCGTCGGTATCGATCGATACTCTGTAGTATCGGTCGATATTCGTCGTCTTCTTTTGTTGGTATCGATCGACACCAGTTGGTATCGATCGATACTCAACGTATTTTTCTGGTTACTTACGTGCTTTGCCTAGTGTTTTGTTTGCAGGTGTATGCCTGTTCCTGAAACCAGAAGCAACAAGAGCACACAGCTAGTTGAACTGTCATTGGAACAGCTAGCGCTTGTGGAACGCACAAACAGAAAGACCAAGCAAACATCAGGGATGAACAACCCAGTGGTTTTAAGAGCTGATGAAGCTGGAATTCTGAGAGACCAAGAGGGTCACGTGTGTAATGAGAGAGGGCAGCGACTTGATGAAGCTGGTAACATCGTTGTCCCTGCTGCGGTTGTTGAGATTATCGCGCCAGCTGGGCGCACCAACGCAGGGAATGCTGTGGTTAATCGTGGAAGAACGATTGGTGAGTACAACAGGCCAGAGCAGTTTTTCGCCAATCGGTCAGCGATTCGTCCTCCTGCTTATGAGAGGAATGACTTCGAGCTGAAACCTGCTTACTACACTCTAGTAGGACAACATCTCTTCCATGGTCTTCCTCATGAACATCCAATGGACCATGTAGAGAAATTCGAGGACTTGGTCACTAGCATCAAGAGCAATGGAGTGTCCTACGACTACCTCTTCTGCAAGCTCTTCCCCTACTCTCTGGGTGGAGAAGCTACTTACTGGCTGAGGCAGCTATCTCCTGGATCGCTAACTAATTGGGAGGACACCAAGAGAGCCTTCCTGATTAACTTCTATGATGACGGGCGATCTGAAGATCTGAGAAATAAGATATCCACTTTTTCTCAAGGACCTACTGAGGCGTTCAAGGCTGCTTGGACAAGATTCAGATCGTATCAGAGAGATTGTCCACATCATGGATACTCTGATGTGCAACTGCTGGGTATCTTCTTCAGAGGAGTAGATTGGAGATATCAGATGGGTCTGGACTCTTCCAGCAATGGTAATTTCAACACCAGATATCCTGAGGATGCTATTGTGTTGATCGAGAACTTTGCCTCTAGTAGTAGCACCAAGAGCGCAGATTTCGAGCGCAAGAGGCTGGCTGGTAATCAGGATGGGTCGCAGATCGCTGAAGTGAAGGCTCAGCTGGATTCTATGCACAGTCTTCTGCTGGGAAAGACAACAAAGGCCGTCCACTTCGCTGCTGAGAATGAAGTGGAAGATGTTAACTACATTGGTGGTTCTGGTTTTCAGGGTCAGCGGTTCGGATACAACTCCAATCGAAACTTCACCAACAATGCTCAGCAAGGAGGGTACCAATCCCCACCACCCAAAGCTCCTGAGAGTAAGATTGAGGCTATGCTTGAACACCTGGTTCAAGGGCAGGAGAAGATGACAGCCACCTTCAATGGTAAAATGGACACCATGTACACCGATTTGAGTGGAAGGATCGAGGCACTAAATACGAGCCACAGGATGCTGGAGACGCAAGTAGCTCAGACTGCAGCAAATTCCAAGGGAAAGGCGGTTCAATCACACAATGCACACGTCAATGCCATCAGCTTACGTGCAGAAAATCTCGAAGCCATTCCTGAAATCGCACAAGCATCGATCGATACTCCCCAGTATCGATCGATACCAGCCCAGACGTCTGCTAGAATGGATTCAATCACCCGTGTATCGATCGATACCCCATTGGTATCGGTCGATACTAAGGTGATTTCTGAGGAGACAACAGAGAGTTCTACTGTGGTGCCTAAGGTCGTTGCAGAACGAGTGTATGTCACCAGGATGCCTTATCCTATGATTCCTAAGCTGACAAGGGAGGAATGGGAGATTGCTAAACTACAGTATATGCTGGATAACCCGAACGTGGAGCTTCTTTCTGATGAAGATGTACTTGTCAGGAACGATTCAAATCGCATGGCATCGATCGATACCCTACCTGGTGTCGATCGACACCCCTCGCAGAACGGACCAGAAGTTATGAAAACACCTGAGGTGATCGGAGAAAGAGTTCGCAATTCACTACAACCGCGGAAATTGACACAGAGGGAAGATCCAGGGAAATTTGTAGTTCCATGCTCTATCTCTGGAGTTGAGTTCAAAGAGTCTCTTGTCGACTCAGGGGCTAGTGTCAATGTCATCTCAAGGGCAATTGCAGAGCGGTTAGGAGCTGATATTCGATCACCAGAGGCATCTATCACATTCGCGAACAACTCCACCTCGCTTCCACACGGTACTATCCATGGTTTGCTGGTCAAAGTAGGAGACTGTCTAGTTCCTACTAATTTTCAGGTTGTAGAGATGGGTGCAATATCTCGTATGCCTATCCTTTTGGGACGACCGTTCATGGCTACTGCAGGCGCGATCATAGACACACCTAATAAGAGAATCTCTTTCTCTTACATTGACGGTGATGTCTACTATGATGCCATTACACCTAGGGGTGTTCCCACACGTGCCTCTAGCATCAAGATTATCACAGGAGAGTCACTGGCAATTGATATTTTGGAAGAACCTCCTGATGAGCCTACTGTCGCAGATGTTCCAGCTGAACCGCCCAACATCCCCAAGAAGAAGGCCAAGGCAACAACAAAGCAGACAACAAAGCAGAAGAAGGCCAAGAGCAAGAAGGTCGAGAATCCCCATGTCACCTTGATACCTCGTAAGTGCAATGGAGATTTGATTGAATATAAGGTCAAATGCAAAGGAGCCTTGAAACCATTCTCCAAGGCCAGAGTCCTTCTCACTTCTGAGCTGAAAGAGAAAGGGCAGGAGTTTGTGGACAGCATGCTAAGCAGAACGCTGAAGCTAGTAATGTCAAGTGATGGAGCCTGTTTTGATGCAAGCTCTCATTCTTATCCAGCCTGAAGGGCGTTACAGTCAAGCTATTGACGTTAAACGAGCGCTTGGTGGGAGGCAACCCACTGGTGAGTCTGTTTTTGATTCGTTTTTTTTTATTTTCGTTCGTTTTATATTTGAGTCAGGATAAACAAGGAGCAAAACTCGAAATCGCATAAGCATCGATCGATACCCCACTGATATCGATCGACACCAATCGCGGATGAAAAGTTCACCAAGTCGATCTAAGCATGGTATCGATCGATACCATGCTGTGTGTCGATCGACACTCGGTGTTCCAGGACGGTAATTTCTCGTTTTTCTTCGTTTCTTCTATCCTTTTGCTCTATTTCACTGACTCTATGCTAGATAACACTGGGGACAGTGTTGTTCAAGTCTGGGGGAGGTGTCTGCTGACATTGTTTTCGTTTTTCTTAGAGTCAGTCGTTTTATCGAGTCAAAACTGTTTTATTGAGTCAAAATTTGTTGGAGATGATGATCCTGTGCTTGAACCTATTGATTTGATTTTGTTTTTGAGTGCACAGTGTTACAGGATCAGTTCTAGATCGACTAATGAAAAATCCAAAGGCTGACCAGTTGACTAGAAAACATCCATGTCTCCAGTAGAGTTCTTCTGAAGCCTGAGCCAAATTTTTGCACTTCATCAATGTGGTTAGTGTTCATAGAGCTTGATTCATCATTCATATCTGATAAAGGAACCCGTGTGTTTAGAATTATGGTATCTCTCTCCCCTGAAATAAGTTGATAGATTAAGAGCATAAAAGATTGAAATGATTTTCTTCTGAGTAGAGGGTTAGGAAAATTTCCAGCGATCCCATTATTCTACTTAAGAGGGGATGATCACACAAAGGATTGGAAGCGAGGCTAGGATTTTCCTATGATGCCATTATTCGCCTACATCCTTTGATACATAGATAGGGAAGAACCGGGGATTTGGTGGCAAACACCATCAATACTCGCGTCTCCTACCTTGATATGTATATGCTAAGCTGAAAATAAAAAATAATAAGGATATAATAAGAAATAAGTCTGGAGGAGAGAAATTGATACAAAAAAAAGTGTGAAAAAGGGTGGTTCCTTTGTCAAGATATTGTCTGGTAAAGAGTCTAGAAGGTTCTTAAATATTAGCTGCAGAGATGAAACTGGCGATGAGGGCTTTACTTGAACAATGCTGTGGGATTTTGTGTGGAGTCTGGAAAAGCTGCAAATGTCTACGGAGAAGTACATGGTGGTTAGATCGAAAGCTGATCAGGTGACATTTGGGTACTTGGGAAAAGAGTCTTTTCGATGGTTCAGGAACAGGTGAGTCTCTACGTTTTCAAACCTCTTTTTCTGGTTTAGTCTTCTATTTGCTTGAGGGCAAGCAAAAGGCTAAGTCTGGGGGAGTTGATATATCATGGTTTTTACCCCATTTAGGCCATGATATAAGTCCTTTTTATAGAGTCTTTCTAGTATTTTGGAGTCTTTTTAGAGTCTTTTACAGGTCATAGCACGTTTGGAGGATTATTGGAAGTATTGGAGCTTTCTGGAGCAGTTTGTAGCAGAGCTAAAGATCGTGTCGCTGAGAACCTGAATTCACGTCGAGCATCGATCGATACCCCTTGGTATCGATCGACACTCAGCGCAGCAAGACACGACCCGCGAGTTTTCCAAGACTTGAGGAATTGCAAAAGCGCCCAGAAGTCTTTAATAATTACAAGAAGACCCCAGATCGTGTTTTAGGTTATAAATAGGAGTTTTCAGCCACCTGTTTAGGCTATGCCTTTTCATGCCTTTTTATGCTTTATTTTATAGTTTGATTTTACTTTGGTTTTAGAGAGACAAGTCTGAATCTCCCTTCGTCCGAGATCAGATCTCTAAACCCTTCTTCCTATTCTATTGATGATTTATTCAAACATGTCTTTTGATTCAATTGCCATGTCTGAGTAGATCCACTTTAGGTTTAGGGTTTTCTCATAAAGGATTTCTTTGAATGCTAGGTTAATTATCTATTTAGGATTCACCATCTGAATTAGTTCTTCACCTTAGGTTGTGTTCATAGCTAATTCTAGGTTGACGAATCTGGAACTTAGATCTTAGGATAATTGATTAGGCACGAGAGTGCGATTAATTACCTGATAGAACCTAGGTGAGCAAATTGATTATTCGCAAAGAGATTTGGTTTAATTGATTTGTGAACATATCAAACCTGATATTAAAGCTGATTTAGAATTTAGGATTCGCAAAGAGATTTGGAATTCTTGGGATGTAGATTTAGATAGTTTTCGCAACGAGAGTTGGTTAGCTATATTTTAGTGATTTGAGTTCAAGAACTGCGCTAAATCTGAATCATGTTAGTTAGTTTATCTGCATTCATTGATTTCCTGAGAAAAACCCTGAGCCTATATTTCTCAATTGATTTACAACTCCTTTAATTTCTGCACTGCTTTTAATTACAACTGTTTGGCTTAGCGTAATTCGACACTATAGAATCTATTGTGCGTTTCTGTGAGTCTTCTGTGGTTCGACCCCTAGCTATACTATTACAACTGCTTTAGTACTTTAGGGTATTAAATTGAGCATATCAATAATCCTTCTTGCAATGCTTACATTGTGCTCTTTCTTCAGGTTTTCTTGAGCTTCCAACTTTAGTAATGACGTCAAAATGTTCCCACACTTCTGAATACTTCTTTCTCTTTTTCGGTTCCGATGACTTTTCTTTATGATCTTCATCACCATCATCATCATCATCTTCAACCTCAAAGACTGGTCTTTTATTTTTAGGACGTTTGGAAGACTCCGTTCCATCAAACGAAACTCGTTCGTTTTCAACATTAAGAGCATCCATAATTTTTTGAGATTCCACATCTACACAACCCTGTGATTCCTGTCAATAACAACACAAAGAATTATCCAGCATTATATTTGATTATATATAAAAGGATCATATTTTCAACACTAAAAATTGAAAATCAATAACTTACCATTACAAAGATGATTGCTTTGTTGAATTTCGCTCTGAGAAGCAATCGAAAGTGACGGCACACCGTTTTAGTTTTACAATTATATGAGTCTCTTGACTCTTGAGATTCCCTACGTGTGATTCAAGTTCAAATTAGGTTATTTTATTAATAACAATTATATGAGTCTCTTGACTCTTGAGTTTCTCCCAACCACGATCTACATTTTTTTAAAGCATTTATATTTGCGGGTCTACCCGCAAACCCGCGAGTCCGCAACGGGTCAGTCCGTTTAACCCGCGAACCGCAATGGGTCAACCCGCGAGGCCCGCTTTTTAATGGACAGAAAATATAATGTCCAGGCCCGCGTCCATTAGGGCTTTAACGGGCTAGGCCCGCGGGCAAGTGGCCCGTTTGACATCTCTAGATATGCAGCACTCGAAGCACAATAACCCCAAAGTTCTATTGGTAGATTTGCCTGAAATCTCAACGCTCTTGCCACATTCAATATATGGCGGTGTTTTCGCTCCACTCGCCCATTTTGTTGAGGAGTTCCTACACATGAAGTTTGATGAATTATCCCAGATGCGCGAAAATACTCCTTCATCACTATGAATTCACTCCCATTATCGCTTCGCACGATTTTCACCTGCTTCTCAAACTGTCGCTGGATAAGAGCAAAGAAATCGATCATTGTTTTCTGAACTTGTGTTTTATCACGAAGAAGAAAGACCCACACAGCTCTGGAATAATCATCCACAATAGTTAAGAAATACGAAGATCCACACAAACTCTGTGTTCGATATGGCCCCCAGAGATCGCAATGAACCATCTCGAAACACTCCTTACTCTTCTCCGTACTCTCAGGAAAGACATTACGACATTGCTTTGCTCGGAAGCAAACATCGCAATCAGAGACACCACCACTCTTTTGATCCACTTCTGGCAATTTCTTAATCACCTTTTCAGAAGCATCAAGTGTATCGCGATGCATCAAGTGATAGACTTTGGGTTATTGGGCTTCCAACTCAAAAACCAATTGGCTGATGAGAGGAGTGACCCAATACCCTTATATACCACTTAACCTTTGGTCCTACTTCCGATGTGGGATTCTTTTCACTCACATCCCCTCTCACGCTCAGTATGGTGTCCATCTGATGCGTGGAGTTTATTTTGGGACGGGTGGCCCAACTATCGGCGTGACTCTGATACCATGATAAATTGATGAGAGTAAGAACACAAAAGTGTTTAGGAAGAATTATTATTAGACTCTCATAAGAATAAAGTTACAAGATGCATAAACTTATATAGCGGTAGAAGTAATCTATGTTTCCTAAATTAAGATAAATATAAATGTAAATTTCCTAAACTAAGATATTGGTAAATATCCATATTCTTCATGTTTTCCATTCTTCATGTTTTCCATTCTTCTCGATATGGTCGATCTCATCGATCTCCCAATACCCTCCCGCAAGCTCAAACGTGGTAACACGTATGAGATTGGACAAATCTTCAAAATATCGGCGCCTTCCGCAGCCTAGTATTGTGTCTACATGAAGCGCCTTCCGCAGCCTCGTCTTTCATCATATCCAAAAGGCCTTCCGCACCTACATTCTGCTCAAAACCAAACTTTTTCAAAGAAACGCATTCCGCAGATCATGTTTTCTCAACTCCCATCTTCTCCATTATCACAAATAAACAACTCAATTGAATATTAATTTGTCACCAAATCACAAACGTGAATCAAAGAAGTAAAAAATAGAATTTGTAAAGAGAAACAACATACGTTCCCTTAATCCTCTCTCAATATTTGTAAAAAAAAAAAAAACAAAATCATAACCCATAGGAATTGAATCTAGGCTCTGATACCATGATAGACTTTGGGTTATTGGGCTTCCAACTCAAAAACCAATTGGCTGATGAGAGGAGTGACCCAATACCCTTATATACCACTTAACCTTTGGTCCTACTTCCGATGTGAGATTCTTTTCACTCACATCCCCTCTCACGCTCAGTATGGTGTCCATCTGATGCGTGGAGTTTATTTTGGGACGGGTGGCCCAACTATCGGCGTGGCTCTGATACCATGATAAATTGATGAGAGTAAGAACACAAAAGTGTTTAGGAAGAATTATTATTAGACTCTCATAAGAATAAAGTTACAAGATGCATAAACTTATATAGCGGTAGAAGTAATCTATGTTTCCTAAATTAAGATAAATATAAATGTAAATTTCCTAAACTAAGATATTGGTAAATATTCATATATTTCATGTTTTCCATTCTTCATGTTTTCCATTCTTCTCGATATGGTCGATCTCATCGATCTCCCAATATCTACCATCAAGAACAAGTGTATCGCGATGCATCAATTGGGTTCTAAGTGTGGTATCTCCATTCTTGAGTGTTGGTCGTTAGGGCCTTTTGTCTTGTATCTGAGCTCGGTCACTGTTTCGTTACTCTCTTCTCCCAGCTCTGTTTGTATCAAAAGTTATGCATGGTATACACTTTGGTTCGAAAATATTTTATTTTTAGCAGATTCATTAAGTAATCAATTTTGGCTCTTTATTACATATAAACAAATATAAGAGAGGATCCCCAACATTTTTCTCTTATGTAAAGACTATAGACTATTAGATGAATGTATTTCTACAAATTTATACTGTTATATAAGATGTTTTAGAAGTTTTTTATTTTATTTTCTTTGATTTTTCAAGTTTATATGCAAATTAATATAATTTGACGTTTTGTGACCATTTGTATTCTACAACATATTCTCTTATTTATTGAATTATTTTTAGTTTGATAGTAAATGATATTTTTAATGTAAAAAAAAATAAAAAAAATAAAAACTTATGTATTTTTTAAACTTCACGTGTTTAACTAAAAAAACTTATGAGTATCATCTAAGTTGTTAAGATTCTATTCGTTTGAAAAGCCAAATTTATTAATGAAAAAAACTAGTAGTAGATTGTACAGTTTAATATATAGTTTTATTGATTTAAAAATAATGTTCAATCTATAAATCATTAGAGCATCTCCAACGGGAGGCTCTTAACTTTTTTGATGGGGTTAAGATCTTAACCAAAAAAAAATAAAAATTATGAACAGTATAGGAACCGGTTCTTAAACAAGAGTTTTAAGAACCGGTTCTTAAGGGGATCTTACACTTACACTGTTCTTAGCCACATGTCAACCCCTAATTCGCCGGATTTTTTTGTTGTCAGTTTTCTTTTTTACTTTTTCTTAACTTTAACTTAAAAAAATATTCTTAACTTTTTAAAAAAAAAACTTTTTCATAAATTCTAATTTTTTTTTTTACATATTAATGAATTGGAATTTTTACATATTAAACTTTTTTTAAGATTCTAAAATTCTAAAAAATTTCTTCCTGAAGCTTCGGTAATATTTTGTATGTTTTAAAATTCATGAAATGTAATATAATTTTGGTTTTATAAAATATAGTATGTTTATAATTTTTTACAAAAGAAATTAAACTTAAGAAAATGAATAATAAAAAATTAAATTTTTTTTTTAAGAACCCTTAATGAAATTGAAAAAACTTAAAAAGTTCTAAATTTTTAAATAATCAAAATGTATGATTAAAAAATTGATAATAACCCCATAATAAAATTCACCATTAGAGATGGTCTTATATCCTCTATGTGGAGGCAATACGCTTTCGGACCCATGCATGGATTTTGATGTTTTTTTACGTATATTCTTCCATAAACGATATGATTTTATAAAAATCAGTGGTCATTGTCTCAGCATGGTTCGCGGAAAATAAAAATACTCGTATAAATAAGCCTTTATTTCGAATTTATAAAAAGTTTGACGTCGGCTGATACATAGAAACAAAAAAAAACTTTGACTTCAAGCTCAGTGACTATCTCTCTAATCTATACGCTGATTACACACGCACCATATATAGAAGCAAAATATTAATTGCACACCTAAAAGTTGATATACCAAATAATTACTATCATCCCAAATATCTTCAAATTTCGGGACTAATTTTACCTTTCATTTGATTATAGCGACTCACATGATATACGGCAACAACAAAAAACATTAATTCATAGCAACGTATAAAGTTGAGACTTCAACTTGTCATATTTCTCTCTCCTTGAACATGAGTGTAACTAGACGAACACAGAATCTTTTCTTTGGTTTTGTGGACCGGTCTATAATCTCACGTGCAAAACAAAACATACAACATCTCTCTCTATATATCTTCTACTTTTTCTGAACTCAATTGTTTTCGATTTTCTCCGGACTTCTTCTATTATTATTATTTTAAAAACAATCAGCTTTATAACCTCACAAGCTTCTTCTCTCTTCCATCGATCAAAACCACAGCTTTGTTTGACCTTCTTGTTTCTTTGTTTGTTCCTCTTTCCTTACTTCTTCAAATTTTACTGAGTTCTTTGGAGAAAAGTTTTTTTAATTGTAGAGGTATCATTACAAGTTTAATTTCCCTATAGTGTGTCTTTACCTTTTGCCTTGTCTCCCTCTCGCGACAAAAAGAGAAAGACAAACACTTTCTGTCTTTCTTTTTTTCCTCTCTCTGGCTCGGACCCTTTTCATATTTTTTTTTCTGAGAGTATATATTAATTTTCAACAAATTTTCTAGCTAATTATGGCCTTGGAGGCTATTGTTTACTCCCAAGATCCATTCTCATGCATCTCTTGCAAAGATTTCCCGTTCCACGACTTATACTTTCAACATGAAGAAGATAGAGATCCGCAAGACACCAAGAACAACATTAAGCTAGGGCAAGAACAAGAACATAGGCTTGCGAGTATTAATTACGACGGTAACAAAAGCGGAGAGAGTGATGATTATAATTACAACGAGGAGGATCTTCAATGGCCACGAGTCGACCTTCTTTATGGATCCGCCGTCGACACCGAGAACCAGCCTCCGCCGTCGGATGTGGCGACGGGAGGAGGGAGGAGAAAGAGGAGGAGGACGAGGTGCAGCAAGAACAAGGAAGAGATAGAGAATCAGAGGATGACTCACATTGCCGTTGAGAGAAATCGCCGGAAACAAATGAACGAGTACCTCGCCGTTCTCCGTTCTCTCATGCCACCTTCTTATGCTCAAAGGGTTAGTCTCTACATACAACAGTTATATATGTATATATATATGCATGTGTATGTGTCAGTGTGAGCGCGTGAAGAAACGAAAAGAAAAGAAAGAAAAAGGCAAAGCCTATGTTCTAGACTTCTAGTTTCATTAGGACATATATAGGCTATATAGACATATAGGTATGCATGTTTATGTGTACATGATTAAACATAAATTTGATAAAAATGATGGATGAATGAATGAAAGCCGTTAACGTTGACAAAAAAAATATAATAAAACGAATGTCGTTATTGTTTTCATAATATTAGATCATGTAGTCTTTATATGAAAATTTTGGTAGTGGAATTGTGGGAGCATAAATAAAGTCTTGAACATCAGAGCAACTTCAATGGGGCTTAAAAAAAAGAAAAACTTGAGATATTCCAAGCATAAATAGCCATTTTTCATTGGTCTAGTTTTTTTTATTTCTATAAATTTAATTTTTTTAAAAAATTAATATTGTATTGATGAGAGATATACCATCAAGAATATCTCACCATTGAGGTTCACCATTGAGGTTGTTCTCATTGCACTCAAAAAGGACGATACACTCATATATGCATGATAAAATTGTGACAAAATAGTTAAATACTACTTATAAAAACAAGGTACCAAATATAAATGTTTGATTGTTTTTGAAAAAACCTTTTGCAATTTATATGGGCTTAATTAACCTATGGTTGGTGGTGAAAGGGAGATCAAGCGTCAATAGTAGGCGGAGCCATTAACTACTTAAAGGAGCTTGAGCATCATTTACAATCAATGGAGCCTCCGGTAAAGACCACCGCCGTAGAAGAAGCCGGCCCCGTCACCGGCGACAGCACCAACACAATCGCCGCCAGCTCATCGGGACCATTCTCAGATTTCTTTGCATTTCCACAGTACTCGAGCCGGCCTTCGTCGACGTCGGTGGCTGAGGGGACGGCGGAGATAGAGGTGACGATGGTGGAGAGCCATGCGAGTGTGAAGATACTTGCGAAGAAGCGACCGAGACAGCTTCTTAAACTTGTCGCATCGATACAGAGCCTAAGGTTCACTCTTCTTCATCTCAACGTCACCACTCGTGACAACTCCGTCCTCTATTCCATCAGCCTAAAGGTACATTTTTTTCTCTCGCTTTTTAGTGTTTTTTGTTTTATATATATATTAGCTTCATAACAAAATTAGAGTTATAGTTCTTCAAAAAAAAAAAATTAGAGTTATAGTGACATATAATATAAGCATATAATACCCTTTTTAGGGTTTATATTATGTTGCAAATCCAAATTAAACTGGTAATAATGGGTCGCTCATATAATCACTATTCTGTTTTTTTTTTATATATCAAAATCACTATTCTGATTGTTTGTTTAATTTGGGTCAATGATTCATTGAATCTTCTCCCATCACAAATGTTTTATTCATTTAATGTGCCTTTTTTGTCACCTTTAATTTGTCTCTTATTTGTACGTCTTGTGATTTATATGTCTGGGCCAAAAAAGGTTTTGAAGAACAATGATATATATCGTTCGTTTTTTTCGTATTTCTTTAAAACTTGGTTAGGCCAGGCCTCAATTATTGGTTCAAAATCATCGTTTCTTATTTATTAAAAAAAAATTAAAAAATTTGAGTATCATAATAATGATTCTTGTAAGATACAGGGACCAAAAAGATGACATATGCCTATGCATGTGTGTATGTGTGTATATGTGTACTGTGGAAGTTTTGGTGGTCACAGAACTGTGGATACACTGTGCGCGGCAGAACGAAATGACGCCACTTGTTTCAGGACACATTCATAAGCTTCTTCCTCGAAATATATACATTTTCTTTTATTATTTTTCGCTTTACTTTCTCTTACTATATCAACCCTTTTCATGTAAAGTTATCTTTGATACTTTTTAATTAAAAAAAGTTGGCTTGATTCAGGTTGAAGAAGGGAGCCAGTTGAACACAGTGGAAGATATCGCAGCAGCTGTGAATCAAATCCTACGGAGGATTGAAGTATACATTTTCTTTTATTATTTTTCGCTTTACTTTCTCTTACTATATCAACCCTTTTCATGTAAAGTTATCTTTGATACTTTTTAATTAAAAAAAGTTGGCTTGATTCAGGTTGAAGAAGGGAGCCAGTTGAACACAGTGGAAGATATCGCAGCAGCTGTGAATCAAATCCTACGGAGGATTGAAGAAGAGTCATCCTTTAGCTAATATAGATGAATTTTAGTTATGACACATCATGTGTGATCTTTTACTCTCTTTTTTTTGTTTTCATATTAAAATAAATAAATTTCAATTGGTCTTTGTGTTTTATACTGCTTCTCTTTTTGTGTATGATGCTTCCCTAATTGAAATTGAGCATTTGTTTACTGTCAAATGGTGAATGTGTGTAATTGTAATGGGACCAACGTTGAGTTGGTCTACTGGTTTTAAAAAAGTGGATATGTGACTCTCTTAGCGGTTTTGGGTTCGATTCCCGTTGGAAAATGTCTCCTCTAAAAAAGTGACTTTAACATAGTTTAGACCCCGATCCGTGGATGTACGGGTCTACGGGTCCGAAACTTCGGTGATTCAAAAAAAAAAAAAAAAATGGTAAGCAACTGATCGGGAAATCCGTTTCAATTAAGTAGGATTCGAGAACTACGGAATATTTTAGATTTTAGATAATTTATCTGACATGCACAAGCCAATATATATAATAATGTTAATTTTTGTCTCACCGACAATGATGCTTTTTAAGAAAACTGATTTTTTTTTTTTGTAAAAGATAATGAATATGATCATTTAGTCCAATGACTACAAGCCTTTTTCATGACTGTATTGTACTGAATAAATTTTTTGCAACGATAATTATATTGTACTTTGACATTTTCTACCTCATTGATTGATTATTCGAACAAAATGTATTTATATATTTATTATATATAAACCAAGTCGGTTCCACAGCGTCGCCAGTACTTAATTGTATCATTGTTCCAAATTTTTAATACATTTTAGAACCTAACCGAACCGATTAGGTTCTAACCCTTTATTTCAAAAATTTGACATCAAGATTGTCTTAGAAATAATACAAAGTTACTAATTCATCAGGTATTAGAATCATATGCATATAGATGAGAGGCTTTTAATTTAACATCGCATTCTTTTTACTAATGATCAAAATTTTGGTGGTTTCTTTGGATTAAGTGAGTAAAGCATCACAATCAACCGTTCTTTTTTTTTGAAATGTGATATTATTGATCAACAAAAAAGAAAAATATGTTGTTACAAAAATAAATAAATAAATAAATAAATAATATTTACAGTGGAAACAGAGTAGCTGGACAAATCAGAAACACATTTTAACAGCAAAAAACAGAGGTAAATGGAGGGGAAAAAACAGAGCATAGTTTAAGGGGAAACAGAGCAACTGTTGTTGTGAGAGCCGGGCTTGGAATCATGAGATGGAGAACAGTTCCATAGCGAGATAAGATCAGAGCTGCCTTCAATATGGCGTGATGATGTAAGGACAAATATGATATGAGGCGGTTTGAGATGCCGTCTCCCGTTTCTCTCTTTCCACAGTTCACAATCAACCGTTCAATCGGTTATATATAGTTGAACGAGAAACTTGTACATAAAAAACCTTAGAGCAAGTGACAAAAAAAACGATTTGTGGGCTATGTGCATTTGCACACCCTCAGAACCGGGTCTGGTTGGAAGCTTACACTTCCGTTTTGGAAGCTTACGCTTTCGTTTTAATAACATGGTACTATCATAAAAAAATTATGAAAGGTAAAGTTATTTTTTATATCTTTCTCAAAATATATAAGGGAAAAAAACTGAAAACTAATATAGTACATTAACATTTGTAAACACTAATTTATGTATTTTATATATATAAAATCTTGTTTCAAAAATTTGTTTTAATCATATGTGAAATGTTTTCCAACGATTAACTTTAGTTTGAATGAGATTATCGTTGGAATATTTAAGGTTGATGATCTTTCTTTCGACAATAAAAAGTTTGTGGCAGATTTATTTGATGAGGTTGAGAAAACTGAAAATGAAAATGGTGATTTATATTTTTAATTTTGGATCATATGATTTTTAACTATTTTAAATTGATTATAACATTGATGTATTGAATTTGTATTATTCATAACAGTTTTTTTTAACATAGAATGATGTTTAGTTATATATTTATTTATAGATGTATATATATATACATGTTTCCAACACATACCTGCTTCATATTTGTTTTTATAAAAATACCGTTTCCGCACTTCAATTTTCATGTAGTCGTTTCTGATTCCATACAACTTACAAATATGATATGAGGTTCCAGGTTTAATTTTTAATTTTGTACAATAATTGTATTTTGGTTTGTTACGACATCGTTTTACATTTCGTTACTAATATACACTGTTAAAGCTGATGGTAAAATTGTCGCATTTTAATTAGATGAATTATTATGCAGTTCTTATAAACTTGATGTTGATATTGCATAAAATAGATAGCTCCCGCCCTTTTTTAACTGCATTTTTCCTTAAAAGAAAATGATTAACTAGGAAACAGGAAACTCAGGATCATGAATGTTATCCTTGACTCTGTTTTTGTTTTTAATCTTTAATTTAAATTCTAAAATTTCGACGCACATACAATTAGCATTACGTGGGATTCACGCAACATGACGATGATGATTGTCGTATCATGAAGACCTATCAAAGATCTTTAGAATCTATGTTTTTCACTTTCGGGGTTAAAAAGCAAAAGCGAGAAAAAAGTAAAAAGTAAAGGCTATCGATTTGATTACACAAAAACAAAATTTTATTCCCTCTATTATATAGCTGACTGTTCCATACTTCTATTTTAGCATCTTTTCATGATTGAGATTTAGAATCACCAACTTTTCCTTAAGTAAATATTTGTTTAGATGTGATTGAGGATTTAACTAGGATTTAATCTACACTAGTTATAACGCATAATAATTTTTTGTAAAGAAATTGTTTTGAAATTTAAGAAAATTATTTTTATCTGAAATTTACAATATATCTAACTAATGATTATAGATAAAACTATCAATTTGTAATAATTTATCTATTTAACCCGTTTTGCAGTGAAGTGAAATATTATTCGGGCTAACCCGCAAAAACTTATAATTTTGAAAACATAACTCTAATATGCACGGTTAAATGACTCTAGTTTTTGTGGTTAGTCTACGAACTCTTTAAAAAAAATAGTTTTCTTGTGTCTAATTTTTTTATAAAATTAGTAAAATATTTTTCAATTTTTGTTTTGATATATATTCAAATAAAGTATAATAAATTATAATGAAAAATATAGCAAGATTTTGTATATATATGTTTTTTGAATATATATGAATTGATTATTATTTTTAAAAATATAGTATTAAAAATAATTAAGAAATTAAATAATAAATAATCTCTTTAATGCAAAATATAGACTTTCCATATTCTAATCAATATTTTTTAAAAACTATTATATAATTTTGTATTTTAATTATTCTTTGTTATTTGTAATGGCATTTCATGTAAGAACTTACAAAAAAAAGTTCATTTTTAAAAATGTCTTCTTAAATAATATTATAGAGATGGTTAAAGGAACAAAAATAAAATAAAAGTACTTCAAATCATTGAATATGGTTAAATCATGGTTTGTGGATTCTAAAGAGTCGGATTTCTTAGGTAACGACGTCGAGAGTTTTAAATTTTGTCAAAATTTATTATAATTTATGTTTAATATACTACATAAAAGAAGAATAGATTATTTCTATTATTATCCTAAAAATAAAAAGGATTTTTCATGATTTGTCACTTATTTTAGGTTTAATTAGTTTTTAACATTTTTTAAATTTATTTAGTTTTGTAGCACTTTAGGTACACTCCAAATTTTTCGAATTTGCTTATGCTACAGTACGGTGTGGACGGTTATTTACGGTATACCGTAAAGTAAAGGGAGGGGGTAAAATGGTTTTTGACAGACGAAAGGGTTAGAAATTTAACAAATTTTTTAAAAATGCTAAAAAATTAACAAACCTAAAATAAGTGACAAACCATGCAAATATTTCCAAAAATAAATTTATAAGAAATTAGAAATTGCATAAGAAAATATAAGGAAATATGAAATACATACACACGGGAGAAAGATAAAAAAATATAATAAGATGTACAGGGAAGGGTTCGAAGAATGCATTGTTTAATGCAAAATCAAAGTGGCTCACCATCAGACCAAACCAACATTTTATGAGACCAAACCAAATACAAATAAATATATTTTTATCCTGGATAATTTTTAAATTTTAAATTTTTGTGGATAACTATTCCCTGTTTCCAAACAGTTGAATTTTGTTCAATTAAAAATTTATTTAATTAATATGATACAATTAAAGATTAATTAATTAATCTCATTATATTTATATATATTAATTTTAATTCGTAATTATAAAAATTAAGACTATGCCAGAAATTAAATTAAATATTTAAAATTATAGATAAAATCGATTATTTCAAAAATATGTAAATTAAATATTTCAAAAATAAATTAATTTTTTATTATTATTTTATTACGAAAATATTAATAGTTATTTTGAATTTTTGAATTTCGATTATGCCAAATAATTTAATAATCAAAATTTTTTGAATGATACATATTCAAAATTAACAATTTTCATTGAAAGATAATATTAAATTTTGAATTTAATGTAGATTTTCGTAGATTTCATCAACAGTTACAAACAAAATAGTCAGAATTAATAACAAAATATGTTTACTTATAAATTTAAATTTTATTAATACAATCAGATTTATAATTGAATATTTTTCAAACTGAAAAATGAATATATTAGATTTGCACAACCATAAATTTGATCATGCATATGGACAACATTCGGTTACTAATACTGATTCAATATTTGTTATTTACATATATAAAATGATTAATATTTTAAGAATCACACAATTTTAAGAATTGTTAATTTAGAATTAAATTCGAAATGCAAATCTAATTAATATTGGTAAGATTATACAGATTATGTTAATATTCTTTTATATTAATAAAGATTTATTAAAAAAATTATTATCATAAAATATAAACCATAAATGGTTATTCTATATTCAAAATTAAGAATTCTACCACAAGTAAAATTAAAACAGATACATTTTTGTATCCAAACATGAAAACCTTCATATTAGGCTATTCTTTACTTGGATAACTAATATTCAAGTTGTCAAACAAGTCAATTTAGTACAATATTAATAAAAAAATATATTTTAATTTATATTTAAAAATAATTCCAAAAATTCAAATTTTAATTTAGATTAATTTGGATTTCCTTAAATAGATGTTAGATTAATTATCAAAAATCACAAAACCAGTTGTTTATTTACAAAAATAATAAACTGGATATTAATTTAGATTTAATTTAAATATTCAAATTTAAATAATATTCTCATAATGACGGACATGATAAACAATATGTTATTGTATATTTTTATCATAATCAATCAGCCTAAAATTTTAAATATTTGAAATGAGTAAATATTTATATTATACGGTAATATGAACGGGCGGGTTAGAATTATGTTTTTATAATCGCGGTCATTCTCGGATTAATATGAATGGACGAATTAGAATTATGTTTTTACAATCACGGTCATATTTAATACTAGAAAAACTTAAATCTACAAAAACAAACTATATCTAAACACAAAAATAAATCTTTGTCACTTATTAGAAAAATTATATCTATAAAACAAATTATATCTAAATACAAAAAAAAAAATATATTACAAATTTTGGTTAACAAAAAAAAAAAAAAAATTCTCGTGCGGACGTACGGGATAGAATCTAGTGGCCCTTAAAATTTAAATATATATTCTGGTTTGAAGCAATTGCTTTACATGCTTTATAGCAGGGACGGATCTGATGATCATAATATATATTAATTTTGGATATCCGATCCGTTCCACCCCTAATAGATAGACAAAATGAGAGATGTCTTTAGTTAAGTTGTTAAATGTCCATCTATGAAATTTTGCTCATCGGTATTAAAGTCCATATATAGTTAATGGGTTGGGTTATTCGGCCCAAATATGTTCATGTTAGAGATAGAATTGCAAAAATCATATTCTATCGATGTTAAATGCAGTAATACTCTAACCCCTAAAAAAAAAAAGGCAGTAATACTAAGTATGGAAACCAATAAACATGAACACACGAGAAGAAAATAATGAACAAAAATGAGTTTATTCGTTTAACTATTTGGAGTTACATACACTTCTGCATTGTTATTTTCTCTTTTTTATATTGGGAAAAATGGTTTTGTAGAGCCTTATTACAGCGGAAAAACCGAACTTTTGCTTTTGTTGAAGCATGATACCGACGAGCTTCCGGTTGTCTCGGACGTGTTCGACGAAATGTCTGACTGACTTTTCCCTGTACCTTCGGTTTCTTCGCCGTTCGATTCACCGCAATCAGTGGGATCAGAACTTCTCAGTGATTCGACATTGTCGCCACTGTTTTCTTCGGAACAGCTTGCTTCGTCTCCGATGGGTCTGTTCTCTTCTCCCTTCTCTTGTCTAGTGAAGTCCTGACTCTGATTCTCGCATGATTTTCCCGGAAAATCTACATTTTCTGTCTGGGTTTTCGTACGTGAGAGAGAATCAATTGAAACTTCTCCATTTGGATCCATACACTCCCTCAAAACCCTAACTTGCTCTTTCGTCTCTGTCTCGGATCCATCACCGTCGATTTCCTCTAAATTTCGATCAATATCGTCGACAACACCAGAAATGTCAATCCTGACATCTGAATTCGGATCTGTGTTGTCCGAATCTCGGTGACTAGAACTCAATCCCTCTTTAAAATCCGATTCATCACTCTCTCTCCCTAACTCACCTCTGTTCTCGATCTGGCCACGGTCTAGAACTTCACCAACTCCATCGTTCTCCAAACGAGATCCTGATCCTCCGGGAGTTACATCGACCGGACCAGAGCACCGTGGAGTGGCGGCACTGATCGTTATACCAGCTCGACACAGAGGACAATTGGTGTGAGACCTAAGCCAAGTGTCAATGCACGAGATGTGAAAAGCGTGGTTACATTTAGGCAATAACCTAAGACTCTCGTCATCTTCAAACTCGTTTAAACAAACAGGACAATCTGTTCTCTCGATCAACCCATCTCCTCTCTTGTAACTACAGATCGTAATCGAGTTTATGATCGATTGTTGCAGACCTGTTGTTCTGATTAACCAGATTGGATGATCCACTTGTTCCCTATCTTGAAACTCTCCCTCCACCGTATCGTCGTCGACATCTCTCTCGGACTGGTATCTTTCGCGGTTGACTCTGTTTACGCTCTCTGTGACGTATTTGGCTACAAGAAAGAATCCCGTAAGAAGGATGGCTAAGACTGCACCTGTAACGGTGATGATGGTTATGGCGTCAATGGAAGATGAATGGTTTTGAGATGGTTGATAAACGGCTGAGATCGACGGAGATGGAGCTGTGATTGGCTGTGGGGATGACCATGGAGGTAGCTGTGGGTATATGGTGTAGTAATCGGGTTCTTGATTGCAATTGTAAGGGCAAATCGGGTCGCAGATTCCTATTGAGCAATCTAACGTTTTGTTAGTCTCTGATGCTAACATAGGGAAGAGCTTTCGATGCTTCTTCTTCGCCATTAAAGAAAGAGTATTTGCTGCTTGGAGTACAAGAAATTAAGATCAGGAGATATAAGAGAGGGTAAGTGGTCGAAAACAGAGAAGTGAAATATTCATTGAATTTAGGTTTTGACAATATGTAGAAGAAGATTTGATTTTATCTTTTGGGTTTCTTTCAGATGAAAGAGAAAGAAAGATGAAATTTTCTTCTCATCTTCGGTATTGACTCCTTCTGTGAGAAGTTGAAGCGTCTTCTAAATTGTTTAATTGGTGGAGAGTCTTAGTCATGAAAGCCATATTTTACCTTTGAGCTTTTGACTCTTTTGGCTTTCGAAAATATAAGTACACTTTTATCCTTTTGTTGGCCTTCGGCAGATTATACAGGGCTGGGCATATGGGTATTGGATTTGGTGAACGGTTCCGGTTCTTTCGGTTCATGAGTTTAGGTTCTATATAGGAATCGAAACATTTTCGGTTCGGTTCCGGTTCGATTCCTACCAGTTCCGAGTCGATTCGGTTCCTGAGTTTATGATTTATATAGGAACCGAAATATCTTCGGTTCGGTTCCGGTTTGGTTCCTATCGGTTTTGGTTATAAATTTATATAAATTTTATAATTTTTTATAATTTATATTAAAAAAGGGATCCATAAGTATCCATTCAGTTCTCGGGTAATATCTGAACCGGACCGATACCCGTGAAACTGAAGTTGAAGATCCATTTTGGTATTAGCTAAGAACCAGAACCGAACCGAACCACCTAATTCGGTGTGGTTTGGTTTGGTTCGGTTCTTATGTCCACCTCTAGATTATACAGTATAGTAATATTTTGAGACTGCGCGGGGATTTTTTTAAACTATAACTAGATTTGTTAGATCTGAAAGAAATAAAAAAATAGATCACAAACATAGTATAGAGCACGTAACAAAAACGAACTAGAATATGATTATTATTTTTGCCTTCAACCGATGAGTTTCTTAGAAAATATTGAAAAGAAATTAATATTGAAATTATACCGGGACATATAATTGTATTGTTATTGTTGTCGTGTTATAATCCGAATCTAAACTCGGGAAAAAAACACATGATAAATTTTGATTTTCACTAGGGTATGATCCGTTCTACGCGCGGACGTTGTAAAAAAATTGTCTAAACAATTTTTATTTTCTATTATTTGATTTTTTGAACCTGGTGGTTAATTGAATTGTCTCTATCAGTTTAAAATATGTGTATTTTTATTTTTTTATTTATTTTCTTAATTTCTTAAATTTATGATTTTATATGTATTTGTTTAGTGGATAGTACACATTTTTACTTATTTTTCTACTTTGTTGATTCATTTCATATAATTAGTTGGGTTTTTTTAGGGAAGATCTTAACAATTTAAAGTTTTTTTTGCATAATTTTTGTTTTTTCTTTTGCTTCATCTAAAACCTATTTGTTGTAACCCTTGTAAAATATGTTTCCCTTTTATATTAAAGAATGAAGGAATTTGTGCTATTTTGAAAATTTTAGTTTTAAAAAAATTTTCTGTTTTATTAAAAATATGTTGGATGTATAGATACTATGCACGGGCGTGGTCCACATTTTTGTTTTAATTTTGTTCTGAATGTGTAATAATATTCTATTTTCTTAGTTTTGGAGTTAATAGAACAGTTTCTAACAGTTTAATATTGTGTGGTTCCTTATTTTATTTTAGGAAAAATTCTATAAAAATACTCCAACTTTATTCCGATAAATTTTTTAATACATGAACTATTTTTGTACCCAGTAAAATACCCAAATTATTTGTTTTGCCCATTTTAAATATCCAACTACGAACTATTTGCTCATTTTACAATTGCACGTTAACAGATATACACGGACTTATACACGATTTGATACAATATTTATATTTAATAATAAAATATTAATAAATAAATAAAAAATTACATTCAATTTTTTTAAAAATCCCCAAAAAATCGAAAAAAATCAAAACAAATTTCAAAAAATTAGAAAGTTAAGAAAAAATAATTTTAAATTTTTTAAAAAAAATATATTATATTTTAGCTTTTGAATTTTTGAACTAAAATTTTCTAAAAACTCAAAAAAATACAAAAATCCAAACAAATTCTCAAAAATTTATAAAAAATCAAATATTCATGAAAAACCCTTAATAAATATTATTGGTCTTCTTTAGACTTCATCAAATAATCACGTTTTGCCGGAAATAAATATAGAGTTTCCAGAAATAAATATTATTGGTCTTCGTTAGTTTTTACAAATAAATATTATTGGTTATTATTATTTTTGGTTGATCGTATGTTTTACATTGTTGTTATATTTTTGTCCGGATTATTATCGATAACAAATTTAATAATCTAACTAATATGATTATTTGATGAAATCTCTTGGGCGGACTAAACACATAGTATATATATATATAAAATAAATATTAGACTCTCCACTTTGGTATTGTTTTCTGGAAGTCTAATTGTGATGTGTCCAGCAAAACGTGATTATTTTATGAACTCTAACGAAGACCAATAATATTTATTAAGGTTTGTTTTATAAATTTTTAAGAATTTGTTTGAATATTTATAAATTTTTGAGAATTTGTTTGGATTTTTATATTTTTGAGTTTTTAGAAAATTTTAGTTCAAATTTTCAAAAGCTAAAATATAATATATTTTTTTTAAAAAAATTTGAATTATTTTTTCTTAACTTTCTAATTTTTTCGGATTTTTTCGATTTTTTGGGGATTTTTTGAAAATTGAATGTAATTTTTTTTATATTAATATTTTATTATTAAATATAAACACTGTATCAAACCTTGTATATGTTCATATATATATGTTAACGTTGAGGTTGTAAAATGAGCACATGATTCGTAGTTGGATATTTAAAATGGACAAAACAAATAGTTTGAATATTTTATTGGGTACAAAAATAGTTCAGGTATTAAAAAACTTATCGGAATAAAGTTAGGGTATTGTTATGGAATTTTTCCTTTATTTTATTTTCTATTTTTATATTATTTTTAATCGTGTTTTTTTTTTAACATCGTTCTTTTTAATCTTGTTTCGTGTTAGATTCTAATTAGGTTTGTCAAGCGGATCAAACTTGCCCTGCTACATCTGCTCCGCGGTTAAATTTTTTGTTCGACCCGCACCGCCCCGCTTAAATTCGCTGGTACCCGTGGGTAACCCGCAAATATTCTCGATCCACACCTGACTGGTGGTAGGTTAAATAGGGCGGGACCCGCGAATAATGACTCAAATTAATAGCACCGATTTATGTATATTTTTGAATTTTTGCTTTATGTTTGATTTTTTTTTTTAATGTTTATTGCTTAGGTGAAGAGTGAGGTGAGATCGCGAAGTTAGCTAACTTTATATATATATATATTTGCAATATGTGTGATACCGTTTTGGGAAGTTCTTTGTACCAAAGAGGCAAAGACTCTAATGTTTTACCAAGAATTGGTGTGCTGTCAAAATTAACTATTTCATAATTCGTTGAAGATTCTGATTTCGAATGTACCACTTTATTCTCTTTTGTGTAAAGATTGTTTTTTTTGTTTTTCTCTTTTTTCTGGAAGCTTTTATATTTTCTTACCAATATTAATTGACTTTAATTAAGTTTTCAATCAAAAATGGGAGTAAGATATTCCATGGGCCTAAACTAAACCCATTTTCACTGTTTAAACAGGCCTATAGTCCACTTGGAAAAGAAAAAAAATTGAGTTTTATACTTGGCAAAAGCCGAAGACAAATCATGAATCATGGTCTGGTTGATATATTGCTTTTACGTCGGCAGTCTGATGACCAGTAGAATTAGTTGCAGGGTCTTTATCATATCATATCCATGCTTTTCAATGAGTATTAATTTCGTTTTTCAAACTAATTACACAACCATCACCTTTTTAGTAACTTAGATTCTAAATTTAGAAGAGAGTCACTTTCTAAATTTTGTATAGTTTTTATTCATGACAATTTATTCTTAAAAAGGGTATTTTTGTAATTTACACGCTAAAATAAAAATAAAATTAAGTGCTAAATTTATTTAAAAAAAGTTGAATTAAGTGTTATATGATGCAATTTATTCAATTTAGAATGACTAAAGCATTATTGTACATTTTTTTAAATAAAAAGTATATATCTATATATATAAAAGAGAATGATTCAAAGTTAGTAACTCACAAGATCGCGACACGTGTCGAGTTAATCCGTTAGATTTTGACACGTGTAAAAAAAATTACCAATTAGATTTTGACACATAATATTAACAATAAAAGAAAAAATATATATAATCTAGGTTTAATCCTAAAAGTAAAGTTAGCACACAAAAAAAGGAAAATAAAAGTTGCTTTTAGATTCAAAAAATTTATCTTGAGGTTTTTTTTAATTTAACAATAAAGAAAAAAATACATAATCTAGACTTATTCTTAAAAGTAAAGTTAGACGTAAAAAAAGTTGCTTTTAGATTTAAAAAAAATATATTTTAAATTTTTTAAAAACAACTTTAGATTAAGGAAATTTATCGTAATTTTTTTTTTAAAAATGAAAGAAAACAAAATTCATGTTTATAATAAAGCAATTAAACAATAGATTGACATTCTAAAAAGGAAAGTAAAAAAAGAAAAATTAAACCAACAAATATCCTAAAGGCTAAAGTTTTATAAAAGGAGATACAATTTTTTTTTTTTGACTAATGAAATTCAAAAAAGGAATACAATCCTATAAGGAAAAAGAATTCTAATTCCTCACCTCTATTTGATTATTTTTCAATTTTACAACAAAAAGATAAATTTCCTTAATCTAAAAGTAACTTTTATTTTGTTTTTTTGTGCTAACTTTATTTTTAGTATTAAGTCTAGATTATATTTTTTCCTTTATTATTAATATTATGTGTCAAAATATAATTGCTAATTTTAAAAAAAAAATTCTTTCAGGGTATATATTTATTTAATCGTAAATTCTGTTTCTAAATTAACAAAGTTTACGATGAAATAAATACATACATTCAAAGAAAAATTTGGTGAAAAGATGCAGTAAATAGTTTTTTATGGTTTTTCCTTTGTTATAAAATTTTGGCTTTTATTCTTTTTATTTTTATGATTGTTATCTATTGTTTAATTTTCTTATTGTAATATGAAATATGGGTTTTCATATTTTTAAAAAACTTTTGTTTTTTATTTGTAGTTTTTGTTTAGTTTTTTAATCTAAACATAACTACTATTTTATTACCAACCCATATTAAATTAATATTTTTCATGTGTTATAAAATATTTAATTACAAACCCGCATATATGCGGATAATTAAAAAAATTATCAATTAGATTTTGACACATAATATTAAACAATAAAGGAAAAAAATATAATCTAAACTTAATCCTAAAAGTAAAGTTAGCACAAAAAAGGAAAATAAATGTTGCTTTTAGATTAAGAAATTTTATCTTAAAGTTTTTTTATTTAACAATAAAGGAAAAAATATAACCTAGACTTAATTCTAAAAGTAAAGTTAGTAAAAAAAAATTGCTTTTAGATTAAGGAAAATTATGTTGTACGTTACTTTCGTCATGTCGTGCTTTCGATTACCCAAATCAATAACCGCAAAACTAACTAGTGCGGCGGCACGGTTCTGGTGGAGTTCAAATGGGGAACAAAAAGGAATGCATTGGATAGCATGGAAGAAATTATGCTGCAGTAAATCGGAAAGGGAGTTGGGTTTTCGGGGAACTGGGGATTTTAATACAACATTATTAGCAAAACAATTATGGAGATTGATGGATTCACCGGAATCCTTATTTGCGAGGGTCTTCAAGGGTCGTTATTTTCGGAACTCACACCCTTTAGACCCTATACGATCTTACTCTCCATCTTACGGATGGAGAAGTATTATTTCAGCTAGACCTTTTGTTAACAAAGGGCTAATTAAAAGAGTTGGATCAGGCTGTTCTATCTCAGTATGGAACGATCCGTGGATACCTTCTTCTCAGCCGAGGTCAGCAACATGTAAGGGGTACAATTATTACCCGAATCTAATGGTCAATCATCTGGTTGACCCAATGACCCAGACGTGGAATATGGCGTTGCTGAACGCGATTATTGCCCCGGAAGATGTGACGATCATCCGGGGTTTGCCTATAACTAGAACCTACAAGCCATATACTTTCGGATGGCACTACACAAAATCGGGAAGGTACACGGTGAAGTCGGGCTATCAAGTGGAACATTCAAGCCCAAATATTGGTCACACTATTCCTTACGGGCTGGATGTGACGAACTTACAAGCTCACACATGGAAGCTGGAGTGCACTCCGAAATTACGTCATTTTATTTGGCAAGCTATATCGGGCTGCCTCGCGGTATCATCAAAGTTCATGAGTAGAGGAATTGACTGTGATACACAATGTGCAAGGTATGATACGGAAAATGAAACTATCAATCATGTCATATTCGAATGTCCTCCGGCTTTACAAACATGGGCACTCTCTAAGATACCAACACCTCCGGGAGTCTTTCCGTTGTCGTCGGTTTTTGCTAATTTCGATCATCTATTTTGGAGACTCCCTCCGGATAATCCGAATAACAGCTTTTCTTGGATTGCGTGGTATATTTGGAAAACGAGGAATGATAAGGTTTTTTCAAATGAGGACAGAGATCCACAAGAAATACTGAAGCAGGCGGAAACCGAGGCAACAACCTAGGAATTGGCCCAGAGTAGTGACCCTGATGCGATAATCCACAGTTCTGTCCCTAATACAGCGCCCCCGCTGTTTGAAGGCTGGCGGTGTAATATTGATGGATCTTGGAAGGAGACCGATAGTTTCTCCGGATTAGGTTGGTATTGATTTCAGGAAGGCGGTGAAGAAAAACTAATGGGCGCGAGGAACCTATGCAGAAGCATCTCCCCACTACATGCCGAGCTGGAGTCACTCATCTGGGCCATGCATTGTTTGAGTGCAAACCAGAAGACGACAATAGCCTTTGCAACAGACAGCTCTGAGTTGGTGAAGATGGTGTCTACACCCGAAGACTGGCCGGCCTTTGCATTACATCTGGAGGAATTCGAAAACAGTAAGGAGGCTTTCTCATCTTTCTCATCTTTCTCAATAGGAAAAATTCCATAAAAATACCCTAACTTTATTCCGATAAATTTTTTAATACCTGAACTATTTTTGTACCCAGTAAAATATCTAAACTATTTGTTTTGTCCATTTTAAATATCCAACTACGAATCATGTGCTCATTTTACAACCCCAACGTTAACAGATATATACGAACATATACACGGTTTGATACAGTGTTTATATTTAATAATAAAATATTAATATAAAAAATTACATTCAATTTTTAAAAAATCCCCAAAAAATCGAAAAAATCCGAAAAAATTCCAAAAAATTAGAAAGTTAAGTTTAAAAATATATAATATTTTAGCTTTTGAAAATTTGAACTAAATTTTTCTAAAAACTCAAAAATATAAAAATCCAAACAAATTCTCAAAAATTTATAAATATTCAAACAAATTCTTAAAAATTTATAAAACAAACATTAATAAATATTATTGGTCTTCGTTAGAGTTCATCAAATAATCACGTTTTGCCGGACACATCACAATTATACTTCCGGAAAACAACACCAAAGTGGAGAGTCTAATATTTTCTTATATATATATATATATACTAGGTGTTTAGTCCGCACAAGAGATTTCATCAAATAATCATATTAGTTAGATTATTAAATTTTTTATCAATAATAATCCAGACACAAATATAACAACAATGTAAAACATATGACCAACCAAAAATAATAATAACCAATAATATTTATTTGTAGAAACTAACGAAGACCAATAATATTTATTTCCGGAAACTCTCTATTTATTTCCGGCACAACGTGATTATTTGATGAAGTCTAAAGAAGACCAATAATATTTATTAAGGTTTTTTTTTAACTGAGATGTGTTATTCATGGATTTTTGATTTTTTTATAAATTTTTAAGAATTTGTTTGGATTTTTGTATTTTTTTGAGTTTTTAGAAAATTTTAAATCAAAAATTAAAAAGCTAAAATATAATATATTTTTTAAAAAAAATTAAAATTATTTTTTCTTAACTTTCTAATTTTTTGGAATTTGTTTTGATTTTTTCGGATTTTTTGGAGATTTTTTGGAGATTTTTTAAAAATTGAATGTAATTTTTTATTTATTTACTAATATTTTATTATAAAATCGTGTATAGGTTCGTGTATATCTGTTAACGTGGGGTTGTAAAATGAGCAAATAGTTCGTAGCTGGATATTTAAAATGGGCAAAACAAATAATTTGGGTATTTTACTGGGTACAAAAATAGTTCAGGTATTAAAAAACTTATCGGAATAAAGTTGGAGTATTTTTATGGAATTTTCCCTTCTCAATATCATTCATCCCACGCGCAAATAACAACAAGGCAGACAAATTAGCAAGAAGTGCTCGTGTCTACCCAGTGGATATTACCTTTGTAAACTCGGTACCCCCGGTTTGGATTTCTGAACCGTTCTAGGTATTTAGGCTAATGACAAAAAAAAAATATATATCTTGTACGTTATCTAAAATAAAAGCTAAATTATGTTGTACGTTATCGAAATTATGTTAGAGGAAATTATGTTTCGTTATGTTAGAAAATTATGCTTCGTTATGTACATAAGCAAGACTAATAGAAATCAAATAGATTAGTACGTATTAATCACTTGATAACTAAAAATCAAAGTTAAAAAAAAATTAAAATCGATTAATAAAAAAAGTTAAAAAATTTTAAAAGTCAAAGTTGAAAATTTAATCTTAAAAGATAAAAAAATACTAAAAAATAGAAAATTAAAAAGTTAAAAATTAAATTTATCATAAAAGGCAAAATTAATATAAAAAATAAAAAACATTCTTAGTTTTTCCATTTAGATTAAGGAAATTAATCATAAAAAGAAAATAATTATAATTTCCCACCTCTATATAAACCACAATTAGGTGTCAATTACACAAAAACAAATAAAAGTCCAATAATCGTATCGAAAGCTATTTACTGCATCTTTTCACCAAATTTTTCTTTCAAGGTATATATTTATTACATCGAAAACTTTGTTTCTAAATTTATGTATTATATATTTTCACGGGTGATCTTATTTTGATTTCTATTTTTTCGTGTTTATTTTTTTTTAACGGGTTATAAAATATTAAATTACAAACCCGTATATATGCGGGTACTTATCTAGTTTTAAATAAAGGAGAAACCTGCTTTGTTTTTGTATCATAAATGTTATTTACAATGTTACAAGAAATCGATCAGCTCGTCGTTTAGTAGAGCAAGCGGTCTAAATAGATCGAGGTGTAGGACTCTAGGACATGGTCACATATCCACATTCATTTGTTAGAGTTAAAATTAAATAAATCAAATGAATTAACGTCACGTACTCGATTTCAGTTGTTGCAAAGCCTCTGATTGCAAGTAAGAAAAGTTAGTTCGTCTGCTTTTGGTTTGGTCAAATGTATAGAATCATTAAGGGAGCTTTGATGACACATCGTGACTACTTTGGTTTGCATCATCATTTATCTTTTTACAAAGAACCATTGAGTGTGACTTTATGATCTTTCACCAAACATTATGACCCATTTTTTAAGTTGTAGCAATATTTCCTTTGTTGAGTATGTTCAAAGCTAGAGCAGAGAGGAGGAACAAGTCTTTATCCCAAAATATGAAAAACAGTTTTCAAAACTTACATGATGAGAACTTTAGTTGGAGGGCAAGTGGGCCTAACTCTCTACTAACTCCAACATACGGTTTTGGTTCCATTCTTTCTATAAATTTGCTCACAACTCGCAAGGATTTTCCTTAGCCACATCATTCTTAAATACTGTTACACACATACAAAAAAATGGCAAACTTGAGTACAGTTGTTGCTTGCCTTGTCATCATCTTCTTCACTGTTGTTGCACCGGCCTCCTCGGCCACTCACTCCGTCGAATGGTCGCTCGGGAATGACTATAGCTCGTTGGCTACCGGAAAACCCTTTGCCGATGGCGATACCATCGGTATAGATATAGCCTCTTTTATGCATATTATGTGCATGTTTCAAGCGCTAATATATGCATTGCATTTACATGTGAAATTTTCACACTTTAAGAAAATAAAATAAAAATTATTTTTTAGTATCTTTATAATATATCTTCTGTGAAATAAAACCCGTTTGTATTAAGAAATTGATGAACGCAAACAAATAATACAATCGAGATCATAGCTATGTATAGTTTGTAATATATGTATGTGTACATTGTGTTGCATATAGTGTTCAATTACGGTGCGGGTCACACAGTGGACGAAGTGAGTGAAAGTGACTACAAGAGTTGCAAATTGGGGAACGCAATTTCATCGGACAGTAGAGGAACCACAACCATAGCGCTAAAGACATCTGGTCCTCACTACTTCATATGCGGTATCCCCGGCCATTGCACCAGCGGCATGAAGCTCTCCGTCACCGTAGGTGCATCAGCCTCATCAGGCGGTGGTGGAGACGGTACCACCGCCAAAACTCCAGCCGTAGAAAGCGGAAAATCTCCAGTCGTAGAAGCCGGAAATAAGGCTGCTCCTGCTGCTTCAGCCACTGCCGCGTTGAAGCCGTTCGAGGCTTTGGTTGTGACTTGTGTAGTTTCATTATTATATGCGTTGGCTCTTTCTTAGTTGCTTTTAAGTGTTTTGGTGTGTTTTGACTCGTCTGAAGACCAGGCTAGAGGCAGTGCTATTAGCCCTATTATTATTATATGTTTCCATGTTGTGATTAATTTTTCTATGAACTATGATATTTTTCATATGTTTCGTATTAATACTTATTTCTCACCATAATATGTCTTTTTTTGCTATGAGCCTTTACTGAAAAAGTACATCAAAAACATGAAGTACCGTATTTAACTTCTAAGACTAATATAATAATGTAAGGTTATGAGAAATTCAAATCGAATTTATGAAAAGCATCCGGTGTTGGTAACTAAACTGAATTTTAAAAGAAACAACTTAGTGGGAGTAGATCAGATTATGATTACTAATTCTATACTTTTCGAGGAATCTTTCATCGGTGGTTGTAAATGACTGATTTTTCTTAGTTTTTTTCGACTTTGGTTTTGTAGGAGCACATCCGAATGATTGAAAAATAGAACCACCAACTAAGATTATCAAAGAGATAAGTACAGTTGATATATAGATCATACACAATCAAAATATGGGTTTTTGGGATGAAATTTTTGGCGTCAAACTAACGAAGAGAAAATTACTAATTCAATTCCGAGGAAACTACAGAGTGCGACTCGTTCATAAGTGTTATAGGTCTTAGAATTTTTTTTTTTATATGGGCTACAAAATTAGTTTTAAGTTAATAAGTCAGGTTTTAATTTTTAAATTTGAAATCTATTTTTATAAGTCACCAAAGGGTCACAATTATTGGGCCGGGCATGCTTGTTAATTGTGAGGCGGCCAAAAATAGAAGGCAATGAGCTGATCCCGGAGGCATCGGTGGAGAGCATGCATACACCGGGGCGGTGGTTTTAACGCCGGAGATAGTATTTGTTCATAATGGGCTTTCGATTAGTTAATGGGCTTTAACATTTTCCCGGAATTCTAAACTTCAAATGTGTACGATCTCAATTGTCATTACACGTTCATTTCTGGCCCGTAGTTCATAATATAATGAAATTAATGTCTAACAAATCTAGAGAATGATAAGACATTTTTGCCTCTTCCACAATTCCAATGCTATCTCACATTTTCGTCTGAACTTGTGTATGGTTTTATAATATAAGATAAACAATTAAGTCTTTTTTCTATAATAAATATATAATTTTTGGAGACAACTTTTCTAATAATATTTTAGAAGTGTGAAACTGTGAATACTTTAAAGAGGGTTTGATCACGAACGATCGTCTGAAGAATAAAGGATTGACAAGTGTCAGGAGCAATTGACAGCCAGATGGGCATTGACCTCGAAGCACATTTGAGATTATAAAGGCCCATGAAAACCGGCCCACCGACTTACCTACTTATATGGACCCACCTGATCTCTTAATGCATCTAAGCCGTCCATCTAAGAAAATACACTGTAACCACTCCAGATTTCATAGCTAAACCAAAAACAACAATCGAACAAAAAGTTTGGTCAGAATTAATAATGTTCGCATCTACTTAACCAACTTTTTTTCATTCACATACAAACAAAATGTCTACTTATCTTAAGTAAGGTTTAATATCAAATGATCTTATCTGTGTGTCGTTGGCTTGATGATTTGTACTAGTGTCATGCCATAATTCGAATTCGAATTTGAAAGTATATGGGAATAAAACGAAATATAGTAAAATGTTGGCCCATTTTACATTGATTTCACCAAAACATCTCTTTCTTTTTGTTTTGTTTTCTTTTTCTTGTCTCTTTAAAAATGAAAATGAATAAAGAAAAGAAGAGAAGGATCTCGGAAACATCATCATGGAAAATCAAAACCAGCTTTGCATTAATTACACAAAGCACCTATATATACAACCACGAGACGGCAAGAGAAAACAAACAAAATATAACACAGAGCACACGACGGACTTCATCAATGGCAAACATCTTCCTCATCACCAGTAGATCAAGAAGAGCAAGGAGATCAAAGAACCCTGAAGGAAAGCGATCAAATTCCAATTCAGACAATAACTTCTCATGCAAGAAGCACACGAAACACAGACAGTCTCCTGGAATCTGTTCCCTCTGTCTCGCCGAAAGACTCTCTAAGCTATCTCTAGAGTACTACGACTACACTAAAAACGCAGCTCAAACGGCGTCGTCTTATTGCTCATCATCATCTTCTTCCACGTCGGTCTCGTCTTGTTACTCCTCTTCTTCGGTCTCTTCTTGTTCGTCTCCTTTGCAATATCGGTATAGAGAGAAGAAGATGGATGGGAAGAAACAAAGCTTTTTGTTCAGATTGTTGCTCGGATCCATCGTAGACTAGTTCTTTAAATTATTTTAAAAGTTTTCACTAATATAAATATATAATTCCTTTTGTGTATTCATTCTTGGTCACTCGGGAAATGCAGAGAACCAGCAAAAAGTGCTTAAGATTTGTATACCTACAAAATTGTAGTATTTTTTTTTTTGGTCGAAAGTTGTAGCAGTTTCTAATTTTGTTTTGTAACCCAATAAAAGAAGTAAAAATTCATTTTTTTTTCATTAATGATACTGATACATCACAAGTCTCTCTGATTATAAATTATGTCGGTGATGATGGTGCATTTGTTTGTAAACACGACACTTTCTTTTAGTGGTTTAAAAATGTTTATCAGTTTTGTCAAATTTAAATTCAACTAGGTGTTACATCTAGGAAACATGTAAAATACATTGTTTATGTCCAAATTTTGTGTGGACTAAATACCCTTGATAAAAAATACTGTGTTGCAACCATCTTAAATGAATTTAATATTTATATATTTCACATTCTATGAAATCATACGCATCAACTTATTTTTATAACCGATATCAGTTTGAAATCCAAACTAATTCTCAAAAATATGTAGAAATCTGAGTATTCTTGTGACTACAAAACGTACAGTGACTAAGGGAACCAAAACAATTTTCATAGATGGTGTAATTCAATATATGTGATTTGATTCACATGACGAGTCTTCTATATACTCGAACAAACAATTGGGCCACACGTACTTGAAATCAACTTAGTTACATATTTGTATGCCATGTTATAATGAACACTTAAGGTAAATGTCAGGAAAACAGTTGGAGAAAACAAAATATTTCTTTTCACGTTTCATTTTTTGGAATTAATATATATAGGATATCTTAAGGAAAACAAAAACAAAAGAATGCACAATTATTGATAAAAAAATAAAATAAATACGAGCAATGACATGATAGGCTGGCGCATGACTTTTACTCTAGTTGCCAGAAAGAATGTACGGTAAGAGGACAGAGACGTGTTGTACTTTCATATCATATGATTAACATCATATTACATACAGCTTGTTCACATTTTTAATGAAGCCGCACCACTAATGTTTGATACATACAATCATAAATATTTACAAATAGGATGTATATGTATATGTGTTGTTGCGCGTCTTGGAACTTAGAAGATACTATATGATCACGATCAAGTCCAGCGAAACTTCTTTGAACGTTAGTACTCCTTCTGTTCTAAAAAAATGATGTTTTAGGTTTGAAGATGCAAAGATTCCTGTTACAGAAGTTGTAGAAATTCCTGTTATAGAAGGTGTAGAGATTTTCGTAACAACAGTTCCTGTCACAGAACGTGTCACATGATTCTAAAAACTAAGAGAATGCTATTGTGAAGAAGAAAGCAAGCGTGGAGACTTGAAGCTTAGCTGGACAAGTTATTTCAAGATGAAGTCGAAGTCTACAATCAACGATCTAAGGATATCAAAGGAAAAAAGGAAGACATCAAAGAAGAAAAGGAAAAAGATAAAGAGAAAAGGAAATTGGTTTTTTCCTAGTTTAGATAAAATTAGGAAAAGGGTTTGGACCTGTCATTATAAATATATGTCTGTTTACCTTTTTAGAGACTTATGCATTGTAGTGCTAAAAGTTTCTAAGGGAAAAAAGGGTTTAGGGTTTCTTGTATGGAAATCAAGAGAGAAACTTTCAATACTTGTATGGTTTGAGAAGCTTGAGAGATATTAGATTTTCTATGAGATACTAGTAAGTTCTCTGGTTTGGTAGACTTGTAAGTTACCATTAAAAGATAATCTAATGAATATGTTTTGAGGAATCCTTGTGCCAATATCTGCTGCATCATTATGTGATAGTATCTGTTGCATCATCTGTCTCTATAGCTCTTGCTTTTTCAATTGGTATCAGAGCAGGACACCTAGTCGAGCAAATTTTCCTCGAATACAGGTGTGATCATGCAGAAAAGATGGCGAGCTATAGGCAACTTATGGTCATGAATCCTACTGTTTTGAACAAGACTACTTATGGCTGGTGGAATTCAAAGATGACAGCAACAATCAAGAGTATTGATGAAGACGCGTGGACTGCTGTTGAAGATGGTTGGGAACCTCCAACTAGGAAAGACAAAGAAGGGAAATTTGTCCCAAAACCTAAAGCAGAATGGACTAAGGACGAGAAGATTCTGGCTAAGTGGAATTCCACAGCTCTTAGTGAAATTTTCAGATATGTGGAAGTAAAACAGTTTGAGCTGATTCAAAGTTGTAAATCTGCTAAGACTGCATGGGAGACTCTACAGAATGTGTACGAAGGAACAGAAAATGTCAATAGAAGTCGTCTTGATATGCTTGCAGCAAGGTTTGAAAACTTAAGGATGGAAGAACACGAATCAATTGAAGATTTAAGTGCTAAGTTGTGTGCAATTGCAAATGAAGCAGAAGTACTTGGGAAAACAATTCAAAGACAAGAAATTAGTAAAGAAGCTTCTGAGGTGTTTACCACCAAAATTTGCAGCACAAAAGACGTCCATAAGAGTCTCTCTGAACACGGATACTCTTAAGTTTGAAGAAACAGCTGGGATGATTTGAAGCATATGAGATGGAATTAGCTGCTGAAAAACCTGAGAAGAACACAAGAATTGCTCTTGCTGTTACAGAAGAAAGAAAACATAATGACTTAGAAGAAACAATATAGTTGTTAGTGAAAAAATTCACTCAAGGATTCAGGAGAGATCAAGGAAGCAAGCAATTCATATCCAGCACAAAATCAGCTGAATCAGAAAAGAGCAACAGAAAATCTGATTTTCAGTGCTGTGAATGCAAAGGATATGGACATTTAAAGACAGAATGTCCAACAGCTTAGAGAAAGGCGTTCAAGTGTTTTAAATGCAAAGGCTTTGGTCATACCCAGATGGAATGTCCAAGTGATCAGAGGGCTAGAGAAGAACGCTCGTTAGTAGGGTTGGAGGAGAGTGAATCTGAGGATGAAGAAGATTTGAGCAATTTTGTAGCCTTCATAAGTGAAGAATCTGATTATGAGTCAACAGATGACGAGTATGATGCTGATTTAAGACCTGAGTACAAAGAGATATGTGACACACTGGTTAGAATCACAAAGGAAAATGTGGCTTTAATCAAAGAAAAATCATGTTTCAAGGTCACGGTTGAAAGATTGGAGGCTGAGCTAAACAAAGAAAAGAGTAATTCGCTGCAATTACAGTTAGATTTGGATGAAAATCTCAAACATATCAGAATGTTGAATTCTGGTACAAAACAGCTTGACAAGATTCTGACTATGGGAAGAACAGAAAAAACCTGCAGAGGTTTAGGATATCAAGGATCAACTAGTCAAGAAAAGACAGTGTTTGTGAGTGGTGGAAAGCTTCAGGATGAAGTAAAATCTTATGGAAAAAGAAATCTTCAGACTAAAACATGTCAACATCCTAAAAAACCGGGCTGCTTCTATTGTGGAAAGTATGGACATATCAAAGCTCACTGCTACAGATTTCTTAACAGAATAAACAGTCTTTGGAGACAGAGAAAATTTACTTGGAATGGATGGAAGAATCAAGTCTGGATGAAGAAAAAAGATCTTTATGGTAGAGCTTATCCTCAAGGACAAGAAAAGATGCTTCGATGTAATGCAGTCTCCATAGTCAACAGAAACTGCAGCAGTTTTAAAGATAAATCAGAAGATCAAAAAGCAGCACAAGCTAGAGTTCAACTTGAAGAAACACAAAAAAACTTGAGGATGATTAATGAAGGCACAAACCAGTTGGATCATCTTCTGAATATTGGAAAACCGATAGAAATCATCGTAGGTGTGGATTTAAAGAGAAATCTGATTCAGGTTTTGCTTCTGATGGAAAAACTGAGATTATAGCAGCATCTGCTACAGAGCCAGAAACCAGAACTGATACTGCGACAAAAAATCCAGAATTGCAGAATGAATGCCAGCACACTTTTCAACCTGTTAAACATAGTTGTTTTAGATTCAGTCAAGAACTCAGCCATGATGGTTTAACATTCAATAAGGTTTTGGTTAGAAAAGATGATGGTGCGATGGGCTATCAATTCCGATTTGCAAAGCGAAGACGATCTTCTAATGAGCTTCTGGCTATGATGTGAACTCAATCTGTTGGTATGATTGTTTTGAAGTTAGAGCTATTGAGTTCACAAACAGTCAAAAAGAAGGTGAACATGGGTTGTTTATTAGAGAAGCTACGAAGTGAAGAATTGAAGTCTTTTCAGAATTTTGTGAAGATTGATTCTCAAACGGGTTTGATCTCAAGTGGATATATCAAATAGATTGACAAGAGATTCGAGTGTACATGAGAATTCCAGAGTATTGGCGTCAGAAATTGATGATGGAGGATGCGTGGTTTAAACAGAAAAGTGCATCAATTTTCACTATCAGGTCATGATGGCTTCAACGGTGAGTGGGAAAATCACAAGAAATTTAATTACAGAGATGAAAAATGCAGAGATAAAGATCTCACCAGAAATTGCAGAGATTCCGGTGAGATGACGATTGTGAGCTCGACATAAGAGATTGTTCGATGGTTATCTCTTGTTCTCGGTGAGAAGAAGATCGCGCTGAGAATCGAGATCAGAAACTCGTGTTTCATCTTGCCGCCGTGAATGGAAGAGACGTCATCGGGGACGAGAGATGAGGCATAAGAAAAAGTTGTGCGACTTTGCTTGTTTTGGGTTTCAGATTTGAGATTGCCACTGAAATCAGAACTGTTCTTGGATGAGGAGTGTGGTTGGATTGGGATTTTGATGTGAGAAATCGCTGATTTAGTTTGAAGCGTCTGAATTCGTGTTGCTCAGCAATGGGTTTTGATTTGCGACTGGAATGATTGCCAAAGATAGAGGATTGTGACATGATTTTGAGAATTGAATTGAACTAGGATTTAACCTAGCGCGAAGTAATTTTTTTAACGAAATTGTTTTAAAATTTAAGAAAATTGATTTTATTTGAATTTTACAATATAACTAACTAATGATTTGTAATTATTACAAGTCTAATATGCATCGTTAAATGACTCTAGTTTTTGTGGTTAGTCTACGAACTCTTAAAAACAAAATATTTTTTTTTGTCTAACTTTTTATAAAATTAATAAAATATTTTTCAACTTTTGTTTTGATATATATTCAAATAAAATATAATAAATTATAGTGAAAAATATAGCAAGATTTTGAATAGTTTTTTTTATTTGAATATATATGAATTGATTATTATTTTAAAATATATAGTATTAAAAATAATTAAGAAATGAAATAACAAATAACTTCTTTAATGCAAAATATATACTTTCTATATTTTAATCAATAATTTTAAAAGACTATTATATCATTTTTTATTTCAATTATTCTTTGTTATTTGTAATGGTATTTCATGTAATAATTTACAAAATAAAGTTCATTTTTAAAAATATCTTCTTAAATAATATTATAGAGATGTCCAGAGATATGCAATCACATGAATGTCGACGCGAAAAAAAGAAAAAAAAACGTGAGGAAGAAGACGCAAGAACAAAAAAAAACTAGGCCCAAAGTGGACTCAAGCGATTGATGGCTCAAGCCCATACGTGTATTTCAAGAGTTAAACAAGAGGAGATGATGGTGGGCTAGGATAACAAGGCCCATGTATTTGAACAAAGCAATATATATATTCTCTTAAAGAGTAAGGAAATAGGTCGTGGAATTTTTTTTTAAAGAGGGAGACTTGAGAGAAGAGAAACAGAGATAGAGTGACAGAGGAGAATGTGGAGCACTGTAAGAAGAATAAACAGAGTGATTTTTAATTTGAGTGTACTCTCAGACAGGGAGAGATCTGGTGCCAGCTGAATATTTGGGATTTGGTCTCTGTTTTAGGGGGAGTACAAGATATGAAATTTAATTATTAAAGAGACTCAAAAAAATTTGGGGAGTAGAGAATTGATATTCTCATCTTTAGTCTACTACTGCTTGGTGTTTATGTGTATGTTTTTATACTGGTGCTTGAGGAGACACACTAAGTTAAAAAGGGGGAGATTGAAGATGCAAAGATTCCTGTTACAGAAGCTGCAGAGATTCCTGTTACAGAAGGTGCAGAGATTCCTGTAACAACAGTTCCTGTCATAAGCACAAAGTCACAGAACGTGTCACAAGATTCTAAACAATAAGAGAATGCTATTGTGAAGAGGAAAGAAAGCGTGGAGACTTGAAGCTTAGTTGGACAAGTTATTCCAAGATGAAGTCGAAGTCTACAATCAACGATCTAAGGATATCAAAGGGAAAAAAGAAGACATCAAAGAATAAAAGTAAAAAGATAAAGAGAAAAGGAAATTGGTCTTTTCCTAGTTTAGGTAAAATTAGGAAAAGGGTTTGGACCTGTCATTATAAATATAGGTATGTTTACCTCTTTAGAGACTTATGCATTGTAGTGCTAAGAGTTTCTAAGGGAAAAAGGGGTTTAGGGTTTCTTGTATGGAAATCAAGAGAGAAGCTTTCAATACTTGTATGGTTTGAGAAGCTTGAGAGATATTAGATTTTCTAGGAGATATTAGTAAGTTCTCTGGTTTGGTAGACTTGTAAGTTACCATTAAAAGATAATCTAATGAATATGTTTTGAGGAATCCATGTGCCAATATCTGCTGCATCATTCTGTGATAGTATCTGTTGCATCATCTGTCTCTATAGCTCTTGCTTTTTCATTTCACACTAATTAATTATATATATACATTATTTTTTTTCACCAAACACTTTCTCGTAACCATGAACCAATAGTAATATAATAATATCAATTAATATCTTTTAAAGTTTACTCCTTATGTTTCACAAAGAGTGTCATTTTGACACATTTCACACATATTAATTAAGAAAACTATTAAAAATTCTACATTACCCCTTATTAATACACTAAACATTTTTTATCTTTCCTAATTAATACTTTAAAGCAAAAGCGTTAAAATTGGAATTTTGTTTGATTTTTTGCATTGAAAATACAAAATGACATTCTTTGTGAAACAAAAATAGAGTGTTAAAATGACAATTTTTGTGAAACGGAGGGAGAATCATTTATTAACATTACCTAATAATAAAACCTAAAAATTTGATATTTGTGAAACAAAATATAAACCTAAAAATTAATCTTTTAGGTAGAGAGAGAGTATTTTTAATTCATCCATAATCATTAATTAGTTTTATTTTTGTGCAATTGAAGACCTATAATCCCCATTAAACTACAGTTTCAATAATGATTAACATGGAAAGTGTAAAAAAAACAAAAAAAACATGAACAATCAAGCGTAAAAATTCAAACAAAACAAATTTGAGCCAACCAAATACGTTTTTAGAATATGCATATATAATAAGTTATATAAATAAATGTTGACAAAAAAATAAGCTATATAAATAACATTGGTTTTCTTTGTAGCATCATGATAATAATTTACTCTCTACAAGGACATAATCAAATTACAATTTGGTTAAGAAAACTAATTACAACTATTTTCTTACCCAATTCTTCTTCCAATATACATTTAGCCCTTTTAGAAATTTCCATACATAATCGGGTCTGCTTGTTTAGGCCCGTTTAGGCCTGTTTAGGCCCGTTTAGGCTTGTTTATTAAACGGACATGCCGTGAAATAAAAGGGTACCCGTTTAAGTACCCAAAAAAAAAAAAAAATATATATATATATATATATCTGATCCAGTCGAGAGAAAGCAAAGTACAAAGTTGTTTTTTTTCTTTAAAAGATTATATTTTCAAATTTTTTACAAAGTTGTTTTTTTCTTTAAGATTATAAAAATATGTAAAAAAAACGTAACATGTATTTTATTTTAATCTTAGAACATAAATATTATTACAATAGCACAAAAAACAAATTAAACAAGCTTAAACGGACCGGTTTAAGCCTGGTGGGTTTAAACGGATGGGCCTTAAACGGGTACATACATATATGGGCTTAAACGGGCGGACCTTACACGGGTAGGGCATAAACGGGCCTGGACCGCCCATTTTAACATCACTAGTGTCTACCAACACTACAAGAAAACAACGGATTTGCGATGGACAAATCCATAGCAAATCCGTCGCAAATCACGTTTTGCGACGGAATTGCGACGACACGACCTCCGTCGCAAATCAGTCGTCGCAAAACAGTTTCCCTCGCAAATCCGTCGCAAATTTGCGACGAACCATTTGCCCTCGCAAATTTGCAACGGAAAAGAGCCGTCGCAAACCCGTCGCAAATTTGCGATGATAAATACTCCCTCGCAAATTTGCAACGGATAATTTCCCTCGCAAATCCGTCGCAAATTTGCGACGAGATAATTCCCTCGCAAATTTGCAAAGGCAACTTTCCCTCGCAAATCCATCGCAAATTTGCGACGAGATAATTCCCTCGCAATTTTGCAAAGGCAGTTTTCCCTCGCAAATCCGTCGCAAATTTGCGACGAGATAAGTCCCTCGCAAATTTGCGAAGGCAACTTTCCCTCGCGAATCCCTCGCAAATTTGCGACGAGATAATTCCCTCGCAAATTTGCAAAGGCAACTTTCCCTCGCGAATCCCTCGCAAAATTGCAATGGATTTGCAAGGAAAATTGAATTTTGTAAATTAAAAAAAAAATAAGAATTTAATTTAAAAATTGAATAATAATTAAAATAATTAACATATTAAATTTAAAAACATAATTATATAATTTAGTTATTACAAAAAGTGCATAATTGTTTTAAAAAAAAAACAAAATAAAATGTTTACAAAGGACTGGTTCCGGTTCCGGATCCGGTTCCGGTTCCGGTTCCGGATCCCGATCCCGAAGGGTTACGTGCTTCGCGAAGTCTTGCAAAAGCCGGATCCTTCTCAGCAAAGTAATCCATGAAAGCATCATAAGAATTAATCTTCTCGGCCTGATTCGCTAGCATCTCGGCCTGACTCGATAGCATCTCGGCCTGACTCGTTATGATCCGGTGTAAATCGTCCTGGGATGGACGCGAAGCCGATGTAGAAGAAGCTTCAATTTGCGGTTGAAGCGAACCGACACCGTAAATTCTTCCTTTTTTGCGGGGAGCAACCTATGAAAGACAAAAAAACAAACATTATAAATATTTCTAAAAATATTTAAATACAATACAACAATTTAATTTTTAAATACGTACCTCGGTAAAAATTTGATTCTTCACGAAAGGAGTAAGGCCGCCAGATGCTGTGCTCTCGGGATCATCACTATCGACGGTCTGAGATAACAGTTCGAGCCGCGAAGTGACATCCTGGTAGATCTTCTCCGAGCGTCCATCGATAAAAGAGCCATCCGGTTTCCGTTTTGTCTCCTCGAGAACCGCTAACAAATCCGGAACTGATGATCCGGTCTTTGCGGCCTAAAAAAAATTCATAAATTTATAACATTAAATTAAATTACGAATGTTAGATTTTTTTTTTTAAAAAACTTACTATGTTTCGGCCCCGTGCTTTAAACGAGGTTTGTCCTGAACGATGCTTAGAAGGCCCGTAACCATCAGGATCAGAGTATCGGGCCTTGCGACTATCGTCACTCTTCTTCTTGCTCTTTGGATCCATCCAATATCGAACAAGACCGTTCCAAACAAACGGATCCATCCACTTAGGCTTCGACTCATCGCCTTTAATCTTCCACTTTTCTTTCCAACGCCCAACCTGACCGCACATACGAGCCTTCAACTTCTTTTCAAATTTTTTACGGACCTCGCCGTTAATTGCAAAATCCCAATGAAACGATTGCTATAACAAAAAAAATAAGAAGTTAAATGCATAAAAAATATTATTAATAATAATAAAAATAAATTTAATAAAATTTAGAAAACTTACAGCAAACGTTTTATACCAACGTTCAATGATATATTCCGGTGTTTGCGAGTAATTGGCATGCGGTTCTTTGAAATCCGTTTCAAAGATCGAACGGATCTGAGCAGCCACAGCTCCGTCATCATCAAACCTGAAATTAGAAAATATAGTAAATTTTAAAAATAAAATTATGATAATTGTAAACAAAAACATAAATAACTTAGAAAATATAAATTTTACCATAACGTTCCTGGAGGACGGCTTGGATCGAGTCGTGGTAGACTATCATGACCAGGACTCTCGAGAATCTGCTCTATCACAATATCAATGGGGATGGAGTCAGCCGCGGGGTTAAACGGTGCGGGATCCTCCGGTGCTGGGGCAGGCTCCACGGTCTCAGGAACAGCAGTAGTCGCAGAATCCATCTGTATAACAGGAGGAGTACTTGTGGAACCCATCGAAAGAAATCGAGTATAGTCGTTACCTCGAAATCCCGACATCTACAAAAAAAAATTTAATAATTAATTCATATAATTATATTATAATTTAGAAAATACAAAAAAATTACAATCAAACTAATAATTTTATATAATGTCATAATAATTATAAAATTATCTAATCTAAATTCATACTAATTAAAATACAAATTTAACAACCTAATATATAACATATCTAAATCTAACAATCTAAATTCATCCTAATAAATACAAATATAATAAATATAATTTTTTAACAAATCTAAAAAACTAAAAAACTAAATAATCTAACAAATCTAAAAAACTAAATAATCTAACAAAATCTAACAATTCTAAAAATCTAAAAATCTAAATTAAATACAAATCCAAATCTAACAAATCTAATTTTTTTTTCACAAATCTAACAAAATTCACAAATCTAACAAATCTAACAAAGTTCACAAATCCAATATTTTTTTTTTAAGATAACAACATATATTTTTGAAATAAAAAATGAAATTTAAAAAAACAACTTACCTTCGCCCAGGAGAAGAAGAGGTCGCCGGAGGGAGAGGGGAGAGGAGGGGACTCGCCGGAGGGAGGGGACTCGCCGGAGGGAGGGGACTCGCCGGAGGGAGAGGAGGTCGCCGGAGGGAGAGGAGGTCGCCGGAGGGAGAGGAGTGCTCGCCGGCGGAGGAGGAGAAGAAAGAGCTCGCGAGGTGAAGGGAGGAGGTCGCGGAGGAGAGTAGAGAGGAAGGGAAGAGAAACCGATCGCCGGAGGAAGAGGAACCGATCGCCGGAGGAAGAGGAACCGATCGCCGGAGGAGGAGGAGTGGGATCGCCGAAATCGACGGGAGATTGAGATTGAGGGGATTGAGAAGGGAGAAAGGAAGAAGAAGATAAACAGTCGGTTTATAAACTAATAAGCGATGGATTTGCAATGGATTTGCGATGGATCCAAAAATTGCAACGGATTTGCGACGGATCCATCGCAAATCCATCGCAAAATTCGCGGTTAAATTTTGGCCCAGAATGTGCTGAAAAAATTCAATTTTCGTACCAAATTTCCAAAAAACATTTTGCAACGGATTTGCGATGGATCACGAATTTGCAACGGATTTGCGACGGATCCATCGCAAATCCGTTGCAAATTCGTGATTTTTATTTTATAAACAACATATACGGATATATGACGTTTTATATATCATACGGGGACATTTCCAAATTTTCACAATTTATGAATGCACATCATTAAATAACTTTAGAAATATAATTTTTTGAGATTCACTTTTAAAACCGTTAGACGCTTATCACGTTTTTATCCTCTCCGGAAATAAGGAATGAATCCCTAGCAATTCCATTGCAAATTTGCAACGGATTTGCGATGGATCCTTTTTTGCAACGGATTTGCGACGGATCCATCGCAATTCCATTGCAAATTTGCAACGGATTTGCGATGGATCACTTATTTGCAACGGATTTGCGACGGATCCATCGCAAATCCGTTGCAAATTCGTGATTTTTATTTTATAATGTTTAGGGTTTAGGGTATACGTTTAATAGTACATAATAAAGTTTACGGTTTATAATCTCATAAGAGTCATGATCATAAGCATATTTTTTCACAAATATAATGAATTTGAGGGTACGAGGAATGTTGAACTTATATATATATATATATATATATTCATAAACAACATATACGGATATATGACGTTTTATATATCATACGGGGACATTTCCAAATTTTCACAATTTATGAATGCACATCATTAAATAACTTTAGAAATATAATTTTTTGAGATTCACTTTTAAAACCGTTAGACGCTTATCACGTTTTTATCCTCTCCGGAAATAAGGAATGAATCCCTAGCAATTCCATTGCAAATTTGCAACGGATTTGCGATGGATCCTTTTTTGCAACGTATTTGCGACGGATCCATCGCAATTCCATTGCAAATTTGCAACGGATTTGCGATGGATCACTTATTTGCAACGGATTTGCGACGGATCCATCGCAAATCCGTTGCAAATTCGTGATTTTTATTTTATAATGTTTAGGGTTTAGGGTATACGTTTAATAGTACATAATAAAGTTTACGGTTTATAATCTCATAAGAGTCATGATCATAAGCATATTTTTTCAACTTTCCAGCAAGTCTCCATATTTGGGCGAAGATATCCGGGACATCAACGTTATACTTAGGTGCAACCCCACCATCGTCATATCTTCTAGGAGCGGTTTTTTTCGTTTTGACGGTTGGGCTAAAGTAGTATGACGTGAAGTGAGATGTTTCCTCGGTCAAACTACCTGCAACGATGGAACCCTCCACTCTTGCAAGATTTTTGGCCTTTCCTTTCAAATGTCCCATGAATCGCTCGAACGGGTACATCCATCGGAATTGCACGGGCCCCCCAAGAGCTGCTTCATGTGGTAGGTGGATTGGGAGATGTTCCATTACGTCAAAAAATGAAGGTGGAAATATTTTTTCTAAATTACACAGCAAAACAGGTATATTATTGAGTAATTGCGCTATGCCATCCTCAGTCAGTGTTCGAGTGCATAGATCCCTGAAAAATGCTCCAATGCCTACAAATAATATATATATCAGTAATTAAATAAGAAAATTATATTATAAATACATATTTAAATACTTGTTTACCCGCAATTGCTTCGTGAACAGCTGTCGGTAAGAGCTCGAGTAATGCAAATGGTAGTAATCGCTGCATGAATACATGGCAATCGTGGCTCTTCATACCGGAAAATTTATTGCCTTGCTCTATGCATCTAATTGTGAATTTGGACACATATCCATCAGGGAACTTTACTTCTGAACCAACCCAGTCAAACAACGCTCGTTTCGCATCCGTAGACAATCGAAAAGTTGGAATCGGCATTTTTCCGTTTTGTGTAATATGCAACTCGCTTCTTACACATATTTCGGCCATGTCCAACCTTGATTTCATTTTGTCTTTAGTCTTTCCCTTGACATTCAAAATCGTATTCATGATGTTATCGAAGAAATTTTTTTCGATGTGCATCACATCAAGATTATGACGTAATAGAAGATCCTTCCAATATGGCAGTTCCCAAAAAATACTTTGTTTGTGCCAATTGTGAGAAACGTTATATCCGTCAGGCATGTTTGCCTTAGTGTGCCAATTGCCCCCACGTTTACATGTTTCTTGAGCACCGTAATAATCAATCTGCTCTAACAAATCATTCCCTGAAAGATAGACGGGGGGGGGGGAACACGCACGACCTTGTTCTTCCTAAACAACTTCTTGTTCTTACGATGCGGATGATGCATGGGAAGAAACCGACGATGACAGTCAAACCAACATGGTTTCCTTCCATGCTTCAACTGGAAGGCCTCTGACCGATCAAGGCAATATGGACACGATAACCTTCCATGCGTAGTCCACCCCGATAACATTCCATACGCCGGGAAGTCACTAATGGTCCACAATAGCACAGCACGCATCTTGAAGTTCCTTTGCTGCGAATAATCGAATGTGCGAACACCTGTATACCACAACTGTTTCAACTCATGAATCAAAGGTTGGAGGAATACATCAAGGGATCGCTTCGGATGCTTAGGACCGGGTACTAGAATACTCATGAACAAAAATTCCCGTTGCATGCACATTTCTGGAGGAAGATTGTATGGCGTCAAAATGACAGGCCATAGAGAATATTGTCTCCCGGACATACCAAATGGACTAAATCCATCGGTGCATAAGCCAAGATAGACATTCCTGCTCTCGTTAGCAAAGTCCGAATGTACAGTCTGAAAGTGTTTCCACGCCTTTGCATCTGATGGATGCGTAACCTCCCCATCCTCCGTGGTATGTTGTGCATGCCATCTCATTGCCGCCGATGTCCTTTCTGATTGGTATAACCGTTTCAACCTATCGGTGATTGGCAAGTACCACATACGTTGGTATGCAACGCGGGTCCTTCCAGTAGTTGGTTGATATCTCGGCTTCCCACAAAATCGACATTCCTGCAACTTATCATCATCTTTCCAGAAAATCATGCAATTGTCTATGCATACGTCAATCATTTCTGATGGTAACCCAAGACTCGCAACCAACCTCTGTATTTCATAGTAACTCTCAGCGGAAATATTATCTTGTGGCAAATACTCTTTAATTAGCTCAGCCCATGAATCCATGCAAATCTCATTTAGGTTATGATAACTTTTAATTGTCATCATCCTAGATGCCAATGATAGTTTAGACTGCCCTTCTCTACATCCATCGTAAATGGGCTGCTTCGCAGCGTCTAACATATCATAAAAACGCTTTGCTTCTATGTTGGGTTCTTCCCTAGTATTATCATCAGCAAATGCAGTTGTACTTTCATGAAATGCATCTGTAACCATATCATGAAACCTATTTCCCTGTTGATACCCTTCATCAATATTTCCGAATAAATGATCATGCCCATAATTATAACTAGGTTGATCAACGCCATGACTCGTACTACTACTTCCAGCATCAACACTACAACCTTCCCCATGCGAAAACCAGATATAATAGTTTGGCTTAAATCCTCTATTATATAGATGCCTCTTCACAGTATCAATATCCACATATTGGGTGTTCTTGCACTTTCTACATGGACAGAAAATTTTACCGTCACGAGTCGCACATGGTTGGCTTGTCGCCTGGTACATGAATGCTCGCAACCCGTCCCGATACTCTTTCGTCACTTCACCCGTCCCTGGATCTCTTTGATTGTACATCCATGATCGTAATGCGTATATTTCGTGCCCCGAAGACATTTTTTAAACATTCACCACTCAAAATATATATATCAAAATTTTTTTTTTTTTTTTTTTTTTTTTTTTTTGAAATTTTTTTTTTGTGTTATGAAAGCTCTCAATGTGATCTGTATTTATAGGTTTTCAAAATAAATTGCGACGGATTTGAGACGGATTTGCTACGGAAATTTGCAATGGATTTGCTACGGAAAAGGATTTGCAAGGGATTTGCAACAACTTTGCGATGGAAATTAATTTTTCTTTTAAACGTGTTCCACCTACTTCGCCTAACTCAACCTAACTGGTTCCATCGCAAATCCCTTGCAAAATTCCGTAGCAAATCCGTCGCAAATTTGCAATGGATTTGCTACGGAAAAGGATTTGCAAGGGATTTGCAACAACTTTGCGATGGAAATTAATTTTTCTTTTAAATGTGTTCCACCTATCTCACCTAACTCCACCTAACTGCTTCCATCGCAAATCCCTTGCAAAAATCCGTAGCAAATCCGTCGCAATTTTGCGAGGGACATTTGCCGTCGCAAGTTTGCGACGGCGTTGCGATGGAAGCAGTGGTCCTCGCTAATCCCTCGCAAATTCGTCGCAATTTTGCAACGCATTTGCGACGCCCTTTTGGCCCTCGCAAATTTGCGAGGGATTTGCGACTCTAGATATTCCCTCGCACATTCGTCGCAAATTTGTTGCAAAATCGTCGCAATTTGCGACGACTTTTTCCCTCGCAAAATAGCGACGGATTTGCGACGACTAGTTAGTCACTCGCAAATCCGTCGCAAATCCCTCGCAAATCCGTCGCAAATTTGCGAGGGATAATATCCATCGCAAATTCCATTGCAAATCGACTGTTTTCTTGTAGTGCAATAAGTATTCTTCAACTAGTGTCACATATGCCTTGCGATTTGCACTTTGTTGAGGGTCCATCTCGATGTCCTTCAAAGTTATGATCAATCTAACCTTGATTAATATTCTCCTTTCCATTTGGTTTTGCGATTTTCAATAATATGTTCTCAGAGAAAGTCAACTAAAATCTTCTCAAGTCTAACATGTTTATAGCTTGGCACGATTTTAGTTGATTCAAGGTCTATGTGATTCATATCATCATAGGCATAGATGGATACCGTACCATCATAACCCTTATCCACAAGGGCCGATCTAATATTAGTTCACTGAAACCTCATCAACATTAAGACCATTAGGGATTTGGCAATCCTCCATGTCCCAGAAGACAACAGTCTAATTTGCTTGTACGTAACGCTCCTCACAATCAGTATCCTTACACTCGTTATTAAGCTGTCCTCTTCCCATCTGGGGGATAGGGATTTTCCGGCTGAAAGCCTTGGCAAAAGCCATGCACAACTTACAGTACCAAGTAGCTTCTCTGATACTACTTCAGACTGTGCTAAGAAAACATGGTAGCACTTTTCCAATTTCAAATAGCGAAGAGCTCTAACAAACCCCGAGTGTCATGCGATATCTCCAAAGATTAGCAACAAATTTAATCGGTGAGCATTACCAATTGCATGGATAAGAAAGTCCGCCAAAATTATGTTACGCCTCGCATCTCTATTTCCTGGGTGTTGGAACGTGTTTGAGCACGTTCGGCTTTTGGGTCCAACCCGAGGTGCGACGCGAAAGCACGGTTTATCCTTTGCGAGCCGGAGCTCGGCTTTTGGGTTTAACCTGTTAGGAAATAACGCCAAATTTCTGATAAATCAGAATTATTGAAACGATAAAACACACACAATTTGTTAACGGAGTTCGGCCAACTTTGCCTACGTCTCCGGACCTGCTACAGATTTTTTATTATTAACCGAGAATTTTACAACACTCTCAACTCACACACGAACCCAAACTTATCCTTTCACAACTCAAGAATCAATGATTTTTGAGGACTTAGTCTCAGAGTGAAAATGAATAAATAATCAAGAAAATTACATATAATTTTCTTACAAAGAAATATTATTTCTCTTGTTTTCTTTCTCTTGTTGAGATTTGGGATTTGGGATTATTTTTCTTTCTCTCAAAGCTTTGGTATTTATAGATGTTGAGGGTTTGGTAAAAGCCACAATTGTTGAAGAAACTTGCATCCTTTTGTTGACTTTGAGTGCCACCAACTCCCAAAGGAATCCACCGTCCATGATTTCTTCTCACCAACCCAAGACTAACAATCTCCCACTTGAAGACTGATTTCAATATGTCTTCACACCTTGATCAATGCAGCAGGTCTTCTAGGCTTGTTACTCTAGCAAGCCAACTGAGGTTGTGTGCAACCTCAGCTTATCGTACGGCACAACCTTTGTTAGCATGTCTGTCGGATTCTTACTTCCTGGGATCTTTTCAAGCACCAACACTTCATCTTCCAAAGCTGATTTGATGAAATGATACCGAAGTTGTATGTGCTTCGTCCGAGCATGGTAAACTGGATTCTTTGCCAAATCAATGGCACTCTTACTATCACAGTACAACACATTCTTCTCTTGGTCGCGACCTAGCTCTCGTAGAAATGATTGTAACCACATCATCTCCTTTGTTGCCTCTGTTACCGCAACATACTCCGCTTCACAGCTTGATAGAGCTACAATTTTCTGCAACTTTGAAACCCAACAAATTGCAGTACCACCAAAAGTGTAGACATACCCGGATGTGCTCTTCCTACTGTCAATGTCACCTCCATTGTCAGCATCAACATATCCCTGCAATCCCATCTCCGACTTCATGAAACACAACGATAAACTTGGATTTCCCTTCAGATACCTGAAAATCCACTTAACAGCTTCCCAATGTTCCTTGCCGGGATTGCTCATAAACCTGCTAACGACTCCCACTGCATGTGCAATGTCTGGCCTTGTACATACCATCGCGTACATCAGGCTGCCAATAGCAGAAGCATATGGGACTTTATCCATATATGCCATATCGTCTTCAGTCACTGGGGACTGATCTCTGGATAACCGAAAATGACTTGCCAGGGGAGTACTAACTGGCTTCGCGTCATCCATATTAAACCTCTTGAGGACTTTCTTCACATACTCCCTTGAGATAACTTAAGACCCTTCTTGCTTCTACTAATTCTCATCCCAAGAATTTGTCTTGCTTCTCCCAGGTCTTTCATCGCAAACTCTTCTGAGAGTTTCGTCTTCAAGTTGTTGATCTCATGCAAGTCTGCTCCCACTATAAGCATGTCATTAACATACAGGAGCATTATCAAGTAGGACTCTTCAAGCCTCTTGAAATAACAACAGTGGTCAGCCTCACACCTCAAGAAACCAGCTCCTTTGATGAAGCTGTCAAACCTTTTATACCACTGCCTTGGAGCTTGTTTCAAGCCATACAAACTCCTTTGAAGTTTACAGACTAGCTTTTCCTTTCCTTTGACCTCAAAGCCTTCGGGTTGCTTCATGTAGATTTCTTCATCCAAATCACCGTGAAGAAATGCTGTTTTTACATCCATCTGTTGAAGATGTAAGTCTTCCTTTGCTACCAGGCCAAGAACAGTTCTAATTGTCACCAACTTGACTACAGGAGAGAATATTTCTGTGTAGTCTATGCCTTCTTTTTGTTGGAATCCCTTCACAACAAGCCTCGCTTTATAACGCTTACTTCCATCATGTTCTTCTTTTATTCGGTAGACCCATTTGTTGTGCAATGCCTTTTTCTCCTTAGGCAATTCAGCTAACTCCCACGTGTGATTGGACATCAACGAGTCCATCTCATCGTTCATTACAAGCTCCCACTTAATCGATTCATCAACTTGCATTGCCTCTTCATAACATTCAGGCTCACCTCTATCTGTGAGTAGAATGTAGTTGAGCGATGGAGAAAATCTTACAGGTTTCTTGATGATTCTGTTTGACCGTCGCAACTCTGTAACTGGCGTATGTGGGATCTCTTCGGAATCATCATTCTCATCTGCCTCACTATTCTCTTCTTGAGAAATATGTTCTTCTAGTGTTGGCGTATCCTCTTGCAACTCTGGTGCTTGGATATCTCCCAAATCAACAGCTACATACTCCTTCCTTTCCGAGCTTTCTTTTTGCTTATCCTTCTACAAGGATCTTTCATTGAACACAACATTCTTGCTGCGGATGATCTTCCGATTTTTGTCATCCCAAAACCGGTAACCGAACTCCGTGTTACCATAACCAATGAAGTAACACTTCTTAGATTTTGCATCAAGTTTACTTCTTGCAGCATTATCATCATGAACATAAGCTAAGCAGCCAAACACTTTTAGATAAGAAAGATTTACTTTCTTTCCGCTCCAAACTTCTTCAGGGATCTTGAATCCCAATGGAACAGATGGTCCTCTGTTTATTAAGAAGGATGCGGTATTGATTGCATCCGCCCAAAATGTCTTAGGCAATCCACAATGCAATCTCATGCTCCTTGCACGCTCATTCAAGGTCTTGTTCATCCTTTCAGCTATTCCATTTTGTTGAGGCGTTCCAGGAATAGTCTTCACCATCTTTATCCCATTATCAGCGCAGTATCTTCTGAACTCTTCGCTAATGTACTCTCCACCATTATCAGACATTAGGCACTTCAACTTGAGATTCGTCTCAATCTCAACCATGGCTTTCCATCTTTTGAAAACCGAGAACACTTCATACTTGTTCTTCATGAAGTAGACCCACACTTTCCTTGTTGAGTCATCAATAAAGGTCACATAGTAGTACGAACCTCCTAACGATGCGACAGATGCGGGTCCCCACACATCAGTGTGCACCAGCTCCAACTTCTCAGATTTTGGCTCTCTACCTTCTTTTGAGAAACTAACCCGTTTCTGTTTTCCAAGGATGCAACTTTCACACATCTCATGATCCACCGTCTTTAGATCCGGAAGCACGCCATTTGCTACCAAAATCTTAATGCCTTTCTCACTCATGTGTCCTAATCTACAATGCCACAACTTGGTTTGTTTGGCATTCTCGACAACAGCAACTGTATCTTGATAACTCATCGTCATATAAAGAGTGCCTCTTTTATGACCTTTAGTAACCACCATAGAACCTTTCTTAACTTTCCAGGCTCCGCCACCAAAATTGACAATGTGCCCTGTATCATCAAGTTGTCCTACTGAGATCATATTTCACATCAACTTTGGCACATGTCTAACCTTTGTGATCTTCCACACGCGTCCATCTGACATCTTCAAGTTGATATCTCCAATACCAACTATGTCCAAAGGTAAACCATCGGCTAGATATACCTTTCCATAATTTCCAGCAACATAATTCTCCATAATGTTGTGGTGTGGTGTGGTGTGGAATGATGCTCCAGAGTCAAGAACCCAAGAATCGATCGGACTATCAACATAGGAGATCGATGCTTTGGCGGTGTTTACAACTGCATCATGAGCTTCACTTTTTCTCGGAGAATCAACAGATACTACCAATGCATCAGCAATTTCATGGGTAACTGCATTGGCTCCGCCTCCCTTATTGTCTTCCTTCTTCGGTGGTGCCCAACAATTCTTTTTGATGTGGCCTGTTTTTCCACAATTCCAACATTCAGTAGGCTGCTTGAATTTGGAATGACTTCTTCCATTCCTTGACTTTGATCTGCCTCTATCCCGGTTGTTTCTGTCTTGGTTTCTGCCTCTGTTTTCCACGTTGAAAGCAGAGCTCGTCGATGTTTCGCCAGAGTCTATCCTACGAACTTCTTCCGTAAGGATACGATCTCGAACATCATTAAATTTAAGCTTTTGAGTACCAACAGAATTACTAACCGCTGCCCTCATTGGCTCCCAAATATTTGGCAGAGATGCCAGCAAAATCAGTGCTCGCACTTCATCATCAAACTCAATTTCAACGGATGATAATTGGTTGACAATCGTGTTGAACTCGTTCACATGTGCTGCAACATGGCCACCTTCTTCCATCTTCAAGTGGAAGAGTTTCTTCATGAGAAATACCTTGTTATTTGCTGAAGGTTTCTCATACATATCCGAGAGAACTTTCATGAGCCCTTCTGTGGTCTTCTCCTTCGCAACGTTATGAGCAACGTTTTTCGACAGTGTTAACCTAATAACACCCAGAACCTGTCTGTCAAGGAGATCCCACTCTTCCTGATCCATCTTCTCAGTTTTCTTGCTCAGTGGTTGATGAAGCTTCCTTCCGTACAGATAATCCTCGATTTGCATTCTCCAAAATGCATAATTTGTACCGTCAAATTTCCCGATACCGTGTGCCGAACCATCTTCGCCTCCCATCGTTTCTGATTATTTTTTGCGAATCACCGTGTATTTGAACACCTCCGTCGACAAACCGATGTCGCCGACAAAATTTCACTGTTCACGAATTCACTATTCACGTGAACAGTAACCTCGCATGAAATTTGACCGAGATCACCCAACCCGCGCTCTGATACCAGTTGTTAGGAAATAACGCCAAATTTCTGATAAATCAGAATTATGGAAACGATAAAACACACACAATTTGTTAACGGAGTTCGGCCAACTTTGCCTACGTCTCCGGACCTGCTACAGATATTTTATTATTAACCGAGAATTTTACAACACTCTCAACTCACACACGAACCCAAACTTATCCTTTCACAACTCAAGAATCAATGATTTTTGAGGACTTAGTCTCAGAGTGAAAAGGAATAAATAATCAAGAAAATTACATATAATTTTCTTACAAAGAAAGATTATTTCTCTTGTTTTCTTTCTCTTGTTGAGATTTGGGATTTGGGATTATTTTTCTTTCTCTCAAAGCTTTGGTATTTATAGATGTTGAGGGTTTGGTAAAAACCACAATTGTTGAAGAAACTTGCATCCTTTTGTTGACTTTGAGTGCCACCAACTCTCAAAGGAATCCACCATCCATGATTTCTTCTCACCAACCCAAGACTAACATAACCCGGGGTGCGAGGCGAAAGCTCGGTTTATGGAATATAAAAAGAGTAAAAAACAAAAATATGCTCGGAACTTATCTGTTAGGAGCTCGTCGTTTGCCGACGTCGTTCGGAGGTGAAGGCGATGTTCCTGGCATTTGCCGAGCTGCTCTTTGCGTGTAGAAAATCTTCAAGCCCCCTCCTTCTAGCGCCAATTGTTGGAACGTGTTTGAGCACGTCTCCCACAAATCAATTTGTATGGAGGATTCAGAGATTTTCTGTTGAATAGAGCTTTATGGTTGAGTTCCGGTCGGCAAATGAGAAGAAGAAAAGATTTATGGATGTGCCTTGAGGCTGTCTACTACGTACCCCAGACTGGGGATCAAGCCAGATCGTAGTTCATAATTGTTGTTTTGATGTTGCCGATCTCAGGTTCTTTCTCTAGAATTGATCTCCTCTAGCCATACTCGGCACGTTTTCATGGTCGTTGCTCGGCTTGTTCTGCCATTCATGATCGGCCTCCTTTCGTGATCTCTCATGTCTTTAGTCGTGAAGGCGAGGTCGGAGATGTTGACGAGGTGTCTTGTTCGGCCCACGGCTTCATGTTCGGTGAGAGAGAGTCCCCTTTCTTTTTTAGAGAGAGAGAGAGCCCGAGGCCCCTGGCGATGATGGATATGCTTCTCTCTTTATAGTGAGGGTTTATGGTGATGATGATGATGACTCAACAAATGATGTCGGTCAATTTTAATGAGTTTATTTCATGGGCCTTTGTTTTTTATGGGCCATAACTTGATTTGGATTGGGCTAGGTGAGGGTTGTGTGCAACCCACCACCAACAATAGCCCTCCCGGCAGTTCGTCGAATGAGTCGAAATCGGCGGACGAAGCAAGTTTGCTCGGTGCAAATCAAGTTCGGTCGATTGTTGATCGCCGCTCGAATTGTATTTGACGAACGAACTTCTGTGGCAGACTAGACATTGATTTGATACAAGGCTCAGCTCGGCATTTGCTGGCATGATGCGATTATGAGCTCGGCATTTGCTGGCATGATCCGATGATGAGCTCGGCATTGCGTGGTTGAACTTGGTTTATGCTGACCTGTAGATGAAAGTCATGTTGTTTGTTATCATGAGCTCTCTTGGTTTGTCGATCGGTTTGTTTTTGTTCTCTTGTCATGCACGTGGGTTTATTCTCCATGGTCGGCATGTTCGTCATGTTCTTCATGCACGCTGATCGGCGTCGTGGCAAGGCCGGAGATGATGGCGAGGGTCGGAGGTGGCGAGATCGGAGATGGCGAGGTCGGAGATGGCGAGGTCGGAGATGGCGAGATCGGAGATGGCGAGGTCGGAGATGGCGAGATCGGAGATGGCGAGATCGGATATGGCGAGGTCGGAGATGGCGACGTGCCTGGCGTGTGGTCGGAGTGAGAGTCCTCTTCATGCTTGTTACTTATAATGCACGTCACCCCCTCGTTTTGGTTATGGTGTTTGGCATGGTCGGTGAATTCAACACGGTCGGTATGGTTATGATCGTTGGAATCCATGATCGGTCGGATTATGATCGGTTGGATTATCCGTTTTATGGTCCGCGCGTTCTGCTCGGCGTCATGCTCCATGCAACATCCTCGGTCCCCATGCACGTAACTCATCCATGCTCATTGCTTGGCATGCAAGTTTCTTGTTATGCATGTTCGTTCTCTCCATGCAGGTTCCTTCTCTTCATGCACGTTCGACGTGTTGTTGTCGGCAAGCGAGTTTCATCGTGGGGTTGTCATTCTTGGCGTGTGCCATCTTTGGTGGTGAGAGCCATTCTCCGCGAGTATTTGGTAAGTGATTATGGCGATAAGTTGGTGTTCATGCCCGTTGCTTGTCATGCAAGTTACTTGGCCTCTTTTCGTGAACGTGATCGTGAGGTCGTCTCCTCTCCTCATGGTCATGGTCCATGATCAGCGAGCGTGAGCTAAGCGAGGGCGAGCTAGGCGGGCGCGAGCTAGGCGGGATTTTTTTCTGGAAAAACGAGTGCGCGAATATAAATCGACTTTAAGTCAAATGAATATGTGGTTGAGTGGCTTATCTCGTAGGGGCGAATATTGGCATATACTTTGCGAGCCGGAGCTCGGCTTTTGGGTCTAATTCGTAGTGCGAGTGATAACTCGGCTTTAAGTCTTATAGGCGCGAGGGGCGAACTCGACTTATCCTGTTTGACCGCAAGACTAGGCTCGGCTTTTGGGAGCAAGCAAGTTGCGGACTTGACTTATCCCATGGAATGCGAGATGAGCTCGGTGGTTCTGTTTTTTTTGCGAGCCGGAGCTCGGCTTTTGGGTCCAATCCGAGGTGCGACGCGAAAACTCGGCTTATCCTTTGCGAGCCGGAGCTCGGCTTTTGGATTTAACCCGGGGTGCGAGGCGAAAGCTCGGTTTATGGAATATAAAAAGAGTAAAAAACAAAAATATGCTCGGAACTTATCTGTTAGGAGCTCGTCGTTTGCCGACGTCGTTCGGAGGTGAAGACGATGTTTCTGACATTTGCCGAGCTGCTCTTTGCGTGTAGAAAATCTTCAAGTCCCCTCCTTTTAGTGCCAATTGTTGGAACGTGTTTGAGCACGTCTCCCACAAATCAATTTATATGGAGGATTCAGAGATTTTCTGTTGAGTAAAGCTTTACGGTTGAGTTCCGGTCGGCAAATGAGAAGAAGAAAAGATTTATGGCGGTGCCTTGAAGGGCTGCCTACGTACCCAGACTGGACGTCAAGCCAGATCGTAGTTCATAGTTGGTCGGCATCGTGAGGTCGTTAGCGTGAGGTCGGCTCTCCCTTTTATCGTCGTTGGTGGTGAGGTCGTTCTCGTCGTTAGTCATGGTGGTGAGTGAGCTCGGTTCTCGTCGTGGTGGTGGTGAGTGAGCTCGGTTCTCGTCGTGGTGGTGGTGAGTTCGGTCTCTTGTTGCGGTGGTGGTGAGTTCGGTCTCTTGTTGTGGTCGTGTAGCATGAGATCGTGTGACGTGAGGTCGTGTCTCATGATGTCACGTTGCTCCCATGCACGTTGCTTGGTTGTGAGAACGAATCCTCGTCATCATCGTCGTGGTCCATGTCGTTGTTGTGAGAGTGAGGTCGTCTCCTCTTCTCGTGGGTGAGCTCATTCTTCTCTGTGAGGTGAGATCGGTGTTGTTGTTTTGATGTTGCCGATCTCAGATTCTTTCTCTAGAATTTATCTCCTCTAGCCATGCTCGGCACGTTTTCATGGTCGTTGCTCGGCTTGTTCTGCCATTCATGATCGGCCTCCTTTCGTGATCTCTCATGTCTTTAGTCGTGAAGGCGAGGTCGGAGATGTTGACGAGGTGTCTTGTTCGGCCCACGGCTTCATGTTCGGTGAGAGAGAATCCCCTTTCTTTTTGAGAGAGAGAGAGAGAGCCCGAGGCCCCTGGCGATGATGGATATGCTTCTCTCTTTATAGTGAGGGTTTATGGTGATGATGATGATGACTCAACAAATAATGTCGGTCAATTTTAATGAATTTATTTCATGGGCCTTTGTTTTTTATGGGCCATAACTTGATTTGAATTGGGCTAGGTGAGGGTTGTGTGCAACCCACCACCAACACTGGGTCACAATGCCTGATCCTTATTCCAGCGTAAAAAAAGTCATTCCCAAGCTTATTTTTTACGAGTTGATTGGAGTAATTATTTTCAAATTGATTTTTGTTTTGTTCCCTTATTACGTTAAATGTGAGAAGAATTTTTTTTTAAAAAAACACGAAAAACATAGTAAATGGTAAAAATATAGAGGAATACACTAATTCCTCTCCAATTTTGTTTTTCTAAAATAGCAACCATTTGCACCGTTAACCATTTGAATTTGGTAGTCTAGAAAACCAGTGCCATTGATCGAGTTTTTTTTTTTTAAAAACCAACAATCTCAGTCTTTTTTTTTGTAATTTTTGATCGCCAGCTTAAAATATTAGACCTCCAAAATCCAGCATATTTTGGTGGAATGACAAGTTATTTGTATTTTCATTGTGGGCTTGCGTTATTTTTGTTCATATTTGTTGAATTGTTTTGAACTTTTGATTGTTAACATGCAATCAACTGTTTAATTTATAGAATTAGAAGAAGAACAAAATCATTCAAATTTTTGTTTATTTATTAGTCTGCTATGTTAAAATTAAATTGAAATTCGTCCAATATTTTTTTTCAATCTATTTCACATATCTGATTTTAATTCGGCTTCAAAGTATATTGCTATTGAAGCTGTAGTCAAATTACGGAAATGACTAGAAGATCTAGAACAATGTTCAAGCAAAAGGTACAAAAGCCTTTGGTATTTTATTGCAAAGCTTGCTGGGCTCATATTGTATAAAAAAATGTTTCTTTCCTGAAAGCCCAAACTGTTGCAACGCGTAAGTAACTTAGCCTGCCCGTATACAGAGGTCAACCGTTGCCCGACTGCCCGGGAAAACAATTTCAAATTTCAAAGGAGTAAAAGGGATCAAAGAGGATCCGATTCTTACCTTTAACCACAAATATTCTCTCTTCTCCATTTTGAAAATTTTCGCTCTCCATTCCTATTCTTCTCCTCTCCCTCGTCTGGGGCAAATTTGGATTTTGATGGAGGATTGTTGTGATCAATGGCAGGATCCACTTCTCGCAACTGATGCTTCTTGGCGACGTGAAAGCTTCTCTCGATGTGAGATTTCGATTTATATCTTTTGGAAGGTTTTTATTTGCTTTAAACCAAGTTTGCTCACTTTTTCTTTCCCATCAGCTGCTGAAAAATCTACATTATCGAACTCAAGGACTATGACAATGGTAGATCTGGATTCAAATTGCGAATTGGGTGACGGTAATTCATATGAAATTCGGAGCTCATGTATATGGAATACAGAATAGTTCTGAGTTTTCTCTTACTTTACTAAATCTGGATTTGAATTAGATGTTCACATGGAAGTGGAACAATCTAGTGATTTTTTCCTGTTTTTTTTCAAAATTAATGTCGTCGAATCTCGTGTTTCAGGAAAACTCGTGTTTGTGTTTCCTCTAACATCTCCCGTTCTAGTTAACTGTGGCGCTTCACCTGATATACCAAGAGGTAGCTATGAGGATTCCCCAGAAATTGCTCAGAAAATCAGGTTTTCCACTGAGCTTTCTCTAGAGAATGGAATCGATGGTCCTGCTACAAGAGATGGCCGTAAAACTCCAGCTGTGAAGTTCTCAGCAATCAATCAAACATTCGGATTTGAGTTGTCTCCTGAGTCTTCCTTTGAGTTACCTTCTCCACCTGGAAACTTTAGGGAGAGTACAACTCCTGTAATAAGTATTAACTCGGGTTCTACAAGCACGGATGTGACTCTCGCTGATGTAACTTTCTTGAAGGATGATTTTTTCAGTGGCGGTCAAAGTATTTCGACTGATGCTGTTGCTGGCAATGAGGATGAGCTTTTGATGTATCAAACAGCTCGGCTTGGTAATTTCGCTTACACGTTTCAGTCATTGGATCCTGGGGATTACTTCATCGACCTGCATTTTGCTGAAATCGAGTTCACTAAAGGTCCTGCGGGAGTTAGAGTTTTCGATATATTTATTCAAGGAGCAAAGGCAAGGCATCATTGCATCGAGCTTTTCTTTGTGTTCTTATCCATCGCATATCTATCATTCATGATTCGATTATGGTCGATGGAAACTATTGCAGGTCATATCCGGCCTTGATTTATTTTCGCAAGTAGGAGCAAATACACCTCTTGTGATAGCTGATCTAAGGATTCTCGTTGGTCTGGAAGGGGAGTTATCTATACGATTAGAAGGAGTGACAGGAACCGCAATCCTATGTGGCATTTCTATAAGGAAAGAGGCAACGGCTACTTGTAAGTTGCGTTCTTCCTTTTTGTATCTTCGACAAGATTTTTGTTTTTGTTTCGTTTTCATCTTCCATGTGAGATATTTGGTTTCATATGGTGCTTGGAAATCGGAGAAGTATTTACTTGGTTAATCAAACTTCAATTTCCCACATTTCTTATCACAATTTTCCTCATTCAGATGCTAAAGAAACTGGAATGCTCGCAGTTAAAGGAACAACTGACACAGTTCTGTTCCAGCCAACTCAAGTGAGAGATCTTCCACAAGCTTGATGCTTCTAGTTTAGTTTGGGAGTACATAAGTTACAGATAGTTACATATACTGTTTTTAGGAAAATGTTGACTGCAGGACGGACGAAGAGACCCACGAGATGAGGAATGACTGTGAGAATCAGAAGAAAGAGATGGCAGACATGAAGAGAATGGTTGATGAACTTAAACAAGAGAATCAACGAAAGAGTAGAGAATGCGAAGAAGCATTGAATTCTCTCCGTGAGCTTCAAAATGAGCTTATGCGCAAGTCGATGCATGTTGGTTCTTTGGGTATGTACATCCCTTTCTTTTCGGTTTCATCTTCCTTGCAAGCGTGAAAGTTGACATTTCGGTACTTGTTACATCTAGCCTTTGCTGTCGAGGGACAAGTCAAAGAGAAGAGCAGATGGTTCTCTTCATTAAGAGATTTGACAAGAAAATTGAAGGTACACAGAAGCAAACTTGACACTATCAGCAACTGCAAATTTTTATGCCTCATTTTAACGAATTTAGGTTCACAGATTATGAAAATGGAGCAAATTAAGCTGTTGGAGGAGGCATCCACTTACAAATTGCTAGTCCAAGATATCAATGAGTTCAGTTCTCACATCCAGTCCAGAGGTGAGTCTTGATCTTGCTGTCATTTGGACATAACTAGCACTACACAGATTTTATAAAATTGTGTGTCTATGAATTTTGATCCGTTTAGATCTGTTTTCAACAGTAAAGCAGGATGCAGAATTGCATGAAAACCTCAGAGTCAAATTTGTAGCAGGAGAAAAAGAGAGGAAGGAATTATACAACAAGATACTAGAGCTAAAAGGTTTGTGTTAATTTCAATATAACTTCTAGACCAACGAGCATCCTTAGTCTTAAAACTTACAGTGATCATTCCTTCCTCCAGGAAACATCAGGGTCTTTTGCAGGTGTCGGCCCCTAAACTTTGAAGAGATTGAAGAAGGAGTATCAATGGGAATTGATGTCGAGTCAACCAAAAGTGGGGAGGTTATAGTCATGTCAAATGGGTTTCCCAAAAAAAGCTTCCAGTTTGATTCTGTTTTTGGTCCTAACGCTTCCCAAGGTGATTTTTGGCAACCATTATCAATTTATCACCCTTCGCATACTTGCCTTTCTGGAAATCTCATCTCACAAATAAACATGTTGTTTTCTGTTTTGTTTTTTCTATAGCTGATGTTTTCGAAGATACTGCTCCTTTTGCTACGTCAGTCATTGATGGATACAACGTTTGCATCTTCGCCTATGGTCAGACCGGCACTGGGAAAACGTTTACCATGGAGGGAACTCAAGATGATCGTGGTGTAAACTATAGAACACTGAAACATCTGTTTCAAATAACCAAGGAGCGAGAATACCGATACAATTATGAGATCTCCGTCAGTGTCTTGGAAGTTTACAACGAGCAAATTAGAGATTTGTTGGTCCCAGCTTCACAAAATGCATCTGCGTCGAAAAGGTACATAGATTTGTGTGTAGTTAAGCATGCAAGCTCCATGATTTGTTCTTTAGACTCGTTAATTATAACTTGGTGTTTCAGTAAGGACTACTTTTAACTGAAATTCATATCACGGTTTTTTGCAGATTTGAGATAAGGCAAGTGAATGAAGGAAACCACCATGTACCAGGATTGGTTGAAGCCCGTGTGAAAAACATTGATGAGGTTTGGGATGTGTTGAAAACAGGAAGTAATGCAAGGGCTGTTGGGAAAACGACGGCCAATGAGCACAGCAGCCGATCTCACTGGTCTGCACACCTGATTTGTAGTTCAAGTCCCCTTTTTCAAAAAATCTTTCTGATCATCTAAATGTAGTTTCTTTTCTTTTATGTGCACAGCATTCACTGTGTGATGGTAAAAGGGGACAATTTGTTGAATGGAGAATGCACTAAGAGCAAACTATGGTTAGTTGATTTAGCAGGAAGCGAACGGGTTGCAAAGACAGAAGTGCAAGGAGAACGGCTCAAGGAGACTCAAAACATCAACAAATCATTATCTGCTCTTGGTGACGTCATATTTGCTCTTGCCAACAAAAGCTCTCACATTCCTTTCAGGTCGATATGATACATCTATTTTCCTTGAGTTACTGAAGAAGGTTACTACAGCCACCATTTTTCATCCAACTTGACGTTTGGTTTTGCATTGCCTTTGCAGAAATTCAAAGCTCACGCACTTACTTCAGGATTCTCTAGGTACTTACTTTATTCTCAACACAGAAATCAATTGCTTTGTTACATGTGTCTCACTAATTTTTTCTGTTATGATAGGAGGAGATTCGAAGACCCTCATGTTCGTACAAATTAGTCCTAACGAGAAGGACCTAAGCGAGACACTATGCTCACTGAATTTTGCTAGCAGAGTAAGAGGGATAGAGTTGGGGCCTGCAAAGAAGCAGCTTGACAACACCGAACTCTTGAAATACAAGCAAATGGTAAGCTACGTCTCCACATATGTGTTTATTGAATAGTTCAAGTATTCTTCTGAGTTGTGTAAATTCTTTATAATTAGGTTGAGAAATGGAAGCAAGATATGAAAGGAAAAGACGAACAGATGAAGAAAATGGAGGAAACAATGTACGGTTTAGAAGCAAAGATTAAGGAACGAGACACTAAGAACAAAACCCTTCAAGACAAGGTAAACAATACTCACCATAAGGTCCATAACCACAAGAACATGAATTGAAACATTTTCATCTTGCTAAAACCAATCACATATTACCTTCTTTGCTAGATTAAAGAACTTGAATCACAACTGCTGGTAGAGAGGAAGCTGGCTCGTCAACATGTAGACACCAAGATTGCTGAGCAGCAGACAAAACAGCAGAACGAAGATGAAAACAACACGTCAAAGAGGCCACCACTTGCAAACATACTGTTGGGAAGCAACAAGAGCTCAAGTGAGACCTCAACTTCAAAAGAAATGGTGAATCTAACCCGACCACCACTCTCAGAGAGCACCACCAGCTATGATCTACCTCCTTTACCTAACGGTGGCCTCAAGTACAATGACCTCATTGAGAAGGAGAACAATCCAGAAATGGCTGAGCGATTGCAAATACCCAAGAGAACAGGAAGATTCTCCGTTTGTCCAAAACGTATTCAACCAGCTCCAGCTCCAAGAAGGAGTTCTCTTGCCCCAATGCCATTCGTCCCAATCACATCAACTTCACCATTAAGGCCACCACGCCAAGCGATTACAAACTCGCCTGATGAAAAAAGTGGCGCTAACCAAGTGCTCTGCGTCAGCCCTAAGTTGCACAGAAGTAACGGGAAGACGTGTAGCAGCATACTGAGACGAAGCATGCAGAAGAGAATGCAAATGAAATCTTCCCCGAGACAGCAACCGTTAAGAAGAGGTGGCATTAATGTCGGAATGGAGAAAGTTAGGTTGTCTATAGGAAGCAGAGGAAGGTTAGCTCACAGGGTTCTGCTGACCAATGCTCGTAAGGCAGGTCTAAAGGAGACACCACTGAAACAGATACAGAAGGAGAAAGAGAGATGGATCTGAGGCTTCTGAGCTATTAAACTGGGGTTTTCTGACCTTGATGACTTAACTTCTCATCCAGTTAGATTTCTTGGAGGATGGTTGATATTTTATCATCCTCCCGCGTTTGTGGATTTGATTGATCCTACTGTATAGACGGATTCGGACTTTGCGAGTTTGTGCATTAATTCTGTTTCTAAACATTGGAAATGATTTTCTTGGAATCTAGTTGAAAGATTTGATTTTCATTTAAGACATAGAATGTGTTTTGGATTATCTCTGTTGGAACCTTCTCAAGAACAGAGACTATTATTGCCATTAAGCTAGATCTGGAGGGAAGCAACAAAGTATTAAATTATAATGTTCAAGACGGCATCAAAGTATACCTTTCGACATGCTTCTGTATCTGTATAATCAATTTGTTACCTCCAGAATCTCTTTTCTTCTTTTATCTGTTTTACCAAAATCTTTTGCATGGGTTTCTGTAATGATTCTTGCTTAATTTGTTACAACGATGACTATCCATCCTAGGCCTACATTGATTAAGCATGAATGCCTCAGAGCTGGACAGTTCGTTGTGTTGCTGAGAAGGAATGAGAGTAATTCACCAGAAAGAAGCAGCTAACTCCCATATTCTTCTTAATCTGCCAGGTTTAGCTCATACCTTAGCTATCTGATCCTCCATTAGCCTCTCTACATCGGGTCCCATATCGTGAACCATTTTAACCGACTCAGAGAGACGGTTGAGCAAATTCACCAGTGCAATCACCTCATTCCGTTGCAGTTGCAGCTGAAAAAGATAGGAATATTTCAGGTCATTGATGCTTGTATACAAAACCATGCATATACATACATGTTAAAAACTCACTGTTTGGTCACCCTTGTCTTGATTTCCAACAGAGAAGAGAATCTTCAATGCTGTCCCAAGACCCTGAACCTGAAGTTTCCCCCAAAGGCGGCATTTTTCACAACCTACGCAATCCATCAGTGCACTGCAAACACATACATAGTAAGCTGTATTAGCTTTCTCTCTCTCTGCATTTGGCATAAGAACATATTACGCTCCATGAGTGTGTCATTTTCAAGAAATATAAGACGAACCTTATATTTCTGAATTGTTTCTGGATCTGCTGTTTCCATTCCGGTCCACTCTGACCTTGCCACAGCTTAGCTTCATCAAACGGAACAGGACATGCTGTTTGAAGTTTCGGACTATACAACAACTGTTTAATCAAGGACTGTGTTTTCAGATCTTCAGCATGGTTTCCGGTGTCATACTCTGCCTGCTCCAAGTATGCTGTTGCCTGAATAAAACGTTGTAAGACTCAGTCCTTCAAGATTATTCAGAGAGATGTCAAAATTCCAAAAGGCCGACTTGCAGAGAAGTTACTCACTTTAGTTACAGCACGTAGCACGAAGAGATACGTGAAGTACATATTTCTGACACGATCCGGATGTCTCAGAATACGATCATACATCAGCTCCATATTTTGTCCCCACTGCATTTCAATGAAAACATTTCAACCATAACCATAATACATTCATGTTGAGAGACTTGTCTATCTTTTTCCTCAGAAATACAAACCTGGTTGCGTGACTCGTCAAGAAGATAATCACCAGCTATGTGCATCGAGATTGAAGAATGAAGACCGGATATCAATTTGTACAAAACCTTTTTCTCTGGACATGTTTCCCCAGAAGAATCTGCAAAAACATTTACACATATCACATTACAAGCCTTTGTCCCACAATACCAATATGGTGGGGAAGGAAAAACTCACACTTTGGGCAGTTCTCCGAATATATGGAGTCCCAAATCCTTCTAGCAGAAGGTCCAGTATAACCCGTAAATCTCTCAGGGTTTAGTTGAAGATTGACATAAGTCATCTCACCTGGACATAAGCCAATTCCAATCATCAACACATAGACATACTTAAAAGAACCAAAGTTCTCAGACATATTGGCATCAAATGCTCTTTTTACAAGCATTCACTATAGTGTTTTTGGTAACTACGTACCGCTATCTGTGTCATCGTCATGCGTCCATGGATTATGGGTTTCGACCCAACCTCTGAATGCTCTGTTATCTATGGTACGGTCAACAGCAGCTTGCGGTTTTCCCTCTTGACAAATCAGATTATCGGAAGGAAGGCCCGCGATATTATATGGCCTTTTAAACGGTTCAGGGAATTCATTCTCTGGACATTCACAGACACTGCAATCACGCAAACGACACATTCCATCGTCGGGCCAGAACGGGCAGTCACACCACAGTTTAACCTACCCCACATTAGAGGGATCAAAACGATGTTAGAGAGTAGTGACAAAGGTTAGCTATTCAGAAGAGTAACATCAAATAAAAGAACATATCCACACCACTGATTCAAAATAACCCAAGTTTGTAGTTTTTTTCAGCATAATCGAATTCTAAAGCAGAATCACTAACCTTAAAGTACCGGAAAAATGGGGTTGTGACGAGTTCTTGAAGCAAAGGATTCAAAACCTCACTGTTGAGATTGTCCACTGTTTCGTAATCACAGCAACAGTCCTCAACCATACCTTTGTATTTACCAGTTCCCTGTATATCCAAATGGAAAATCAGAAAGAACAAAATTGAATCTTACAACATCATTGACACATCTTGCATTTTAAGAAAAAAGCATTGGCACAATTCAGGAAAGCAATTCAAAGTTTTGGCTAAACAGTGCCATCAAAAGATTCAATTTTTATCACCCTGAATCAAAAAAAGCAAAGCTTGTTGACCATTAATAAATGAAAACATCCACTATTCTTCTCTCTCTCTCTCTTAAGTCGAATTCCTTCATCAAATGATCAAACTCAAAACAAAAAGATGGAGAATCTAGAGAGTAATCAAAAACCTGAAGTGAACAGCTGCAAGAATTCCGATCGCTGAAGAAGAAACCAACATTAGAAGCGGTCCTAGAGCTGACAGCAACTGCCAATAACACAACAACCAAAGCCGCCAAAGGCCATCGCCATGTTTTTCTCTTCCCTTTGCTCTCTTCTTCTTTGGTTGCGCCTTTCCCCATTATTATGACAAATAGGAAACAAAAATCGAAAATGGGACTATAAATCCTTTCACAATAAACACGTTTTTTTGGTTTTGTTGCGTCTTCAGGAAATTCTCAAAACCCCATTGTTGTGTCTGAAGATCGGCTCATAGTCTCAATGCTGCTGCGTTTTTATTTGGTTTTGACATTTCAGCGCGACGTGTGGTTTGAATATCACGCGCCACACGTTGAGTCGGCGCGTGTTGGAGACATTTATTTCGTTTGTCTCGTGACGTGCTTTAACCAATAGGGATCCTCGTAACAAAACATCTTGCCGTTTCGACGCTTCTCAGTCAACGAATTGACACGTCTTTCCTGTCGTTTGATTGGCTTATGAGTTCTTTTTTTTTTTTTTTTTGAATTATCAAAAAGTTCTGGGTCGAGATCCCTATATCATCAGATCCGAGACCAGAGTATTTTAAATGGTCCCGTCCCAAAAGTCATTCGATCATATGACCTCAAAATTTTGCCCATGATACATTTACAAGTAAAGCTGGCGACACTTGGTGCCTTAGTAATTCTTATGGTCGCCACATCTGCCATCTCCATGATTTACGTTTTTAATAAGCTTTACCTTTAATTTTTTTATAATAATAATCATAATCATCGGATAGAATAAGAAATCGACATTTTTCTACTGAGAAACAGTAGCCAGACATTGTCACAAAATATAGTTTTTCCAAAATATCGAACCAAGCCATCTTTGATTTTGAGAGATCGAGCTTAAGATCAAACTGGTCCTAGCTCCAACATCGATATTTCAACCGGTATACTATTTGACCATGCATCCAAAAAGAAAAGTTTTGAAGATTCCAATTTTGAGCATTGTTCTGATCCCCGAACACAGGAACTTATATGCACGTAAACCCATATTTTTTGGGTCAACGAAAGAAAAAGATCGAACTAGTCAGTAATAGAGTGAACCATAAACTGATTACGTAATTGTAATTTTATGGTTTATATAAAGGAATAAACACATTGTTAATGTGATACAAAGAGTAATAATATCATTTTTTCGATACTCTTTCCGTAACAAACTCTCACTTCCCTCTTTAGATCTTCACTTCCGCTTCGTTTGACCTTGATTTCTCGAAATCTTTCCGATTAATCATTTCTTCTCGGTTATTTCGTCGATTTTTTTTTTTTAGTTCGATTTATGGTTATTCTGCCGAATCTTGCTTCAATTGTGACTATCCTACGAAATTCGCGTAGATCAACTCGTGTTTATTGCTCGGCGGTAAAATCTGCGAATCCGACCTCCTCCACAACAAATCATCTTATTCGGATTCCATCTTCTCCAACTGTTGTGTCTTCTACAAAAAAAGACATGAGTTTTTTTTTTATATACGGTATAAATGAGGTTTATGAATGGAAAGAATTATGAAAAGGATGAAACTGCACCTTTGTAACTTGTAAGTGGCAGGGTTGGGAATATTGCACACAAAAAGTGTGAAAAGCACAACCTTCCATAAAACGGTCTTAAAAGTTGTAAGAGTGTGTGCAAATATTTCTTTTATGGGCTTTTTTAATGATATAGTTTTATATTTATTTTATTTTGGTATCTGGGCTAGTCCGCAAGCCCACGGTTTTTATCACGCATCGGGTCAATTAAAGAGTTACAAACATCAAAACCCGTTTCCTAAACAGACTTCTCCGACAATTGCAGTCGATAATGGCAGCTAAATCCCTATACGTTTGAGCACGGCATACGAGAAGGGTCCGATCAATAACTTTCACTTGGATCTAGGGCTGTCAATTTGAGTGTTTATCCGCGGGTCTCGCGGGTTTTGATCCGCCGCGGAGCTGGTGCGGGTCGAGAATTTTCAAAATACCAAAAAGCGGGGTGGATGTGGGTCGAGTGTTTTCAAATGCAGGGCGGATGCGGGTCGGTATTTTTTTCCCACGAATCTTGCGGGTTACCTACAATTAAAAAAAAAAATTATTTACTAAATACTATTAAAATGTTGAAATATTTTGTAATATATATATATATATATATATATATTGTTAACTGGTTTGTTTTGTAATATATATAAATTAATTAATTATTTTGTTTATTTTTTAGAAAATTGTGTATTTATGTTTTTTATGTGAAATTTATTTTATTAAATTTAGTTTTTTTACTAATTTTTTTTTTTAATATTTGCGGGTTACCCGCGGTACCCGTAGATTCAAGCGAGGCGGGTGCGGGTCGAGCCATTTTTGTTAATGAGTCAAGCGGGGCGGGTCGATGCAGGTCGAAAAAACTAGTAACCCGCGCGGGACGGATCTAGCGGGGCGGGTCGGATCCGCTTGACAGCTCTACTTGGATCAAAATATTCAAAACCTTATACCTTTTAAACTTAAACTAGGTGAAAACCCAGATTACGTGCGGATTTTTCTATCAAAATATTATTTTTATAATGTAGTTAGAACAAAATTTTCATGTTGAGAAAAAAAAATATAAATTAAAATTTGATTACATATATTGTGATGTATATATGTAAATCTTAAATATGTTATGGTTAAAAATCAAATTTTACCCACAAAAACAAACAATGAAGCGAATATGTTCAAATAGCTTGAAAATATAGTATGTTTGTTGGAAAATGTTAGCAAAGTGTCTTCTCATGATTTTGACACTTTCATATATCAATTAACATCATTTGCTTAAGCTTTATTCATTTCTAAAACATGCTTTGATAAAATTCATAATTTCTTAGAAAATTCATATATTCGCTAATGTTGTAAAATTATTATATGAAATATTTAAGAGTACGCCATAATAATAATCAGTTGCTCCAAAAAGCTTGAGAGTGAAGCAGACGAAAGAGAAGATGGGGAGAGGAAGAGAGAAAGCTTTAACGTCTTTGAGGCAATCAATTTATTAATCTTGTATTGAAGGAGAAGTAATCGATTTTCACATTTAGTTTTTAATTATATTTTTAGCTGAGAAAAATAAATGGACATGTGACGCTCTTTCCAGCGCTGACGTGGCGCTCAACTGGAGAGAGTTAGCCCTCTTTTATATATTAGGTCTTGATTGGTATAACTGATAGTAAAACAGTAGCATTAAGCAGCATAGGTAGTATGCTGCTGAAACTGTATGCTCTGATTAATGTAGTGATTGGAAGAGCTGTGAAAGATTATATATAAAATTATTTAATATATTTATTCGTAAACATTATATCTATAGTTATATTTCTAATTTTTTTTAATATTTTTTTCATTTTTAATTATATTTATTATATTATATATTTTTAAAAAAATATTTGAAAATCAATAAAAAATAAAATAATGGTAAATATTGGTTTTAAAAGTATAAAATTTACACTTTAATATAAACATAATTTTTTGATATTATTTAACAAAATAAATTAATTATATAAAATTATTTTAATTTTTTAAATATTTTATAGCTTAATGCTCTACCAAAAATTTCATACGAAAGCATAGAGTGAAGAGCATTTACAGAACATATATAACTTCTAAATGCTTTCCTAAATGTTTTGTTGATTGCTTGATAAAATATTTAATGTTTTTTAAATGTTCTACCAATCAAGACGTTAGATGACAAAAACGATAAGTTAATTATTTATGATAAGCTACTTAATACATCTCTACTATTTGTTTGTAGAATCTGAGAGATATAGGAGTTCGGGAAAGAAAAGATCGTAAAAGGATTGTGGGCTGTTACGAGAAACTGTTGCTACAGTCATGTTTTTTGTTTTGTTTTTAAAATCTTTTAAATGTAAGCACAAACCATGTGGCAGAATTCTATTGGCCAAGTGATTTGTGTTTTAGTAAATAAAGAATATCATTTGAACAGATCTCCACTTTCCCCTCTTACCAAATTTGTAGGAATCACGATGATTCTAATTGCTATTTGTTTTAGGAATCGTAATGAATATAAAAACCCTAATTCTGGAAACTATAACCGTTTCAGAGAGGCTCTACAAAACCATTGGGCACCAAATTACTACACTCTTCTTATTTTTTTCAGACTTTTCGTGAAATCAAATCATTCCTTACTAATATACGCCAATGTTTCCTTGATTATGATTTCCTTATCTTGTTTCCTATATGGGCCCTTTATATCAGGCCCAGTAAAAAGGAGGTCAAATTGAAATTATTAAAAATAATGGGGGAGCTAAATCTAATTTACGTAAAAATTGAAAAATGAATAAAAAAAAATATAACTGCTTTTCACAAAATTTTGATTCTCCCGCTTACTGCTTTTCACAAAATTTTGAAGATAACTCAGAAGTTTTTTTTTCTTCTTTTTCTTCCTATTTCCCAAAGACACACACTTTCGTCTTCCTCTCTGTGCCGCTTTCTCTTCTCGCACGCAGTGGCAGATCCGATGAGTCAAATGGCTGGAAATACAAAAAAACGAGCCGAACCTGAGCCGGATCCGTGCTTTGTTGGAGAACCCATCCCGCTCGCCAAAGCTACGAGCAAATGGCCCTTTCGCTACAGCTCCTCAAAGGCGCGAAAAACCGTGAACGACGACTGGTATTTGGGGTTTTTCCTCTGTCTCTGTAGAAATCTTCGAAATCCCTTTTCTGATACGTTTTTTTCCCTTATGATTTCGTTGCTCAACACAGTGGCGAGGAAGATGAAAAAATGCAGGCAAAGCATCATTATCACCGAGCTAATATAGATGGAGTTGTACTCGATCTAGGCGATGATGTCTACGTTACGGTACCGATTTGATCTGTTTCATGTATTAGATTACTGAATTAGGTTCAAGGAAAACTTCATCGGTTTCCATGGTTGTTGTCATTTTGAGTTAGAGAGAGAGAGAGATAACAATGTATATAAAGGATTGCTTTCTATGCAGGCTGAAGAGAATAAGCCGAATTATATTGCCAAAATCGTGGAGTTCTTTGAATCCATCGATGGAGAAGCTTATTTTAGAGCTAGATGGTTCTACAGACCAGAAGACACGGTGAGATGCTATTGCCTTTACTAGATTGTTCCCTTCTTTAGTAGTCAATGTCTCTTGCTCCTGCTAATTCATTCTATTCTTTGTGTGTGTTTTTGTAATTGTAGGTGATTAAAAGGCTTGCACATTATGTGCAAAGAAATAGAGTTTTTCTTTCTAATGTTGAGGATGACAATCCTCTCAGCTGCATCCTCTCGAGGGTTAAGATTGTTAAAATTCATCCAGAGGTATCAATTACTCCAAATGAAAAGTCTTCTGATGTGATGTGTCTTCTTATGTATGTATTCAATCATATTGCTTAACACGCTTCCTACAACAGATCGTTTCAGGACTCGAGGAGAGAGTAATACCACAACCATGTGAATACTACTATGATATGGAATATGATTTGGAACACCTGACCATTTCAAGTGTAGATGATGGTATATTTCTTTTGCACATGGTTACTGTTTTAGCTATTTTCTTTTGAACTTTAATATCTATTTTAATTAGTTTCTAGCACTGTTTTTTTTCTTTTTTATATGAGCAATAATATATTTAACTTGCTATCATTGGTTAACTTTCTAAGTTAGTGGTTCAAGGTTTTGTTTTTGTAGTAGTATCATTCATATCCTTATCAATTTTCTTCATAGTGTTTTGAAGAAAACTGATGAATTCTGTCTTGCCAAAAATCCTAGCGCAGATAGTGTCCCATCATCAACAATTTCGAGTGGCTGTGACACCAATTGCATTAAAAACCCGCACAAGAATGGAAAATATTTGTTGGATCTATACTCTGGTTGCGGAGCAATGTCAACGGGGTTGTGTATGGGAGCATCCCTGTCAGGCATAAAATTGACTACGGTATACAGCTTTTCATGAATGCTCATGTTTCACTTTGTTGGCTGTATGAAATGTGTTCCCCACATTGACATTTTTGTTGTATCTGAGCAAGATTTACATTGCTATTTCTGTTTTTGCAGAAATGGGCAGTAGATATCAATAAATCAGCTTGTGCTAGTTTGGGACTTAATCACCCTGAAACTGAGGTAAATCTCTAGTGGCGATATTTATATAGTGTGTTGAGCAAATATTCAGTGTCCACACATATAATCAATTGATTTTGAACGTTGAGCAGGTGAGAAACGAAGCTGCGGAAGACTTTCTAGGATTGCTCAAAGAATGGTTAAAGTTATGCCTGAAGTTTGCACTTATTTCCAGTACCGAGCCAATAGAATCAGATGGTGATTTGGAAGATGAAGAAGAAGATGGAGTTGAAACTGATGATGCAGACGGGGATAGTAATGAGTCTGATATTCCATCTGAAGAGTTCGAGGTAGAAAAGTTCCTTGCTATTTGTTTTGGGAATCCCAATAAAGTTAAGGATGCTTCTTCTGTACTTCATCTTAAGGTACACCTACTTGACTATAAACCGGAATCTCCGTTAGGTACACACAAATTTTATCCTTTGTAGTTCAAACATTAGTTTTCTTTCTATTCCAATACTCTCAGGTGCATTGGAAAGGTTATGGTCCTGAGGAAGACACTTGGGAGCCTTATGATGGAATACGGTAACTATTCCATAAATACTCTATTTTCTCCGTTTGCATTGATGTTTTATGGTTATTGATATGGTTTACTTATATATTTACACCAGTAAATGCAAAGATAAGTTAAAGGAGTTTGTCACAGAAGGGTTTAACTCTAACCTATTGCCCCTTCCTGTAAGTCTTTTTACTTGCTTTAAATAGCATTCTTTAGCTATTTTTAATCTGTAGCCTTTTCATCAAGCTTTACTACATGTTTGATGTATAAAGCATATCCTATTATCTTGTTACCAAAATAGTCATCATTTTATATAATTTTTGGGTTCATGGAGAATACATCCTCTGAAGTTTTTATGGTTTTCGTTTCGGAATAACGTTAGTCTCTTTAAAATTTGTTTCTTTTTCAGGGTGGTGTTCATTTTGTGTGTGGAGGTCCTCCATGTCAAGGGGTTAGTGGCTTTAACCGTTTCAGAAATAAAGATTCCCCACTTCAAGATGAAAAAAACAAGCAGTTGTTGGTTTATATGGACATTATCAACTATCTGAAGCCAAATTACGTGCTCATGGAAAATGTCGTCGATCTTTTGAAGTTTTCGGAGGGGTTTTTAGCCCGTTATGCTGTAGCTCGTCTGGTTGCGATGAACTATCAGACGAGATTAGGCATGATGACTGCGGGTTCTTATGGTCTTCCTCAAATCAGAAACAGAGTATTTCTATGGGGAGCTCAACCAAAAGAGGTAAATATTTGTTACATATTAAGTTAGGACTAATATATTGTCTCGAAAGACATGATCTTTATTACTCTCTCATAATTTTGTAAACAGAAACTGCCTCCGTACCCTTTGCCCACTCATGAGATTCTCGGCAAAAGCTTATTAGCACCTAAAGAATTTGAGGTAAGTCATTTTCTTTTGCGGACGGTTTACTTTTAAATCTTATAGACTCTTACTATCATTGCATTGCTTATTCATTTGTTTCAAATGAAGGAAATACAAGTTGGACATAGCCAGAAGAATCTTCGTCAGTTAGAAAAGGCTCTTACTCTTGCAGATGCGATAAGCGATCTCCCACTAGTGTGTATCTAAACCTTAAAATAGTCATATTTGATTATGAAACATTATGTCTTAATAGTTCATTGTTCAATGCTTTTATTTTTATTATGCTGCAGGCGACAAATTGTGAGAAGAAAGATGAAAGGAGCTATGAGACAAGACCCCAAACAGACTTTCAGAAGTTCATAAGTCTTACAAGAGCTGGTGAGAATCTTAAACTCCAAAGATTTGCCATAAACGCTTACTTAGTATTAACGAATATTCTTGTTTCAGAGTCACTAATCCCCATGGATGGTAGAGATGCTTCACAGTCAAGAAAGCTGTATGACCATCAACCACTTCAACTAAATGATGACGATTTTGAACGGGTTTGCCAAATTGAAAAGAAGAAGGTGTGGCTATCTTTTGATGTTATAGTACTTGCTTTAATGGTTCAGTGTGTAATAATCTCTTGTTCATGTTATTGTACTCTTACTGTTACAGGGTGCCAGCTTCAGAGATTTGGCTGGTGTTTTAGTTGAAGACAACATAGTAAGATTGGACCCTTCTATAGAGCGACCAAAAGTGAAATCTGGAAAATATCTGGTACAAATGAATCCATTCCCAGACTCACAACCAAGTATCTGGTTTTTCTGCAGCTTCTTTATGACATGACGTGTGTTTTCTTCAGGTTCCTGATTATGCATTGTCATTCAAAAACGGAACATCAACAAAGTGACTTTCTCTAACTTTTTCTGCAGCTTCTCTTGGATTCTATTTCCATTACCTGGTAATGTTAGATTCACTAAACTCATTTGCTATCTGAATGTCAGGCCATTTGGTCGATTGTGGTGGGATGAGATTGTTAATACGGTTGTGACAAGAGCACAACCTCACAACCAAGTATGTCGTTTTTCTTACATTTTCATTTGCTTTTTGTGTGCCTCTTTGAATTCTTCAGTGACCTCTTTGTCATTAAATTTGGTTTCTGCAGACTCTAATCCATCCGTTGCAAGATCGTGTGTTGACTGTCCGTGAGAACGCCAGGTTACAAGGGTTCCCTGATTTTTATAAGCTATGTGGCCCAATAAAGGAAAAGTAAGTCCCTTAGTTCCTGCTCCTTTTACAAGCATGTTTCTAGATTTTGCTGTGTGTTTGGTGTTGGAGATTGCTAATATGAAATGCTTGTTTTGCATCTGAGTTTCTAGATACAGCCAGGTTGGGAATGCGGTGGCTGTTCCTGTAGGGATTGCTTTAGGATACGCGTATGGCATGGCAAGTCAAGGGCTGTCCGGTGATCAGCCCCTAATAAAGCTCCCCTTCAAGTATCCTCAATGTCTGCAGGAATATGCTGAGGAGGAGCATTCTGCTTGAGAAGGTCAAAACAAAAAGTTCTTGTCATTTTATGATCTCAACTAAAAAGATAGATTTAAGGACGAATAGTAAGATCTTGTTTGGTTGTGTCAAGTATTGGATTTTTTTTCCGCAGTTTATGTCAGTCTTTGTTAGGCCTAACAGTTTATGTCAGTCTTTAATACTTCAAAATTGAGTGATTGATCGATTGATGTTTGCTACTACAACTTTACATTATCTATTTGCAAGCATATGCTTTAGATTAGGACCAAACACAAACACAAAGTGGCATCAATTCCCATGAGAATTTAGGCATTCCGCCAATCATTAACCAGATCTCTCACAAAAGCTAAGAACAGCAACCTTTTCATTAATACAAATGTAAATTGGTTCAAGGCTTCAAGCAATTTAATAAGAAAAGCTACTACAACCCGTCTAAAGCTAAGCCTCCTTTTCCTCGAGAACCTTGAGTTCTTGCCTCCATTCTCTAAAGCTAAGCCTCTCGGTGTCATACTTTCTTCATAAGTGCATGTATTCTTTTCTCGGTGTCTTCTCCTGTAGCTTCTGGTTTGGGCGGCACTTCTCCAATTTGAAGAAAACGTCCAAAGCCTCCAATTCAGGAACCAATACATTCACAGATTGGGATCCATTACTTGGCGTCGCAACGGAAACAGCTTATTCCTTGTCAAGATTACCAGCTGATCCATCCTAAGAGCTGTTACCTTTTTCTGCAGAAGTGATAATTTGGAAGCATATTTCCATAACTGAAAACAAAGCTAGTAGCATATGGAGCTCACATATGAATAGAGTTGAAACACATAGCAGTAAATCTCTTCTCATTCTTACGTTTGTTCCTCTTAGCAGATCTAGCCTTTGGTTTAGGAGCTGGATCCTTGTGAGGCCATCTCCTTCTTTATCTATTGCAAATGAAATCACGCTATCCACAACCAAAATACTGAGTGAAATCAAATTCAAACGATTCATTTCCACAAGAATCAACGAGATTACAAAAAAAAAATACAAATCCAGCTTTGGTTTAAGTTTAACAGTGAGTTACAACAATTTGAGAAAGAAGCTAAATGCACAACAGTTTAGTTCATACATTTAAGCTGTCTAGGGCCTGAAACATGAACGATCGTGTATCAACAATTCAGTAGCAAACATATATGTTCAACAATTCAAAATTCTAACTTAAAATCTCAAAGTTTTCATCTGCTAATTATTAACGAAACGTTCTTCTCACACTTTCTGACACAAACAAACCTCACCCTCGACCCTTATGCATAAGCAACCATTAAAACTCAAAATAAATTGAGTTGCTTTACTTTTTGAGCTTTTGACTTATGAGCATATCTCTTATGTCCGAATCAATGGGGATTTAGGCCTATCTTAGAGGAACATATACCTTGTTCGAGGCAAACAAAAAAGTGAGTGATATATATATATATATATATATATAAATTAAAAGATTTTGATACCATCACATATGTATGTTACAAGTAAACTCCGTCCTCGTATGGCGAGTTATTTCCTCTCGGGCAAATCCCTTGATTTTTTCGAGACCAAAATCAGTCCATGTTCAGTCCCTTGAGATTCCTTCATATCCAAGAAAATCAACGTTTCTTGATCTCTACGAGACCCTTAATTTTTTCTAGATCTTCTCATTATTCATTAGCTCCATTTTCTATGTAAATCCAAATTCAAGCTCAGACGCATATATATATATATATAGCTATATCCTCATATCTAGAATCAGACAATTAAATAATATCCATGGCCGAACTTCCGGCCAAGAAAAACCCTAATTCCAAAACCCCGATTAGCTTCACAACCAAATGTTCTTCGTTGGTGAAACAGCATCGTGCCCGTCTCTATATACTCCGCCGCTGCGCCACCATGCTCCTCCGCTCCTACATTGATCACGACGACGAGTAAATTATCAGAACCTCAATATATGAGTTACTGTATATATGGCTATATATTTTGGTCTGTTTCTGCTAAACTCATCCTTTTGGTTGACCTCCAACACATCTAGAGTCTCTTGTGGGCCTTTTTCCCTCAACATGAATTAGGGTTTTGGCTACCACGCCTGCTTACTTGCTTCGCAAGTGACTTAGAAAAAACGTTTTATTGGAGATTTCATTTCAATCAATGTTCCGCCGACATAGTTGACATTTTCTTCGGCCTGCCATATTTTTATAAGATCATGAAGACAGAGTATAAAGAGGGTTTCTTGTTAATCTTAATCTAAACCAGATTAGCTATTTTGGTCTCTAGCTCCCTCTGTATCATGTTCTTCAAGTTTCCCTTCCTTTGGTTGACTTGTAATAATAAAGTAACTAATAAGAGATTCCACAAATTTGGTCTCTTGGGCTACATACAATTGTCAAAATCACAAAAAGTGATACTTTTGAAAAATATTCAGACGAAAGTACTTTTTCAAGGTCGGTTTTTCCCAGCTAACACCAAAACGACGCTGTTTTAACTAAAGACATATCCAAAAAAGACCTTGAAAGTCCCGCTTTTGGTTTGGTTTGGTTTGACAATAACTGTTTGCAAAAAAAACTCTCTTTCTCTCCATTGATGCTTAGGTATGTATGTCTCAGCTTCTCAGATTATAACCTCTCGTTTGCTTCGTCTTTGTCTCGCGTCATATTACTCTTTGCCTTTTTCTTTGTTGCCTTTTTTTGCTCGTTGTGTAACTATGCACACCAAGTATTCGTTTAAATGCCGCTTATACTTCAATTTTACAGTCCTATGCTCAGAGCATGATAGATCTAGGGAGAAATGCAATGAAATCCAGTTTTATTTCGAAATTCTGTGATTCGAGCATGTTTTCAAGCATATCATTGATTTATTATACAGACATCTTATAAAGAAGTCGTTTTGAAAGCCACAAGCTGCATAGTTTCATCTTCTTTACATCATCAAAGCTTCTTTTACCATCAAAATTTAATTTACATGGAAATGATGGTTAACATATGCAATTGACAAGCAACAATAAGTGTATATTTACTTATGCAGATGTGTGTTAATGATGAAAGTAGAAAAAGGCACACAGAGTTACGTCTCTTCTTCGGGTTCTCCTCTGTTACTTTGGTCTGTGTTTTCCGCTTCTATATCTTTAAGCCAGTCTACAACTTGTTGGATGTTTGGTCTTTTCATAGGATTTTGGTTCACACACATGCAAGCTATGTCAAGCACACGAAGCATCTCTCCTTCATAGCCACCATCCAGCAGCAATGGATCAAAAACCTCCTCTGGTTTCCCTTCCTTTCTCATATGATGAACCCACGCTACCAATTCTCTCGACATCTTTGGCCTGAAAACCTCCATTGGTCTTTTCCCAGTGAGAAGCTCGAGCATGACGACACCAAAACTGTACACGTCACCTCTCAAAGTGGCTACCCATGCTTGTCCATACTCTGGGGGAATGTAACCTAATGTGCCCACAAGCTCAGTTGTAACATGGGTGCGATATGGAAGGATCAATCTTGACAACCCGAAATCTGCCAGGTACGCCTTGAAACTTCCATCCAAAAGGATGTTGCTGGACTTGATGTCTCGGTGTACTATGTGTGGTTCACATATCTGGTGCATGTATGCTAGTCCACAACTTGCCCCTCTGACAATGTGGAGTCTTTTTGGCCAATCCAGTTGAGCTGGACCCTCGGGATTTTCATGCAGCCAATAATCAAGACTTCCGTTCTCCATGAACGAGTAAATAAGTATACGGGCACTATCATGGACGCAATAACCTTGTAGAGCGACCAGGTTTTCATGTTTGGCCCTGGACAGAACTTCTACCTCTGCCTTGAATTCTTTTTCCATCATACCATAGTCTCCTGTGAGTTTCTTAACCGCCAGTTTCGTACCATTATCCAAGATAGCCTTATAGACAAGGCCAAACCCGCCGCAGCCAATTATATTAGCTTGACTGAAGTTGTCGGTAGCTTTCAAGAGCTCAAATATGGTCAGGTCTTTTACTTCGTATCTACTGTTTCCAAACAGCAGCACGAGGCTTATGTCTTTCTCCGAACCTGGAGGAACTTCAGAATACGAGGCATTGGAGTTTATCTCCAGTTCGGTGTTCTCAGAGTCTCCTGGATTTACCCTCCTCTTCGACATCACCCACAGAGCGAGTAACACCAAAATCAAACTGACGCCAAAAAAGAGCCCAATGACAAGCCCCAAAACAAGCGGTCTGTTGATATTTTCTTCTTTATCCATCTTTGTAGTAGAGTGCTGAGTTGGAGTCGTGCAGGAGGTTAGCAGTACACCACCGCAGAGCAAGGGGTTTCCTTCAAAATATGCCTTTTTGAACGTATCAAACTGACTCCCTGTGGGTATCGGCCCACTGAGATTGTTGTTTGCAACATTGAAATAGGACATAAAATGGAGTCCCATGAGCGACCAAGGGATTCTACCAGATAGACTGTTGTTGGACAGGTCAAGCCTCTCTAAGTTTGTGAGGTTTGACAATTCATCTGGGATACTGCCAGACAAATTGTTTTGTGAAAACTCCAGGGCATGGAGAACCTTTAGCTGTCCAACCTCGACCGGTATACTCCCGGTCAATTTATTCTTTCTGATGTATATCGCAGGTGGGAGGCTGGAAAGCTGATTGTATTGCTGAGTGATGGTGACATTATCGGGACTGACAAAAACAGGCAGCTCTAGATAGCTCCGCTCTGTTGCATCGTATGCCTTTTGGGACATCAGAGCCCTCAGCTGAAACAATTCCTTTGGAAGCTCTCCTGTAAGAAGGTTATCAGATAGATCCAAGTAAAAAAGGTTTGGAAGAGTTCCTAGCCAACCGGGAATCGACCCCTCGAGTCGATTTAGCGACAGGTCCATAAGTTCTATGCTCTTGAGCTTGATCAGCCAAGCTGGTATTTCACCTTTCAATCTAGATCCACCCGTACCGAATATTTGTAGATTTGGAAATCCATCTGACGAAAGAAAGTCTTTGTTGCTTGGTATTGTTTCGTCGTAAAAATTCTTTGCAATGATGAGAGTAGACAGCTTCCTGCAGCCTTGCAGAATGCTGAGAGCACCTGTAATGTTCGTCATGTTATTGTCCGAAAATGTAAAGAACGACAGGGACTCCAATTCCAGTACTTGCGGAGATATCTGTCCCGTTAGCTTGTTGCCTGCAAACCTCATTGCTGTCAGCTTTTTGCAGGAGTAAACCCTCGAGGGGAAATCGCCGGTGAAACTATTGTTTCCGAGGTCCAGGATGCTGAGGTTCTTAAAACGGGAAAAGTCTAGCTCCGATAAGGTTCCTCGAAGCCGATTAACCCGTAAATTCAACTTCTCGAGATTTGTGCAATTGGCGAGAGAAACCGGGACAGACCCTGTGAGGTTATTGATATGGAGCTGGAGGCTGCGCAGATTGAAAAGCTTACCTATATCCGCTGGTATTTCTCCTTCGAGGTGATTGAAGTAAAGCTCAAGCAATGTCAGTTTGGTGAGACGAGTAATCTCATCATCAATCTTTCCAGAAAGATGGTTGACTGGTAAAAAGAGTTGCTCGAGCTCAGAAAGATTGTAGATTTCTTTTGGTATCTCACCGGAGAGCTTGTTGAAGCCTGCTCGAAGAACACTTAGCCTCAAGCAGCTGCCTAATCCTTGAGATATATCGCTGGTGAAATCGTTATAAGAGAAATCCAATTTGGTGAGCTGCGGTGAAGTTGTGCACATGAAAGAAGGGATTGAACCCGTGAAGCTGTTGTTGCTGACATTGAAACTGGTTAAATTGAAAGCACCCTGAAGAAAAACAGAACCGCCGAGTAAACCTCCCTCAAGAAGATTGCTGGAGAGATCAACGGTCTGAATTGGGAAGTTTCGGTTGCTTCCATTGCCAGATGATTGTTCAAGTGGCAGTTCACCATTGAAACTGTTGTAACTAAGATCAAGAACCGTGAGCTGATCAAGAGCGGAGAAGAAGCCTTGTGGGAGAGGACCAGAGAGACGGTTACGGGAAAGGTCGAGTTGAGAGAGACGATGAAGATCCAAAACAGACGACGGGAGATTGCCGGAGAGTCCTCTAGAGGGCAAAAGGATGGAAGTGACACGATTTTCGGGAGAATCATCGCAGGAGATTCCTTCCCAGGAACAACAGTCAATGGACGAATTCCAATGCAAAGGAGAGACTGGAGATGATACGTTGCTGGAGAACAAAAGGAGAGAATCTCGATCTTGGAGATTACAGACAGCCTCTGAAACTGTAAAAAATAAGACAGAGAGAGAAAGAACATAAATAAGGAGGAAGAGAACCATGTGTACTGGTCTCACAAGGAGACAAATAGTTTTAGATCTCATCTTCATGGCAAGAACCAGAAGAGAAGAAGAAGCTGATTGAGTAAGCTTAAAGAAGAAGAAGGAGAAGAAGAAGAAAGAGAGGGAAAAGAAGCAAAAGACATCATTATCCAATCTGGGTTTGTGTGTCGAAGCTTGTAAAATGGCTCTCAATACCACCGTTGACCAAAGGGAATAGTCAGACCAAAACAGAAGAAAACTTTTTGTCACACCCAAAACTTACTTTTTTCCTTCTTTTGTTTTTTTATTTATTTAATTTTTTAATTGTGGTTGTGGACTCTTGTATTAAAAGTTTCGAAAAAAACCTTAAAAATACACAAATTCTACATAATTTGGACGTTTAATACACAAACTATTTTGAGATCCAGAAAAATACACAGACTAACGTTAACATCCATTTTAATACTTAAACTATCAATCATTTTTTTTTTAATACATAAACTATTAAATTTCGTATATTTTACAACATTTATATTTTGAAAATCCAATTTTACCCTTTTTATTTACTAAATTCGATTTATTTTATCAGAAAAACAAAATTTATAATTTATAAAAATAAATTTAAAAAATGAAAAATAAATTAAAAACAAAAACAAAAAATGTTTCTTCTTCCTCCTTCGACCAATGTCACCCTTCTCTTCTCCTCTCATTAACCAAATCTACAACTCCATCTCCTCTCCTCTCCTGGTAATATTACCAGGTCCAAAGTTTTCTTGTCTTCGTTTACTCGGCGGCTCGGCCGGATTTAACGCCGGAAGAGCATCAAACTCCGACGGTGACGGAAACTGAAACGGCGTCGACGGAGTTTAAAGAGCTCAATCTCTGAATTGTAATGCATTTTTAATTGGTTTGGTCGAGGACTTTTGCCTCTTTTGTTCAGCAGCATTAAGCTTTGATTCAAGTCTCTGACTAAGCTCCTCCGTAGTTGCCGATCTCGGTCTTCTAATCTTAGGTCGTGCCTTGCTCGATAGAGACCCATAAAAAGTAAGAAACTTTCCGTACAGACGGAGATTAGCTTCTCTGAGTTTGGAATCGATCTCTTCGGCGGAGACTGGGCTTTTCGGTTCGAGAAGACGACGACGGAGCCTCCAGGGAAGACTCTTTGTATCCTCATCGTTCGCCGGAAAACTCAGGGAGATTCATCCATATTTTTCCGGTTCCGTTATTGACTTTTACGATTGCAAATCACAAAAATAACATGAGTTAACTCATCCGATTAAAAAATTGGTTTAGGTAATTAATCAGATCTAAGAGTGTAAAAGGATTAGAAATTCAAAACATCATCAAAATCTGAGAGTGTAAAAGGTATTTAATTTTGAGGAGGAGGAGGAGGAGGAAGAGGAAGGCGTCGTGGAAGATGAGCTTTTTTCCCATTGTTTTCCAATTTTTTATTTTATTTTATATATTATCAACTTTATTTTTTTAAATAAAAATAAAGAGATAAATCGAATTTAGTAAATAAGAGAGGACAAAATCGGGTTTTTAAATTATAAATGTTGTAAAATACATGAAATTTAATAGTTTAAATATTAAAAAAAGAATGATTGATAGTTTGAGTATTAAAATAGATGTCAACGTTAGTTCGTGTATTTTTTGGGATGTCAAAATAGTTCGTGTATTAAACGTCTAAATTACGTAGAGTTTGTGTATTTTTAAGGTTTTTTCCCTAAAAGTTTTTATTATTCCTCTTGTAATAAAAGTTTTTTCTTTTTATTATATAAAATTAAATAACTATAATAATTTTCATGGGTATTATTAATAGAAGGGATGAAAAATAAAGAGTATAATTGTAATAAAAGCTTTGAAGTACAACCCTATGTATTAATTATTAAAGTCAGCGCTTTATACAATTATACTCTTTATTTTTCATCCCTTCTGTTAATAATACCCATGAAAATTATTATAGTTATTTAATTGAGTCTGGTTCCTTTATGTTTTGTCATTTATACATGGTTTTAAAAGAAATGGGTATTATTAAAACCGAATCCATCAATGAAAAAACTTTAGACAAAAAATAAATATATTTCTATATGCTTTTTAACTATTGATCTGATCAGATTAATTAAAGAGAGAAAAAAACAAGAAGAAGGAAATTGGGTCATTTCATGTTTGGAGATGGAGGTGCGTGCGTGCGTGCTATGATGTTGATCATGAAAATTGAATTTGATGATATTAGAATCATGATGGCCACAAACATTATGATTTGAAATTTTTTTAAACAAAATTAACAAAAGAGAATAAAAAAAGATGGTGAGGAATAGTATGATAAATATTTTTTGATTTTTTTATAAAAATAAGATGGGTTTACCTTTTGGGGCGGCTGTGGTTAGTGGTGTGACTCGTAATGGTGGTGGTGTTACACAATCATCTTTTTATTTTTCGTTTTTTTCTTCTTCTTTATTTGCTTTTTAGCTGATCTTCTTATATTTTTTTAGTATTGCCAAGTGGAAGCCACATTTAACATTAGATAGTGGTCATAAAGAAAGAAAAGAAAGGTAGATAAAGAAGATCAAATGATACTAATCTTTTTTTTTTTTTTTTTTTTTTTTTTTTGGTTGTATAAGAAGGGATACTATTTATTTTGTTTGACTTTTGATTTTCTGGGGTTATAAAAATACTCCAAGCTGTTCATGTGTTTTTTTTTTGTTTTCTTAATTTACTAATGGACAAATGGCGTATATGATAGCTGACAAGTTAATTTTAACAAATATGGTATTAAATTTATTAAGGCTCTTCGACTTTTCGGATATTGCGTTATAAATATATATAATTTAAAAAGGAAGTAAAATCGAACAATACAACATTAAGTTTTTTTAAAAGAAATAAAACTCAAGTTGATATTAGATTAATTAATAAAAATAATATGTATATATATACATATTTAAGTGTTTTGAAATTTAATTGGAGGTTGTAACCTAGTGATTTGTACTAATGAACCAGGTCTAAAACCAAAATTATGCTTGTCGGAGTTGTAGACAAAAAAATGCTTCCGTCTTCCGAGTCTAATTAAAAACAAGCTATCATGATTAATACTTTAATTAGTGTTTAGTAACAGTAAGTAATGATAGTGTGAATTTGTTTTTTTTTATACCATATTTACATTATAGAGTTTTGAAAGACATCCTAAGAGCAAGTCCAACCGGATGGTATAACACCAAAAAAGGAGCTAAATATTACACTATATTTAGTTGATTAAATTTAAATAATATGTTTAAATTTGTAACTTAAAAATAAATATACCATAAATGTTTTTGTATTATTGCAAATTTTAATAATATGAAATTTTAATTGTAATTAGTGTGAAATTTTAATTTGCACAAAATGTATAAATTAATACGTATATTGATTAAGATTTTAATTAAACACTCAAAACATAATTAGTATTATTGATTAAAAAAACATAATTAATATTTATCAAAACTATTAAAAATAAAGAAAATATTAATTTAATAATATAATAATAAAAAATATTAATTAAAAATAAAAAATAAAATGGAACACCAAAACATCAAATTTGGTTTTAGCATTAGAGATGCTCTAAGAATAGTTATCTATTCAGTGGAATCGAATATAAAGATTTGACATTAAAAATACAAAAAAATCTTAGAAATTGAGATGGAACTCCTTTTTGTTTGCTTTATTTATCTTTATCATCTAAAATAAAAAAGGGAATTTAGATTAGAACCCTGTGGCTCAGATTGATACTTTACAAAACGAAACATATAATTATTAGCCGGGTATAAACCGATCATAGATCAAATATAGAGAATCTCTAATAATTTATTCTCAATCCGAGCTATTTTTTATATGTCTTTGATACATATACCTGAAATCCAGGACTAATCAAGGTTGTCGTTTTCTCATCTCACGATGGAATGAGAAATAGCCGATAGCTACTGTATTTTTATTTTATTTATAACTTGTTTTTGGTTATTTTCTTAGTTTTATAAAAGACAATTCTCAAAAATATCACTAAAATAAATTTTGGTTCTAAATATACTATCACTAGCTTTTTTTTCTTTCTAAAACCAAGCCCGGTCCTGAACAGATACATATGACACATATGTATTAAACCTTTGATTTTCTAAGATTTTTAGGGCTCATTAAAAATATCTTTTTATGCATAAGTTTTTTTTTTATTAAAATTTTGCTTTCATAGTAAAGAAACAGAAGTGTGGAGAAGATTGTGGGACCCATCATAAATATTTTTTGCTTAATTTTTTATTATAATTTTATTTTTTTCTCTCTTTTTGACAAATTTTTAGTTTTGTATTGGACCCCAAAAATTTCAGGACTGCACCTGTCCAAAACTACAGCAAACATTGTTTTTTTCCACAAACCTAAAACTAAAACTAAACTTTTAACCCTCAAAAATAAATCATAAACCCTAAAAACTAAATCTTAAACCCAAAATAATGAATCAAAACCCAAATATTTAAATCATAAACCTTTAAAACTAATTTCTAAGTGTTTGTGATATATATGAAAAAACCATTTATTAGTAATTTTGGAAAGAAAAAACTAATAATGGTATATTTGAAACAAAATTCATTTTAGTAATATTTTAAAGAATTTTTCATTATAAATTGTATCCATTTTCAGAACACAGCACACCAACTTATATGTTTCTCTATCTTGAAAAGAACTCACCCAAATATTTTTTGTTCGTCTGACAAGTTCTTCTCTTTTTCTTCCTAATTTACATTTTCAATGTTTCTCATTTTTTTAATTGATAAAACAATTTGTAAAACAGATCAATTCGACGACTTGGATCAGGATATTCCATTTTTTCTGCATTAAATCTATAAGATAACATGTCGTGGTTTATTTTGTACTTGGCCTTTTTTGTTTTTTTAGCTCTGTGATATATTTCTTGTCCTTTTGTAAAATGCACCTAGCTATATTTTTAACTTTTCCGGCTCCAGATACAGCTATTTAGTATTAGAATATAATATAACGTCACCATTTTTTAGAATTTTCGAACCATTTGCAAATATTTTAAGAAGTACTACTTGGAGTTTTTAAATAATCGACAGAAAAATACAGTCAAAATGGTGATAACAGAAGCTCTCTTATTTTTTTTGTACTACATGTATGAATAGGATTATGTTATATATATTTTCTGACGACCCGAAATCTATGCTCTCGTAAATTTTCATTAATCAAGGGAGAGAAAACGTTTGACTTTATACAAAAAATAGTATTTAATTCCATACATATTATATACTATAACATACAAATTTGGAGATAGTTTATTTTTCTATATTGATCGTCAAAGAGATATAACATATACATGCTTTGAGTTGAACCGGTAAGATCAAGAACACAATCTAACCACTTGGCCTTTTAGAATATTATTTAAAAATATATGTGTGTGTCTCTTAAACTATATTGGCCTTTAATATCCGTGTTTGTCGCAAGTTGTCCTAAATTTATCAAAAAAAAAAAAAAAAAAACTATATGGCCTATAATGGTTGTAGATTTTAGATGGTTTTTGATATTTCTTTTCCAAAAAACTCATTTAATCATTCAATCAAATTTTTATAAAAATTTGAAACCAATCCTAAAGCGAAAACTAACATCGAAAAACCAAAAAACCAAAATCCTATAAAGAAACTAAATCCATTCAAAATAATATGTGATCAAATGTTTTAATAAAGATTCCGTTTGCAAGATTCCATCTACTTGGTAAAAAATCATGAGATGTTTGAGTAAAGTCAAAGCAAAATTAGCCATATATAGAAAGAGCCAATAAAAGGAGACAACCAGTCCGACCCTTTCTAGTGCAAATTGACCTCCGAAAATACGGTTCAGTGAGAGACCCGACCCGTTAATTCAATTACAAATTACTTTGGGCCATAAATTGATCCGGCCCATGTAGTAAACAAGCTACGGCCCCACCCGATTGCCAATTGCGGGATAAAGCCTGTGAATGTTACAATTATAATGCCCGAAATAGTTAGTTACAAAAATGCATCAACGATACTTGTACTTACATTTTTAATTTGATTTATGACAATTTTGTTGGTTTCATATTAGCACCGAATATTCGGTCGTCGATTTCTCAAAACCAAAGTTAGGAGCCATCATTGATTACTCTCGGGGGGTAGATAGATACCTGAGCATGAATTTCTCTCAAGCCATTATGAATCTAACACATGAGCCGAATCTCATGAGCCCAATTGACCTAAGCAAAACGATTTATATCTAGTGGAAATCAAACTCAGGTGGACTAAGATCAGAGGGGGTACAATCTCATTTTCCTAAGTCTTGGCCCGACCACCACTAGACCACCTTCTTTGGATTGACAAACTCTTTATAGCCATTTTTTTTGTTTTTATCACATATGAATATAATGTTTGAATAAATATATTAATTGTAATATAAGAATGTACTCCCTCCGTTATGGATAATAAGTGATGTTTTAAAGATTTTTTTTGTTCTCAAATAAGTGATGTTCCCACAAATCAATGCAAAATTAAATAATTTTTTTTATTGTTTTTGACCCTTATTTGTATTTTGCATATTGTTTTTTTATTGGTTGAATTGTATTTAAATGTACAATAAATAATGTTTTTAGTATAGAAAAAATAAAAATTAAATGAATCTTTAATGTGTGTGTAAAAACCTTAAACATCACTTATATAAGAACATATAGAATATTAATTAGCCATAGGAATCTAGGGAGAATGATTTAAAGAATAAAGAGGAGGATATGTTATTATAGAAAGAAGGAGGTCATAATTCATCTCTCATCATTTTGCCTAGTAACCATAATCTTTTGACTTTCGGGTAATTAGCATCTGAGTAATGAGGACTTAGAGCACTTGTAAAAATACTAAGTTGTTGCTTTTCTTAACCAAGAAATCAGGTTGATGTGTTGTAGGTCGACTTTTGATTATGCTATGACTTCTCGCAAAAACTGCCTCGAGGGTTCAACCGATTGAAATACTGTTTTTGGATAATACTTTAAGTTGAAAACATGAATGAGAAACAGCCTAAATTTGATACAGAATTATTATATTAGTAAGATTTGAATAATAAAAATAAAATTCAAACGTTGGCTGATTAAGATATTTGTTGTCGTTGATTTTAATATCATACACCATTTTTGAGTTTTTAAAACCTTTCCTTCAATAGTTTTTTTTTTCTGTGCATATATATATTTTTATGAGTGCCTGAAAATGCAAATATAATTACGGTTCCACTTCATGAAAAGACAAGATCCTTAAACATAGGACTCGAGCAGGAGGATTGTTTTCCACATTCGTTGATCTTGAAAGAATAAAAAGCTCTTAATTAGCTAAAATATGTAGATATAATATGATTTTAATCATCTATCTATTTAAAAAGCTCTTAATTAGCTAAAATATGTAGATATAATATGATTTTAATCATCTATTTATTTTAAAAAATTAGTGCATGTTGATCCAAATGATCATTGAGGAGATTATAGTATTTTAATATAGTGTGAAAGGGAGTGAGATTTTCGTAAATAGAAGAGAGACAGCTTTGCGAGGAAGAGATCGGGGTTTATAAGAAATGGGTCGGGTGTAAGTGATGAACAGGTCGGGAACCATATCCTTTATATTTATGATTGAAACGAGACATGTTATTTAGATTTTCGAACTAGTTCCAAAGGGAATCCAGTTCGGTGTTCTAAATAATGTCGTTACAACAGTGTGGAAAGAGAGAGTTAGAGAGTAATATGTTAGAGAGCAATAAATTCGGATCCCCTTCATAAATGCATGCCAAGGGGTATTTATAGCAGGGGTATGCTGCCTGCTCTCCATGATTCCGGGGTGACGTGGTGCTTCGAGCGCTTTTCGCAGGTAAGGTGTCTTGAGACGTGCGTTTTAGTTTCTACGGTGGATAGATTATGATGAGCTCGTCGCCGAACTGCTACGTAGATAGGGTACTATTCAGCGAGCTGCCCTCCACGTGTCATCTTCTCCCTTGGTCCCTCCGAGCAGAGTTGGTGAGATGTCAGCGCGAGCTCGGTATGCACTGTTCAGCGAGCTACTCTCAACGTGTCATCTTCTCCTTTGGTCCCTTCGCACAGAATTGGTGGGATGTCAGCGCGAACTCGGTGGATCCCTGTGTTGACTTTTGGCTGGACTTGGATTTGATGAGTTTTATTTGCTGAGATGAGCCTAGCTAATTAGAGATGCTAAACCCAGATATGAGTAGAAAACAAAATGTAATAACAGTAGTGGAGATTTAGCGATATCATGGAAAGACTAAAAGAGCCTTGAAAGATGTGTAAATCAGTGCACAACATCACTTTAGCTTATAATGCACTCCATATTCTTATAAATTTTGCTTATTAAGAAAAACATTCATGTTTGTGTTAGTAACAATGTGATCAAATATCATCCATAACCTGCAATTAGAAAATTTCAGAACTAATATAGCAAAAACATTTAACCAGTATACATTTAAATTCGCATGTTCGACCCTTCAAGAAAGGCAATGTACAAGTATAAAATATTACATGGGTGACACTGACACAACATTTGCGATTTCTTAGTTTAATTTAAAGTTTCTTTGCTTACTAATTTTGACACTTTACTTTGGCTTCCAATTTTCAGTAAGTAATAATCAAGTAATTAGTAAGAAAAGAATAATAGTTTTATGTATTTGTAATGGAAAGAAGCATATCAGAACGAAGAAGTTGTAATGGGGTGGTTCCCATCAGCGGAAGATTTAGTTATGTTGGTCCAGACTAGGGATCAAGTCTCTCCAGATATGGAATTATCAAACTAACTCTTGACCAAATAAAGTATTATAAGTGTGCTGTGTCATTCCCGCTCGAGAGATTAGTCTAAACCCGTTAAAAGTCCAATTTAAAAAAAAAAAAAAAAAGAACATACCAGAAAAACTGAGTTAATGGAGAAGGAAGGAATTAAGGAAGGATTAATATTGTGGAGTAGAGATTTTGTAGCTACCCAAACCTCAAGAGCTTGTGGTGGTGGGTCCCTCAATTGCTTCTTTCTTATCATCCTCCTTTCTTCCATGACCATGGCAGAGAGAAAGAGATTGAAAACAGAGAGACCTTTCACACCATCTCATTTTTTTTGTTTTGCCTTTTGTCTCATCTATTTAGCTACTAAAAACCCTAAACTTTTATCCAACTCTCAGCTCCACCATTAACACACGTTTTCTTCCATTTGGGTACCCAACAAAAGAGAAAATTTTAATCTTTGCTTTCCCCTTCCAAAACCCTAATCTCAAAGTCTCATCCTTTTTCCATGTTTTCCTCTGCTCAACTCGCAATTCCTGCTTTTGGATGAATCGTGTTCTCTCCTTCAGAAAATCAAGCTGAGTGTGTTGAATTCCCCTGCTGATTTCTCGAAGTAGGCTTGAGGAATAACAGAAAGCTCTGCATCAATGGACGATGATGGATCTGCTCATAGCTCATTGTTCGGAGATCTATCAACCGAAGAGGTCACAAGCAAGATCATTCTCACTGCAATCATTGTTTTATTCATGGCTGTTCTCTTGGTCCTTATCCTCCACCTCTACGCCAAACTCTACTGGTGGCGAATAGATCAGCTCCAACAACAGCAACAGCAGCAACAAGAACAAGAACAAGAAGACCAATCATTCATTGCTCCACCGGTAATCACTCGCCGCCAACGACGCCGTTTCATCTTCGTCCCAGGGCAAGACGCTCTATCCAACACTGGTCTTACCCCTTTTGAGCTCAGTTCTTTACCAATTGTCTATTTCAGACAAGATAGCTGCAAAGATGGTTTGGAATGTGCTATTTGTTTGTCTGAGCTTGTCAAAGGAGACAAATCGAGGCTGCTTCCAAAGTGTAACCACAGCTTCCATGTTGAGTGTATTGACATGTGGTTTCAGTCTCACTCAACTTGTCCCATCTGCAGAAACACCGTTCTTGGTCCTGAGCAAGGTAGCTCAAAGAGGATTGAACAAGTTCTTGACAATGCAGATGCTGGTAGCACCAATATCAACCATGTTGCTTTGTCCCAAATTTCAACTTCTGTTTCCAATTCCTCTCGGGAATTTCCCACCAATGTCTTGGTATGGGGTCGCCAGGATCAGGTTAGTACAGGAAACACCAATGTCGGCGGGACTCAAGAAGATGGTGCTGGTAATGCTGCTTCACATAGTCAAGAAGCTGTTGTTCTGGATATCAATGATTCTACTACAGTTAGAAGCCAAAATGTACCGTCTTCGTCATCGATGAGGTTTATTGTCGAGGAGGAAGAACCAAAATCTCCAATGACAACGAGGCTGAGGTCCTTGAAGAGGTTTCTGAGCAGAGACAAGCGAGTCTCTTGTAGCAATAGTAGTAGCTCCAATGCTGCTGCTTCTTCTGTTGATCCTTGAAGATTTGTGATTAGATTAGCTGAGTAAAAAGATTGCCTGAAGATGTCAAACTGTGTATTGGTCTCGGCTCTGATTGGCTTTGTGTTTGAGAGCTTTCTTTGTCATCTAAGTAAAATATCATTTATATCTATTCCAATGGATTTTGAAATTCAAAGCTTTTTGTCTTTTGTTTACTCAGATCAACACCTCCACTACACTAACAAAGATTGCAGGAAGCTCCACTACACTAACAAAGAGATTGTAATGTTAAACCATATGATCTTAAGCTAAAACAAGACATGAACTGAGAAGTTCTTCAAGAAGCTCTAGAGCTACAACGAGTTTACCAGAAACGAGACAAGAGAACTAGCAAGCGGCTGGTATTCCTTAGGACTTGTACTATAAATAAAGGAGCTTGGGTGAAGCATAAACCAAGCCAAGTGAGTAAGAAAAGTTTGAGAGTCTTTGTAATCTTTGGGTGTTCTTGAGTCTTCTTAATAATAAAAGTCTCCTCTTTTTTGTTAAATACTCTTCTAAATACTTATTTGATCTTGATAAACCTTGTTTGTGGTAGTACCTACTATGTGTTTGTAAATAGATAAAACGAAGAAAACCAATTGAGCATATGCGTTTGGTCTTGTGTACTGCATAATTACATGGGTTAGGTATTTGTTTCACTGTTTTTCTGTCCTCTCTTCAAAGCTAAAAGAAAAATCAGTTGGTGATTATTATCACCCTTGTTATAAAGACATGAGCTGTTAACCTGCAAATTGTTTTCTTGTCATGAAGTTGGAGTTAACTAATACTATTTACAAACAGCATAAGTAAACCACGTGCCCTATCACATGACATGATCCTCATCTCAATCACATATATTTTCATGGCTAATGTGTGAATGAATGTGTATGCATATGTGTATATTCATGTGTGTGTGTGTGTAAATGTGAGGGCTTAATCATCAGTGAATGGTCTAGAAATCATTAGATTTAAGATAAATATCCTCATTATCTTAACACAATTGGGGAAAAAAATCAAATGGCACAGCAGTCAAACTAGATCACGTGATTAGATCTCAAAAAGTAATTTTCCACAATAATATAATCTACAAAACAACAAGAATTTCAATCTCTCTTTCTTTCTTTTTGATTCAAACATATTGCTACCCAAAAGTTTTCTCAGTTGCAGACTCAGGAACAGAAGAACCTAAGAGCTCCAAGATAAAAAAAGATCAAAAACGAGAATTTCGGCAATGAAGAGATTCCATACATCGGTGTCGATTTCGGCAGCTCTGATTCTGTTACTTCTAGCTTTGTATAGCAGCGATAATAATGTAGAGGGTCGTCAGTTGGCGCCAGCTTCCATGGATTTAGCTTCTAGTAAAGATGTGAGAGATTTGCAGATAAGCAAGGACATGAAGGAAGAGTCTCTAAGAGGTGAAAAAGATAGCTTCCGAAGAATCCCAAGGAGTGGCTCCAGCCCTATACAGAACAAGTAAAGACAATCAGTTTTCAATCTTCACATATCTCTCTGCAAGTGTTTATGATTAACACAAAGATTGTGTATTTTTGTATCAGGAAAGGTCCCCTAACAGATGCAGGAGGAAGTAGAAAACAGCAGATCACAGCAAGCGAACCATAGATTTCATTTTTCTCTTCTCTTGAATCTTTCTAATTTTGTTTTTGTAGTATATAGTATTTACACTTATTTCTGGATGCTGTAATGTAATTGAAACATAAGAAATCATCTTATACGCTTGCTATTGTTAACAGTTCCTAGAGTAGGCTTAGACCTTTATAAGATCTTTTGGAATGTAATACGAAAATACTGCTTTTATTAGCATCCTTGAAGGGTAGATCTAGGTGCAAAGGCTTCAACTATGCTGTCATCTTCGTTAAAAACTAGAGGATAAAAAGTGTGGCACAGAAAGGAACAATACGGCTTGACTAAATATGATAGAGAAGCAGTCTAACCTTCAAATTCTCAAATTACTTGAGTGCCGATTCTTTCCGGCCATCTCGCGAGAAAGGAAAGGCCTTTTGTTGGTAACTGGTTTATCTGTTGCTTCACTAGTTTTGATCTTCTGTTTCGTCCTTTTTTCACCTGCAAAAGGTTCACCCTTATCCCTTGCATGTTCTTCTCGGTGGCGCTTAACCCCCGAAGTAGGACGATGGTCAATCTCTTTCCTTTTGTTATTAAGTTCTATTTCCTGAGATGCATCCTGAGATGCGTCAGAAACAAATGCGTTCTTTGGAAAATTTGATTTGCTGGACCCAAATGCAGAACAGAACTCGTTATATGTCGATTGCTTAGCTTCTTGTCTTGATTTCCACTGATCAGGTCTGCTGGCATACCTGCAACAACAAAAAATATTCCGTAGCATTTCAAAATAATGAATGAAGTAAGAGATGCAAACGAAAATATGCATGAATCCAAACTAGAGATATGCCATCTTTCAATGGCACTATGGTCACTAAATTCTCTTAGGGATTTTTAATCCCCTTGACTTATTCTCTTAGGGAATTTTCCTGATGTGTTACAACTTCCATCAAACAAAGCAAGGTAAGTTTTGTGATTAAGATCTTACCCATCGATATCTAGTTTCCTAAGCAGAAAAGGCCCTTGCTTTGTTTTTGAGAGATCAGCTTTCACATCCAACAGTTCAGTTGCTATGGCTTCCCTTAGTGTCAAGTTACATGCATCAAAGCACTTCTCAACAGTAAATGAGCCCGACGTGTGTAATGAGAGCTCGCCAAAATGTCCACGTAACCTATCAGGCAGTCATCGGTGAAAAAAAAAATCAGAATAAAGAAACAATTGCTTGAAGAAAACTGACAAATAGCCAAAAGAATGAATTAAGCAAAACACAGAAACAAAAACAGAATAAAAGAAAACTCTAACTTTCCCTATATAATTCCTTATGGTTCAGTTTTGGGTATTGTAATCTTATAAACAAAGCTACACTGTGGAATCTACCGGTCTTAAGATAAACAAATAACATAAAGAAGCAACACATACTTTATAATTAGTCTGCGCTTCTGTTTTGCAGCAGCATTTGAGGCAAGAAAGGCCTCGATGACACGTGCTCCGCTGGAATCTTTTGCTGTTTCAATAGTATGCTCAGCTTTCATAGAAGTTAAGCTTGTTATGTATGGCTGTATAAGATCCTGTGAGAATTGAGCAAAATTTGGGAATTACTGTGAACGTGCATGAACAGCCAAACTTGGAAGTTAAACCAATGAAACTATTTTGTCAACACAAGAAGAAAAGGAAACATACGCTAGAAAACTTGAAAATCTCCTGAAGGATCAAACAACCCATGACATGCATCTTTGCACCAGGTGCCCACTCCCATGTAGACTTGTTTTGGCAACCAAAGTAGTTATCAAGAAACAATAACCGTTGCGCAATGAGGCTACGGGATTCATTTGTGGAGCATACTGCACCAGCAAGGGCTTCACAACACTGTAAAATCAGCAAGAATTATCTGTATAATTACCTCGAACAAAACATTTTTATCACTAGAGAAGAAGTAAAATTTCAGTTGAATTTCGAGAACATAGAACCTTATGTTCTTCGACCCAAAAAAAAAAAAAAAACCTTATGTTCGTGACTTTGAAGCCTTTGGCTAACCGCTATCAGAGAAGCCACAACACCTGACTTTCCTTGTTCAAGAAGATCCTTGAATCTTGGAGCTAATTCTTCCCATATCAAACCCATCTTGCAAACAAAAGCAATTGAATGTAAGTTTACCGACTTCAAATAATAGCACAAATACGTTCAAGGCTAAAAAGACCTGGAATGATTTTTTTCTGACACAGCAGAGAAAAGATGAATGTTGGTCGGGTAACAATACCTGCTCTTGGTCTTTTGCATGGGAGATTAATGCTTGAATAACAAAATTTGCACACCGATCAAGTGAAAGTTCAAATAAAGAATGCTTGAAAACTTTGTTAAACATTTCCTTATACAAACTTTCAGGGGCCACTTCCAAAATCACCTGAAAATGGCATGCAAATGCATTTAAAAAGACGAATAAGGTACCCAAGCGATAACTGACGATCCACATGACAAAACCCACATTCTAGATAATGTTTTGCGTGGTCTAAAGCAGGCATGTCCATAATCAATTGGTATGAACAACTCAGTCAGAGGTTAAACTCTGTTACCTCCACCAAATGACTGAATGAATTATCCTTCATTGACTCTAAAATTTCCTTGGCAACATCAGTCTCTATATGAACCCCCTCTCCTTTTTCATTTGTTGAGTTGCAGCCCAGAATAAGAGGAATCATTTCAAGCAACTCCTCATCTTGTTTCAGCATTAGTCTGAGAGCCGTCTGTCAAGAGAAGATTAGTTAGCAGCATTACCGGGAACCAGAGAGATAAAGAAAATAACAATAAATACCAAAGAAGTTTATTGAAAATAAACAAAAAAAATTATACAGGGACATAAAACATACCTGTAAGACCAAACTGCTATACTGATCGACTTGAAGATACTTCATGTCCGCTCTGCTACAATTTAATAGCCCAGATAAAAGGTACTTGAGCACATCTGGAAACCCTTGATGAGAGAATTGTAGATTATTCTCATCCAACTGAGACATCTTCAAATTCAAACGTTTCGCCAGAGCTTTTGATGATTTTGCGCCATGAAGCTCAGGGGAATCTAAAGAGACTCCTTTGCAAAGACAAAGAAGCCTTCGGAGAACATGAGAACCATAGCAGTTGCACATCATATCGAGAGGATTATCCACAATAACCTGACCAAGGGAAATATTTTACCGTCACAATCGAGGTCAATTACCAGTTTCATAACTAGAAGCAATATTCTGGATACCTCTATATGCTTGTCAAAGCCAGCAAAAATTGTATAAGTACCTTGCATATAGAGTTCAAAGCCTCCTCAATAACAGAATAGGCATCTGGGTTTTCCAAATGTGTGGCCAGGGATTTGAGAGCAGACTCAGCAACATGAGAACCAGATCTATCCATTGCAAGTGCAGGGAACACCGTTGCAGAATTTCGTATGAAACTGCAAAGTTGGTAAAGTTCACATCCCTCAAGTAGAGTTTGCAAGACATGACTTATGATATAGTCTGTTGCAATTTCATATTCCCTCCCTCTTGTTTCCTCAAGGGCGTTTCCGCATATAACTGAACGTTCCTCTATATCAACTTCATTACTATCAAAGAGATTGGCAATCTCAGAGAAATACTTTGAAGTTTCTGGATCAATCTCTTTCCTGCAAAAGGTAAGCCCGGTTCATTAGCACTTCTTCTGATAACAAAAACTTCCAATACAAGCTAGAGCAACGGCATAGGGAAAACCTCGTTAGGCCCTCAGTTCAAAGTCTCCCGTGGCATTACCTGACAAATTGATTCTGATGCTCAAATTCGGATTGTCTCTTTGGCGCTGCCTTCACGTTGGCGGCACCACCGGATTGGTTCCTCTTGTTACTACCTCCATCGAATCCACGACTACCTTTCTGGGCCTTCCTACCCATTCCCTTTTTCCTTGAAGTGTGATTGTTGCTAGACTTTTCCCGTTCACCCATCAAGCTATCTTCCTCGATGATCCTGTGCCTCCTAGATGGCAATAACTTGGAGCCAACTGAAACCATGTGAAGCCCTAGTTAAATCCTACAAAAATTACCCAGGAAACACAAAACCCCCCAAAATATCAAACAAGCAGACCAAAAATAACCAGCTTTCAAGAACTATATTCCCCAAATAACACAAATACAAAAATAAAGGAAAAGTTGGATTTTTCCCCAAAAATATAAACCCACAGGAATACATCATGTTCATAAAGACAGGCATGGTTGCGGTGAAGCTCCAAACTAACTACACAGCTCTAGATTCTAGCCCCAACATTAGGGTTTCTACTTCTGCTCTGGGTTTCCGTTAACTAAAACATAACAATAAGTTTTGATTCCCAAAACTTTACACAAATCTAGGGAAAGTTTGTACAAACCTGAGGATGCGAGAACACAGTTTGGTGTAAGAGGAAAACCCGACGAAGCTGTGTACTTAGAGAGGGAACGAGACAGAGAACGCGGTGCAGAGAGATGAAGAAGAATCACAATCGGAAAATCAGAGAAGTCTTAAGAATATACGTTGTTTGAATCAAAAATCTTCCACTTTTAAAAGCTCAAGCTCTACAAAATTTATAATTTCTAGGGTTTTTAATGTTTTATCCTCGTCCAGTGTAATAACGACGCCGTTAACTATAACCACGTAATGGGTTTGATTAGGAATTGATTGGGCTTTTAAGGCCTAGTCGAGTAGCCCAACCCGTCTCTGGTATTCACTATGAAAATTAATTATTTTTCTTCACGACAGAAAATAAAAATATCATATATGCAACATATGATTTTAAATTGCCTTTTGGATATATTTTTTTTGTTTTGTAATGTTTAGTCATAAATGAAAACTTGGAGAATTTTCTAAACTTTTTCATTACATAAAAAAAAACTTTCAAATTAGACTTTTAATAATACTAGTTTAGCCCAAATTAGACTTCAGTGATTGGATGGATTATTCGGTTTTGGTCTTTTTGGATTTCAGACAATAATGATCTGTTTGGAAGATAGATAGACTTCTTTCAGACAAACCTCTTGCCCAATGACATGTCTTTTTTATTTTTTTTGGATTAGAAGATAAATTTAAAAAATAAAGATAAAAATTAGCCGGCTTAAAAACCCTACAAATGTCGAGTTGATTAAAGAAAAAGAAAAAAGGCTTTGGTTTGGTGGGTTTAAGAAAAAGAAAAAAAAAACCATTTTGACCCTTTTTTGGAAGAATTTGACTAAAAGAAAAGCAAAATCCGTGGAAAACAAGGCAAAAGGAATCGGTGTGCAGACAGGCGCTTGAGAAGCACGTCCTATAAAGCTGATCGCAAGATGCGGACATTCTTGTTTAGCCAAGCTAAAAGAAGCGTCCTCGACCAAACTCACACAAGCCGACGCGTTCTCTCTCTTCTTCCATCTCTATCTGCTCCTCTTCTTTCTCTCTCTCGTTTCTTGTCTTCTACTTCGAAGATGGCTGCTTCTGATTCCACTTCCTCTCTTCCCGTTACTCTTGACTCCATCAATCCCAAGGTGGCTTCTAATCTACTTGATTTCATTTGCCGGATTAATTTACTGTTTGAAATGTGTTTTTCATCGATTCTCTGGATTTGTTTCTCTTTTGTTCATCGATTTGTCTAGTTTTGCTCTGTGCTTCTCTTTGTGTTTCCCAATGACGAAACCGACAAGCTTAAATTATTTGGGGTTTATTGGGGCATCTTCTGAGTTTGATTCTGCATGTTGAAGTTGTTTTGTGTATCGATTTTAACTTGTCATATGAAATTATTTTCATCCTCTCATTGTTAGTCTGATTACTGATTTTTTTTTTCTTTCTTAAAACCAACTTATGGCTTTGTATGTATTATGAAATCGAGGAATTTCTGGATTCGTCGACTCAATACTTGTGATGATTATATGATTGTTTGCAGATTCCTCTTTTCCGAATTTAGTTTTATTATAACTAAGAGGATTTTTTTTTTTTGGGTGGCAGGTTCTGAAATGTGAGTATGCTGTTCGTGGAGAAATTGTCAACATTGCTCAGGTCAGAGATACATGTGCTTGGTCTAGTTAAAAGTCACGAGCAAAATCTGTAAGCTAATTGATTTTTGATGTTTGCCTTTTGCTTCCATCTTGCAGAAGTTGCAAGAAGACTTGAAGTCTAACAAGGATGCCTATCCCTTCGATGAGGTAAAAAATCTCCTTCACCAATCGGCATTGTAATATTCTCTTATGTGTATTTTTTGAGAATCATGATCGTCACTACTTTTGATATGAGTTTCTTTACATAGAGTGGATAGTTTTAGTGATGATCTTACATGTTCTCCAACTCTTTTTAATTCCAAACAAGAAAGGAATTTACAATTCTTCACTCACTGCTTTTGGCAGATAATCTATTGCAATATTGGGAATCCTCAATCTCTTGGTCAGCTGCCTATAAAGTACTTCCGAGAGGTAAGCGAGCAATTGTTTTTGCTGCTAGTTTTGTTTTGTCATATCAGCTCGAAGATATTAGATATAACTTGTATCATCTATATGTCTCAGGTTCTCGCGTTGTGTGATCACACAAGCCTTTTGGACGAGTCTGAAACACATGCTTTGTTCAGGTAGCCAACTTGATTCCGAGGTTTTCTTCGCCGTGTTTTAGTTTTAGATTGCTTCACATTTGATTTCTACTCTGCTATCAGTACCGATTCAATTGACCGAGCATGGAAGATTTTGGACCAAATTCCTGGAAGAGCAACTGGTGCTTACAGTCACAGCCAGGTTTGTCTATTTAAAAGTCCTTAACTCTATTTTTGAATGACTCTAATGTTGCTGAATGACTCCTTTTTTTATTCTGCCTCAGGGTATCAAGGGATTACGTGATACAATTGCAGCTGGAATCGAAGCCCGTGATGGTTTCCCTGCTGATCCAAATGATATTTTCTTGACCGATGGTGCAAGTCCAGCGGTAACAATCAAAGCAAAAACATTTCCTCATAGTTTTAGAGCATATCCTTTCAAAGGATTCATGCTAAATAATTTTTTTTCTATCTCATTCTTTAGGTTCACATGATGATGCAACTTCTCTTAAGCTCAGAAAAAGATGGAATTCTCTGCCCAATTCCGCAGTATCCATTGTACTCTGCTTCAATTGCCCTCCATGGTGGATCTCTGGTACGTGCATGTAATCATAATATTGTCTTTTTTTTTATAAAAAAAACCGCCTTTCTTTTGATTGTCGTTTTTCTGCTTAGGTTCCGTACTATCTAGATGAAGCAACAGGATGGGGACTGGAAATATCTGACCTTAAGAAGCAACTGGAGGAAGCTAGGTACAAGGGCATCAGTGTAAGAGCCTTGGTTGTCATAAACCCCGGTAACCCAACAGGGCAGGTGAAAACAGATTTTGACAAATACTAGCGCTTGCGATGCCAAATGCTACAGTTCTCTAATTTCTGCGTTCTTATTCTCGTTAAGGTTCTTGCGGAAGAAAACCAGCGTGACATTGTTAATTTCTGCAAGCAAGAGGGTTTGGTTCTTTTAGCTGACGAGGTCTACCAAGAAAATGTTTACGTCCCTGACAAAAAGTTCCATTCTTTCAAGAAAGTAGCTCGGTCTTTGGGATATGGCGAAAAGGATATCGCCTTAGTCTCCTTCCAATCAGTCTCCAAAGGTACAATTTTTTTTGTCTATTGATAAGCTTCTGATGACTGTGGAATGCTTGTCATTTAAAAAATTGGAATTTTCTTCTTATGGCTTTTTTTTTTCTTCTCTTGACAGGATACTATGGAGAATGTGGAAAGAGAGGAGGTTACATGGAGGTTACAGGATTCACTTCTGATGTAAGAGAACAGACATACAAAGTTGCTTCTGTGAATCTTTGTTCTAACATCTCTGGTCAAATTCTTGCTAGCCTTGTCATGAGCCCACCCAAGGTATCATTATAGCTCTCTGTTAACCCGTTGTTTTTCGCTAAGTTCTTTCTTGCAACCGATGATGACTGATATAATCTTTGATATAATTTGATCAGCCTGGTGATGACTCGTATGACTCATACATGGCAGAAAGAAATGGAATTCTCTCATCCATGGCTAAACGTGCAAAGGTTAGTTGAAGATTACAGTATCCTCAGAAGACATTTAAACCAGTCTTTTGTATAATGTTCATAAGCTTGACAATGAATGTGCAGACTCTTGAAGAGGCTCTTAACAACTTAGAAGGCGTAACATGTAACAGAGCCGAAGGAGCGATGTATCTCTTTCCTCGAATTAATCTCCCTAAAAAGGCGATTGAAGCTGCAGAGGTCGCAAAGGCATCCCCGGATGCGTTCTACTGCAAACGCCTTCTTAACGCCACTGGAATAGTTGTTGTCCCTGGTTCTGGCTTCGGACAGGTAAAAAGAAACAAAACTTTTTTAATGTTTTCAAAAGGATCGAACTTGAATCTCTCTCTCTCTCTCTCTGTGTTGCATTCACTGTGGTTAGGTTCCTGGAACATGGCACTTCAGGTGCACAATACTTCCGCAAGAAGACAAGATTCCGGCGATAGTGAATCGTCTCACGGAGTTCCACAAGAGCTTCATGGACGAGTTCCGCGACTAAAAGCACTGTGACCCCCCTGAAGACCTTTACATAGATCTTTAGAGTTTGATCAATCTGATCAATAAAAGTTAAAAGAACAAAAAAAGGTCTCTGTTTGTTTGATCAGGCACTTGTGATTTGGCAAAACAGTTCTGCAGTTGAAATGTACTTAACTTCTTGATATTAAACTAATTTTAACTTTGATAAGTCCTCCGTAATGGGCCCACTCATGGGCCTACTATGGATAATCTGACCTAGAGAAAGTGACGGTCTTTGCCCAGTTTGAGGAATTTTTTTCTCGACTGAAAAACAAAATCAATGTGGCGAAGAACAGCGTCGTTTATCCTCGACGAGCACGCGAGGCCCTTTTCAAAACCCTGATTCTATCTCCGCCTATTACCAGACCCGAGCGGCGCATCACGGCGTCATTACAAGCGACTGGCTATCCCAGGCTCAGGCCGCCGTGGGCGGCGTCTCAGGCGAGGAGCAGTCCGTCGCTGAGCTCGGGACGGAGAAGTCGTTTAATGTGATTGAGGAGTTCAACAACTGGCGAAAGCAGCCGGATCTAGCGGAAGCCGTCGCGGCTATCCGAGCTCTGGCTGCGGTTATCCGTGCGAGCGAGGCTAGCACCATGATGGAGCTTGAAATTGAGCTCAAAAAGGCTTCCGATACACTGAAGGTGAAATTAATTTTACAATCTACAATCTGTTCATTCTCGATCGATTCTGTGGGCTCTGTTGATAAGAGAAAAAACTTGTTTCTGTTGAATTTTGGCAGTCATGGGACAAAACATCAATCTCCTTGACTGCTGGATGCGATCTGTTCATCAGATTCGTCACGAGAACGTCTGCCTTAGAATACGAGGATTTCAATTCAGCTAAATCTCGTCTCCTCGAACGTGCTGAGAAATTTGGGGAAATATCTTGCAAGGTGCTTCAAAAGGATTTATTTTCATCTCTAAATTATCTATCAAGTACATCAGAATCCATTTTTCATCGAAGAGGCTCGTAGGATTATCGCAATGCTTAGTCAAGATTTTATATTCGATGGTTGTACCATATTGGTTCATGGACTCTCTAGAGTTGTTCTGGAAATACTAAAGGCAGCTGCACAAAACAACAAGCTCTTTCGAGTTCTCTGCACAGGTTCCCTTTTTGAACATACCCTTTATACTTCTCTCTCTCTATATTTGTGCCCTCTATTTCAGCACTCTTGAGTCGCTATTTTCGCTTTGCTTATATTGGAACTTAGTCAAAGCCAGTTTATTAGTCTTTGGTTCATACGATGTTTTGAGACATTTTGTTGTTTGTGACCTGCATAATTTTTGACCTTAGCACTCTTCTCAGTATTAGTAGCCTCTCGCTGAACCCTTTTAATGAAAAAAAATTACAGAGGGAAGACCTGATGGAACAGGAGTTTTGTTATCGAATGAGCTATCGAAGCTCGATATCCCGGTGAAACTGCTGCTTGATTCAGCTGTGGCGTATAGCATGGACGAGGTGGATATGGTGTTTGTCGGGGCAGATGGAGTTGTAGAAAGTGGCGGTATTATCAACATGATGGGAACATACCAGATCGCACTCGTCACACACAGCATGAACAAACTGGTCTATGTGGCCGCCGAGAGTTACAAGGTAATTGAAACGGTTTAAAAAAGATCCAAGAGAAAGAGAGAGAAGTTACTGATATGAAGTTGTTGTTTTGCAGTTCGCTAGGCTTTACCCATTAGACCAAAAGGACATGGCACCGGCGCTTAGACCGATCGAGTTTGGTGTAAAGATTCCGGCAAAGGTGGAAGTAGAAAGGTCGGCTCGAGATTATACTCCCCCTCAGTACCTAACGCTCCTCTTCACTGATCTTGGTGTTCTCTCTCCCTCCGTAGTTAGCTATGAGCTTATTCAACTCTATCTCTAAATTTAACTCCTAACTAAATAACTAATTAATTTTGCTTGCTTCCACTTTAAATTTTGTTCCTTTAAGGATCATCAAAGTTCATGTTTTGATCTTAAAAACCTTGTTTCGGTTTTTGGATTATAAATTGACGATGGACCAGTACACATGTAGCCTAGTTGTTTTTTTCTAGTGTCGTTGTGTCACGTATGTATTTAGTTTTAGATGGACATCATATGATCAATCGGTTTTTTATTTTTCCACTTTTAAACTACCATATTTTGTCTTTCAATATAACAAGAGTATGTATGTATGGCCAGAAATAAATATAGAATAATTATTTTTTCTGTTTGAAGTAAAAATCCAAAAACAATTTGTAACCTTAGGCGTGTGTCTCAACACCAACATATTACGGTAGCTTGTAATAATAGTAAGAAGAACGGCGAAAAACTGGCACTTAGAAGAAAAATGAAAACTAAAAACTTTATCATAATTAAACCGCATATATAGATTCAATATCCGCCTAAGAAAGTTGTATCAATCTTCAACTTGAAACCATATTACTTAATTTAGCACTTCATTGTAATAAATTAAAGACAACACACTTCATTGTCTACGGTTTTGAGACAGTGGCGGAACCGCAAACTGTAGATATCCATCGTTACCTGCATGACCTTGGTCATTCCCAATCGTCAGATTTTCATCCTTCATTTTCCAGTCAGTCGGAGCCATCGGATTTGGAAATGCCTGAGCATTCATCTGGACCATCGGATCCCCACCCATCTCGCAGATCCTTGCCCACAAATTCTCCCTTAAACCACTCAACCCCTTCATGTACTCTTCCATCTCTTCTTTAGGCACACTCTCCACCGCCCTCTCCCACCACATCCGACCGTCGGCGTCCTCTCCTCCGGTTAACGCGTCACCGTCGAGATGTGACCTCAGCATCACCGGAGCCTTACGCAAGTACTTTTCGATGAGTGTGTCCACGTTACCGAACGCGTAGATCCTTTGGTAACGTGAAAACGTTATGATACCAATCTGCGCACCGCAGAGGACGCTTAATTCGGCCGCTTTTTTGAAAAGCCCGGTTCGGCGTTTCGAAAACGTCACTTGCCTCCTGTTCTCCTCTTTGATCTCCTTGATCTCTATCTTCTGTCGACCTTTGGTGGTTTTAGGGATTTGCTTGACCGGCAAGGTAGGGTTTTGAACGGGCTTTTGCTCCGTGAATGGCAAGCAAGTGGCCGATGAGGCTTCCCCGTGCTCCATATAGCCGACGAGAATGAGAGACGATTATGAGATCACAAGGGTTCTTTCAGACAAAATATTCCCATATATACATAGTTTTGAAGCAAATAAAGAATGGTTGCTTCTTCATAATAAATGTTAATTGTGGTATTAAATGCACGTCTCAATATATAATTTAACTTGTTTATAGAATGATTCCATAATAACCAAAGTTAGCTTTTTAAAAAAATCTAAGTTTCGTGATATTATTTCCCAGATTTACGAGATATACTTGCCACTTTCTATTTTACTAGTAATCAATCAAATATATGCATAACATCAATATTTATTACAAACCACTCAACAATACAGACTGTACTACATATACTCTCTATTTTTCATAAAAAGTGTCATTCTGACATATTTCACACATATTAAGTTTCATATTACCCCTTATTAATACACTAAACAATTTTTTTCTCTCCAATTAATACATTAAAACAGCAGGGTTAAAACTGAAATTATATTCAAAATTCTGCATTGAAAATGTAAAACGAAACTCTTTGTGAAACAAAAATAAAATCTTAAAACGACAGTCTTTGTAAAACGGAGGAAGTATTACTTAGCTTGCTGAAAAAGATGGATGAGTCAAAGCAAGGTTGCAAGATTAATTTAGATTTGAAAAATGATTAGTGGAGAAAACCATGGGTCACTTATTAGTCAGTATTAAAGACTACTTCTGGTTTCAAAATTAAATATCATAGCTAACGACGACATACCCCTACAGGCTACAGTTAGGTTAACAACTAGTATTACATTTACACTATAAATAAATGATTAATTTTTATATGTTACATGATATATATACTCCCTCCGTTTAATATGTTACGTATATATATATATATATATATATATATATATACTTTCTCTGAATTTTATAATATGTATAACTAATGATTATATATAGAATTGTCAACTCGAACTAACATATCTACTTAACTCGTTTAGTAATGAAATAAAATTTTATTCGGATTAACCCGCAAAAATCTATAAACTTGAAAACATAACTATAATATGCACTGTTTAATGATTATGATTTTTATGTTCAGTCCACAAACTCTTAAATAATCAATTTTCTTGTATCTAACTCTTTATAAAATTAGTGAAATATTTTTTTCAAAATTTTGTTTTGATATATATATTAAAATAAAATATAATAATCATTAGTGAAAAATATTGCAAAATTTCAAATATATTTTCTTTGAATATGTATGGATTGATTATTATTTAATAATTAAGAAACTAAATAATAAATAACTTCTTTAGTGGGAAACAAATACTTTATATATTCTCATCAATAATTTTAAAAAATAATTATATATTTTCTTATTTGTAATGAAATTTTATGTAATAATTTACAAAACAAAATTAATTTTTAAAAATGTCTTTTTAAATAATATTATATAGATTTACGAAAGTTATGAAAGTTACTAGACCATTTGGTAGATATTATTGAGGCCATATGCCCATATATAAAAATTTAATATATATATATATATCACAATATTATGCTTGGTCATAATATTAGGTGAATATTACATTTAAAAATAAAAGAAAGTCAAGAACGAATATATATATATGTTACATATGATATGACGCATTAAATTGGGTAGATAAAAATCAGTGTCATTAAAACACAAATATACGGTGACAGAAAAGAAGATCAAATATACAATTCATTAATGGAAGAGATGATTAAAGATAAGATTGAATATTAAAATTACTAATATTAAGATTAAATGCGTAACATTACAGTGGCCAACATGTAAATATTTTTAAATGTCCACTTGACCCAATTGTCGTTCGAGGAAGACGCTGCTTTTTCATATATATAGATAGAGTTGTGCAACGAAGCAAAAATGAAAAAAAAACACATAACCACCTTCAACAATTGAGATATTTTACTTTGAACCCAAAGCTTTTTATTTGTATTATTCACACCCTTGAGAAAAATGTGCGGAGGAGCTATAATTTCCGACTACATAACGCCGTCGCGATCCGGCAGATCGTCAGGCGAAGAATGGTGGACCGGTCAGGGGAATTCTTCCCGGATACGTGATGATGTTGCTGACTTGACATTCGACGGAGATTTTGAGGAGTTGGATGAATTCGAATCGGACAATGATCAAATCGGCGGATTTTCTACGGCCAAGCCGTTGGTCTTCTCCTCAACTCGCAAACCTGCAGGTGAGCTACTCGGATTCGATTGTTAATGTCTATGATTCCAAGTGAATCGGTTTCGAAGACTGTTTGTTGATGAATTAGAGTTTTCTGTGGCTAGGCTCAAACCGAAGCATGAATGGAGAAGATAAGAGGAAGAACAAGAGTAGTCGGTACAGAGGAATCAGGAGACGGCCATGGGGGAGATGGGCGGCTGAGATTCGTGACCCAATCAAAGGAGTTCGAGTCTGGCTCGGGACTTTCAGCACTGCAGAAGATGCTGCAAGAGCTTATGATCTTGAGGCTAAGAGAATCCGAGGAGCCAAAGCCAAGCTCAATTTCCCAAACCAATCATTTTCTACAAAGCGTAAAGCACAACCTCAGGTTAAGACTGTGCAACAGATAGAAGAGAACCATGTGGCATTGCCTGTGGCTAGTTCTGCGCCTAGTAGTAGCCGTCTTGATTTCCTCTGGGAGGAGAATAATGCGGACACGCTTCAGGTCGACACACAATGGCTCGAAGATGCGAAGAAGAAACAGAAAGGCTCTGATGGTGAAGCCAATGTGAATGCTCAGCTTTCAGAAGAGCTTCTAGCGTTTGAGAACCAGACGGAATGTTTCTTTCAGATGCCGTTTGTGGAAGGGAGAGACTGTGGTTCCTCAACATCTCTGACTAGTCTCTTTGATGGAGGCAATGACACTGATCTTTGGTCCTGAAAGGACATGAGACTTCCGGTGTTCTATTGTACAAAGTTCTTGTTCTGCTGCTACAAGTTGAGAGTAGCGAGTGTTTTCAACTGTTGTTCTTTCACTCTTGTCAGTGTTCAAAAAAACTACTGAAACTTTAAATTTGATTCAATAACATAATACATTTCCGGCTTAATCCAGAATATTTTTTGATCGGGTGCACTAATATTAAATTAATAAAGATTAAATAAAATATTAAAAAATATAATGTCATATTAATTCAGACTTTTAACAAAAATATTTGGTTAACATAAATGGGTTTTAAAGTTTAAGTTATTTATGTTTTCTTAAATGGGCTAAGTTATTTTTTATCTTGTTAAATAGATTTAATTTGTTTTGTTTCTTTTTTTTAAACCTTATCTAATTTTTAATGGGTGCACATAAAAAATATAAGAATTTTAAAAAAATTATGGATGCATGTGTACCCCCTCATCCTTAGCTAGCTTCGCCCCTGCCTATGCATATTTATACTAATTTTCCATGCCTCTATTAGCAATTATATTAATATATGTAGAAAGGCATCTTCTATGAAGTTTAAAAAAGAATTATTAGTTCAACACTAATATATGGCTTCTTTCGTTCGCATCAAGTCATCTTAACATTAATATAACGTCGTAAATGTAACAATAAACGTGCCAACTGCCAAGACACCTAACGAAAAGATTTTAATATGTAGGAATATGCTCCCTGAGTCCCTGTCTTGTGCTTGTAGTTTAGCGCAACATTTTAAGCTAATCTTCTATATTATTTAATAGGGATTATATAAAAGCGAAGTGAATTTTTGGAATGGAGTTCTCTCATTCATCCTAAACCGTAAAATTTGGTTAGATACATTTTTCGGTTCAAATTAAGTTTTTTTTTTATTTCGAAATTTGTCATACCGATTATCGATTTCTGGGCTTTTAATATTAACGTTTTTGGGTCCATTTTCGAAAATCCTGTGTTTTTTTTGTTAAATTTATGTTCGAAAACCCTTCCTTGTTTTTGGGCTTTTAATATTAACGTTTTTGGGCTTTTAATATACCGTGTTTTTGTTTTGAAACCCTTTCGCGGTTTTGATCTCGATTTCGTTGGATCGAATATGAATTGCTTGAGTTTGATGTTTTAAAGCATGGCTTTGGCACTTGGAAAACCTGATCGAATACAGTTTGTTTTGATTGGATCTTCGAAGATCTGGAATCGGATAGAGATGCGAGCTATATTGCAGGGATTCATGTAACCATCGATCATCTCTTAAATCACTGGTTGAAGAATCCGTAGAAATTGAGAAACAATTTTTGGGAAATTCGTCCTTCTTCTTCTCCTTCTTCCTCTCCGTGAGATTATGGTTTGATCGGTTTCGAAGCTTGATTGAGTTATCCGATTTCGTCGAGAGTTTCTGGGAATCTTAAGAGCTTGCTTTTTGAAGTTCCTTACGGGTTGATAAATGTTACATGAGATGCAGTAGTGATGGTTAGTGTAGCCATAGCAAATGACTTAAGCCCTGAATCACATCGTTAGGATTCGAATTTGGAAAAATCTCTCATCTGAATCAGAAATTCGGTAATCTCGCTTACTTTGGGAGCAGATTCGTCTCCACGGTTAGACCATTGAACTCAGAGGCTGTATTTGTGGCTGCGACGGACTTACGGTGGAACGAATCATAGCTAATTAATGGCCGATCTTATATGAGAACGAGAGTGATTGGAAGAGCCACGCTGCAGCAGTTGCACAATCTATTCAAGTCATCAAGAGACAGTTGCAGGGTAAAAAAAATTTGAAACTTATAAGCTTCCCATTGTTATTACATTCATGGAGTTTATAAGATATATGTTCGAAGTAAAGACATTGTTGGAGTATTGAAGTTTTACATGTTTTTGTTTATGGTTTTGGCAGTAGAAGAAACTTATGGTGAAGCTGAAAGTGTTATCCGCGGAGCTGAATAAGCCTGATCTATGGGATGATCCAAATCATGCTGGTAGGATAAGTCGGCTCGCTCGCAGGGAAAATGAAAGGAGTTATGACTTTTGAGGGAGAATTGCTTGAACACGTTGACATGTTAAAATTCTCTAAAGAGGATAACGATTTAGAGTTAGAATCGGTGGGACTTTCCACTCATTTCTCAAAATATAGGCATGTGTTCTGAATGTTTCGGTTTGTAGTTTAAAACCGCCTATTCTCAGAGTTGCTAATCTGGCTTCATAGTAATACAGACTGTAATCACATTTGTTGCTAAAACATGATTATTATTTTTTCTGCTACATGAAAGTTTGAAGGCATTGATGGACATGAGAAGGGTTTCGAAGAGAAAGAACTTGAGGCTTTATTATCTGCAGAGAATGATCCTGAGAGTCAATATGTGTGTTGTTTTCAGTCTGTGAGTTCATATTGAAAAGCTTCAGGGTTTGTTTTAATAAGTTTAAGCTGGAGCTGGAGGAACATAGAGCAACGATTGGGCATCAATGGTTATGGAAATGAACAAAACATGGGAGGAACAAAGAGCAACGATTGGGCACCAATGGTTATGGAAATCTTCTGATTTTTTCAAACTGAATATCGGAAAGCTTCGAGATCGTCCTAATCTGAAAACTCAAAGATCCTACAGCAAGACGCAAATACGATTTCCGACAGGGTCGACACTGATCGGCAATTAAACTTTGAAAGTAAGGATTCATTGCCATTATTATTTTGCTTTTTCACATAATGTTTTCATTTGTACGTAAGTTTATTTCTTGTACACAAAAACTTCTCGAGACCAAGATACCAGGAGCTATGACCATTAGGTGATCTCATCGATTTTTGAATGTCTTTTGATTAATTTTTCCTGTTAATCAAACATTGGTTCTTCTGCGTTTTGATTCTGATTTTGATTCTGCTGCTTATGAATAATGATAGGGTTTTCCAATTATTGATGATTTCTGAGATTTTGTTCATATCCTGGAAAGTTTTGATAAACAATATTATATTTGTTGTTCTTATTTGGGGGTTTTTATGTGTTTTTGATTGGTTTGTATTAAGGGTGTGTGTGAAAGGTAAGTGTTGAGCATGCGGATGCTTATTCTTATAAATCGCCATTTGTTGGATTTATCACCCAAATGCTGATGAACTGTGAGTTTAGTTTAATCACTAAATGTTTTGGATAATTATTGGATATTTGTGTTCTTGAGAATCTTCTCTATCTTTATCTTTGTTCTGTTTGTTTTGATGTGATCAATCAGACTTGGAGTCCTATAACTCTCTCTGTTTATTTCCATGTTTAATACACGGAACATGTTCTATCTCAGAGAGAGTTTTTTGGTGTGCAAATTATTGGCTTAGCCATTGTGTCTTTGTTGTTGACTCTTAATGCTTTATACTTCTTTCATTGCTTTAAAGTAGATATTATTCATTAATGTTATGCACGATTTATGATATTCGACTTATGTTGATCTTGTGGAATCAGCAGGGCTAGAAAACGATGTTCCTACAAACATATTATTTAAGCAGTAAACTTTTCATACCGCGTTACCTATAGATTATAAGCATGATATCAATTCCGACAAAACATGAACATATTTCCGGCTAGGAAGAATGAAGAGTTAAAATATTTCATAAACTTAATGTATACAACTAATGACTACTTTAGAGATGAAACTTAACATGATATCAAAGCTACCAAAGGGATTGTTTACCTACGCTTTGATACCATAGTTATGTGCCCACGCTTGTGAGATAGATAAGAACTGAAACAGGATATTTCGGAGAGAGTTCCGGCTAGGGAGAAAGAAGAATGAAATGAAGACGAAGATGGTGAACAAAGAAGAATGAAATGACGAATTTGGAGAAGAAGAAAAATAATCAGAAGAAGAAATCGGAGAAGTCGGAGAAGAAAACCAATACATAGTAGACAAAGTGGAAGAAGGAAAATACGTGGAAGAAACAAAATAATAATGAAAAGAAGAAAACCAGAAGATGAATAATACAAAGTAGACGAATGTGAAGATGATGAAAAATTAGATGGAATAAGAAGTCCGAGAAGATGAAGACGATAAAGAAGAACAAGTTAAAGACGAAAACGATGAAGAAGAACTCGAAAATACGAGGAAAAAGACTAACAAAGGGAAAATATAAACTAGAAGAGGAATAAGAAAATGGATAAGATGAAGACGTTTAAGATATGATGAAGAATTGGAGAAATGAAGAATGATCGGAAGAAGAGGAAAAAGAAGTCGGAGAATAAGGAGAAAAAAACCATAATAAAGAAGACGAAGTGGAAGAATAGAAATATAGAGTAGAGAAAAAATTGGATGAAGACTTTAACTGAGGAGAAGGTGAAGAATTTGGAGAAAAGTAGGAATAAGACAAAGTAAAAGAATGTGAAGATGAGGAAAAAGACGAAGAAAAACCATAAAAATAGGAAGTCAGAGAGAACAGAGAAGACGAAGGTGATGAAGAAGGAGAAGAAAGAAGAAGAAGAAAGAGAATAATGTAACCCATAAGAAGAAGATGAATACAAAACAGAAGAGGAACAAGAAGTAAAAGGGTGAGGAATAAGAAAATGGTAAGATGTATAAGAGGAAGAAGAAGTAGAAGTCGAAGACGATGAGGAAGAAGAAGGAAAAGATGTGGAAAAGACGAGTGACAACGGAAAATCGGAAGAAGAAATCAAAAAAAAAATATGAAAGAAAACGAAGAAGACGACGTGAGAGAAAAAGGAGAAGATAAAGGTGGAAGACGATTACAAAGAATAAAGAAGAAAAATCAAATGATAAAGAAGAGGAAAAAAAAGATGCCGAAGAACGATTATGTGAAGACGAGAACTCATGTTTGTCTTAGTTCAATTGGTTTATGGGTTTTATACACTTATTTAGTATTGCTTTATGAGTTTTTAATTTTGCATGGTGTTTAATTTTTTGGGTTAGCTTTACTTTGATTTCGTATGTCTCAAGTGGTTGTTCTAATTATCTTCGGTTTATAACATAAAGTTTTGTATTACATTTTTGAAACCCATCAGTCCGCGCAAGGCGTAGACTAAACACCTAAATTTGTTTATGGGGTTATAAATATATATTTGTTCAATTGCAGTTAGGGCATCACGAGAGTGTCTATTGCTTTGTTTATGTTATTAGTGTTTCTCTTATTATTACCGTCTTTTATATATTTTTTGGGTCTTGTCTCTTACCTTTCTTTGCCTCTGTCAAGATATACTGCTCAGTGCTTTGTCTGGTGATTGTATGCGTAGTCGCACGTGTTGTGAGGTATCAATGTCTTCAATCCCATGTTCTTATGTTGATTTATCTGTTTTCGTATCATCATATTTTTATTATTTCTTGACTTCTTTTAACCTTTACTGCCAACTTTTGATCTTGGCTTTCTGAATTTATTGTGATTTGTGTTTATGTTTGTATGCATTTTTTTCTTGAGATTGTTTTGCTTTTCTCTTTTTGATTCTAGGTTGGGAAAATAACATCATAAGGAAAAGGAAGAAGTAAAAGACGACGAAAAACCTGAATAATAGGATGTCGAGAAGGCGAAGATGATGAAAAAGGATAAGAAATAAGAAGAGGAAGAAGAAGACGAAGAAAAACAGAAAGAAAGAAAAAAGAAAAAGAAGTCAGAGAAGATGGAGACTATGAAATCAAAACAAGTCAGAGAAGACGAAGACGATGAAAAAGAGAACGAATAATACTAAGATGTTGAAGAAGAATAAGGAAAAGAGGAGGAAAAACCATATTTTAGGATTTTGTTTTTTATAAATATTATTAATCGGAGGTAACACATATATGATAACATTTTACTTATATATGATACTATAATGTAGTTGATATGATAATTATATTTTTGCTGTGATTTTATTTTCAAATTTAGATATACAATTTAAATAAGTGGTTTCGTGCACGGAAGATACAAGAAAATAGTGGTTGAAATGATGAAGCTGTTTTGACGGCGAAAAATGTGTGATTGATATGAAGAAGGAGAAGGAAGAGATGGCCAAGATGGTTGAAGATAAAATAAGAGAACAAAAGAGGAGATGAGAAGTTGAAGGAGACAAGACTAAACATATTTATTGTGGAATTTATCTTTCATGAAAGAGAAAAAAAAAGAACATACTAGAGATTCTCGAGAAAGAAACAAGGGAGATCTAATAGAGAGAGAGAGAAGGAGAGAGAGAGAGAGAGAGATAGAGTTAGAGCCTTCAAGAACATGTAAGTGTAGTTTTTTTGGTAATGGTAGTCTTACTTCTTTTTTATATATATTCTATTTTTTTACTTCTAATGTAAGTCTCTTAATCATCCATAATTGATAGACTCGCTATTATGTGTTTTAGCACATCTTCGATCACGACTTCGAAACAGATCTATTTTATTTGTTTGAGTTTTTAATATTAACCCTTAAATCTTGTGTTAATAAGGAGAGTACTTGAAATTACATTGTGTTTAGAGAAACAAGCATTGCTCGAGGAGAAAATGGCAACGACCCACGAACCATATGTATGAACAAATAAATTTTGAAGATATTGAATTCGACAATACTGAACCGGTTCCAAACTCTGTTTGAAATGCTTGAGGAAAATTATAGAAGCTACAAATGGTTGAAACAATAAAGATGTTTTGGCGTCGTAAAAATGTGTGATTGTTATGAAGAAGGAGAAGGAAGAGATGTGGATGATGTTTGAAGGTAAATTAAGAGAACAAAAGAGAAAAGGAGAAGTAGAAGGAGACAAAACTAAACCCATCTATTGTGAAATTTATCTTTCATGGTGGAGAAGAAGAGGAAGAATAACATACTTGAGATTATCGAGGAAGAACCAAAGGAGATCTAAGTTAGAAATCTAGAGAGATAGAGAGAGAGAGTAATGGAAACTGAAAATGGAAGATTTTGATTCAAAGTTGAATATGGCGAGGAAGAAGACGAAGATGAGACGAAGAAACACGGAAGAATAAGAAATCGGAGAATATGAAGATGAAGAAGAAGAGGGTGAAGAAAAGTCGGACAAAGAAAAAGCCGAAAGAAGAAGAGGACGAAGAAAAACCGGAGGAAGAAAATGAAGACAAACCATAAGAAAAATAGGAAGAACAAGCCATACAAGTTAAAAAATAATAAGGAAGAAGAAGAAGAAGTCGAAGAAAAACATAAGAGAAAGAAGACGATGAAGAAGGAAAATGATGTAGAAGAGGGAGAAGAAAATGACGAAGAAAAACCGGAAGAGTGAGAGAGTGAAAAAATAGGAATTCATAGAAGCTAAAGATGATGAAAAAGAAGACGAAGAAGACGAAGGCTACGATGTTGAAGAAAAAGTCGGAAAAGACGAGGAATATGATAAAGACAAAGACAAAGAAAAAGAAAAACCATACGTAGAATAAGAAGGCGGATAAGACCAAGACGTTGAAGAAGAAGAAGGAAGAGAAAGTTAAGGATTTGAAGAAGAAGAAGAAGGGGAAGAAGGAGTAGAAGAAGACGAAGGTGATGAAGAAGAAGAAGAAGAAGACAAAGACAATGAAAAGGAGAAAAGGAAAATACGAGGGAGAAGATAAACCGAAATATAAAGAATATGAAGAAGAAGGCGAAGCAGAAGAATTTGAAGATGAAGACGGGATGGAAAAAAACCAAAAGAATAATAAGCCAGAGAACGAAGACGATGAAGAAGGAAAACCGGAAGAGATAGACGAAAACAAACCGAAAGAGAAAGAAGAAAAAGAATTGTTGGAGAAGACAAAGATGATAAAGAAAAAGAAGTAGAATTCAAAGACGATTAAGAAGAAAATTAAATCAAAGACGATGAAAAGAAGAAGGAAAAGACGAGGAATAACCGATTAGAGCGAAAGACACTTACGACAAAATGGAGAGAGAGTTTTAGCGATGGATAGATAAAAAAGAATTGTTTTACATACAATGTATGAGTGAATAAAACATTATTCAATATGTTCTCGAGCTATATGATTGCTATTGCTTTATTTCGTATTTTTATGAATAATATTGGTTGTTATTTCCTTTTTTTTTTTGGATTGATCGTAAATCTAACATTGTTATTATATTTGTGTTTGGTTTTTTATCGTTAATAACTTAATTATATATTTAGTTTATGAAACCTATCTGCCCGCGCAAGGCGCGGGCTAACTACCTAGTAATCTAAAAAAGATGGACACAAAGAGCATTCAAAGCATTGTAGTATTGAAAAGTCCAAGAAAAATCAGATCTCAGATCTTTAAAACATTTTAGAACTCAAAGAGAGAAGATGAACTTCCAAGAGTTTATAATATTCCAAACCTTTGGGTGTTTGGCTGTTTAGAGAATCACAAATGAAAAACGGATGATTTTGGCTTTTATCACCCGACTAATTCTCTATGATGAGTGTAGTCGTCGTGTAACCCTATCACCATATTTTTAAATGGATCTAAAACAGGACACCATTTCGAACGACCAAATGAGACTGGTTCTCTACGATCCATATTATTCATCATTAACGCTCATATATGTATAAGCTAAATCATAAACCGTAAACAGGCATTTATTAATTTGTAGGATTGGAAAGAATACAAACACACTAACACATCAATGAAGAAGAAGATGAAAGACCAAACACCATGAGGCAAAAGAAAAGAAACAACAATGGAAACACAAATTAACATTGAGAGATCATCATAATAATATATTTGGATCATCAGTTCTTGCGAAGCACGATGAGGTACTGCATTCCGGGTTTGGCATTCTGGAAGCGAGGAATCTCTTGGCGTGCCTTGGCCTCGATGAGCTCAAAGGCTTTCGTAATGACTTCCCCTCCAAAATGTGCGGATAGGAAAGATCCAAAGGAGGCCCTGCACGAGACGGCCAAGATCTTGGGGTCAATCGTAAACTCTCCCTTTGAGTGAATGATATCCTCAAAAGCCTCGATTGTGAACTTCCCGTTCTCCTTTATGATTTGCTTCAACTCGCCTTCTTCTGCAAAGTAGAGTGGGGTGTTGAAAGAGTCCACCTTGTCTTGTTCGATGACACCCTTTTAATAAAAAAAGAAGAAGACTATAATGTTAGTTGTGTAATTTGTAAGTGTTGGTTTAATTAGTTAACATCTTAATATGTACCTGTTGAGCAAGATCATTCAAAGAATCTCCAACAATATCCAACTATCAGATAAGAGAGAGAGAAAAGAATATGCTTCATTAACTTGTAAATCTGTATCACGTATTGTTTTTATACAAATCATAATATTAACCAACTAGTAAACCATTCTGGTTTACTCCTAATACCCCTCCCTCAAGTTGAATTCTTCAAGGGGGGAGAAAGAGACTTGAAAATGCATATCTCGACATCAACATCTTGAATGTCTTGGGAGGAAGAGCTTTAGTAAAAAGATCAGCCAACTGATTTCCTGTTGTAACATGCATCAGTTTCAAGAAACCAGCCTTCAATCTTTCACGAATCAAATGACAATCATTTTCTATATGTTTTGTTCTTTCGTGAAAAACTGAGTTTGAAGCAATTTGTATTGCTGCTGTACTATCACAGAAGAGGTTAGCTGGACCAGTAACAGTAATCTTCAAATCCTGCAACAATTGATTTAACCAAACCAGCTCACAAGTTGTATCAGCCAAAGCTCTATATTCTGCTTCTGCACTACTTCGTGAAACTGTTTTCTGTTTTCTTGATTTCCATGAGATCAATGAATCTCCAAGAAAAATACAGAATCCTGTAGTTGATCTCCTAGAGTCTGGACATGCTGCCCAATCCGCATCTGAAAAAGCTTGTAAACGGATTTCAGATTGAGCAGAATAGAAAAGGCCTCGGCCTGGATCTCCTTTCAAGTACTTCACAATTCTATGAGCAGCTTCCAGATGATGAGTTCTTGGTTGTGATAAAAACTGACTAAGCTTGTGAACTGCATAAGTAATGTCTGCCCTTGTGATTGTGAGGTACAAAAGCTTACCAATGATAACTCTGTAAATTGTTGGATCTTTAAGCAATTCACCACTTTCTGAACTTAATTGTGTCGTTGGATCCATAGGAGTAGCAACAGGCTTGCAACCAAGAAAACCAACACTGTCCATCAAATCCAAAGCATATTTGCGTTGACACACTGAAATTCCTTTGCAAGTTCTTGCAATTTCCAGTCCAAGGAAGTATTTAACTGAACCAAGATCTTTTAGCTTAAAAGCCTGACCAAGAGTGGACTTCAAAGCAGAAACAGCATCATCATTATTGCTGGCAATGAGAATATCATCCACATATACCAATAAGGCAATAAATGTTGTATCAACATGTTTAACAAAGAGTGTATGCTCTGTTTCTGTCTGAACAAATCCATCTTTCAATAACACTTCAGAAAACTTCTTATTCCACTGTCTTGACGCTTGTTTAAGACCATAAAGAGACTTATGCAACTTCCATACTGCATTTGGAGGTAATGATTCACCAGGAGGAGATGTATATCCAGGAGGTAATTGCATATATATCTCTTCTTCAAGATCTCCATGCAAAAAAGCATTTGTTACATCCATTTGTGTGAGTGACCAGCCATGCTTAGCTGCTAAATCCAGTATCAATTTTACCGTGACAAGCTTAGCTACGGGAGAGAATGTGTCAATATAGTCCACACCCTCTTGCTGAGTGTATCCTTTTGCCACTAAACGAGCTCGATATCTGTCCACTGTTCCATCTGCATTATGCTTTATCTTGTAAACCCATCTACAACCAATTGGTTGCTTCCCTTTAGGAAGAGAAACCACTGAGAAAGTACCAGTCTTGACACAAGTCTGTAATTCCTCATTCATGGGCTCATGCCATTTTTCATTTCTGACAGCCTCAAGAAAATTCTTTGGTTCTGATTCAGTTGATATATTCAAAATGAAATTCTGATAATGAGCATTCAATTTTGAATAATCCAGCACAGAAGAGATGGGATGAGCAGTATGGCCACTTGAGACTTGAATTTGATTAACCAGATTGCAATGGTAATCAGTCAAGTAAGATGGAGGACGAGTGTTTCGCTTATGCCTATTTGCATTAACACCAGTAGTATTCTCAGACTCTACTGGGAAACCATTGTTATCAGATAAAACTTCAGAAATGGGAGGAACTGTTTGGACAGGAAAAGATGTATCTGGGATAGGCAAAGGAAGTATAGTAGATGAAAAAAGATCAAGTGTGGAAGGAGACAATTTTGAAGAATGAAAAGGAAAGATATCTTCATGGAATTTAACATTTCTGGAAATGGAAATGGAATGTGTTTCGAGATTAAGAACCTTGTAGCCTTTGTAACCAGAAGGGTATCCAAGGAAAACACATGCGTCTGATCTTGGGGTAAATTTGTGTCTGTCTTTGGGATAAGTAGAAGCATAACAGAGGCAGCCAAAAGTTTTTAAAAGAGAATAATCTGGTTTCTTTTGGAGAAGAAGTTCAAATGGTGTTTTGTTGTTGAGTAAAGGAGAGGGAGTTCTGTTGATAAGGAAAACTGATGTACGTATACAATCAGTCCAATATTGTAAGGGAATATTTGATTGGAAAAGGAGAGCCCTGGCCACATTAAGAATGTGTTGATGTTTTCTTTCCACAACAGAGTTTTGTTGTGGTGTATCAACACAAGAAAAGTAATGAAAAATCCCTTTAGAAGTAAAAAGTGAAGTAAAAGCAAGTTCTGGAGCATTATCTGAACGAATTGCTTTGACTTTATTAGAATATTGTGTTTCTACAGTATTGAGGAAGGTAGGAAAGACTTGAAGGACATCACTTTTAGACTTCAAAAGATACACCCACGTAACTCTAGTACAATCATCTACTAGAGTCAGAAAATATTTGAAACCCTCTGTAGAAACAACAGAAAAAGGACCCCAGACATCCAAATGTATAAGATCAAAAGGATGCTTTGAAAGATTATTAAGAAAGGGAAAAGCTAAGCGTTTTTGTTTTGCTAAGTGGCAAGTTTTACAATGTGACCAGTCCTTGAGCTTTGTTTTGGGAATGAAGAGATCTTCAGAAAGAGTTTGAATCTTAAGAAAAGAAGGATGACCCAGCCTTGAATGCCAAAGAGTGCTTGAATCAGAAAGATTGAGATTGCAAATGAGAGATGGTTGTAGTGACTGTGATGATTGGGACTCTAAATCCAGTAAGTAGAGTTTGTTTTGAAGTTTACCCCTCCCAATCATCAAGCCCTGAGTAAACTCCTGAATTGTGCAAAAAGAAGAATAGAAGTTAACAGAAAATGCACAATCTTGAAGCAGAGAGCTTACGCTGATCAGATTTAGGTGGAAAGAAGGGATGAAAAGAACATTTTGGAGAAGAAGTTTATCTGATAACTTGACTGTACCAGATTGATTAATAACAATCATAGTACTGTCAGGAAGTTTCACAGTAGTTTCAGAAATACTACTAATATTATCAAATAAACCTAAGTTGCAACAAACGTGTGTTGTTGCACCAGAATCTATTATCCATGCAGTAAAATTAAGGCATGTTTCCTTAAGTGTGGTGCAGATGAGATTACCTGCAGACGTAGAAGGATAGTTGACACCAGGAGTCTCACTTATGCTTGGCATATGACATTGGACTTTTGTTGTTAACTGTTGTGCCAATTGGTGAATTTGTTCCTCAGAAAGTTGAGCCAAAGCATTAGACACTTGGTGAAAGTGATCTTGTACTGCAGGAGAAGTAGTAACAACTATATTGCCAACTGTGTTCTGTCGAAGACCTTTCTGAACTTGGGCCTTAGCATTGTTGTTACCATACTGAGCACCATATTGTTGCTGCTGGAATGATGGATTCTGGTGAGGCTGTTTTGGAGCAAAATTCTGTGTAGTCTGAGGATTAGAAGACTTGTAACCAGGTGGATATCCATGTAGCTTATAGCATTTATTGACTGTATGTCCTTGTAAACCACAGTAGGTACAAACTGGTCTTTGCTTCGACTTGTATCCTCCTGCAACTGCTCCAATTATTTCATTATGGCCTGAATATTGTCCAAGAACTCCATTGTGCTGAAAACTCGAGTCATAAGATTGTTGACTATTCTGAGAATTCACTTGAAAGACAACAGCATCAGCTTGAGGTGTGTGCTTGATCATCTTTTGATGCTCATGTTGAATCACCAAATTTAATGTCTTCTCCAAATCAGGTAATGGATCAAGCATAATGATCTGTTCTCGGACGTTTTCATAAGAATCATTCAAACCAAACAAGAACTTGATAACAAAGTTTCTTTCAAAAAGATCCATCCACTTCGTATCTAGCTCACAATTGCAACCACCACACTGACATATCGGAAAATCCTGAGCGCTCTTCACATCTTCCCAGATTGTAACCATTTTCGTATAAAACGTATTAACGTCTAAAGATCCTTGACGAAGATCATGAAGTTGTTGTTCTATCCGATATAACCTAGGGACATTATTTTGCTTGAATCTTTTAAGTAATTTTGACCAGATTCCATGAGCAGTTTTCACAAACAGAACACTTTGACCAATCGTTTTTGAGACAGAGTTCATTAACCAGGAGCGTACCACATCGTTGACGCGAGACCACGTCGCTGCATCTCTATGATCATCGGCCGGCTTCGGAAGAGTGCCGTCGACAAAACAAAGTTTATTTCGACCGTTCAACGCCATCAACATAGATTGGTGCCACGAACTAAAATCTGAAGCTCCGGTGAGTCTATCGGAGACAAGCATTATACCTGAGTGATCACTGCCGCTGAGAAAGTATGGGTTGTCATATGAATCACGATTCATCGCTGCCGCCATTGTTGTATCAGACGAAGAAACAAGAAATCGAAGAAGATTGAGCAATTAGGGCTCAAATTGAAGAGAAGAAGATCGATTTAGATGAAATAGAATGGTGAATCAAAGGAAACTAAGCTCGATTCATGAAAAATCGAAGCTCATATGTAGAAATTGAATAAGAAAAAAAAGTTTGTTAGCGGAAGGAGAGAGAAGCTCTGATACCATATCAGATAAGAGAGAGAGAAAAGAATATGCTTCATTAACTTGTAAATCTGTATCACGTATTGTTTTTATACAAATCATAATATTAACCAACTAGTAAACCATTCTGGTTTACTCCTAATACCAACACTATTCCTTTAGAGGTCTCGGACATCTTAACTCCGTCTCTTAGACATGATCCGAAAAGCAACATCAATCCCCCGGGGACAAGCTCTTCAGCTCTAGCATCTAGTAGATTCTTGGTGTCGGCCGAGTACTGATCAAGATACGCTTTCTTGACCGCTTCATTGAAGCCAGTGCAGTGCATGTCTCTGTTCCACGAGGGGGAGTCCCGGTCCGTGATCCCTTCGGGGATTTTGGAGGTGAAATGAAATGCGTAATTGATAACTCCTATGTGGAAACTCTGCTTAGGGAGAACATGCTCGAAGAAGGAACCGGGAACCCCGGCGCTATAGTATCGTCTGCCTGGAGGAAGTGACTGGAAGAGAGTGTTGAAATCGTTGTTTGTAAAGTCGTTGAAGAGGACTTGGAACTCGATGTTATCCGCCGGGGTTTGTCCGGTTTCTCTACGGTACTTGTCTTCTACAGCATCTATTATGTTTTGGACTGCCAAAAAAGTGTTCGGTCCACTCGCACAACCAAAATCCGCTACACTGAAGCGATCAGAAATCAAGTCGAGGCTGACTTTGGCTGAGATTGCCTCGTTCATCTTTTCTTTTGCAGCTTCCAACAACGATCTCTGTAAAAAGAGGAGATTATTAATACATACATACTATAGATATCAGAATTAGATAGAAAATTCAAAATCATTTAACCTGATAGTATGAATTCTGGTTGTAACTCTCAGGACCTTCTCCTCCAACCATGATCCATTCTGGAGTAGTAGACATGATTGATCTCTCTTTCTCTCTTCTCGCTCTTCTTTACTTGTTTGATATTTATTTTGTGATGAGAACTGTGATATTCGATGGATGTCTCTATGCATATTTATATACTCACATGCCTTGTGCTATCTCCTTGCTTAAGGGATAAATGTGATTAGTTTAATTAACTGATACAATATATGAAAATGGTTTTGAGTAAATTTAGTTATCCGAGATAGGAATAACTGATACAATAACCGATACAATCCGAGATCCGATATGTTATCTGATCCGATCCGCTTCGAAAATTCGGGTATCCGGATCCGGATATTAAAATTACGGATTCGGCGGATCCGGATCCGGGTAATAAGAATTTTTAGAGGCGGATATCCAGATATGGAGTGATGTATTACATATTGCTTATTTTAGTATGAAAGACTGAAACAAACCAAATTATAATTAGGTCCAATATCGATTTTTTAAAGATTATATAATTTTAACAAATAAACTCATTTAGTTGGCAAATATATTTTCTAAGATTTTTCAATGCCCAACTCACAAACGTTTTTATCAACTATTTCCAAAATTAAAAAAAACAAAAAAATGCAAAATCGACATCTTTCAAACTATCTTTCGGTATCCAAATTCCTAAATTCTTTTAAAACGTATCCGGTTACATCGTACATGACTACATTGTTAAAGGCAATCATCCGAGATCCACTTTTTTCTCTTATTTTCTCTCTCATATTCGTTCTAGGATTCAAAAACTATTTTTTGGAGTTTGCATTGTAAGTGTCTTAAAATCGATGTTTATGATAACAAATTTATCTTAAGAGAAATCTACAATAATTTTGCATCGCCTCAAAAATTCATCTCTTTATTTTGTGAAAATGTGATAATTATGATTTTAAGATTTTATTCTGGATTGGATATGGATATCCGTCAGATATCCTACTTTTTCACGGATATCCGAGTTTCGGGTATCCGGAATTTTTGGATCCGAATAGCAAAATTACGGATCCGTCGGATCCAGATCCGGATCCCTTAAAAATTCCGGATATCTGATCCGTGTCAACCCTTACTTTTAGCTGTACCATGTTATTTATTTATGCGAACATCCAATTTATTCAATAAATGTTTATTTTCTTCATATAAACGTGTTATTTATTTTCACGTTGTTCTATATTATTACTTGGCACAATAATTATTTACAAAATTATCAAATTAATATATTCTATTAAAACAGAAACACTTTTAGTACATGTATCCAAACACTCCATATTTAAAAAAATATATATGTTTGGCTTCTCTTTTAATATCTTCCCGGTTTTAAGGTTTTAGATTTCCACAATCTGTTTTTAATCTAATCTAAAGTCGTAGTATTTTATAATTATTACTACATATTTTAAATACTGCATATTAATTGCTATTAAAAATTAATATTAGTTTTGTTACAGTCTTGTTAATATTAACGAATATTAATATTAATTTTGGATAGATATAACATATGTTTTTGAAATTTATTATTTTTAAAAATTGAATATAATTGTATTTTTAACATTTTTACGAAATTTAAGACTACATAAAACATTTTTAACATTATTACGCAATATATAAATTTGAATTCAGATTTTATCACTTGAATTTTGTTAATATTAAGTAAGATTGTTTAAAAAACAAATCTAAGTATTAAATCTAAAAAATAAAGGGATATTCAATTTTTTTTTTTTTATAACATCTGCTTTATTAGAATTAAATTGAAGTTACATGATCAGAGAGTAAAGTATTTGAAATTACATTTGGAACATAGTAATGGAAAAGAAAAACAGAATCACGGGGGATAGTTTCTTTTGCAAGTATGTCTGCCGGCTGATTTCCTTCACGATTAATCCAGCGGAAATTAGCTTCCTCAAAGCGATTCTGCCAATATCTGATTTCACGAATCCAATTGTAGAGCCCCAAGTTCAGTTTAGTACCATCGATCAAATCAATCACAGTTTGATTATCTCCTTCAAAAATAACCCTTCTTAATCCTTTACTCCAACAGTGTTGCATAGCAATGAAAATGGCATGAAATTCACTCTCTAGAGCTTTTGAAACTCGGAGTCCTTCTGCTTGACCTGATCCAAGATAAACTCCTTTATCATCTCTGATGAGCCAACCCGATTTTGCAATCTAAAAGTCTAAACTTGTAGAAAGAGAAGCACAAACATTGCAATCTTTAGGGGGGGAAACATCACCTTGTAAATCAAATGTTACAGGAATTCTCCTTACTCTCTCTCTATTTATCAGTTTAAACAAACTTTATCAGACATTTGGTTTATACGCCCGGTTTATGTGCTTGGTTAAGTACTTTGTCTTTTATCTCAGGTCACGTGTTAGACCTCTGAGAAATCACACTACTTGTAAAGGCCTACGGCCATTTTTCCGAAAAAGTAATCAGAATATAATATTCCTTATTCTCTCTCTCTCTCTGAAATCACCATTGTCGTCTTCCATATGAGATCAGGTCCTTCGAGGCGATTATTCTACTTTACAATCACCTTCTAGGCTTAGATTTCTCCTCTTTTCGGACTCTCGGTGAGTTCCTAGAGTGGGTTTTTATCCTATTTGATTAAATCTGTCTCACTGGTATCAGAGCTTTGCTCACGATTTCCTGGAACAACGACCATGGTAGAGACACGACAACAAGAGAAACAAGCACTAGAGCAGGTGGAGGAGCTCCGCCTCTTGCAAGAGAAACAGATCGAAGATCAGCAGATCCGAACAGATTCTCTCGAGGCAAGGTTCAGCAAGCTCGAAACGACAATCCTCAACTATTTCTCACAGGAGAAACACGCATCTAAACAACACCTTGATCACAACCAGAGTTCGAGCTCATCACCTCCCGTTGGAGTCCTGTATCAGGGAACGTTCCAGTTACCGGATCCACCTGATCCGAGTGGGGTTGAGCATAATGTAACGAGGAAGGGCCCGTCGCCTCCAGTTGGAGTCCCTCAGGGGATGTTCCAGTCACCAGATCCGTCGGGTCTGAGTGGGGTTGAACAGAGTTCGGCAGGAAGAGCCGCTGTCACAGACAGGTCTCCTTTGTTACTCAACGGTTTATCTTCCCGGCTCACCAAGGTGGGGTTTCCGATGTTCGATGGGTCAAAACTGCGTGAATGGATTTACCGTTGCGATCAGTTCTTTAGTCTCGACGGAACGCCGCCTGAGTTGAAGGTTAGGCTGGTTTCGATCCACCTCGAGGGTAAAGCACTACAATGGCATCACAACTACATGTCTAACAGGTTTGGTATTCCCCCTTCCTGGAATGATTATGTGAGAGCTGTCTCTGATCGGTTTAGTGAATTGTATGATGATCCTTTATCTGAGTTGGTGAGTTTGAGGCAAGGCGGAGAGTCCGTGGAAACCTATTTGGAAAAATTTGAAGATGCTCTTACCAGGCTATCATTGCCGGATGATCATGCTTTGAGCATATTTCTGACCAACATGAGACCTCATCTATCTCTCCACGTTAGGCAGTTTGAGGTCACCAAAGTAGCTGCTGCAGCAAGGATAGCAAGACTCCATGAATCCTCTCTGTTCCACACTCCTGTGAAACAAACAAGAGCCCCCTTCAGTCCTTACTCCAAACAAAACACTTCACCCACCTACAAAAGCCTAAACACCTCACCCAATACCTCACCTTATGCCACTCAACAGATTCAGTCACCCAAGCCAAATTTCATACCCAGAACAAATACTGAGAAGACCCCCAAGAAGTTTTCATATCAGGAGATGCATGACAGACGAGCAAAGGGACTATGTATGTTCTGTGATGAGCAGTACACCCCTGGCCATCACTTGAAACATAAGAGAGCTCAGATTTTCATGCTAGATGGTGATGATGATGACGAAGAGAGTCTGTCAGGTGAAGATCTTGAAGAAGAGTTGACTGTTAATGAGGCTGTCGCGGAAGCTGTGGATAAAACACCTACCATATCTGTTAATGCTCTGAACGGATCATCAACATTCAACTGCATGAGAGTAGTGGGGCAGTATGGGAAGAAGAAGTTGCATATTCTGATCGATAATGGAAGTACCCACAACTTTCTTGACCTGAATATTGCTAAATTGCTGGGTTGTAAATTGGAATCAATAAAGCCCATGTCTGTTTCTGCGGCCGCGGGAGGCACGTTGATGACTACGTATAAGTGTCGGGAATTCACCTGGAGGCTGCAAGGATACAGTTTCACAACTGAAGTAAGAACTCTTCCTTTAGACTGCTGTGATTTCGTCTTAGGAGTTCAGTGGCTATCCACCTTGGGGCCAATTTTATGGGATTTTCTTAATCCGCGGATGGAGTTTACGTTCTGCGGGTTAAAACATGTGTTAAGGGGAATCACCAAATCCAACTGCAAGGTGGTGAAAGGTAATAGCCTTAATAAACTTTTGTTGCAAGAACCTCAAATTGCTCTACTCCACATTAGGGAGGTGATGGAGTCGAATCAAGAGCAATTTGTCATGGAGCCAGCTATACTGTTCTCCCACATTTCAGCAAGTGGTGATGAGTTATCGACGGACCCAGCCCTGCAACAATTATTGAGTTCGTATGCAGATGTATTTGAGGAATCAACTAACCTGCCACCCTTCAGAGAAGGTTTTGATCATAAAATACCACTAGAGGCAGGATCAAATCCGGTTAACCTCAGACCATACCGCTACTCCACACTCCAGAAAGACAGCATTGATAAAATGATCCAAGAGATGCTTTCGCAGGGAATTATACAGCACAGTTCCAGCCCCTACGCTTCCCCTATTGTCTTAGTGAAGAAGAAGGATGGTTCATGGAGGTTATGTGTCGATTACCGGGGGCTCAACAAACAAACCATCAAGGATAAGTATCCCATACCTCTCTTGGAAGATCTGCTAGATGAGCTAGGAGGAGCAAGGTTCTTCTCAAAACTAGATTTGAGGGCAGGTTTTCATCAGTTGAGGATGTCTCCGGATGATGTATACAAAACTGCATTCAAAACTCATGCAGGTCACTACGAGTATCTTGTTATGCCTTTCGGCTTAACAAATGCTCCTTGCACTTTCCAAGGACTGATGAATCACGTGTTTCAAGATGTTGCCAGAAAATTTCTCTTGGTTTTCTTTGATGACATTCTTATATACAGCCGCAGTTGGGAAGAGCATCTGATGCACTTATCTGAGGCACTCTCCATCCTGAGGCAACAACAGCTTTATTTGAAAGCTTCCAAGTGTACTTTTGGCGCCACTATCATTGAGTACTTGGGGCATTTCATATCCGCTGAGGGTGTTAGTACGGATCCCAGTAAGGTTAGAGCCATTGAGCAATGGCCTGTGCCAGTAACACAAAAACAACTTCGGAGTTTTTTGGGTCTTGCAAATTACTACAGGCGTTTCATTAAGGGTTACAGTATCATGGCCCGACCACTCACCAATCTGTTGAAGAAGGAAGGGTTCTCCAGGTCTCCTGAGGCTGCAGTTGCTTTCATTGAGTTAAAGACGGCTCTCTCCTCCACTCCAGTGTTAGCTCTTCCAGATTTTGAGAAGCTCTTCGTAGTGGAGACAGATGCATCAAACTTGGGGATAGGGGCGGTTCTGATGCAGGATAACCACCCTATTTGCTACATCAGCCGCTCTTTAGGCCCAAGACATCAAGCTCTTTCAGTATACGAGAAGGAATTGATGGCGGTGGTCCATGCCGTGCAAACATGGAATGCATACCTTGCACACAGACCTTTTGTCATTAAAACTGACCAAAAGAGTCTCAAATTTCTGATGGAGCAGAAGATCACCACTCCTTTTCAGCATATGTGGCTCTCGAAGCTAATGGGGTACACATTTGAGATTCATTACAAACAGGGGAAAGAAAACTTTGCTGCAGATGCTCTGTCACGAGTCACAGGTTCCCAGCTTCTCCACATCACTTTATCCCAAGCTCACCAGGGATTTTATGACTCCCTTAAACTCCTCTGGCAGTCAGATCCTCATCTCAGCAAGATTATTTCTGATTTGCAAACTGACAGCTCCACTCATCCTACCTACAGTTTTGTCAATGAAGAGCTACGTAGGAAAGGTAAGCTTGTGGTGGGGAATGATTCGGATGTTAAACTGCATATACTGAGATGGCTGCATGACTCAGCAGTTGGAGGTCACTCAGGCAGAGACGCCACTCTACACATAATAAAATCCTTGTTCTACTGGCCCAGAATGAATGTAGAGGTGCAGAATTACATACGCAACTGCTCTACATGCCAAAAGAACAAATATGACTTATCTGCAAAACCAGGTTTACTCCAGCCACTGCCTATCCCTAATGGTGTATGGGAGTCTATCAGCATGGACTTCATCGAAGGCCTTCCTCCTTCTTCCGGTAAGCATTGTATTCTGGTGGTGATAGATAGGTTAAGCAAGAACGCACATTTCTTAGCCCTATCTCATCCTTACACTGCCATTGATGTTGCTCAAGCCTACTTGGATAACATATTCAAACTGCATGGTATGCCTAAGGACATTATCAGTGACAGGGATCCCACCTTTCTCAGTGAAGTATGGAAGGAGTTGTTCCGAGTGCATGGAGTTGATTTGAAGCACTCTACAGCTTACCATCCACAAACGGACGGTCAAACAGAAGTGACCAACAAAACTGTGGAAACCTACTTGCGTTGTATGACTGCTGATGCTCCTCACAGCTGGAGTAAATGGCTTCCCCTCGCTGAATGGTGGTACAACACTACATACCACTCAGCTATCCGAAGCACCCCTTTTGAGGTTATTTATGGTCAGCCTCCCCCGATTCATTTACCTTATCTTCCTGGTGAAAGTTCTTCTGCAACAGTTGACAGAAACCTACAAAAACGGGAAGAAATCATCACTATGCTGAAATTCCATCTCCTCCGTGCTCAGAACAGAATGAAGCAGGCAGCAGATTCTCATAGATCACACAGGGAATTTCAGATTGGGGATCATGTCTATCTGAAGTTACAGCCTTACCGGCAACACTCACTCAAGAACAGGAAGATACCTCACAAGTTATCCCCTCGGTTCTATGGCCCTTTCCGTGTCCTTGAAAAAGTCGGTCCAGTGGCTTACAAGCTATCTTTACCTCCGGAAGCCATTATCCACAATGTGTTCCACGTAAGTCAACTCAAGCTTTGCCCTAATCCTCCTACATCGGATCCAACACTGCCTCAATACTGGTCTGATTTGGGTACATCTAAAGAACCTGAAGCTATTTTGGAGACAAAGATGGTTAAGCATCGTAATGCAGCTGTCACCAAAGTGCTGGTACAATGGAAAGGTTATCCTCCAGATCAAGCAACGTGGGAGTTTTATCAGGACTTCACAGCCAAATTCCCAAACTTCAATCCTTGAGGACAAGGACTCTCTCAAGTAGGGGGTATTGTTACAGGAATTCTCCTTACTCTCTCTCTATTTATCAGTTTAAACAAACTTTATCAGACATTTGGTTTATACGCCCGGTTTATGTGCTTGGTTAAGTACTTTGTCTTTTATCTCAGGTCACGTGTTAGACCTCTGAGAAATCACACTACTTGTAAAGGCCTACGGCCATTTCTTCCGAAAAAGTAATCAGAATATAATATTCCTTATTCTCTCTCTCTCTCTCTGAAATCACCATTGTCGTCTTCCATATGAGATCAGGTCCTTCGAGGCGATTATTCTACTTTACAATCACCTTCTAGGCTTAGATTTCTCCTCTTTTCGGACTCTCGGTGAGTTCCTAGAGTGGGTTTTTATCCTATTTGATTAAATCTGTCTCATCAAAGTTCATCAGTCTTGTAACCCGATCACCGCACACAGAATACTCAATCTCAAAGCTTTCGCTTCGGCTTCAAAAACCACTCTGACACTTGTGTTCCTGAAGGAGTTTGCAGCTTTTAATAAAAGTAGCATGTTTCTTGTTTTAAAAACGAGGCGGTTTCCAAGTTCCAATTGATCAGAATGTGGCAAGAAACCGGAAGCTCAATATATATTTGTGATTATATAAAGCGAACGAGATAATTATAGTAGAAATTCCATTCAAAACCAAAAAAAAAGTGCGAAACATCTAACTGTCTTAAGAGAAAGAAGCGAGAAGAAAAACAGATGCGAAAATAGCTCTTCAATCCCAACAATACAAAAAACATGTCCAATTTAAAGCCTATCAACAACTTTACTCCCAACCGGAGGCTGGAGCAGTTGGAGGTGGCACAGCCGCGTCCCATCCACCTTCTGCTGCTGGGGCAACTGCAACCGCAAGAAAAAAACCAAATAACAAAACCATTACAATCAACATCGTAGATTGAGACAAAATGGGGTTTCAGGTTATATATCTAACTCACCGCTGGAATCAGTCCATGAAGCAGCAGCAGGAGCAGCAGCAGGAGCAGCAGCGATTGGCTGCTGGGCTTCCCCTGGCCATGCAGCATCAGGGATACCAGCAGAGGTCCACTGGTCTCCACCAACCATTCCATATTCAGGAGCAGGTAGTCCAAAGTCTGCCTGAGGTGCAGACTCATCCTCTTCGTCTGGCTTAGCCTCCTCGGGCTCCCTGTAGAAGAACAGATCGACCTGTACAGCACAACATATGAACAAGTCACTAACCCAACATGAACAATAGGAAATGAATTGTCAACTTCATGTCGCCAACATAATCAAAACTCTACTATACTGGACAATGTGCAAGAAGGCAAAGAGTTCCAAAAAAACTTCCTCTTACCATGACATCCCACTTCTGTGCAGGGGGGATGGTTCCACGCATCTGAAGAACCATGCGAGCAAGAAGCCAGAAAAGACAACCAATGCTGTGCTTTCCCTTGTTGTTGGCAGGGATACCAATGTCAACAAACCTCATGGGAGAGTCTGTGTCACAGAAAGCAATGATGGGAATGTTTCCCAATGCACCTTCCTTGATGGGCTGCAACACAAACAAGATGTTACTCCAAGTAAAGACATAACATAACCATCAGTTGTATCAGTACAGATTTTGTGAACAGAGTTTACCTGGTGGTCAGTACGGGGATCTGTAAGAATCAGGAGCCTGGGCTCGCTGAATGAGGTTTGCATTTGATTGGTGAAGGTACCAGGAGTGTGCCTTCCAGCAATTGCATTGGCTCCTGTGTACTGAGCGAACTTCAGGACAGCTCTCTGACCATAGGGCCTAGCTGACTGAACAATGATGTCCTGTGGGTTCTCAATAGCAACGATAACTCGAGCAGCCATATACAGCTTGTCCCATGTTTTTCCGAGGTTAATTATGTAAATACCTGACAAGGGAAAAAACTTCAAAAATTGACTCATTCATTCTAAGGTTACGAATGCTAAACATTTCTTCATATACACCACAACAACGCTTGTAAACAAGAACACAAGAAATGACAAAATAAACCACCTTTTTGTTGTTATCTAGACGTATTAATAAACGAAAAGTTGAAAATATAGCAAGTTGCTGTTCAGATCCGTGTTGAAGGCTAAACTCTAGTTCGGAGATAAAAAAGTGTGAGGAACTAAAACGACCTACAAATCCAAAACCCATCTAAAACAAAGATGCAGGAATCAAAAGTACACTCAAAAGACATATAATAAACATACAAATCCGCAATAAACACGAAAACATACAAATCCGCAATACCAACACAGAATCACAATGCTCTAATCATCTGTATACACACATACATATTTTTATGTTTACAAAAGTAACAAAAAGAGAAACACGAGATGTATTACCGTCGTTGCGTCTCTTGAAGACGTAACGCTCCATCTGGTAATTGCAATTTTTGGTTCCAAGGTGAACCTCAGCAGCACACATCATCCTGATGTCAAGTTCCTTCTGGGAAAGCTGTCCAGAGCTAGCGGATCCGTTGGTCGCCATCCTGTTTCTCTCTTCTTCTTCTCCGGGACCTAATCGCCGAGATAAGCTTCTGCTTTGTATATCACACGGGAGCTTCGAGGGAGACGGCCATTTATCAAGCAAAGCAAAACCCTAATTTGTATATAAAGTCTGTTTTGCCCTCGTAAATATCAATGACCGTCGTAACTTTCTCGGAGCTAATAATTTGTGTATAACCAATAAAACCACTGGTTCAATTTCCGGTTTGTTTTTCTTAAACCGACCTCCAAGTGTGCACAAACTTGTCAGCAAAAGATCTCTCTCTGACTTCATTTTTTTGCCAACCTTACAAGTTAGAACCCTAACGATGTCTCTCCCTTTCTCTTCCGATCTCATCTACTTCAACCTGTGTTTGGAACTCCAGGGTTTGTAATTTCTCCTCTGCACGGTCCTTATACCTCTTTGATTGTTCTCGCTTTATCTCCGATCCAAACGCATTTGGAGTTGTTTTATGATCTTCTCCGGAACGAGCTCATAAGGTTTCAATTTCCCACTTCTTGATAAATTCTTCCTATTTTTCTTCAATTTTCTGGTTTCCATTCGTTTTCAATTCGTTTTTTTGGTAGTGCCCAGACGGGTTGAGCTTCATCTCTGGAGAGAATTAATGGGTGTCACGTTTAAGATTTCGAAGGTCGGGAGAAAGTTCCGGCCAAGGATTTCTACTGAATCGGCTACTCCTGACTCTCCAGAACAGCTGAATTCGAAAGCAATCGTTTTATCAGGGAAAACAAAGGTATTGACTGAGAATGTTTCTAAATTTTATCGCTGAAAATTGGTACCCGTTTCCGGGAAGTTGAAATCATCGTGAAATCTGATTTTAGAAATTTTATTTGGTGAATTTATGATCTTGCGTCACTGTGAATTGTGGATCGAGGAAAAAGAGTTATACCATGTTTTTTTTTTGTTGAGAGAGACAGTTATACCATGTTGCCTTGTAATATAGATTGCCAAAATCTATTCTGTCTGATTCAGGCCATTGTTGAAAGCCATGCTGGTGATGTTTCTGGGTTTTCGCAGCCATCTTTGCATGATGTATCTCCAGGTTAGCATCTCAACCTCTTGGACAGCTCATATTTTGCTATATTCGAGCAATGTTAAATTGATTGCTTTTCCTTTCTTTGCAGAGCATGAAGTTTCCTTCATATTGAGCCTCTATCCGAATGGGTACTCTCTAGGAAAACCCTCTGAGGTATGTAGCAGAACATCATGTACTTGAGAGTCTATATGAGTTTATTTATCCTGTAGCTTCTTGTATTTGATTTCAAACCCTTCACATCTAACAATTGTTGACAATTGGGAACCAGGCTGTGCAACAGACATCCTTTCGAGATGCTCCAAAGGTCTTACATCCGTATGATAGGGCAGCAGAGAGTCTACTTTCGGTAAATATTTCGCATGAGGAAAAAATACATTATAAGAACAGTGTTATTGTACCTGATTGGCTGATTCGAAAATGGAATTAAAGATTTGGTGAATGAATTCAAAGTACTTAGAAAGTTAGTTTTGACTTTGTCTTTGTATTATTAATGAGAGCCACTAGATCTGTATTCTTAGTTGTTGGTTAAGGTTTTTGCTCCAAATGTTTTTGAAATCTTTACTATGGCCGTCTGTTTTCAAGAATTTATTTTGAGTTGTAACAGTTGGGATCTTATGCCAGTGTCTATGTTATTTTCTGTAGTAAATTTATTATATGTGAAGATGATGTTTATTTTTTCACTCGGTCAACCCGAATTAATCATTTGACTGAACTGCACTACTTGCTCGAGTTTCATTAAATTCATTTTCAAGTTATCATTCCACCGAGTAAATGTTCTTAATTCCTCTGAATGCTTTATAGGCTATTGAGGCTGGCAGACTTCCCGGGGACATTTTGGATGACATACCTTGTAAATTTCTGGATGGGGTGGTCATATGTGAGGTGAGTTATTTGCACTAAATTATTTGAATAGAGCCTTCCATGACCTGCCATCTAGTCATAGTAAACTAGCAGTCCCAAATTGTCATAGTAATCACCATGGTTTTAGTTCCTGGGTTGCCTTCCATAAGTTCTTGGAAACAGTCTAAACTTATTCAAATATTCACAAAAATCTCTATAACTTGTACTTGGACAAAAATGGGAGTTTGACTTCCGAACTCATTTATACCTTTTTTTCTATCGAGGTAGATCCATTTTTAATTTTTTGTGGGTTGCTCATAGTATGTTTACCATGACCTTCTGAAACACATTGGAGTAATTGGAATCAGAAGAAAACATAAAATAATCTAAGTTTATTATTCTTCTAATTGACTGCTCAAGTATTATTTTACATAACATTGTGTTTTATTAAAATTTGGGTACATACTATTGTAGGTGCATGACTATCGGAAACATACCCCAGAGCAAGTCTCTCCTGTGATAAATAAATTGAGCCTTAAGATGTCACTTGAGAATGTCGTAAAAGATATTCCATCAATGTCAGACAACTCGTGGACATATGGTGATCTCATGGTAATCACGGTTGCTCTTGGATTATAGGTCGTATATCCAAGTCTGTACTGATCCTTACATTAACTGTAGGAAGTGGAATCCAGAATATTAAAAGCCCTACAACCTGAACTCTGTCTGGATCCTGTACCCAGACTTGATAGGCTGAGTAAAAACCCTGTGTCCGCTAAGGTAATATCTCAGAAAAAGACTCCTTGTATTTTCTCTTCTCAGTGCTTTTACAATGTCTAAAAAGGTTTTGTTTCTACTCCATAGCTCGATTTGTCTCTTTCTACTTTACGGAGAAAGAGATTAAGGCAAATGGTAGAAGTGACAGTTATGTCTCAGAACAAGATTCATGGGAAAAAGGCTTGCCTTGATCGGCTTCCTGAAAGTTCAGAGCGAGGAAATATGCCGGGACATTTGTTAATCCATCAAAGCCATAACAACCAGGCTATTCAAAATCCGGGTACTAATATGGTGGCGGGATTAAGAAGTCAGACCTTGCAAGATGCGGAAACTTGCTCACTGCCCTTGGTACCACCTCAGCAACAAAGGTACCTGGGAACTGGAAATATAAGAAACATGCAGGATCAAGGATCAAATTCTGTCAGTGTCCCTGGAGCTTCGCCTGGGGGACTAGATGCGATGTTGCCATATGCCTCTGATAGTATGAACCCCGGTACATCTTTTCATAGAAAGAGAGAAAGTCAAGAAGGACAAATGTCTTCTATTCCTGGTTTGAATAAGCGGACAATGGTTCCACACATGGGTCCTGATGGCGTTCCACAGCAACAGTTAGGGCAACACATGGATATCCTTAATAGAACCGATACAAATTGGAAAAATGCGCTTCTACAACAGCAAGACATGCTAGGCAGAAGTATTCAATATCCAAATGCAAGTATTCAGAGGTTTTCACCACAGCAAATTGAAGGGGTTATGAATCAGGAAGGTGGTCCCATGCAATTTCCAGCTTCACAACAGGGGGCAATGCGATACACTTCAAAAGAGGAGCGATTTGAGACTGGTAAAATTGATGGTAATATCAGAAACAATATGGCGGGGGTGGGAAGTGATGCAAATGATTTTCAGTCAAGGATGCCCAATAATGGATTCACGAGATCAAATTTCCCTCAAGCATCTTGGAATGTTAATCCTGGCCAGCAGATTGAAAAAGACCCGAGAAAAGAAGAACAATTCAGTAGAAGGATCTCGGCTCAAAGTCCTCGTTTATCAGCAGGTGCTCCACCACAGTCTCCACTTTCATCGAAGTCAGGTGAGTTTTCTGGTGGTTCAATGGGGACCCACTATGGAGCAGTTGCAGCAGCTCAAAAGGACAAGGCTGTTACTTCTATTCCTGCTATTGGTGCCACTCAGTCAGTGGGTTCTAGTGCTAATGATGCTATGCAGCAAAGGCAACACCAAGCCCAAATGCCTGCAAAACGGAGGACGCAAGTTATGAGCTCTGTTGGTTCTCCTGTTAGTGTCAATACTATGAGTGTCCCAGTTAATGCAAGGAGCCCTTCAGTGGGAACCCAAACTTTGGGCGATCACGCAATCCTCGACAGATTCTCAAAGATTGAACGAGTTGCTGCAAGGTATGAATTTTATGAAACCTGTTTTGTTGAGGTTATTCCCATCAAATTCTTCTTCATGTGGCTTGTCGGCATTGTCCCACTCTGCTTATATCATTGCATTTATACAAATCAGTTATGTTTGTTGGTGCATGAACAAGTTTTTGATGCTGTATGTCATAGATTTTATTTGTTGTTGGTTGATCCAGTTTTTTTGTTCTATTTCTAGGTACCAACTAAACTGCAAAAAGCATAAGGTGGATGAGTACTCTCGAAGACCGCGCTCGTATGCTCAACAGTCCCTTATGGTTTGTTTTTCGAACCTGTCTAACAACGAGGACTTCAAAGATGAGGAAAAAGCATTATCAAAATCTATTCTTGGGGGCAGCATGAATACATGCAAGACGAGAGTCATGAACTTTGTTCGGGTAGACCGTGTAATGCTAGGTCTGTTTCTGTCTAACCAGATATCTGGCTATTGGTATATTTCTCTCTATATGATTGACTCTAACTTCTGCATCTTTGCAGGTACTGTGTCTTCCATCGTCCCTAGAATAAGAACAAGACTGGTGATGTCAGAAAAGCCCGTCGACGGGACAGTAGCATGGTATCAAGGGGACATAGATGATGGTGATGTTTTTCCAGCTGAAGATCATCTCTTAGCGTTGCCCAATACAGTAAGTTCATCAGAAATTTGACAGTTATCAAACTCCCCCTGCATCCTATTTTGATCAGCGATATATCTTCAGCTTGCATGCACTACCATTTAACGTAATGCTGACTTTACATTCATCAATGTTTATTGGTTGTTGGGTCATGTACTTTGGGTTTATGTCACTGTTGCGAGTGCTCTGTAATTTTGAATATGGTTGGTTTACGGAAACATCTCTCTTGTTAGTTGCTTCTACTTGTTTCTCTGTCTCTTTCAGTGCGATAAAAAGGAGATGAACAAATGATGATTAATTGCTCTCTTATATACACCACTTATTTTTCTGGAAATTATCCTGACTTGCTTATTTTTCCTCACTTTGTCACAGCACATCGCGGATCTACTTGCTGCTGAATTTAAATCACTGGTATTTCTCGAATTCTGAATCGATTTACATCAAGTTCCTGGTTGTATGGGAAAGCTACTAACAGATTGATTTATATGCTTATGCAGATGGCCCATGAAGGATACCTCATGGAAGAACATATTCAGGCAAAGCCAAATCGTGGGGATGCTGGGCCAAGCAGCAACCAACCGAATTCTGCTGGTGGTTTTCCAAGGGGTAACTCTGCAAATGATATGCAACAGTATGGAGATGCAGTTGCAGGACAAGTGTCCAGTGAGGCATCGAAACAGGGAAATGTGCCTATTAACTCAACTCAGAATATTCTTGCAAATGCAAGGATGCTTCCTCCGGCAAATTCTCAAGCCTTGCAAATGTCTCAAGGACTGATGTCCGGTGTCTCCATGCCTATGCAACCACAACAGCTTGACCCACAACAGTCAGCGCTACTGTCATCACAGCTACAGCAGAAAAACCAACAGTCAATGTTTACACAGCAACAGCATCCACAAATGCAGAGAGCATCTATGTTACTGCCTACAAACCCGCTATCAGCTATCAACACGATGAGCCAGAGCTCTGGTATGCAGCCGGGTGGTCAGATGGCGAACAAGCATTCGCCTCATCAACTGCAGATGCTACAGCACCAGGCGGCAATGCAGAAGAAGATATTGATGGGGCTAGGACCAGGTGTAGGCATGGGTATGGGTATGGGCATGGGAAGCATGGGCAACAGTATTGCTGCGCTCGGAGCTTTAGGCAACCAATTGAATATGGCAGGAAGAGGGATTGGGGGAACCGGAATCTCATCATCAATGTCTGTTCCTGGCATCAGTAATATGGGCCAGAACCCAATGAATCTGAATCCGGCATCAAACTTGAATGTTATAAGCCAGCAAATCCGATCTGGTGCATTAACACCACACCAAAACGCTGTGTTTACAAATCTTAGGATGGGCTACCGAGGAGGTGTAATGGGTGCTCCCCAAGCCGGGATAAGTGGCGTGTCAGGTGCCAGGCAGATGCACCCCAGCTCAGCTGGTCTTTCTATGTTGGATCAGAATACATTAAGCCGAGCTAACCTGCAGCGAGCTGCTATGGGTAACATGGGCCCACCGAAGCTGATGCCTGGAATGAATCTTTACATGAATCAACAGCAACTCCAGCAACAGCAGCAGCAACCCCAACAACAACAGTTGCAGCATCAGCAACAGTTACAGCAGCCTATGTCTCAGCCACCTCAGCAGCAGCTAGCTCAGTCTCAGCAGCAGCAGCAGCTACAACAACATGAGCTGCCTCAACAACCACAGCAGCAGCAGCAGCAACAACAGGCAACAGCCTCCCCTCTTCAGTCTGTGCTATCACCACCCCAAGTAAGTTCGCCATCAGCTGGAATTACTCAGCAGCAGCTGCAACAGTCCAGTCCCCAACAAATGAATCAGAGAACTCCTATGAGTCCCCAGCAAATGAACCAAAGAACTCCTTTGAGTCCCCAGCAAATGAACCAAAGAACTCCTATGAGTCCTCAGATAAGCTCGGGTACGATGCATCCCATGAGCACCAGCAACCTGGAGGCTTGTCCAGCGAGTCCACAGCTAAGTTCTCAGACACATGGATCTGTTGGTAGCATCACCAATTCCCCAATGGAGCTTCAAGGTCCCAAAAACAACTCTGCGGGTAATAATCCTTAAACAAGAAACTTCTCATTGGGTAACAACTTCTTCAGGAACCCTTTGTTTTGTAATCTAGTCTAGGGGCAAACATAGTAAAGGGTTTTTAAGTTCACAGTTTTCAGTTTTGCGTGTACAAGCTTTTGAAATTAAAGTTAGATTCATGATCAGTGCCTGTAGAGAAAGTAATGAATCTGTTGTGCTTTGCAAGTGAAAGTGCCATTATAATTAGGTTGTTGATATTTGACCACTGTCTGCTTTAGGCTATTTGGAGATCTTCTCGATCTGTAAATTTAATGTGTTGTATATGACAATTCGTGTTCAAACCCGCCTATAATACAAGAACAAACATATATATTATATATATAATACTTTTATTAGTTTTAGTAGTAAATAAAAAATCTGTCTTTTTTTTTTGGGTCAAAAATATCTGAAAAACTAGTCATCTTAAGTTACGAAATTAAATTAAACATGAGCAGCCTGCTTAAACCTATATGTCAAATAAAAAAGTAATGGACACCACCAGATTCAGTGTAAAAAGGCCAATAATTATTCTCAACTTGGAAATATAAAGCAAATTTATTTCTTGTTTCATCCAACTTGGAATTTTGTTTAGGTTTTTTTGCATGTACATACACTTAAAAACTAGAAAAATAAATAATATTTTATGTATTATATATGTGTTGACTTTTCAGTCGTATCTATGTACAATAATACGCAGTATACAGATCAATAATAAGCATTGACAAAATCATCATTTCAAAAAAAAAAAAAAAAAAAATGTTAGAATAGAAAATATGTTTTGGTTAAGTGACTATTTGTTTACCATATAAAGTTAAAGTAGTGGATCACATGATTTTAGTTTCTGTACAAATATATGTATACATTTTTTTTTTCTCAAAAGACAAAAGAAGGGAAGAGAAGAGAAGACTCGCGGTCGCAGTCAGAAAAATAATTTATTTATTTATTTACAAACAGATACAAATAAAAATAGAATTAATTTTGCAATGTTGAAAAGTGAAAACATTACTTAATTTCAAACGAAAAAGATTTATCAAAACGACCTAAAATTTTGAACACATTGTATAACAAAATTTACATACCATATTTTAGCACCACAACGAAAAATAAATAAGTTATATGAAGAAGTTTCAAGAAATTTAATGTAAACTTGTCTCTAAGAAGTAGATCTTCTATTGCCAACCCAAAATCTCGTCGATGGACCACGATAGTTGTCGATATGTTATTTATTCGGAATATCATTTGATGAATCATCTCCATGGACAGACGAAGTACAAGTGCCATTAAATGGAGCATATGAAGAAGAAGAAGAAGATGAACGAGTTTTATATTCATTCACATCATCCTTCAACAATTCTTCAAATAACTCTTCAAATTCTTCTAAAGTTTCGTCCCCCTGCTCCAAATTATGCAAAATCACCATTATCATTACCATTACGGTCAACATAAATCATTACTAGTTATTACTAATAGTAACGAAGTCATGATTTGTTACCGTGGATTGAGTTTGAGCCATCAGTGTCACCACCTCATTTATGAAATCAGCCATTCCCTACAATGATTTTTTTTCTAAATTTATGTTTTAATGTAAAGAAACAAAAAGAGATAGAGAAATATCTGCAACCACATACAGTTTCGTCGTCATCACTATCATAGGCTCCGACGTCATACAACAGTCTCTTGTTCGAATCCGACAAAACTGTTGTGAACACAGCTAATTACTAAACCGGAACATAACGATAAACAATCGGACCCGGTTTTAAAAAAAAAGAAAAACCGACGAAAATTTACCAGAATAGGCTCGTTGAATGGATTTGAATTTCATATTGGCTTCGTCTTTCTCGTTTTCTTCACGAAACCGATCTGGATGCCATTTCTACTCCATCGAAATAAATTATTCCAATTTAAACCCAGAAAATGCAGAGTCGAATCGCATAGAAATAAAGTTATGGGACAAAAACTAAAGAAAGGAGAAAAAGAAAAAGAGAGAAAAGATGTAAGAACAAAAAACCAGAACAAGGTTCTTGTAAGAAAGTCTGAGATCTCCTTGTGTACATTCGTCGTTCAAATCCATAATAGCGTACAAGTCTTCCTTCTCCATTGATGATATTAGACTGAGTTACAGAGAAAAAAAAAAACAGAGATCTTTTTCTGATTTAATATGGTAACGATCAAGTCTTTAAATTTATTGCAAGAAACAAGAGAATTGATCATAATTAATGTGTATAGAACTATAGTGTATATATGTGTAGATACGGAAACGTGGAAGAAAAGAAGAAGAGAAGAGAAGAGAAGGGAAAAGAAGCATAGTTTACGATTTTGGGTATCGTGCATTGTGTTGTATTATAAAGAATTAATTAGATTCTAAACCCGCGCATCCGCACAAAATAAAGAGTATGCGGTAGTCCTGGGCATAAAATCCGGATCCAAAAAACCATACTCGAAAAATCAAAAAATTTCATGTTTGGTTCGGGTTTGGATCTATGAAAATAACCGAATGGATCTTTAGTGTGAGTAACTTTGGATATCGGTTTGGTTCGGTTAATATCCAAAATTCGAAATATAACCGAACTATCCAAACATTTAATATTTCGGTTTTGCTTCGGATCGGTTTTTTCGGATACTAACCAAACATATAATAATAGATCGGATATTTTTCATAAATATAAAAAAAAATTCGATTTTTTCGAATATTTTTTCATAAATCTGAAGTGTTTAGAAACTGATAAAAAAAAAATTATATGTTTTAATAGTATAGAAGATAGTAGATTGGAGTCACATAGAATGATCGAGAAACCGGCCACTTGAACTACTTTGCTTTTTTATGTTTATCCTCGTTTTAGCCAACATATTTTTCACTTAAAAGTTAGTAGTTGTATTAAAACATCTTTTTGAGGCGCAAGTTGTCATTGAAATTTATGAAAACATTAGTAAACTTTTATTCTTACAGTGTGAAAAATAAAAACGAAAACAAGATAATAAGGAAAGAAGCAGAGATGTTATATATTATATTTGAGCTTCGGAGAACATCGAGATCCTCTACAGAGTCGTTATCTGAGAACTTTGGTTTGAAAATGAGAAGTTGTATTTTAACCCCAAAAAAGACATTTTAGATGCTAAACACTTCATCAGAGATGTGATGCCGTGACCCTACGTTGTTCCCACCCTATACTTGTCGGTCCAAACGCTAATATAATATATATCATTACGTTCGTTATTATTCTTTAAGGATGATCAAATTGACCAACTTGCTAATATGGCCCATGTTAATTTATTTCTTCTATTAAAGCCAAACAACTTGCCTTGCTGTAAAGTCAATTCACAAACGTTGTTGTCCATCAACTTGGATCCGATTAGACCAAATCCCGGTTTTACAAGTAAACCAGAGAAAGATCATTTTCTTTCATGTTTCTCAAACGAGCAAGCTTTTTTTCTTCATCATTCATGGTATTCTCAATGCTTTGATCCAGTCTATTTCGACTCGGAAATCGCCTGCGCCTAATTTAGCTCCAATAAAACCACCTCCTTGCGAATTAACAGATAGAGACATACCCACAACACGACCTGGATTCATCTCCATCTCTGCATCTATCACATTTCCTTTCCATGTTGGTAAGTACCGAGCAAGAGGAACCTGCAACACAAAATTGTCTCACTCCGGTTGGTAATATGACCAAACCCTTTTACAACACTTGCCTAGTAGAAGAAGTGTGAGACTTGCCTTGGCTGTATACCAGTTTCCCTTTGGAGCAAATACAAAAGCTTGCCATGAGTTATCTTCTGCTTGTCCTGGCGAGTTCACCCAGTTCTCCGTATATATCTGGATTCAAAATTGCTGTTTAGTTTATGAAAAAAAAAGCTGTGCTCCTATAAACCTTGTGTTTTTATCTAGAGCAAAAGGACGCGAGTGTTGAGCATGAGACTCACAGTAGAGATATAGCATCTTCCATCTCCTTTGAGCCTCAGGGCTATGGAATCATACCCGTCGAGATCAATAAAGCCATCAAACTACAAAAATGGGAAGGTGGTTTGAGTTGAGTTTTGCTTAAAGCCTTAAACTCATTCAAATCTTTGGGTTTGATTGATGATGTGTTGATTAGTAAGAAGAAAAAGCTATGTGTTCAACCTTCTTTGAGCGCATTCCACAGAAACCACTCCGATTAATATTCCATTTCGAAAACACCTACGAGGAGATATAAGGTGAAAATGGTCACAGCCAAATTGCAGAAATAAACATGATGAGACTTAGAAACAGTGGTACAAGAATCAAGAAACATTATGCTTTCATTTCCATGCAGGTAAATTCACCAGAGGCACCATAAAGAGCCTAAATAGCTAAAACCAAACACATTGTACATCAAGAATTTAAGAAAAATAATTATTTTTTTGTGGAGAATACTAACGTTTACATGCCTCCCTATATTTAATAATCTATCTTTGTTTAAGTGAAAAAGCAACAAAAGGAAAAGGCTAAGCACACTTGACCACGGTATAAACTAACCAGTGAAATCTGATCCATTTCCTCCATCTTTAATCTCCAACGAAGCCGAAGATAATCCTATAAAATAAATATCCAACACAGTAATGAGCAGATCACAGGAAGAACTGCTATGTATGTACTGCATATATTCAGAAATCATATTTCGTCTCAATAACTGTTGATAGAAATCAATGAGGAATGAAAATAAAAGAAAATATTTCAAAACAGAACATTGGTTATGAGCAGATGCCTGAACCTGTGTGTTTTAAGTACCTCCATATTCAGAATCAGAATACAGGTGCCATGTCTTGAGGTCTTCTTTTGAACTGAACTTGAATATACACTTCTCCACAGGCGGTGCCCATTCTTCGAGTTCCCACGTTAGAGCTAAAGTGTATACATTGTGAAAATAAGTTAAAAGGCTGCAAAACAATCTCAATTGACTCGAATGTGACAGCAGAAGAAAATGGAAACTACCCTTCTTTGTTGCATTCACCGAGGCTAGCCACAATGATCTAAACCGTGACATTCTTTCTGAAGTTCCTAGATCAACTGAGAACAGCACTAACTGGTCAATTGCTTTCCCAAATGGTAATGGAGATACAATAGAGTAACAAGAATTCAAGCGCTGGCTGCTATCGTTAACTTCATACTCACAATCTAGAGACTTTATGATAAAAAACCACAGCACAAAGGAAAAATCTCATAACTCCAGCACAAATCAAAATTTCATGCATCATAACCAATGAGATCGAAGTAAATTAACTTCAGCTAATTCGGAAACGAAGCTAGGATCTAATCCAATACCATTTTGGATCCATCCGAAGAAAATTGAGCAAAACCCAATGGATTCTTTTAAAAACCTACACTTGCGGAACAAGACTATATTACCCATTGAGGCATTTCAGCAAACACTTGAAAGACAAAAATTGTTAAAATCAAAAAAAAAAAACGACGATCGACCAAGACATTCGAAGCCAAACAACAAGAGTGTGATTAAACTGAATATTAATCACAGGAAGATGCACAAACAAACACAAGATAAAGGATGAGTTGGTTTCACCTGAGTTTTGCTTAATACATACAAAAACACACTCCGCTACTTACGCCGGCGCCGTCTCCGCCGTTGCGCAATCACTGGCAACGTCGGCCACCGATTAGCGTCAGTTAAACTCGAAGAACCACAACGGTCGTTACGCCGTCGTTTCATAAGCCCCGTCTCCTTGCACGGTGGCTTTCATCATTTTAGCCCATTTGGCCCACTAAGGCCTAATAGTGTTGTTTGGCTTTAAATAAATTTTTTTAAAACGTTTTTTTTTTGTCAACTAATTATATTAACTTGAATTGTAAAAGGGGAATACAAATAATACGTTTTTTTATATATATATAATCATTTGAAGAGATAACTTCATTAAAATACGGTTTGAGGAATACAGAGATGGCATACATTTTTATTACACAAAACCGGCAAAACCTACATTTTTATGAGTTTAGAGAATCCGTTTTTAAAAAAAACCTCAGTTCGAAGCCAATCTAAATTGGAAATTGTAGGACCAAAATTTACACTACAGACAGGAAAGATTTAATCACAATGATATGTAAATAAACAGTTTAAGGAACAGGCGATTTATAAACGATAAAGCAATACAAGATCTGAGGAGGCGAGATAAATCTCTTTCCTTAACTCTAAGAATCTCCCGTAGTGTGACGGGGTTTTATAGATCCATGAGTCCCAGGATACAACCAAAGTTTAACTGAATCATCAACACCATGATTCATGTCTATCGACCATTATTCTACGATACTCTCGAAATTAAAACTTACTCTAATCAGTAGGGAATTGAAGAAACGATTGCTAGAACTTTTAGTAAGTGTTTTTTGTGTATCCGAGGATCATTTTTTAGGTGAAAATCGTGTTGTATATATAGGAAAGAGGCTAGGGTTTTTCCATGACAGAAAAGGAATATTTCTAGAATAACCTAGGCGGCTGCGATTTTTAAGTCGGCCCGCTGGGTATCGATCGATACCAAGGGGTATCGATCGATACCTCAAAAAGTCCACGGGCCCAATCAAGGCCCAAGATGCGAACGTCGCACGTATGGCTTTTCTTCTCTCATGTTGTTCATTTAAGACACAACCATTCCAACATATATACACGAGAAAACATTTCTCGGTTAATGAAAACATTTCATTAGAAAGAGCTTAACTCATTTCTTTTCACACTAACACAATTTTATCAAACCCTCAGGCTTTGACAAAAAATTAGTTCCAACAATCCCCCACATGAATAGAAATGACTCTAGAACATATGAAAATTGTACAGACTAGAATTTACTAGACATACTTGACTAGACTCATCTAGACGTAGACAGACTTTCGAGAGTATACGAAAATGTAACTGTCACTGAATGGTAGCGTTTTTCAGCTTTGAACCAAACAATTTTAATATCTGTTGCGTTTACTCGGCCAGGAGGTGAACATGATGTCTTGAACCACCCGGATTTTGATGTAAACTGATACAACAGATATCGCACAACGACATTTTCTCGTAGAACTTTGTTCTCTATTGGGTTCATTTTGGCCTTGAACATTCCTGGTATTCGTGAGTGAATTTGGAGAATATAGCCTTATCCTTCATTCTCCTAGAAACGGCCCCATTTCACACTTCACAAGGTGATATTTTATTAGCTTGTTTTCAGAAGTGTCCTGTCACACTCCACTATCTACACAGCTATGCAATCATTAAAAGCCAACGCTTATCCTCACTATCCACAGGTAGCACTGTTTTATCATCCTAGGAACTGGGCAGAGACATAGTCTCACAGTGCTCAACTCGAATCAGTTTAATTTTGTTTCCCTTTGAACCTAGATCATGGGATCTCCAGTCACATAGGTTGGGTATCTGTCAAACGTCATCTTTTTCTATAGGCTTTAAACCCGTTCCTTTTGATGATTTAACAAACTTGATCTCGGGGCTAACTTTTTGGGAAACAGATCCGCTAAGTTATCAGCCGTTGTGAGATCAGTTGTCTAAATGGTCTTATATCATTCTCGAGATTTGCCATTTTATAACTTACTCAGTGCCTGAGAGATAGCTCACTAGCTCTCACAGTGTACACAAAAAGTTGGCACTGGTTTTTCCCACATCGGGATATCTTCCACAAAGTTTCGAAGCCATTTTGCTTCCTCTGTAACTTTATCTAAAGCTATAAACTCTGACTCCTTGGTTAATTAGGACAAAAGTGTTTGTTTGGAAGATTTCCAGGATACTGCTGCACTACCAATAAAAATTATTATCCACTTATAATATCTGTCAGGTTTACGAGACCAAGAGGTGAACATAATGTCTTGAACCCCCCAGACTTTGATGTAAATCGAGACGACATATAACGCTGGATAATTCAACATTCTAGTTATGGCTTTCCACAGAGTATGACCTGGATTACTCATGTAGCGACTTATTTACTGAATGCGCCAAATCGGATCTAGTACGATTCATCAAGTACGTTAGACTTCCGATAATTCTTGCATACATCACTTGTGACACAACTTTATCACAATTAAAGTTATTGCAATCTTGTTTGAGTAGTTCTTAAAACATTCTAGGATCTTGAGACAAGATTATCCACTAATCTTATGTCTATCAAACTTCCCACTAAACACTTTCTTAGTGTGTTGGATTATGTCCTTCTTGCTTCCATGATGAACGTGTCATCTTATAAACATAACAAAACGTATCCATGTGGAGTACTTTTGATGTATATCACCGTAAGTGATTTTGAAGCTATTTGACATCACTTTGTTGTCAAACTTTCCAAGCTATTGCTTAGGAGCTAACTTAAGCTCGTATAAGGACTTTGCAGGTCTACTTATTTTCTTTCCTTGTTCAGGAGTGACATAACCCTCGGGTTGTTTCATGTAAATCTCCTCTTCTAAATGGTCGTTTAGAAAGGCAGATTTTACATCCATTTGATGGATTACAAGATCTCATATTGCTGTAATTCCAATCAGCATACGACTAATTTCAACTTTAGCCTCTTTTGCTTCTTTACAGAAGTACCAGAATTGCTCGATCTAGGTCCAATGCCCGTCAAGCATCAATCAATACTCATGGGTATCGATCGATACCTCTAAAAGCGTAAGAGCCCAAGAGATCAATTGCTCGCTTAGAGCTTATCCTTTACTTGGATGTCTGGTATATCTCATTTATACACCATAAAGCAATCAGCACTACATTGTGTGCATATTCAATGAAGATACAATCCACCGTTTTTGGTCCGATTGTCAGCTTCTTAGGTGGTTGCTAGGCACCCCCACACTTTCATGTATTTGTATAAAAACACATTACTTTTCCAAAGTTCGCATGAAACATTTCCAATGACTTTGTGTAGTATTTAGTTCAGGATATAACTTGTGGTAAGCAATGCTTCCCCCCACATTTCTGGACTAACCCAGATTTTTTAGGAATAATGAGTTCATCAAATAATTCGGTAATTTGTTATGAGACTCCATTAGATTCCAGTGAATAGGGATCAATCGTTTGATGGATAATACCATGCTCATGTCCTCTATCACTTCAAACTATGTTGATAGTTCTTTCGAGTTGGTTTTCAACCTCGAGTTTAAACTCCTTGAGTTTTCCAAAGTCTCGTATTTGCTTCTTAGCAAATAGACATAACTATATTTCGTACAATCCTCAATGAAAGTCACAAAATATTTTTCACCACCTTTTGTATAAGTCAAACCAAGAGGTTCGCTCGATTGTGGTGTTTTAGTGAGTTTGGTTAGAACGCAAACCTCACACTCATCTTTGCTTATTTTGTATTTCAGGATCTCATTCAATCTACGCATAGATTCGAATATAATGTGACTGAAACATTCAGATCAAATACTAAGAGATTATGTACCATAAGCAAATGATTCTTTCTCATTTAATGTCAACACCATTGGTTACATTGATTTTAAGTCCGACTGTCTCAACGTTAATTTGGACCAGTCTGTCCTTAATATAGACAACATTATTTGTCAATACATGCTTAATTAGCATTGTGCCCTAAATAAGATTTTTATGCATCTTTAGCACATGGTTTACATTAGTGAGAGTGAGCTTCTTTGAAAAGTCAACTTCAGCACTATGAATAAATTCTTGTCATTATTTATGGTAGGAGGGAAACATTCCCATATCAACGCATATATGAGCTATTACATTGGTATAATACCACCACTCATTTGGGTTATGCTTAACCATATTGACTCCGAGGATGACATTACACATGTCTATCTCGACTAAATTGGCTTCAACCATTCCATTATTTTTTTACACCACCAGATCTAACAATGATCACATCGGTGTTGTTAGTCATATTGAAATTTGATTTTGTTCAAGAGAATCAAACCAAATTAATATACTAACCAATACTCAACTCTCAAGTTAAATGGTAAAATTAAATTCAATTTCTAGAATTTAATAAACTTAATACAATATCGAATTGTATTAGTATTCTTGAACTCATATCAAGAATCGTAAGAGGCCTGTTGAGTATCGATCGATACCAATGAGTATCGATCGATACCTCAAAAGTCCAATGATTTAATTATTCGATTAAATCAGCCTCCAATATTTAATTGAACTTCAATTAATTATTCTAAAATTCGCAAATTTTTGGACACATAATATTGAGCTACACGTCTTTAAATTTTGTCCAAGGCTTTATCTTTACTCCGCAGTAGAAAGATGTATCAATATCTCGTGCAATCGTCTATGAATGCCATAAATCTGTGTGAATTAAACCTAGAGGTTCTGTTGTTCTTTGAACGCTGGGTGATGGCGTTTTAGTGAGTTTGGCTTGGACACAAACCTCACATTTGTCTTTGCTTAATTTGCATTTAGGAATCATGTTCATGTTCATTAATCTACTCATAGATTTGAAATTAACATGTCCTAATCGTTCATGCCAAATATTAAAAGACTTAGCGAGATAAGCAAATGGTTTCTTATCATTAATCTTAGGGTTCTACGAGGTGGATGCCTCGGTTACATTATCCTTTAGGATTACTTTCTCAACAGATATCTTACACAGATTATCACATATAGAACCCTTACCCAAATACATCCCATTTTTCGTTAGGATTAGCTTATCGCCTTCCAGCTTCACAGAGAATCCATGCTTACTTATAAGCGATCCAGAGATCAGATTCTTGCGCATATCTGGTACATGGATGACGTTCGTGAGAACTAGTTCCTGTCCAGAGGTGAGCTTCAGAACAACCTTCCCGTGACCATCAACTGTCGACGAGGCGGAATTTCCCATCAAGAGTTTATCACCACTCTTGTTCTTTGTGTATGTCGAGAACATCTCGCGATCCATACAGATGTGTCTGGTTGCACCACTGTCGAACCACCAAGTCTTTGGATGGCTCTCTGCAACATTGGCCTCAGTGACCACAACACACATGTCAGCTTCTGTCAAGTTCGCTTGAGCTTTCACTGTTTTGATCAGACTCGTAGTCGTTTGATCCACTTTGTCACTGGTTTTCTCCATAGTTCCAGAGTTGTTGTTTGTCATTTTAAGCTAATGAGAACACAACTTTCAGTTAGTACCGATATATAAACTCAAGAATCGCAATTCTAAGACTGATATCGAACTGAATCGCATTGGTGTCGATCGATACTCTTTGGTATCGATCGATACACATTCAATGTCTATTGATGCACCCGTATGGTGTCGATCGATGCACCGTATGTGTCGATCGATGCTCGATGCACATACTGTGTTAATCGAAGCATCTTGGTGTCGATCGATACACATTGAGTGTCGATCGATACACCCTGGGTTCCGATTGATGCTCGATGCACATACTGTGTCATTCGAAGCAACCTTGTATCGATCGATACACGCTCAGTGTCGATCGATATACCCTGGGTGTCGACCGATGCAAGTGAATTTCACAGGATCGATCATAGCACCAGTGTCGATCGATACCTGTGTCTTATACACAGTATCGATCGACATAGACCAACTTGGTCGATGCAAAGTATCGATCGATACACTGAGGTGCCGACCGATACACTGTTTGCATGGTATCGATCGATACACTTAAGTGTCGACCGATACAATTTAGTCCAATATCGACCGATACCATAGGGTGTCGATCGATACTCACAAGGCCTCGATCTGAATCGAACCTATCAAGAACAGATGTGTGTTCGTTGATTATACCGTTCTTTAATCGCAATTAAAGATGGTTTTTTAGAAGATGTTTAAGCAGATCTGCTTTTACTACACGTTTCAAGTTGCTAAACAGCTGTTTGATTTACGTTTGAGTATCACTAGCAGAAGAACATCTTCTTAAAAAATAGAGAGAGATGAAGATTGCCTCTACTACACGTTTCAATTTGCTAAAAGCTTTTTGACAGCGTTTGAGTATCATCAGCAGTAGAAGAATCGTTTAAAAACCGTTTGAAAACGTTTATTTACTCGTGATTAAAGATCCAATTGAAGTATTAAAACAGAAATTGGATCTTCTTAGAGTTAAGATTGTAGGACCAAAATTTACACTACAGACAGGAAAGATTTAATCACAATGATATGTAAATAAACAGTTTAAGGAACAGACGATTTATAAACGATAAAGCAATACAAGATCTGAGGAGGCGAGATAAATCTCTTTCCTTAACTCTAAGAATCTCCCGTAGTGTGACGGGGTTTTATAGATCCATGAGTCCCAGGATACAACCAAAGTTTAACTGAATCATCAACACCATGATTCATGTCTATCGACCATTATTCTACGATACTCTCGAAATTAAAACTTACTCTAATCAGTAGGGAATTGAAGAAACGATTGCTAGAACTTTTAGTAAGTGTTTTTTGTGTATCCGAGGATCATTTTTTAGGTGAAAATCGTGTTGTATATATAGGAAAGAGGCTAGGGTTTTTCCATGACAGAAAAGGAATATTTCTAGAATAACCTAGGCGGCTGCGATTTTTAAGTCGGCCCGCTGGGTATCGATCGATACCAAGGGGTATCGATCGATACCTCAAAAAGTCCACGGGCCCAATCAAGGCCCAAGATGCGAACGTCGCACGTATGGCTTTTCTTCTCTCATGTTGTTCATTTAAGACACAACCATTCCAACATATATACACGAGAAAACATTTCTCGGTTAATGAAAACATTTCATTAGAAAGAGCTTAACTCATTTCTTTTCACACTAACACAATTTTATCAAACCCTCAGACTTTGACAAAAAATTAGTTCCAACATAAATGACATTAGAATATTTGGCATTATAGACGAATCAACTGTTGTCAGATTATAGCGGAGATGTAATGGACAAGACAGATGTAGCATGAAGTTTGCGGAAAGGACACACCGAGTGACTTCTCAATCATTAGCGTGTCGGATTCAATTAAGAAACTTAATTAAACTTTTTTTTTTTGACAAAACTTACTTAACTTAATTAAACTTAACGACGAAACTTCTCCTCTTCATTAGTTATAGTATCTTTTAGAGCATATAATGATTAGGACTTCGTCGTACTTAATCAATTCATATCATTATTATTTTTTGTCTAATTTAATTACTTTTTCTATATAAATCCCTCGAGACCCTTTGGTAATATTCCGTGTGTCCCTTTCCCACGACAATTAATATCAGTTTTTATCAACAATTTGGATACAAATATATACATGTACTTAAGTATGTTAAACTAATGGTAAGCAAAGTTTGATTTTCTAGGTTTTTATCTTGTTTCACAAAAATTAATTTTCTAGAATTTTTATCTATTTGTTATTGATTAATGTTAATAAATGATTAACTTTAAAAGTTGTTAATTGAGAATATTTGAATTTGATGAATTATTATTGGTTTATAGTGGAAAATGTTTAGTGAGAGAAAATAATGTATTTATGACTTAACCTTGATTCTTTTTTAATTTATGTAAAAAGATCTAGAAAATCAAACTTTATGAAACGGAGGAATTACTCCCTCCATTCTTGAATAAATGATGTTTTAAGGATTTTTTTTTCTCAAATAAGTGATGTTTTCAATTTTCAATACATAATTTTCAATATTTAATTTTCTCAAAATTAAATAATTTTTTATTGTTTTTGACCATTTGTATTCTGCATATTGTTTTATTATTGGTTGAATTATATTTAAATAGATAATAAATGATATTTTTAGTATGAAAAAAATAAAAATTAAATGAATCCTTAATCTGTGTGCAAAAACCTTAAACATCACTTAATTCATCCGTTTCTTATTACTTGTCATTTTAGAACTTAAATTTTGTTTCATATTATAAGCCGTTTTATGTTTTCAATACAAATATTTGATAATATTTCCATTTTTATCCATAATCTTTCATTGAAGGGTAAAACAGAAAATTGAATTATTTTCGTAATCTACATTAAATAACCTAGAACGACAAGTAATATAAAACGGAGAGAGTATATTAGAACATAAAGAGTATAATTTTATTAGGTTGAGTAATTAATCCGTAAACTGTAGCCCTCAAAATCTGTAACAGATTCAAGAAACTGATACACCACTATCTCGATTTTATAGTCTACACTCTTTTTCTTTAAAAATTTCAAACTTTTAGTTGCACAAGATAGAAAAATAATTTTTTTTTATTTTAAATAAATTTTACATTCGATTTAAATAAAATTTCATAGCATATTTTTCTACAAAAATAATATATTTTATATGGCTGAAACTTCAGAAACAATAAAAATAAATATATAACATCTGGAACTAGAAAGGAAGTAGGACCATGAAATTGGGACCAGGTCACCAACGCGTCATGAGAGCGACCATTATTATTTCCATTAAAAAAATTTGAATAGTAGTTATGTCTTACACGAAATAATTTTTTTTTTGAAATGGACACCGTGTCTCAGATATGTTGTGGAGTTTTGACGGATTTACAGAAAAAATGGAGTTTTACTAATTAACGTAAGAAACTACAAAAATATATCGTAGTTTTGTACGTTAATTAGTGAAAAATATTTATTTCTTTCAAATATATATATATATATATATATATATATATATATATATTTATTTATTTATTTATTTCAAAAGTTTTTTTAACAAATCAATTTTAAATAACTACAATGCGAAAACATAAGTAAATTCATTAAAATTGGATTTTCCTTTTCTATATAATCTGTATTTCATTTTTTTTTAATTTTTAATCATTCGAGACTAGTTGCCAATGTTTCTGTAGTATATATATATATATATAATGTTTCTGTAGTATGTTTTCTTTAACAATTTAAAAAATAAATAAAAAATATGTAGCATGTTTTAGGTACTGTCCCGGATTATAAACAAAACACCATGAATATCAATGATACAAATCATTGCTAGTAAATATTTTAAAATAAAGCAAGATAAGTATATAATTTAATTAATTGGACTCATCGTCATATTCAAGCAATTTTTTTAATAAGTGTATTAATTCAATCAATTTCAAACATCATTAAAGTCCATTTTTATTATGTCATGAGTCTCATGACTCACGAGAAAGATTCCGTTACAAAAATAGAAACAAAAGTTACAAAACCGTCACAATTAAAAAAAAGAATAGAAACAAAGCCAACCATATAATAAGTTTATCTTGCTACATATAAATACATGTTTGAAATCATCATATTCTTTTAGCTGTCTATTTTTTTTTTTGTGACTTAGGATAAATCTCAGGTCCATGGAGAAGCTCAGACTAATCCCTGAGGGGAAGGCAACCCACGGATAGGCCTCTCCCCAATTTTTCAAATGGGTCGTAAGCAATGACCCATATCCGTGTGGGTGTCCAGGAACATTGTGTTTTTGTTTCTCGCAGCAGGTGGATCGAACTCGGAACGTGGTTGCGTCCAAAACCCGTCTCCTTAGCTGTCTATTACAACTAAAAGAAATATATATTAGCATACATTTTGAAGGAAATACTGTATAAAGATTGTTGTTAAGAGAAAATAGTTATTTGTTGGTCGTAACAAAGTAAGAAGCTACATATACTCATCATCATCATCATCATCATAAAATTGCTCGAGAAAAAAACAGAAGCAAATGACATGGTTTACGAGATCACGTTTTGATCACACACCGCATCAAATCAAAATACAAATCAGCAACAACAAGAAAAAACAAGAACAGCAAAAAAAAGAGAGTATGTATTATAGTAAATATATAAAAATCAATCGGTCGATGTCAATAAGTATAGAACTCAGCCAATTCTTCAACGGATCCTCCTTCTTGACCAGTCTTGAGCATCCACAACAAGTGCTCGAACAAAACAACTTCACAGGCTACAACGATCTCACGATCTTGTTCGACGGATCTAGAAGACCGATCCACGAGTTCTTGAAACAGTGGGTGAGAGATGATGTCTGGTCTAAGCATGTAAGGTCTTCGAGTTTGACCAACATAAACAACATGGAGATTGTTGTCCTCTGAGAGCTCATAGGAGACGGCGGCGGAGGAGGATGAGTGGTGGTGGTTCTTGGCAAATGAAGGCCATTTCTTCATCGCCGACTTGAGTTTTGTCAGCTTCCCAACTTTGGCCATTGCTAACGGGATTTTCTTGGATTGGAACAAGAGAGTTGTTGGAACTAGGTAGGGTTTAGGGTTTATGAGGAAATTTATGTGTTTATGTGAGTGTGTGTGGGTCAAAAAAATATTGAATGAAGAAAAGAGGTATGTTTTGAGATGTTCTTGGGAGGAAATAACGAGGAAGGTTCGTGTATATATATTGAGTGAGATAGAGAAAGGAGATGGCGAGAGAGAAAAAAAAACGTATAGATGCATGACCCACTGATTGATGCATAACAGCTAAGAGAGATGAGGACATAAATGGCAAAACTAGTATCTTATTTTGCCCATTGTTTTTCCTTTTTTCTTTTTACATCTTGTAATTGGATTAGATATTTTATAAATATATAATCGTAATAATTTTAATTTAGAAATAAATTTAACATCTGTTAATAAAAAAAATATATTCTGTTATGAAAAAAGTTATATGGATGAAATGAATGATAATGTAATCTTGCAACATACGAGATATATAACAATACGATTATAAAACATACATAAATTTATATAAACTCAAAACATCATATATGAACCACATGTATAAAAATATACAACTTTTTATAATTTTTGACCAATATTCCTAAACAACTTCAGTAATAGTAGTTATTTAATATATATATATATATATATATATTTATATATATATATATGTCAAAAGTATTGAATTAATATACTATTTTCTTGCCTATAACATTTTGTTTTGTATACAAAGATGTAATACACCATATATCAAACTTTGAAAATCCTTGATTAACATACATGTTTATTCAATAAGTTTTATGTTTATTGGACATTGGATGTAAAAATTACAATATATAGTAAAACTGATTTATAAAAAAAGTTTGAAGATATATACGTATACCTGTCTGTGGGTGTGTGTTGTTGTGTAGGCAACCTCTTATTGAGTGTTGTTGTCTAATGATCGGACAAAGAGTGATGTTTTTTAGATAACGATTACATCTTGTCCACAATTTTATTGAATATTACCCGATAATGCTAATTGTTTGTCGTTCATATATACCAAAATAACAACTATGGTCGTCATCGGACGACTAAATTTTCTATTTCTTAATTCATATGAAATAACGTATATTATATCTAAATTTTCAAAATAACTATAAAACTAATGAAAAATGGTAAAATCATATCCTCTAAATGAAAAGACAGTATTTAAGCAAAATAGGTTTTACAGAATAATTTTTTTATGACGAATGCAACCACCAATCACAAGGCAAATTGTGTTCTTTTAACAAAATATAGTCCTCTTATTTAGTGCAAAGGGATTTAAAAAAAAAAATCATAGATACTATATAGAGCAGTAATATTTATCAAACATGCTAAACGAAAAATTCTCAAAGTTAGTTAGTTTGGTATTTCCGAGAAATTAGGTGGCGAAGACCTTAGTACCTTACCGTCTGTCTTTATCGAACAAAAAAGTTGTGGATGGTAAGCTAATCATTTAAGGAATTTTAAATGCTTCTTTTTATAAATGGTCGAACATACTTATTTATGGCAAAATAAATCATATAGTAAGATAGTACTCACTCATCATTAGACATTAGATAACTGTCCAATGTCATACTCATATACTTACTTATATACTTGTGTAGACATCAAACAAGACCTAACAATTTGATCATGGGTGATTGTATCTTTTTTTTTAAATAGTGATTTTTGTTTTGTTTAAAGAGTGAATTTATTGAAGATTAAGAAAGGAAAATGACACACGCACCTTCTTCTTTTTTCCGATGACACACGCACGTATATGCATACCGCATACTATATATGCTTAATGCTTATGTATATATAAACATACATAGGCATTGCATGAAACAGACAAGCAGCCTGAATTTTGGAATACTAATTACTTCCGATTTGTAATCATTGTAATGATTTGCTTAAATCGAGTTATCCTATTTTAATTATGCAAAAGTAGCACCATATATATTACTCAATATTCGAAGGTATAATTGGTCTTGAAATTTAAATATAGTACTAAAAAGGTTAGAAACTTATTTAAGAGAAATTCGTATATATAATCTATTTAAGAGAAACTCTTAGATTATATTTAAAACTAGAGTCGAAAATTAAAGTAGAGACAAGCCAGATGGGATGGAGTTGTTCATGTAAGTGCGCGACAATTGTGCAACTAATCTACTTTAAGTTTTTTCGACTTCGTCTAATTATAATAATCCGTATTTCATACATTTTTCTTACATCGTCTTGTAAGAGTTTCGTTATACATTAAAGGTTATTGTTTTCTTAGAGTATCTATTTGACTATAAATGGTTAACGTAGTATAGTAGTTGTAATTGTTTTTTTTTTTTTTGCTAACCAGTAGTTGTAATTGTTGCCGGATATATATATATATATAGATGTATGTTATGATACATTTCTAGATTAATATTTGTCGATGTATGAATATCTATTCATTTTAAATTCGAGATAGTCTAGTACTGGTTTGGAGAAATTCTATAAAAATACATTAACTTTATTTCGATAAATTTTTTAATATCCGAACTATTTTTTTACTCAATAAAATACCCAAATTATTTTGTTTGACCATTTTAAATCTTCAACTATGAACCGTGTGTTCATTTTACAATATCTCTATTAACAGATATATACAAAAATATACACGGTTTAAAATATAATTATATTTAATAATAAAATATTAAAAATAAATAAAAATTACATTAATTTTTTAAAAAAATCCGAAAAAATAAAAACACATTCCAAAAAATACAAAGTTAAGAAACCATAATTTTAAATAAAAATATATTATATTTTAGCTTTTGAATTTTTTGAACTGAATTTTTAAAAACTCAAAAAATACAAAAATCCAAACAAATTCTCAAAAAATTATAAAAATTCAAAAATCCATGAATAACACATCACAATTATAAAAAAAAAAATCACAAAACCCATTTAAAATTATTTTTTCTTAACTTTAGATATTTTCGGATTTTTTTCGATTTTTTTGAAAATTTAATGTATTTTAAAAACAAATATTTTATTAATAAATACAATTATATTTCAAACCGTGTATAGGTCCGTATATATCTATTAACGGACACAGTTCACAGTTAGAGATTTAAAATGGGCAAACAAAATAATTTGGGTATTTTATTGGGTACAAAAATAGTTCAGGTATTAAAAAATTTATCGGAATAAAATTGAGATTTTTTTATGGAATTTTCCCGTACTGGTCTATATTAATTTGACCTAATACATTTATGGGTTTGGAAATGTTTTTAAGCTTTAAAACTAGATTGCAAGGTTCGATTCTTCCCAAGAAAAGTAGGATTTTAAGGTTACATATGAACTAAGCATGTATTAATCATATCACTCAATTAAAGATCTAAGATGATTTAACTAACCAATTACCACTATATCAACTTGGACTCGCACGCCTGTCATAATGCCATCACTATAAGAAGGAGAAATTATCAGAACCAGTACCTATATATGTAAATGTAATAAAAAAATACTCCACATTGGTGAAACATTTATGGTTCACGTTTAACCAACCAATTACCACTATACTTCGTCATTATCCTTTGGTGAAAACTTCATTCGCATCCGTCTGGTGGCTAACTTTTCCCTTAGCTTTCAACGGTTTAAGTCGTTTTTGGATGTATTGTTGGTATAACCAAAGTATAAATTCCAGAGAATATGCCGGTGGTAGTCTGGTGTTTTTTGCCGGATTTTTGTACATCTTAACATCTATAGTTAGTTTTGGGATAGTTTCCGATGGTCATCATGATCGTATGGTGGCTTACTGTTGCTTTGTACAAATTTTAACATATTTGTTGTCGAAACGACTACTTCAATAGAAACCGCCATGAAATCAATATGCTAAGAGTGGCTTCATTACCAAAAGATGTGATAAGTTGATTTCAAATGGAAGAAAATCAAAGTCAAAATATTTCAATAAACTCTGATACGGAAGCGTTGATATTAGATTGTTGAAGTTCCAGATCTATTGTCGGAAACATCATGTTTTCCTATGTGGTGTGCAATTCAAAAGTTTACCCAAGAAATGCAACCTACACACGCAATTCAGATTAAGATCGAATACATAGAAATAAAATAATGGATTTTGTGATCTTGTTAGCGAGTAAGGCTTTTATAAGTATCGTCAAATTCACTTTTTTATATATATTTTTTACTATATAGCGCATATCTCCTTATGCAATAATTTGTTTTCTAAAAGTTCTGTATGGTGGAAGCCCATTAATCCAGTGGTCGATTAAAGGTTAATTAATGCTTCTACACCAGTAAGTTTGGGTTTCAATTCTCAAAAGATGCGATTTATGCAAGTTATTAATGGAGACAAGCTTATAAGGAAATTTTCAGCGTGGTGCAAGGAAAGCCGTTCGGTGTGGGTCCAGTCTGCGTGGATTCCTGTGGAATTGATATATTGTTAGTTGAAAATTTATTCTTGTAATAGTTCTTCTAATCTGTAATAAAAAAAGATTTCAGACGGCAAAAAAAAAAACGTTTTGTATGATTTTATAATTATAATTTGAAATCAATAAAATTGTTCACCCTAGAAATAATAATTGGTAACATATTTAATACCAATTTAACAACAGGTTCAATTTATATTTAAAAATATGAGAAATTTGTAAACAGATTCTAAAAATAATAGTATAGAATCTATAGATCGTCCAATAATTTTTTCAAAAGATGAAAACATAAAGTAGAAGATAAAAAAAAGTCTCAAAATTGGAGTAATTATAACCAGCATTTAAGTATAATAATCAACAACAAAAGGAGCCTTGCACAGCAAGCAACGAGTTTTACATCTTGCTTTGATTTTTTTACTCTGATGCTTTGGTCTTCTTCTTTTTCTTCTTTTTGGGCTCTGAAGTTACTTTTCTCTTAGACTTTGAATCATCCCTGTCGTCCCGGTCTATCAAGTGCTCGTACTCTTCAAGACTCGCAAATGGAGATTTCCGTTTTCTTTTTTCTTGCTTTTTCTTCTTACCACCACCATCATCACCATCACTATCATCACCACCATCATTCTCAACATCTTCATCAACATCGTCATCAACATCTTCACCATCAAGCATGTCCATGTCTGTGCCCATCTCTGCATCACTCACATCAGCCACAAGCTCTTCATCATCACCGCCGGCTACTCTATCCAGATCATCATAATCATATTCACCATTCTCTTCTTCCACAGCATCATCATCAACATCATCCAACATATTCTCAATCTCCTCATTGTCACTCTCATCCCCAGCCTCGAATTCAACTTCACTATCGTAGTTTCCTCCACCATCACCATCATTCACATCGTAAAGTTCTTCAGCAGCTTCTTCTTCAGGTAGCTTCTTCTTCTTCTTCTTTTTCTTTGATTGCTTTGTACTGTTCATTTTGTTCACATAGAACTTGTGGAAGACTAGATCTTCAGGAGACACATCTTCTTCTGCTAACGAGAGAATCTTAGATCCAATCATATGGTTTGACATGTCAAGCTGCACATGAAGAAGAAGAAAACCGTTACAGGTGAAAGTAGATTAAAAAACGGTTTCAAGCACTGGTTGTTGAAGCTTGAGATTTTAACCTTCTTGGAAGGTTCGATCTGGGAGCCACCATGCCAAGTGTTTTGCTTTGGTTTCTTCTCCATGAATTTATCCAAGAAAGCAGTTAGAGATAAATCGTTCAATGGGTTTCCGTTGTAAACTATAGTAGTTCCTGAGAGAAGGGTTCCAGCCATTGTAGCAACTGAGGGGTGAGCGTGCGAAGAAAGAACCACCAACTCCCACCAACTCACACGGTCTCCGTTACTGTTTATTTGAGATCGAGGATTCAGTTCCAACCAAGAAGGATATCATATCAAGAAAGTTGCTCAACTATTTAGATGTGAGTATGTAATTATCAATGTTCCAAGCCTAGCTTCTCAGATTCCTTTGGGACAAAAACAGTATAGTTTTAGCTTTGATGAAAGATGAGATAAACTGACCAGTAAGAAGGTTCTCTATGGCGAGGATCGTATCCTCCAGGAAGACAACTTGATTTCAATGGCGGTTGGTTTCTTCTTTCGCCATCATTAGAAACCTCCATGGTTTCTTTAAGCTCATGGGGGGTTTCTTTTATAAATAGCTCCTCATCATCATCAGAAGCATAATCATCTTCTTCATCAGATTGCCTGATTGCCAAAGCCTCTTCGTCATCTGAAGACGCATCACCATCTCTACTTGTGATTTTGTCACCGTCATGATCAACTTCAACATCATTTCCTTCTTTCTCTGCTTCTTTATCATCTTCCTCTTTCACATCCTCAAAATGTTCTACATCTTCTTCTTCCTCAACTGATTCCCTCTGGACCACCATGTTCCTGCATGGTGAATAGAAGGACCCATTGAATAACCGGAGAAAACCATAGATCCATATGGTTAACAGAGCGAAAAAAGCTTACCATAGAGGCGGCCTTGCTTTTAGCACCTCAGATAGAAGGAAAAGGCACCCACAGGCGTACTGTGGTGGCTGCTGAAGCGCAACCTACTCAAGTATTCAAGAGTGAACTTTAGAGATAACAGACAAATTTCCTATACAGTGTGCTAATGCCATCACTCTTTATGCGTTAACATCACTAACCAAGATAACAAAAGAATCAAAATTCATGTATAGGACAAACTGATATGAATATTTTCATCACTATGAATGAAACTAGAGCGACCAAAGGTGGGGTTGATGAATCATGTATTCATGTTACCGACCTGCAAGACTCTTTTGGAGAAGGCAGCCACACGCTTCACATTTATATCGTTTTTCATGGCTCTTAGAAGAAGCCCAATAAACATTTCAGCCTGAAAATTAGGAATGGCAGATTATTAAACTGGGTCATGGAGAAAAAAATATGGCATTCCAATCGAGTCATATTAATGTTTTGATCACAAGATAAAGTAGCTTTTGCAAGATTAGAAATATGTGAAATGTACTTAGGCCAACATTCTGAAACCAATTACGGGCTTTACCTAATTATGAGGATAATAATCCATTCATAAACTAAGGATAAATAGACGTAATGGAAAAGTAGGAAAACAGAAGCTTCAGAATTTGGCTTGCCTTGGAAGAATTCAATGCGGAGGGAAGTAGAAGTTTTGAGTACAATGCACGGTAAAATCTGTCACTAACAATCTTATTCTTGGATGAGATCTTGTCAAGAAGCATCAGTGATTGAACTCCCACATTGAAATTCTTCGAGTGTACCTGCATACATTCAAGATGCCATTTTCTTTGTTTATAGTTTCTGGTTGCAACTAATGAAACTTAACTTAAATGATGAAGCTTTAGGAGTTACCAGTTTAAAAAGCACCGGCGTCTGGGATTCAATTATATCATCGGCCTCGTCAGTGGAAACATATGGAAAAGCTCTGTTAACTCCCTGCAATGACGGAGTAATAAGGCTTAATTTGATCAGTAAAGTCTCAATGCTATAAAATTACATACATCATGTATTAAAAAAACAAAAAATACACATCCGGACTAACCGTCAGTAGAGCTGATAGAATTCTGGAATCCAATTCAACAGGTGGATCAGAGGACTTCTCTTGTTTTGTGTCATTTGGGTTGGCATTTTTCTTATCGGCCCCTTTGTCATCTGCGCCTGGCTTCCTATTTGCTTCTGTGGTTAAAACCTACAGGAATGGAAAAGCACTCATGTGTCTCAGACTAATGACACCCCAAAGAAAACATTAAAGGGTAGTAGAAGTCTCGGAGATCATGAAAGGAAAGTGGAAATGGCAGGAAAAAACTAAGAGAAGATAGTAAAAAAAAATGTTTGATCTCTCATATATTTAGAGTTAAGATGCCAGTTCTATACCTTAAATAGAGCAAAATATACATCAATTAGGCGTTTTGCCACCCTTGGATCATCTCCTTTGTGGCTCAATCGAACCTGACTCAGAAAGTTAATCTGTGATATTGACAAGGGTTAATAAGCATGGTAAGCATGGATAAATTTTATACTTCTTTTTTTCTGTCTAATCTCATTAAAATAATTTCCCATTCAAGTCAAAAGAAGCCAAACTATAATAATTTCAGATGACCATAACCGTGAATCAGTTTAAAGATGAGCAAGAAAATAAAGAAAAATGGTTATCGTGAACCTAATAAGAGTAGAACAATGAAAACAGAAATCTGTTTGAAATTATGAACAGTAAATAAAAGGACATACAGCGTGATACTTTGCACGTAACCCAAGATGAGGACGAAAGAGAAAGGAGTCAACTTCATCAATCACCACAGCCTGCAAAAATAATTCTACGCTTAAGCCAAAGAGAAGAACCCAAACAACAAAATAATTAACGAAATCCCGGAACTAGTTGAATAGCCGCACCTTCATATTAGGATGATCGGCCAAAAGATTTGTCAGGTGAAAATCAGCATTAGATGCACTCTTGTTTTGAGGATCCCCCAACTGTGTAAAGTAATCCAAGGAACAATTAGAGGGATCACAGTTGATAAATCTGATTACATACAGATATTCCAAAGAACAATTGACAATACCTTGTTCACCAATGACACCAGCAATTTACGCTCCTGTTCTGATTTGCTTGTCAACATGAAATATATAGTCTGAAACCAAAATAAAAATATAAAATCAATAACAATAGTAAAGAACAAAAGATCATGATCATGTTACTAAGAAAAAAACCAATCGTATCTATTAGAAAACCAGACCTCTGCCGTGAGCATGCATCATCCAGAGAATAGTATTACATTGATATACTCAAATGTCTAATGTGATAACTCATCAAGAATAAAAACGTGCTAGTAAAGAATAAAATCAATAACAATAGTAAAGAACTAAAGATCATGATCATGTTACTAAGAAAAAAACCAATCGTATCTATTAGAAAACCAGACCTCTGCCGTGAGCATGCATCATCTAGAGAATAGTATTACATTGATATACTCAAATGTCTAATGTGATAACTCATCAAGAATAAAAACGTGCTAGTAAAGAGGCTAAAGGGTGCAGAGTGGTAATAGGATATACCTTTAAAGCCTTGTCTTTTAGCTCTGGGAGCATATCCTTGGATGATTCATCAAGAGCGGTGACAAAGCGCTCATACCTACAAAGTCAGCATAGTAAGCTGTTAAGTGAACCATCGATACAGAACAATTATCGATAAAAGATACAGATCTTGGACACATCTCTCGTGGTATTATTTAACCAGAACACATTTCAAAAGCTGCTGGAGGGTATATTCTCTCTGGTAGTAATAAGGCAAAAGTTCTATATTTTTTATTTCCTTTGTCTAGTGAGGCCATAAAGAAGCCAAACAAACAATGTAATTGGGAACGGACAATTGAAAGCAGAGTGATAAGATATTCTTTACCTCTGTTTCAAGCATTCCTCCCAGTACCAAAATAGCAAAAGCGAGTAACCATCCTTAGTTTCCGGAATGCTGTTTAAGGGTCGCTGTAAAAGTGTCTTTAGCTTGCGATCAGGTAACAGCCTGGAAGAAAGCTCAGTTAGTGAGAAAAAAATGCAAGACCGGATATGATTATGGACGCATACACATAAATTTATAGCTCGGTGAGAAAGTAAGAACAATGTGCCTGATCAAAATTTCTGATAGAGCCTTAAGACCCTTGAATGCAAATCGCTTTCCAACCTTTGAGGTCACCATTCCTGCAATGAATGGCTCCAACAAGTCAACAAGTGGTTGAGTAGATAACATGAACAACAAAATGCTTCAGAGGATTTCACCATTGAAAAAAGAAACACTCAATTAAAATATAAAGATAAACATACCCAATAAGGCATCAAGAGACCTCATATTTGCAATGGGGTTCTCTCCGACCATGATCTCAAAGGCAGTGATTTTATCGGCTACTGTCCCTGACTTTTGGGCAGAAATCACCATCTTCATGTCTCCGCTCTTTCCTTTCGATGCTACAAAGTCCTCTGCGTATTGCCACATCAATCTATCTCCTAGCTCTCTCTTCGTCTCCACCACACCCTTCAAATCCTCCTTGTTCATCACCGCCACTTTCCGGTTGTCTCCTCCACTAAACACCTTCTCCTCCAGCTCCTGTGCATCATTATACCATTCCGAGCTCAATAAACTCGCTTTCACCAATGGTAGCTTAGGCAAAGTCTTGTACTTGTCGAAACGTTTCGCCTTAAACCCGGTATTTTCATCGTCAATCGACAAAAAATCAGGCTTTGGCTTCGGATTTACGGTTTGTTTCACCGGCGTTTCTTTGGGGGTCTGCTTCCTCGCACCCAAATTCTTGCCCGCTTCATCTCCAATGTTCGATTTCGGCTTCCTTGCGTCTCCCTGTCTACCCTCATTCTGGTTCTTCTTCTGATCAGAGCCGTCCTTCTTAGGCTTTTTCCGTTTCTGGGTTAGGGATTTACCGGGTTTCCGTAAATCAGAGTCGTTGAAACCCGAAGAAGGAAGAGAAGAAGCCAAGCCAATAGAGGAGGAGTATGATGCGACCTCGGCTTTGAGACTATCCAAGTCCATCGATGGCTGTGATTCCGACATTTTTTTCTTGTTTCAAAGCATAGGCACAGGGCTTTGAGAGAGAGAGAGAGAGAGAGAGAGAGAATTAGGTTTAATAATCAATGTGTGCTTTGAGATCAGACACTTCAGGAAGAAAGAAAAACTTCAATATTGGGGGTTCTACAAGCTTTGCTAGGGTTTTAGAAAACGGCCATGAGAGAGAGCAGACCGAGAGGAGGGCATAAGGGTAATTTCGTCTTTTAGTGGATATGACAAGGGTAAAAGAGACTTTTAACGCTATGGCCTAAACTCTCTGAAACGATGAATATCCACATAATTTTGGATTTTGGACTGAAAATGTAATACGCAAATCAAAAACCGGTTGGTTAGTTGGGTTCCTGAGACGGCCCAGCCCAATCGTTTGTAATTCCGTAGGATTAGAGTTTGACAATATACAAGTATGATTACGTAAATTGATACACTATAAATCCCTTAAATATAAGTCAAAAGTATGGAATAATATACCTTAAGAGCTAAAAAAAAAAATACATGGAATGATATATATATATATAAATAATAAACCTATGACATCAAATTCTAAATAAGTGAAACTACAAACGTGAACTCATGAGTTTTTTTTATATGTCCTAAAGTTTGAGTTGGAGATCTTTGGAACACCGTCCTTCTTATTCGTCCACATCCATCAACATATCATCGTTATATCTCTTTGGTTTGGGAAGAGTCACAGGCTGTCGCGAGGATTGTCCGATGGATCAACCATTTGTGGCTTGGGAGGAAGATGACCACCGTTTTGGTTCACTTGATATGGAGCTCTAGCCACAACCCTGAAATTCAAACATTCTTAAAACTTGTAAATTATATAGGTCTTGTAGTAAATGGAAGCATCGAAACCAAAATTAAACGAATTAATTAGCCGAATGTTTTGTATACAATCTACAACATTTTAGACCCGAGTTCGACTCCGCTTGGCCACCCAACCCGTAGAGATTTATAACTGCGCAAAAAGGAAGCTGGACCTATGGAGATTAGTCTGGACCGATGGGATTACCTCCGGATTAACAATATATATATATATACGACATTTATTTACTGGTCATAATGCATATATAGTTCAAACAAATTATAACCGGTATTTAGGTTTGGTTTTAGCCTAAAACTTTTAGGCAAAACAGAAAAACGTGGGTTATTAATGAAAGATTCACAACAACAACAAAGAAAACTCTAGATTAACATGAAATCAGTTACAAAAAAAAAAAAAAAAACATGAAAGACATAAAGTTAAAGTAAATAGTTGAACTTTGATTTTAAAAAGAACATTTAATTAGTTTTTCTTTAACTAGAAAGGTTCCAATCATTTTACTAATAACTTTACTAATCAATAACGCGTAAATCGTCTGTCTCTAAACATGATACTAGAATCCAACTCAAGCATCGAAACATCACTCTTCTAATAAGTTGAGCTAATTGTATGTACGTAGCTTATATTAGCTATTAATTATAAGTATTAACTTCCTAAGTAAATTTTGTTCCTAATTAATCAAGGTAAATTATATTAGCTATTAATTATAAGTATTTTGTTCCTAAGTAAATTTTGTTCCTAATTAATATAAGTACGTAGCTTATATTAGCTATTAATTATAAGTATTAACTTCCTAACTAAATTTTGACCAAAAAAAAAAAATTAATCTAGGTAAATATTTCTGAGACACTGCTTCAAAAGAGTGTAACCAGCTAATTCTCAATATTCTGACCAAGTCTAGGTAAACAAAACAGCTTCCAGTTTGGTTTACCTGTCTTTTCTTTTAGCAAAGAATCGATGAAGAGAAGCTCTTCTTGCAATGCGTTCCACGACTTGATGTTGCTGCTTTGTTTGATGATCATCGTTGTTCTCAGAACTCGTTGGCTCGTTCAGATCAGGAATCACCACGCTGCTTTCGTTGCTGATGTTCATGTCGAGATTCATGTGACTCTGAGTGTTCTTTGAATCAACAGCAACTAGATTCGCTTCTCTCGCTGCTTCCATTATCTCCTTCGCTTTGTCTTCAGGAAACTCGTCGTAAACTATTACTTTTCCTCTGAAGAATATGGTCAGCTGAGAATTTCCAGCCTCCGGTACCACGCTTGCTTTTTCACTGAAACCAAATCAAACCCATTTGTGCATTGATCAAACTCCACACATCGATAACCGGTTTTTACCGGTTAACCTTTCTCTAATTCAATCGCCACAAATTGTAAATGTTGGACTTTTAATTTATCACCAGATGGTTAAAACCAGATATCTCATATCTAAAAGAATCTCGAAAACCGAACACATATGAAGTTTTTGTGTACGGTACCTGAGATCGGCATCGCTGGCTTTGCCTCCGGAAGAAGTAGAGGCTTCGCCAACGGAGAGCTTCTGAACAAACTCGAAGGGTCTGGTTTCCGAAGTTTCTGCCTTTTTTATCGTATTTTGTTGACCTAAAAACAATACAAAATAACACATTATTAAAATTAGGTACCGTACACAATTTTCTCCAACCCGATCCGAACTAGAAAAATATCCGAACAGAAAATGTGTGGATAATAGTTTCATAGTTTTGATTATTATATGAATAAAAATATCCGAACATATCTGAACTTAACCGAATTTACGCGAAACCATAGTTATTTCGGTTATAACCGAACTTTATTAATACCGAACCCGACCCGATGGTTTAAAATTCCCGAACGGATCCTCTAAACCTAAACACAAAAAACACAAAATATCCGACCCAAACATGCTACAGGATAGGCCTAGTAAAGTAGCCTTAACTGAAATCGAATCAAATGGATTCGAACTTTCGGTCCTCAACCCTATAGTAGACTATTCAATCACCTGATCATCATGAGTTGGTTGATGATTTTTTTTTAATTGACAAAATCTTTTAATTCACTATTTTTTTTTGTTAAATTAACTTACTCCATTTTAACGTTGCTAAAATATACTCATATATAGATTTAAGGGGAGTCGGGAAAAAAAAAAGATTTAAGGGGAAAAATCGGATGTTAAAAGCTTTTACATTTCAACAAAGAAACAAAATTTAGATTTTTTTTTTCAATTTTGGGCCACAATTTTATTTATTATACATGCATACTCTAGATAAATCAACGAACCAGGAATTATTAAAATATAATAATAAAAATTTGAGTCTTTGTTGGCGGCGGCGAAGGAGAGAAACAACTACCTCTGATATTGGATTTTCCGGCGAGCTCAAGATCGGTTTTTCGAGCCAACGCGATATCTATATTCCCGAAACTTCCCTTCTCCTTCATGTACCGACTGAGCAAACTACATCTCCGGGAAAAATTAGACCTCTCCCCCGCTTGTCCGGTCGACATACTGTGATGAGATTACAACAACTCGAGATTCTTGTTTTTGTGTGGGTTATACACGTAAAATCGAAGATTACAACTTGCAAAATTAAAAGTCTTGAGCTTTTTGCTCATCCGATTCAAGCCAATAAGTTTCTCCCGAATAAATAAAGGGAATTGACAGATAGGAAAACGATTAACGTGCTTTTTGTTTTTTCTGAAGTGACAGTGACCCGTGTGTAATAAAGAAACTTTGTCACGAGTGTTTTTTTACACTAAACCAAGGTTCAAAAAATCGCTAGGCGCTAGTCAGTCGGCCAGATTTCGTCTAGCGTCTAATCCATAAATCAATGATTAATCGGTGATTAATTTTTAATATTATTTTATTTAATTTATATTAAAAATTTAATATATGATATCAACCATGCAATATCAACTGGAAAACATAAATAAATTTTTAAAATATGAAAATGTGATAAAATTGTACATCATCCGACATTCATCATCATTATTTATCACGTTGATTTAAGTCAATAATTTGGACGCAATACTTACACAAGGAAATTTTTTTACCAAGATGTTGTTTTTCCTCATCGTGGCAAGTATGAGTAGCTGTGTTCATCCCTTCCATGTGCCCTGATATTTTGGACAGAGAGCATGAATTTCTTGTAGTTGCTTTATGTTTTTTACAGACACCAAAAACCTTACTAATCTTGCTCTTCATTTCTATATATGGCATTGGCTCCGTACGTTGAATTGTAGCTACCTTGGATCAAGCACATTTAGGTGCAACAAGACTTTATCGAATGATCAAGCCAACAACAGATGCTGCAAAATCCAAGGTTAAAAGAAAAATAATCTACAAAAGGATTGAAATGGAATCTTGGCTCATGGAGACAAAATCGAGAAGACAAACAAATCCAAAAGTCAACCTATCAGAAATAGCAAAACCTAGAATCTTACATAGAAAAACATAACTAAGATTCACAAATAGGTTTTTTTCCTAATTCACTCGAGACGTAAGCAAATCTATCAGAGAAACAAAATCAAAGTTACATACTTCACTAAAACTAGAATTCCAACTCCAAATCAGATAAACGCTAATCGAAATCGAACCCCAAAAGAAAACTTACATGAGTGAGGATGGCTTGAGCGATGGCCATCTCGGCGTTTCCGACGCCGATTACGAAGATCTTGGTGCAGCGGTTGGAGGGGAGAGGACGATTGGAGTTGTGGATCCGCTTGAAAAAGGCGCTGGTCAGATCCAACTCACCCAGATCGGCTTGAAAAAGGCGAGTATGAAGCGGAGAGATGTGGCGGCTCGTAAGCAGCTGTGATAACTCGAGGTTGCTGGACATTTAGGCCGGCCGGAAATTCAATGTTGAAATCGCCGATTTTCTTATAAGTCGCCGATTTTCTTATAAATTGGTCAAAGTCGGCAAAAAATCGGTCAACGCATAACTTTCCCACACAGGCACTAATCTCCGATGTCCTCTGCCGACTAGCGCTTAAGCGGCCGCCTAGGCGGCTAGGCGGCCGCCTAGGCGGCTAGGCGGCCGCTTTTTAGAACATGGCACCAAACATATATGCAAAATCGCTAGACTAACAGAATTTTCTTAGAGATCAGATCTATGATTATTCGGCAAGTTTTTAAATTCTTTTTTTTTGTGTTGGTCAACATATTTTAGGCTATTAATTTCCCGTATATCATCATAAATATACAAGTTTATACGGCAGAAATACCATCAAACTCAAGTTAAGGAATGCATTATCTTTGAGAAAGACAAAAAAAAACAAAGAGAAAAGTATTAAACCAGAACAAATAAATCTTGTTATTCTCATTAATTAGAATTGTAACTGTACAGAACGGAATTATATACAAGTATTCTCTACTATATTCCTTACAAGTATAAATCTATATACAAGTATAGCTAATACACCCCCCCCCCCCTCAAGCCTTTGAATTGGAACCATTTGTTGGAAAGAAAAGGCTTGAAATGGACATACGATTGAGAAGGGAATGAAATGGTCCGGGATGTAGTGGTTTGGTGAGGATATCAGCTTGTTGATTAGCACTAGAGACATGTATCAGATTTAAGAAACCACGCTTCACTTGATCCTTAACTGTGTGGCAATCTATTTCAACATGCTTTATCCACTCATGGAAAACAGGATTTGTGGTAATATGCATAGCAGATTTGTTATCACAAAAGAGTTTGGCATTAGTAGTTACCATGATTTTCAAATCTGTGAGGAGCTGATGTAGCCAGAGCAGTTCACAAGTAGCATGAGCCATGCTTCTGTATTCAGCCTCAGTGCTGTTGCGACTAACAACATCTTGCTTCTTCGATTTCCAAGTGATGAGAGAGTCTCCTAGATAGACGCAGTAACCAGTAATAGATCTCCTAGTATCAGGGCAAGTAGCCCAGTCTGCATCAGCAAAAGCGTTTAGACAAATTTCTGATTTGGCTGAGTAAAATAGACCTTGTCCTGGATTGGTCTTGATATACTTCAGGATTTTGTGAGCAGTCTGAAGATGTATATCAGTAGGAGCACACATGAACTGACTGAGACAATGGACATCAAAGGTGATATCAGGTCGAGTAATGGTTAAGTATAGGAGTCATCCTACGAGTGCTCTGTATGGAGTAGGATCAGGTAGAGCAATTCCCGTTGTTTTGCTCAGTTTAAGGGTAGGATCCATCGGGACAGTACTTGGTTTGCAGTCCAATAGACCTGCATCAGCTAGAAGATTCAGAGCATATTTTCTCTGACAGACTGAGATACCAGCAGCATTTCTTGCAATCTCAAGGCCTAAGAAAAATCGTAATGTTCCTAAATCCTTGATTTTAAACCGTGAGTTGAGAACATCCTTGAGAGCCCTGACTTCACTATCACTGTTATTGGCAATCATTATTTCATCCACATATATTAAGACAGCAGTGAAAAGTGAACCAGAATGTTTCACAAACAAAGTATTATCAGCCGGAGATTGATTGTATCCAGCAGAAGTCAAGATATCAGAGAGACAACGATACTATTGCCGTGATGCTTGTTTCAAGCCATACAAGGATTTGTGTAGTCTGCAGACAGGATTATGAGGTAATGTACCTGAAGTTGGTGTGTAACCCTGAGGTAAACTCATGTAAATCTCCTCATCAAGGCCACTGTGCAAGAATGCATTGAATACATCCATATGAGAAAGACTCCAACCAGTAGAAGCTGCCAAACTCAGGAGTAACTTAACACTTGTAAGTTTAGGTACCGGTGAGAAAGTTTCAGTGAAGTCAACACCCTCTTGTTGTGTGAAACCTTTAGCCACGAGCCTGGCTTTGTATCTCTCAATGCTACCATCAGAATTGTACTTAATGGTGTAGACCCATTTGCAGCCCACAATATTCTTTCCCGGAGGTAGGGATTCAACATACCATGTCTTATTGATTTCCATGGCTTGAAGCTCTTCGTTCATTGCCTTATTGAATTGAGGTGATAATATGGCTTGTTTAAAAGATGTTGGTTCTATTTCAAGAAAGTAAGAAAAAACATAGGACTGATAGAGGGATTTGAGATTGGAAGATGAGAGAACAGAAGATAAAGGATATGGAGTTGTCAATGGTTTTAAAGGAGTAGAAATTTTGGTGAAAGAACAGTGGAAATGAGATAAGTAACCTGGAGTTTTGACTGCACGTTTTGGCCGAGCATTGAGGAGTTGAACATGACATGTGGCTCGTGTGACAGTCTCGTGTGGTAGAGATGTGGCATTAGAGTGTGATGCACATGTATAAGATGAAGATGGAGATGCATGAGATGAAGATGGAAATGCATGAGATGAAGATGGAGAAGTATCAGGTGGTGAGAGTGGTGATGAATGTCTATTATGAACACGAATAGCAGAATCTAAAATAGATAGAATCGGTAAAGGCAAGATTGGTTTAGGGAATAGATCAACTGATGGTGGACATGGAACATCTGTTTTAAATGGGAAAACAGTTTCATGAAAAATCACATTACGAGACACAGAGACTATGTTAGTATCTTGATGTAAAACCTTATAGCCTTTATATCCTGAAGAATATCCAAGAAATACACATGGTTCAGCCTAAGGATAAAACTTTGTTCTATCTTTCAACAACGTAGACACATAGCATAGGCATCCAAATGATCTAAGAAAAGAGTAATCTGGTTGTTTCTTATTTAGGAGTTCATATGGAGATTGATTTCCTAGAAGTAAAGAAGGAGTTCTATTGACTAGAAAGACAACAATGCAAAGACAGTCACTCCAATAGATCAAGGGAATGTTGGATTGGAATAGAAATGCTCTTGCAACATTTAACAGATGCTGATGTTTACGTTCAACTACAGAATTATGTTGTGGTGTATATGCACAAGAGTATTGATGAATCATGCCATGATCTTGAACAATACGAATAAAGGCAAGTTCATGTGCATTGTCACTTCTAATTGATTTAATGACAGCATTATACTGGGTCTTAACATGTTGAATAAAAGCCGGAAAAACTCGTGAAACATCACTTTTATTCTTTAGCAAGTAGATCCAAGTTACACATGTACAATCATCTACCAAAGTAAAAAAAGTATTTGTATCCTTCTATAGACTCAACAGAAAAAGGACCCCAAATATCTAAGTGAACAAGATCAAATGGTGATTAAGACAGATGATTATGTGAAATAAAAGGTAAACGTTTCTGTTTTGCTAAAGGACATACATGACAATGAATGGAAGAAGACAGGCTAGACTTAGACAAAGGTAAAATACTAGAAATATGTTGTAACTTGGCAGGTGAAGGATGTCCAAGGCGCTGGTGCCAAAGATGTCCATCAGCTGACAAGGATCCACGGAAGTTGGTAGAGGTATGTGTGACACCAGTCTCTAGGATATAGAGATCGTGTATAAGAGTCCCTCTACCAATCGTCAAGGCCTGAATAGACGCCTGAATCAAACAATGATCAGTATTGAAATGTTCAGAACAATTGTTGTCTTTAAGCAAGCGACTAATGCTAAGAAGATTAAATCTAAATGAGGGAACATGCAGAACATTGTGCAGAACAAGAGATGAGGAAATATGAATTGTGCCTGTGTGAGTGATTGGTTCTCTAATGCCATTAGGTAGAGAGACCGTAACACCAGTCACATATGAGGTTCCACTAAACATTGCTAAGTCAGAACAAACATGTGTAGTAGCTCCAGTGTCAATTATCCAAGCACCACTAGGAAGTGTGTTTTAAAGAGAGGATAAACACTGGTGTTGAAATGTGAGACAGTTATTTTCAAAGCGGAGAGAATAAGGAAATGAAACATTACCAGATGTAGATGAAGAAGTCATATGACCATTCTCAGTTATTGTAGCAAGAGGAACTGTAGATTCAGAAGGTGTCACACGAGTCTGAAGTTGTTGAATCAGATTTTGGACTTGATTGTTGTCCATTTGACTAAAATCAAGATTCACAGCATTAGTTGCTGGTGGACGCATATAGAGCTGAGATCCCGTCATGGCATTAGCCACTGCATTAGACTTTTGTATATGTTGTTGTGGATACTGAAATTGAGCATGTGACTGTTGAGAAAAGCGAGGAGTGCAGTTATTTTGTCCTCTTGGAGCAAAACCAGTTGGAGCAGGTTCTCTGAAATGACCAATTCCGGATGATGTGTTGAGTTTATGACCAGGAGGCTAGCCGTGGATCTTAAAGCATTTCTGAACAATGTGACCAAGCTGACCACAGTAAGTGCATAGAGGTCTCTGTTTGGGACGATAGTTGACAGCAAAAGTAGATTGTCCAGGCTGATCATTATAGAAGTGAGAATCATATGGTGCAGAGCTTTGGAAAACAACATTATCAGGCTTGGAACTTGGCTTAATCGACTTTTGCCTTTCATCTTGTGTGAGCATGTTGAAAACCTCTTCAATGGTAGGAATTGGTTTCAACATAAGGATGTGTCTTCTACTCGATTCATAAGCTTCATTCAAGCCCATCAAGAACTTAGTCACACGACTACGTTGCTGCAATGTTTCCCAAAGTACAGCTGCATTGCACTCACATTTACCACAAGTGCAAACCGGAAGTTCCACAAAATTCTTGTATTCCTCCCAAAGAGTGATTAGCTCAGTATAATAGGTGCTTATATCCATAGAACCTTGTTGGATACTACTCAATCTTTGTTCAATTTCATATATCCTGGGTGCATCGTTCTGCTTAAACCTAGATAAAAGATTCTTCCAAATTTGTTCAGCAGTAGAGAGAAAGAGAATACTCTGACTAATCTTCTTCGAAACGGAGTTCATTATCCAAGTTGCTACCATATCGTTACAACGGGACCAAGAACCAGTATCTCTATGTGAATCAGGGGGTTTGGGAATGGTACCGTCAATGAAGCCATTTTGTTGCGAACATTGAGAGCCATCCAAATAGAACGACGCCAAGAGTGAAATTCTGCACCAGTCGCGAGGCGATCGGAGACTAAGACCAGGCCTGCGTGATCCGAACTGTGCAATAAATAAGGATTTTCGTATTGATCCAAGTATTGAGGTTGATACGAAGTCGGATTTGCTTCAGACGATGCCATCGCAAATGAGAAGATGACGATACGACGAAGAAGATGAAATGACGAGGAAGAGTCAAAGAAATGAGATCAAAAAGTAGAATATGAAAGAGATGATCTCAATCTCAAAGAAAATCAGGTGCGCAATGAAATCGAAGATCAAAGGATGATAAGAAGCACTCATTGGAGCTCGATTTGAATATCGATGAAGCTCAACGAAGCTGAATCGCCATGAAAATGAAGAAAAATTTGTTAGCTAGGGGAAAAGAGAAAATATATTTAGCTTTGATACCATATTAAAACAGAACATATAAATTTTGTTATTCTCATTAATTAGAATTGTAACTGTACAGAACGGTATTATATACAAGTATTTTCTATTGTATTACTTACAAATATAAACCTATATACAAGTATAGCTAATAAAAAGTTTATGAAATTATTTGTTTTGTCACGAGTTATTTACAAAACAAATAAATGAATTCGTTAAACAAATGTTCGTTACAACTTCCACCACGTTTTCCTTACGCATGACTTACAAAAAAAAAAAAAAAAAAAGGTAGATAGAGTTGACGGCGACGTTACTGAAAGGCGTTAATAATTTTTGCCCACAAATCTTCAAGCCTCAGAGTTGTTTGTTATCCCTTCTGTGATACTAAGGGTATAATAACTGACGGCGTTTTAAAAAATGAACGATGGTCTAACGGAGTGAAGTCATGGCGTCGGCTGATGGCTATTTAGAATTGAATTTGTGGGACCCGATGACAGTAGAACTTTGTGTGTCCGATATTTTTAGCGACGATGAATACTTCTTATCCTCGACAGAGTTTTAGGGCACGTGAAAATACTATCAATATTTAGCATGTCCGCACGTGTCAAAATCTTAACGGTAAGAGAAATTGGAAACCTGTAACATCATTTCCATTGGTGAGATACCCTCATAAATATAATACTAATATTTTTAACAATTTTTTTTGTTAAGAACTCCATCACAAAATTTTGCTTCTATTGGTGAGATAACCATAAAAGTATATTATTAATATAATATTATTATTTTTAAAATTTTAATATATTTAATTTTAAAAAATTTATAACATATCAAATTACATCTTAAATATATTCAATTATTTTAATTAGTTATATTTATTTATATTATCTATAAGAGTAAAATTAATAAAACCGTAAATATTAATAATGTTAATAAAATATTAATAACAAATTTTAATTTTTGTTGTTAAAAAAACAAAATTTTAATTTTTCAAATCTCATATTTTTTTCTGAAATCTAATATTATTGTATTAACTATAACATTACTAATTTATATTATATATTAACTTTAACTAATATCAATTAAAAATAATATTAATATATAAATTAATCTCATGCTTTATGGAACTTGATAGATAGATAATTTTATTTTATGATTTATAAAAAAATAAAAACTAAAAAATAACAATATATAAACTCTTTAATTGATATTTTAAAGTGTTGGATAATTGTTTAATCACAAAATATATGAACCATTAGGAAATTTACATGTATCTCATGAGAGGGGTTCTCATGGAGTTCTCAAAATATCTCATTTGAGAACTGATTCTCACAAATTTTTTTTCTAAATTTTATTTTTCTTTATTTTTAATATATTTTAGTATGAGATACTCATTGAGATACCCAAACGGTACCAAACGTCACTCGATCATATGATATATATGCTTTGTCTAAATTACTTTTTTCGGTCAAATTAATGACATTTAGTCTTTTTTCTTTAATGTATGTATTCTACTTCCGATGACAAATTTCTACTTCTCAAATATTTCTGTAGTCCTAATATGATTACGACAAAAATGATTTTTTAGTCGTTTTGTTTAATGAGGTATGCGTTGAAATTTCTTTAAATAAAACCCAGCAACAACCAGTCGACTAAAGAATTTAAAAGGTATGAGGCATAAAATATTCTATAATAAATGTCGTAGACGATGGTGCCAAAGGGAAAAAATCATCATTATTATGCATCGCATGCAACTTGCAAGATCTTATCGATGAGAACATACTATTTCTAACTTTGAAGGCTCTTCCAGATCATACATTTCAACAGTTGAACAACAACTTGCGTCTATATATAACATTTATATGCATATATATAATAATTATGCAATATAGATGCATTGCTGCTTCTATAATGCTTACACAAAACCACAACGATATTCATATCCATATCTGAAGGGTGCCAAAAGCAACCATATATATATATATATATTCTCTAACTCCGAAAAATCGTAATTACAATCATACTGTCTGGTTAATTAAAGATGGAATCTTTTGAAAGATTGACATGGGTCTTAATAAGACCACCAAAAATAGGTTGTTAATCTTTATTTTTATCATTAAATCCTTTTATATTTCAACAAAAAAATATCCATTTTGTTAATATGTTTTGTAATGTATTACAACATCTCATTACATAATGAAATTCAAATGCTTATCAAACAAAACAAAAAATTCGGTTGTGATCGGTAAACAAGTGAGCATAAAATGGAGTAAAACAAATCAATATGGATGATACATCGTGATATTTGAAATATTTTTATTATGCATTTGTACATTTAGATAATTATCTTTTATTGTTTTAGGTTTTTTAAAAAATTGTTTAGGATTAATAAAATTGAGATTTTGTTTCTTGTTTTTGATAGATCTAAAAAAATCTCAACAAATCTAGAAAGATTTGGTTTATTCGGAAATTTTCAAATTAAATGAATAATTTTACGATTTTTCTAATTTTTAGATATTTTCAGAATTAACATATTACTATTCTATCAATTAAAGTTTCCGCTTCCTCAGTGAACCCATTATAATCAGAGTAAAAAACATATTATTATCAAGTGTTTTATTTTTTTCCATCTTACATCCTCCACCAAAAAAGTGGAAAATATTACGTTAGTTTTGGTGGGCCCATTCATTTTTTCTTTTACTTTTTTCCATCTTTTTTACTTTAAATTATGTACCAATGAGAACCATAATATCTATATCTACATTGTTGTAGCTAAGTTAATCTGGAAAAAATGAATCCAAATCGTATAATATAATTTTTTATGTGATACAGTCAAATTTCTATAAATTAATAATGTTGAAACTATACTATTATCAGTTTATATATAGAGATATTATTTAGTTGATAAACTAATTTGGAAAGACCGGATTTTTTTTGTCAATTTATTAATTTACAGAGACTTTACTGTATTTGATGTCTATGTATGACTGATATGAGTTTGTATATTTCCTGTTGACGTTCATATTTGCAATAAAAATTGTTCAAATGACAATTTTGAAAGATAAGTATAAACACTCATTTGCATTAATGTGTGACGGCCAAATAGAAGGTTTGAGTTTCAAACCGTTGAGATTTGATCCCTATCTCGATAACCATAGAATTTGAGCAATAAATAAAAAATACAGAGAATTAACGAGTTCAGATTACGGTGTATGATCCTACGTCTTGGCCTGAAACTTTTCAGTAATTCACTATCACCACGGATTACAAAGAATTATGGTTTCTCACAATCTCTCTAAGAACAAGAAAAATCTCTTTAGTTTCTCTATAGAGTTTACAGGATACTAAAAAACCCTCACACATACTGTCTTTATATAGATTAGGGCAATTACAAAATTAAGACGGTTTAAACCTAAACCAAAGCCCAATAGGAAAAACATATTCCTAATTGACTAACCCAAGTCGCAGACCTAGTTAATACTCATGATTTCCATCACCAAAGCCCAACAAACTCCACCTTGATGACAATCATTTCCGAGTATAACTTCTTCATCTTTGCATTCATGTGCCGCTCCAGACAGTCCAGCACCTTAGTGCTCTTCTAAGTTGAGAAAACTCAAAGCCTTCTCAAACTTATCCACATGTAGTACCTTTGTCAACATATCAGCCGGATTCCTCTCAGTCGGGATCTTCGACAGCTTCACTTCACCATAAGCAGCAATATCCCTGATGAAATGCATCCTCCTGTTAATATGCTTTGTCCTCTCATGATGAACGTTGTTCTTGGCTAAACGCAAGGCACTCTAAGAATCACACCAGATCTCTACCGTGTCTTGTTTGAATCCGAACTCCTCAGTCAAACCCCTTAGCCAAATAGCTTCTTTTACAGCTTCAACCAACGCCATATACTCTGCCTCAGTTGTAGACAGCGCGACGACATGTTGAAGACTCGATTTCCAGCTTATAGTCGTCCCACCAGCAGTGAAGACATAACCTGAAATCGATCTACTTCTGTACAGATCCGATGCAAAGTCAGAATCACAGAAACATTCAACCTTAAAATCCTTTGTCTTCCTGAACACAATCTTTCGATCATGGGCACCTTTCAAATACCTTAGCACCCACTTTACAGCAGTCCAATGTATCATGATTGGCTTACTCATGAACCTACTAACCAAGCCAACCGCGTACGCGAGATCACACCTAGTTCCTAACATCGCATACATGATACTCCCAATAGCATTTGAGTATGGAATATCATCCAAAATTGTCTCTGCTTCATCATCTTTCACAGCAGACAACTTGAAGTGCGAACCGATAGGTGTAGAAACTGATCTAGCTTCATCCATATTGAATACCTGCAGAATCTTCTTGATGTAACCAGATTGAGACAAGGTGAGAACTCCACCTTCACGATCCCTCGCTATATCCATCCCAAGAATCCTTCTTGCAGCTCCTAGATCTTTCATCTAAAATCTACTGCTCAGCAAATCTTTCACAATATGTATCTCCTTCATATCCTTGGAAGCAATTAGCATGTCATCAACATACATGAGTAGGTAGATGAAACAATTACCTTTTCTCTCCTTTATGTAAACACAGTGATCGAATTCACTCCTTTTGAATCCATGACTTACCACAAATTGATCAAAGCACTTGTTCCATTGCCTTGGAGCTTGCTTAAGTCCATACAATGCCTTTTCCAACAAGCAAACGTGGTCCTCTTTTCCTTTAACCACAAAACCTTCAGGCTGTTCCATATAGATCTCATCTTTAAGTAAACCATGAAGAAACGCAGTCTTGACATCAAGCTGTTCTAATTCCAGATCCATATTTGCTGTAACCGATAGAAGAAACCTGATAGAAACATGCTTCACAACTGGAGCAAACACTTCTTGATAGTCAATACCTTCTTTCTGAGAATAACCCTTGGCTACCAATCTAGCTTTATATCTCGGTTCTTCTACCCCTGGGATACCCGGCTTCAACCTGTAAACCCATTTGCAACCAATCATTTTTCTACCTTTTGGTCTTTTAACCAACCTCCAAGTCTTGTTCTTATCTAGAGAACTCTTCTCTTCAACCATACCTCCATTCCAGAAAACTTTATCCTTGCTTTCTACAGCTTCCTGATGGTCCCTAGGTTCTTCAGAAATTATCTTGACACCAGCGATTAAGGCGAAACTCGCTAAATCATAATCACCAAGATATTCAGGTCGCCTTTTTACTCGTTTAAACCTGTTTCGAGCTAACTCCCAATCTTCTAGAGGTACATCATCTGTTTCCTGATCTCCAACAACTCCACCTGAAGATCCAATTTGCTCATTATCTTCAGTAACAGAAGTTGTCGCATCTAGTCCTCCTTGGTGTCGATCGATACTCGGGATGACATCGATCGATACATCTTCAGAAGGCTCACGAGGCTTTTCTTTTTCGTGTCCGTGTCGATCGATACTTAGGGTGGTATCGATCGATACATTCTCAGAAGTCGGGCTCCTCTGCGCAGTTTCTTCCACATAAACTATATTCCTCAAGTCTTTGAATACTGTATCTTCCACAAAGACCACATTCCTGCTAATCACACATTTTGATTCATCCAGGAGCCATACCTTGTACCCTTTGACTCCCTCCGGATATCTTATGAAAATTCCCTTCATAGTTCTTGGTCTTAACTTCCCTTGATTTACATGAACATAGACCAATGACCCAAATCTTCTCATGTGTCCATAACCCAGCTTTCTTCCCAGCCAAAGTTCCTCAGGAATATTGCCATCTAAGGCCGATGATGGTCTACTATTAATATGGTACACAGCTGTGCTAACCGCCTCAGCCCATAATTCTTCACCTAAGCCACTTTCATCCAGTATACAACGCACCTTCTCCATTATTTTTCGGTTCATGCGTTCCACAACTCCATTTTGCTGTGGAGTATATGCAGAAGTCATGTGCCTCTCAATCCCATGCTGCTTGCAAAACCCGTCGAAGTCTTTGTTCACAAACTCCAACCCATTATCTGTTCTCAGACATTTCACTTTCCTGTTTATCTGATTCTCAACTAGTTTTTTCCATTCACAGAACTTTGTGAAAACTTCACTCTTAACAGACAAGAAGAACACCCATACCTTTCTAGTGTAATCATCAATGATAGACATAAAATACTGCTTACCAGAGATACTTGGAGTGACCGATGGAGATCCCCAAAGATCTTAGTGAACATATCTCACCGCTTCTCCTGAATTGTGTTTTCCAATGTTGAAGCTCAGTCTCTTGGTCTTCCCCATTACACAACTCTCACAGAAATCCATCTCCACAATCCTTCTCTTGTCAATGATGCCTCTTTTTACCAAGATCATCAGATTCTTCATGCTCATGTGTCCCAACCTTCTATGCCACAAAGCCGTCTCGTCTTTGGCTGGTTTCCTGGTAACACTTATGTTTGACTGTCCTACCACAGTCTCTCCATTAAGCAAATACAAAGAACCGCATAGAGTGCCTTGAAGAGCCATCTTCCCATTCTTATAGAACTTTTTTTTTCCTTTGCTTACAGCATGATCAAACCCAAGTTTATCCAATGTACTTGTAGATATTAAATTTCTCTTCAGCTTAGGAATATACCTGACATTCGTCAATGTCTTCACCGTGCCACCACATGCTTTTATATTGATGGAACCTATTCCTTTAACCTCCACAGAATAGTCGTCCCCCAGTAGCACTTGTCCAGAGTTGAGCTCCTCAAATGTATCAAACCAGTCTCTCCTTGAGGTCATGTGATATGAACAACCCGAATCAATCACCCACCTCTCTAGATGCCAATTTTCCCAGACTGATAACGCATAAACTCCTGCTAATTTTTTGATGACAACCGCTGCCGTGGCATCTTCATCATCACCGCCCTTCCGCTTCTTCCAAGCATAGCAATCAGCCTTCACATTTCCTTCCTTCTTGCAGAACCAGCATGTGAATTTTGTTCCCGATTTCGACCTGCTTCTACCTCGATTCTCAGAATTTCGTTGATCCCCATTTTGCTGTCTCCCAAGAGCCACATACGCTTCACCAGTGCTTTGTGAAGTCGATATTCCCTTAGATTTAAGCTCAGTTTCCTTAGATTTCGCAGCATTCACCACCTATTCAATAGAGATGGACTCTCTACCATACTTCAATGTCTCCTTCATGGAGTCATATTGTGGTGGCAAGGAACTTAGTAGTAGAATTGTCTGCACTTCATCCGCAACTGTAACCTTTACACTAGCCAACTCCGAAACAGTCTTCAAGTAGTCATCGACGTTTTGATCGATTGACTTAGACCCATCCATCTTAAATGTATAGAATTTATACAAAAGATGAATCCGACTCAGTAGAGTCTTGGTGTTGTATAACCTCTCTAGTGCTGCCCAAAGATTACTTGCTGTTGTGCACTCATCTGTTTTTCTGAGGACATGATCTCCTAGATGGAGTGTCAAAATATCCATAGCATTCTCTGCTCGCTCCTCTTTCTTGACTTGTTCTGCTTTAAATCTCTGTTCGAAATCCTCCGCTGATTCATCCTTCTTGATAACCAGCTTATCCGGCTCAGTGGTTGGTGTTATTAGCTCGCCTTTCAATCCCCGAAGATTCATGTGAGCTAACATCCTTCTCTTCCACATAGAGAAATCATCTTGTCCGTCGAAGATGGTTATCTTCACCTTCGGCTTCTTCTCTAAAGACATCTTTGATCAAACGAACTTCTTAACACGCTTCTGCTACCGTATCGATCGATACAAGATGGAGTGTCGATCGATACCAAACTTTTCTTCGTCTTTCTGCGAACACGTAACAGACGTATCGATCGATACCAGGAAGGGGTGTCGATCGATACTTGAGCGATCTGCGCGATCTTCTTCTTAGCGCCGCATATAGCTTTTTCTCTCGGGCTGTCAGATTAAAACCCTAAACCGATTGATGCCTTGATTCCAGCTGTCAATCTAGATCTAAAACCTAGATCCCTACAGAACTTCTCTGTCCAATTGCTCCCAACATAAAACCTAGGCTCTGATACCACTTTTTTGAGATTTGATCATAATCACGGAACTTAAGCAATAAATAAAAGACACAGAGAATTAACGAGTTCATATCACGGTGTGTGATCCTACGTCTCGGCCTGGAGCTTTCCAGTAATCCACTATCACCACGAATTACAAAGAATTAGGGTTTCTCATAATCTCTCTAAGAACAAGAAAGATCTCTCTAGTTTCCCTCTAGAGTTTCCAGGATACTAAAAAACCCTCACACATACATGTCTTTATATAGACTAAGACAATTACAAAGTTAAGACGGTTTAAACCTAAACTAAAATACAATAAAAAAACACATTCCTAATTTACTAACCTAAATCGCAGACCTAATTAATACTCATAATTTTCATCACCAAAATACAACACAAACATTCGGTGAAACGGAAGTAGCTAGGTCCGTTACGAGTTACGACAATGGCTAAAGCTAATAATGGGTTCTTTGACGCCGACATATACTTTTGTTGTGAATACCAAAAATTTGCAGCTTCTTCACATGCTCCATATGTAATATGACAAATTGACAATAGCATATGCCTAGCTAACGATGCTAACAGTTTTTTTTTCTCTTTTTTCAACAGATTTTAATAGTAATTTTAAAATAAAACTAAGAGATTCTTCCACAAATAATCACTTTTTGAAAACTTTCATAGTTTTTTGTCACTTTCAAAATTTTATTTAATAATGTAACTCTTTGTGTACTGTATATGGGTTGACTTTCCAGTATTATTCTTGTATAGTACTGCGCGAAAACAATGAGTGTACTGTACACACTTGTATCAATAGAAGATAAAATCATTTTTTTGCAACATAAAGTGTTAGATCTTATTATGAGTTTTGTAAAATAATAAAAAACTAAATGAATTTTCAAAAAATGACTAACCATGCAAATACTCCTATAAGTTGCGATAGGGCTAGTCGTCCGAAGTTGACAAAAAAAAGCTAGTCATTCCATAATGTCATAATGAAAATGGCTATAGAACTAAAACCAAAAAGTGATTTATAATTTTGATTTCGTCCGTCAATTTGTTTCAAAGATGCGATTATCATGTACGTGCATGTGACAACATTATTCAGCAAGAAATACATTTTGAGGTACACGTTTCTATGGCATTGAATTAGAAATAAAGTGTAAAAATCAGAAAAACTCTCTGAAATTCTGTATATTTTCTGATTAGGGTTTTACAAAGGAGACAATTCTCTATATATACAGAGATAAAATAATCCTAACTATATAAGGCCCAATACATATATACCCAATAAGCCTATATCTCTTAATACCCCTCCTCAAGTTGGAGCATGGAGATCTCGAATGCCCAACTTGCACAAAATATCTTGAAAATGACGACCTCCAAGTGCTTTAGTGAAGACATCCGCCAATTGTTGAGTAGTAGAAACATGCTGTGTCTGAATGATTCCAGCTACGATATCATCTCTAATGAAGTGGAAATCAAGCTCCACATGTTTCGTCCTCTCATGAAACACAGGATTCGCTGCAATATGAAACGCAGACTGACTATCACAATACAAATCCATTGGACCAGAATGTGCAATACCCATCGTGGTCAATACACTCTTGATCCACTTCAATTCTTTCACCGCCACAACCATAGCTCGGTACTCTGCTTCTGCCGAAGAGAGAGATACTACATCCTGCTTCTTTGACTTCCACGATACAGGTGAATTCCCCAACTGTATCAACCATCCACTTAATGATCTCCTCGTGATTGGACATCCCGCCCAATCCGAATCACACCAAGCTGTAAGATGAAAATTACAGTCCGCTTTCAACAAAATTCCCATTCCAGGACACCCCTTCAAGTAACGAACTACTCGTAAAGCAGCCCGCCAATGATCCTCTCTTGGCTCACGCATAAACTGAGACAAGATGTGAACAGAATACGCAAGATCTGGTCTTGTCGCAGCCAAATAAATCAACCTTCCAACGATTTTGCGATACTTCTCCGGGTCAGTGAGTATCTCTGACGTCGACCTTCCCAACTGATGATTCTGCTCCATCGGAAACTCTACCGGCCTACCACCAAGCAAACCAACATCAGCAATAATATCCAGAGCGTACTTCCTCTGTGATAAATATATCCCCTCTGCGTTTTGCGCAACTTCCAATCCAAGAAAATACTTCAATTTTCCCAAATCCTTCATATGAAAGCAATTACTCAGATATGTTTTGAACTTCTGTATCACTCCTGGAGAGCTCCCTGTTATCACAAGATCATCCACATATACGAGAACATGCAAGTGAACTTTACCACGAACTAACGAGAAAAGAGAGTAATCTGCCTTACTCTGTGTAAAACCATAGCTCAACAGTGCCGTCGAAAGTTTCGCGAACCAGCATCTCGGAGCTTGTTTCAAACCATACAATGACTTGCGCAATCGACATACCATTCCCTTCTTCGAGCTACCAAAACCCTGAGGTACTCTCATAAACACCTCTTCTTCCAAATCTCCATGAAGAAACGCATTGTGGACATCCATCTGATGCAACTCCCAATTTTTCCCAGCTGCAACTTGCAGAACCAATCGAACTGTGCTCATCTTTGCCACAGGAGCAAATGTATCAGAATAATCAATCCCTTCTTTCTGACGATTTCCACAAGCTACAAGCCTCGTTTTATACCTTTCAATCGAGCCATCAGCATTATACTTGATCGTGTAAACCCATTTACACTCAATGACATGCTTACCTGGTGGTAATTGTTCAATCAACCAGGTTTGATTTCGTTCCTGAGCCTCAATCTCCAGTCTCATAGCTTTTCTCCATCGCGGATCTTCCATAGCCTCAGCAAATGTTTTCGGCACAACTCCTTCTGTTATACTACACATGAACGCTCTGTGTGACATAGAGAACCTCTCACAGCTCACAAAATTCTCAATCCCATAATCATTAATCAATTCCTGACTCACAGCAGACGCATTCATTGCAAATGTCGTATTGCACACAAAATCTTGTAACTTGGCTGGAGCTTGTTTCTGTCGCATTCCGCGTCCCAAAATTTCTGTTGCTGCAGGTTGATCCACCAGGTGTCGATCGATACTGGCTGTTATCGGTCGACACTCATCGACATTCTCAGACTGTGTAACTGATTCAGGGTCAGTCTGTGGCCCTGTAATTCCCAACATATCACGTATTCCTGCTGATATAGCTTGCATATCTTCTTCTCCAACCTTGTCTGACACAACTGGAGTCTGTGTCACTGTATCTCTTGTCAAAACATGACTTATATCATCAAATCCAACACTATCATCCACAAATAACGTCCTTAGATCAGAATTAGGTGGCTCATCCACCTGATCTTTTTGCTCCAAATATGGGAATCGTTCCTCAATGAAGGTGACATCCCGTGAGACAAAGACTTCACGTGTCTCCAAATCAAAAAGATTCCACCCCTTCTTCGCATAAGGGTACCCCAGGAATACACATTTCCTGCTTCTACTCGCAAACTTATCTCCATGCCGTTTCTGATTATGAGCATATGCTAAACATCCAAACACTCGTATCTCACTATAAGCAGGGACTTTTCCAAATATAATCTCGTACGGGCTCTTACCATTGTGTAACATAGACGGCGTACGATTGATTAGATATGCAGCACTCGAAGCACAATAACCCCAAAGTTCTATTGGTAGATTTGCCTGAAATCTCAACGCTCTTGCCACATTCAATATATGACGGTGTTTTCGCTCCACTCGCCCATTTTGTTGAGGAGTTCCTACACATGAAGTTTGATGAATTATCCCAGATGCGCGAAAATACTCCTTCATCACTATGAATTCACTCCCATTATCGCTTCGCACGATTTTCACCTGCTTCTCAAACTGTCGCTGGATAAGAGCAAAGAAATCGATCATGGTTTTCTGAACTTGTGTTTTATCACGAAGAAGAAAGACCCACACAGCTCTGGAATAATCATCCACAATAGTTAAGAAATACGAAGATCCACACAAACTCTGTGTTCGATATGGCCCCCAGAGATCGCAATGAACCATCTCGAAACACTCCTTACTCTTCTCCGTACTCTCAGGAAAGACATTACGACATTGCTTTGCTCGGAAGCAAACATCGCAATCAGAGACACCACCACTCTTTTGATCCACTTCTGGCAATTTCTTAATCACCTTTTCAGAAGCATGTCCCATTCTTCGATGCCAAAGTTCCAGAGACCCCACCTTACTAACCTTCGCCACATTCACACTTTTATGAGTACCTTGAAGAAAATACAACCCATCTTTCCTTTCACCCATTGCGATCGGAATCTGCAAAGCAATATCTTTCAACACACACAACTGCTTCGAGAACCACACAATGCAATTCATCTCATCAATAACTTGTGACACAGAGATGAGATTGCACTTAAGTTCCTTGACGAAGAGCACATGTGTCAAAGTACACTTCTCTGTCAATACCACACTTCCTACTCTATCAGCAGCAACCACATTTCCATTAGGCAGACCCACCCAACATGGTGAGATCGGATGCACATCGAACATGTCCCTCAATGTACCTGTCATATGGTGCGATGCACCACTATCAATAATCCACTCATCTATATATCTCGTACCAATAACACTGTTTGAAGATTCTGTATTTGGCTCTATCATACTCAATAGCCGATCCCACTGTTCTTTCTTCAGTCCTGTCATAGCATGAGTCGACACAACATGTGTGTGTGCAACCCTAGTATTGTGTCTACATGAAGCGCCTTCCGCAGCCTCGTCTTTCATCATATCCAAAGGGCCTTCCGCACCTACATTCTGCTCAAAACCAAACTTTTTCAAAGAAACGCATTCCGCAGATCATGTTTTCTCAACTCCCATCTTCTCCATTATCACAAATAAACAACTCAATTGAATATTAATTTGTCACCAAACCCTAACCTCGACGACGACCGTGCAAAATTCGTGCAAAATCGCGTGTCTGATTTTCGTGCAAAAACCGTGCAGAAAATTGATCTCGTGCAAAAACTGTGAAGAAATCGATCCCGTGCAAAAACTGTGCAGAAATCGATCCCGTGCAAAAACCGTTCAAAAATCAATCTTGTGCAAAAACTGTGCAGAAATCGATCCCGTACAAAAATCGATCCCGTGCAAAATCCGTGCAGAATAACCTGGCTCTGATACCATGTAAGAATCAGAAGAACTCTCTGAAATTCTGTATATTTTCTGATTAGGGTTTTACAAAGGAGACAATTCTCTATATATACAGAGGTAAAATAATCCTAACTATATAAGGCCCAATACATATATACCCAATAAGCCTATATCTCTTAATATAAAGGATTTGCTGCAAATCCATTGCATGATTTAATATGCTATAAACTTCGTTTGGATTTGATTGTGTCATAGCTCTATAATTGAATTATAGGTTTATCGATTATGTTACTAATACAATAAAAATAAAAACAAATCACAAACAGAAATAATAGTACAATGGATTTGGTCATAGAACATCGTTGTCCTCGTTGCCGCGTTTGCCTTCCTCGGCTTCTTGTTCATCTCCATTGCCAATTTGCCATTACCCATTTGTTATTTGGTAGTGAATGAATTGACTTATAATTTTTATATTAGTGTTGGTATATTCACATTTCGACATGATGAGATCCTAACACACATCAACACAATTTTTATATTAGTCTTCATATCCATTGCCAATTTTGCCATAAATTATTTCAAATAATAGCTATTTTGGCTCATTCATCTCGGACCAAATCCCCCTTTTTGTGTCGGTTATATCCATTTGGGGTTACTAAACTCTTATACCATGATAAGTTTTGTGAAATTTCAATATGAATTTTCTAAACTAACTGAAGATAAATAAACATAAATCCCAAAGAAAAAAATCTCAATAAAAGCTAAAGAGTTCAACACAACTAGAAGACGATAGCAGGAGAGACCAACAACAAAAGAAGAAGTGATAGCATGTGAGATTGAATATGATCGAGAACGGAGTCGTCCATGACCTATGACAACCGCTTCCGATATTCTCAACTCGGTTTTGACGGAAAAACATCATCTCATAATTATGGAGGAAAAATACGATTTTGCGGTTTTGGCCAAAAAATGCAACTTTACGGTTTTGGCGGAAAATGTGATTTTGTAGTTTTTGGCTGGAAAACGCGATTTTGCGGTTTTTGCTGAGAAAACGTGATTTCACGATTTTGGTGGGAAAACGCGATTTTGCAGTTTTAGAAGGAAAATGTGATTTTGCGGTTTTTGTTAGATAACGTGATATCGCGGTTTTGGCGTGAAAATTAATTTGATATAAAATATTGAAAAGTATTTTGATATATATATTTGTTTAAATCCTTAACTTTATTTATTGTTTTTCGCCCTGTTACAAAGTATATATGGTTTAGGGTTTCAATTGTTTACACGGGCCGGGCTAATCCTATGAAGGGGTGTAAAATTTTATATAAATAAATACACTCTGATCCAGGTTGGGCTCGTACTCTATTATCAAGACTTAACAATAGCAACATGGATTTAGCATAAAAAGAAAAAGAAAAAAAACAGTAGCAATATTGGCCCAACAAAAAATACACATTTCCCAATTATTTCGTAATCGTTTTTGCTTTTCTCAATCTTGACTCTTTCAACTTACATTCGCGCCATAAGCTCCTAAGTTTCTCTCATCCAATGGATCACAAATGACAAAGAAAAACAAAAGACAGAAACAGAGAAAATTAGTAAATCGAATCAACGCAAAAAAAAAATCCTACTTTGAGCAACAACAAAAAAAAAACAAGTTTCCTACAAAGTCTCGGCGGCCTAGCTCCGGTTAAGAGTAAATGGCCGTGGCCTGGCTAATCTGGCCGTTCGTGCTATCTCTAGCAGCACTTTCTGCTAATTCGATAACCGAATCAGAATCATTGTTGAAATTCAAGGAGTCATTAACCAACGCCAAGTCTCTCGATTCTTGGACACCAGATTCAGAGCCTTGTGGAGGAACACAACGATGGGTAGGATTGCTCTGCAACAAAAATTCAGTCTTTGGCCTCCAGATCGAACAGATGGGTCTCTCGGGAAACATCGACGTCACCCCCTTAACTGACCTACCCGTTTTACGAACCATAAGCATAATGAACAACTCATTCTCCGGTAATATACCCGAGTTTAACCGATTAAACGCTCTGAAATCGATTTACTTATCAGGTAATCGATTCTCTGGTAATATCCCTTCTGAATATTTCAAAAAGATGATATCTCTTAAGAAAGCTTGGCTGTCCAACAACGAGTTCTCTGGCCTCATTCCTCTCTCTTTGGCCACTACACTGCCAAATCTAATGGAGTTACACCTTGAAAACAATCATTTCCTCGGTATTATACCGAATTTTACCCAGCCGACTTTAGCTGATGTCGATCTCTCAAACAACCGACTAATCGGACAAATACCGCCTGGTTTATCAAAGTTCGACGCGAGGGTTTTTGCAGGGAACCCTGGCCTTTGCGGTGCGAAACTAGCAACTACCTGCTCGCAACCAAGAAATTCGAGTGCATCAGTTCCAATAGAAGGAACAATGAAAGATGCATATAAGAGCAAATACTATATAGCATTCGGTACACTAGGAGTCCTTTTTATCATTATCATCATCTCATTAGTCTTCCGGAAGAAGAAAAAGAAGAGACAGAGGAGGCGGACACATCGTACCTCTGAACAAGACAGCAGTGACGACCAAGAAATTCAGGTTATTCACACAGCAATGCTATATGAATTCACTGCTATAAAACGCTGAAGAGAGTTTTTGTAACTTACAAACACAAAATTCTTGATGTGGTTGACAGGTAACTGTTGATGGATCAAGAACTGGTGGCGAGAGGCGGAGTAAGACCAGTCGCTCCGGCGAGCTGACGAATAAATCAATGGGTATGACGGGGATGGCGGATTTGGTGATGGTGAACAAAGAAAAGGGTGTTTTTGGTTTATCGGACTTGATGAAAGCAGCGGCTCACGTTCTCGGCAATCCCGGCGGAGGAAGTAGCCGCCCTAGCAGCAGCGGAGGCGTTGGGTCTGCCTACAAGGCGGTGATCGCGAGCGGCGTCGCGGTGGTGGTGAAGCGTGTGACGGTGATGAATCAAGTGAGTATAGATGTATTCGACAACGAGATTAAGAAATTAGGAAGCTTACGACATATGAACATATTAACGCCTCTTGCTTACCATTTCCGGCGAGACGAGAAACTGCTGGTGTTCGAATTCGTCCCAAATCTGAGTTTGCTTCACCGATTACACGGCGATCACAGTGGGGATATTCAATTAGATTGGCCGTCTCGACTTAAAATTATTCAAGGAATCGCAAGAGGGATGTGGTACCTCCACGATGAGTTAGGGTTTCTAAGCCTGCCACACGGAAACTTAAAATCGAGCAATATATTTCTCGGCGACGACGGCGAACCTCTCATCTCCGAATTCGGACTCCAAAGACTGATCAATCCCGACGCTCGATTTCAATCTCTCGTCGCGTATAAATCTCCGGAAGCGGAACGCGATGGAATCGTCTCTGCGAAATCGGATGTGTTCAGTTTCGGAGTGGTGGTCTTAGAGATCCTGACGGGGAAATTCCCGTCACAGTACGCCGGTCTGAATAGAGCCGGCGGGACGAATTTGGTGGAGTGGATCGGCTCCGCCGCGGAACAAGGTGGCTGGATGGATCTGCTACATCCGATGGTCGTCGCCGCCGCCGCCGATGACAAAAAGTCGTCGGTTGAGATTGAGAATGTTTTACGGATTGGTGTGAGATGCACGAGAGAAGATCCTGATCGGCGACCTAGTATGACAGAAGTCGTCGACGAACTAACGATAGAAGATTCTAACGACGACTTCATGACCATAGAAACGTAGCTTCACCGTCGATGAATTCCAATTTTTTTTCTCTTTAGATTTGTATATGATTCAAAATTCAACTGAGGTTATTTTGTAAAAGGGGTGTTTTAACGTTTTGGGCATAGATTAATAGTATCAGATTGTGTTTTCGCGGTTTTATTACAACTTGTAAACTTCGGTATTAAACACATCATTAGCGATTATGAAAGTCACAGATTAGTGAGTTACGAATCAATAATATCACGTGTTTGTGTATACGTACGTGACGGAAAAAAATGATAAAAAAAAGAAAATATTGAAATTGTATGACAGCTAAACACAGCTGGAGATTAACGAATCGTGAAATTATTATTGTTTTTTTTTTCTTTCTCTCACAGAAATAATTTAATTATGGCCTAACTTAGCAGACAACAAAAGACCCGACACGGCATTTGATTAGTATTAATCACTCGTATTCTTTGAACAAAAAATTATTGATTAGAATATGGAAAGTATATATTTTGCATTAAAGATGTTATTTATTATTTAATTTCTTAATTATTTTCAATATTATATATTTTAAAATAATAATCAATCTATATATATTCAAAGAAAAAAATATAGTCAAAATCTTACTATATTTTTCACTATCATTTATTATATTTTATTTAAATATATATTAAAACAAAAGTTGAAAAATATTTTACTAATTTTATAAAAAGTTAGACACAAGAAAACTATTTTTTTAAGAGTTTGTAAACTAACCACAAAAACCATAGTCATTTAATTGTGCATATTAGAGTTATATTTTCAAGATTATAAGTTTTTGCGGGTTAGTCCGAATAATATTTTAATTCACTACAAAACGGGTTAAATAGACAAATTATTACAAATTGACAGTTTTATCTATAATCATTAGTTATGCATATTGTAAAATTTAGGTAAAATAAATTTTATTAAATTTCAAAACAATTTATTTATAAAAAATTACCCGCACTATAATTAGCACAAGTTAAATTATAGTTATCAAACATTTGCATTGAAAACATAAAACGACTTATAATATAAAACAAAATTTAAGTTCTAAAACGACAAATAATATGAAGCAGAGGGAGTATATATTTTAGAGTTTTCACTAAAAAAGATACAGAGGGAGTATAAATAATGTACTTTTTCATTTCACAACAATAAGTAAACTTTTAGAATTTTTTTTTGTTTTAAATTAAGTGGTGGTTCTTGTTAAATTATGTAAAATTGATTAATTTTCTGATTATTTGTATTTTGTAATTGTTTTATTATTGATTGAATTGTTTAAGTAGAAAATAATAATTTTTAAATATGTATGTAAAAACTTTAATTATCACTTAAAATGAAATGAAAAGAATATAAAATAGTAGTAGTAATAGGTTAGATGCAATATATATATATATATAGTGGAGAATGTTCTCTCTTTTTAGGCTGCCACCTCATATACTTATACTCTATATGTGTGACACCTCATCACTCACTTAGTTTTAACTCATTTGTTAATTTTAAGTTATTTATTTAATTTATTAGGTTTTGTGTTATTATATTTAAATTTTCATAATAATTATCATTCATTAATATTAATATAATAGTTTTTTCTAGAATTTGAAAAGACATTATTTGAAGAAAATATAAATTATATATTATTGATCTAAAGAAACTTCAATTTAATAAGTTTAATGTTATCAATTTATTTATATAGTATACGGAAAACTATAGAGTTTAGTGGTTATAAATTATGGATTAAACTTTTCTAAATAAAATCCAACAAATATTGTGAAATATATAATTTGAAACAATCACTAAGGATTAGTTCCATATAAAATGTATAAAAAATCAATTGCTTAAAAGTTAAAACATTTATAATTAGAAAAAACTATTAATTAATCGTTGTTAAGGACACATTTTTGGGATCTGTCAATTGATTTTAAGTGAGTTATAGGGGATAAATAAAACAAATTATTTTGATGGTTAGAAATGTTTGTCATCCAACAAATCGGGACAAGGATTCATCCAACAAAGGAATACTCGTATGAGTTTTCAGAAGCTCGAATGGCAACTCTGAGTCTTTGATGAATATGCAAAAATGTTTGTCATGATAAACAAATTGTGGTATCCCAAAATAATAACATGTTCAAGTTAATCACTGAGAGGACGAATGATTAAAAATTTAAAATCTTCGCCAAATTCTCTAATACTAATTTTATTATTACCGAAATCTTTTTAAATTACATAAAAATAAAATAATATAAAAGATTGCGCGAATGGCGGCTAACCTACTAGTATACTGTATAATAAGTGAAGTGACAAATAGATATGAATTTCCGAAACAACATATATAAAAAATAAAATAAAATACGTGATGATTATTAAATCGACACATCTAATGACATTTGCTTACCCAATAAATGTTTAGCAAGGTGAGCTGTTCACATTTACATCTATATATAAAGAAACATTTTCTATTTTCTCATGCTACCACCTCAGCATCTACCTATACAGTATTTAAAAAAAAAATATGCTTCACTATTTCAATGATAGATTATCAAATGCTCAGCCATTAAGGCGAAGAAAAGAATGAAAAAACAAAACATAAAAAACAAACAGTGAGAGGCAAGACGGAAAATAGATTCATCTTCTTCATATCTTACCAACCCATTAAAAAAACAGAACAAAAATCACCAATTAAATATTTTATATCACTTACATACTATGATATCACCTTGCTTAAGGTCAACGACAGATTCACCTTCATATCTTATCAACCCAGAAAAAAATTAAGAATCATTTGACATACATATATTTAAAAATAAAAGAAGAAATTCATAAATGAAACCCGAATTGTAAATACTTGGTTTAAACTATGGAAATCAACTACATTCCATCACAAGCAAAAAAAATTATGAATAGATCGGGATTACCTTTCTCGATTTAAAAAAGAAAAAATTATATTATACGCCTCCATTGTTAACCATGGTTTGTGTTGGTCATTTTAATTAGTCATTTTTAACATCATTTTAATTATTATTTTTAACAATTGGTTTTAATTACATAACTAAGATCATTAATGAATAAATTTTATTTATACATATAAAAAAAAAATCATAGTGATAATTAGTTTCAACAAAAAATAAAATTTATTGATATCTACCAAATTTTTAATATTTAATTTATAAAAAACATCCTCAAAATAAAGATAAATATCAAAATATGATAATGTATTTCAACTCTCACATTTTGATAGACAAAACAAAATTACAACTAAATATAAATTCAAATTAAATACCACATAAAACAAAACTTAGAATCTAATAAATTATTAAATAAACATCGAGGGAAAAAAATTCACACAAAAACAGCAATCCGAATGAAATCATAGAAATCTTCTCTATGAAGATGCAACAAAATTACTCGGCTACTACATGACACAAGCATGACCGGTTCACTAATAAAGTAGACCATGTGCATATTATAAAAAAAAATCTACTTTTAGGCATATAAATAAATTTTTTTATAAAGAACCCATAAATATTTACAAATAAAACTTTTAAACATGACAAAATTTGCAAAAATCAGGTGGTCACTGTGCATTTGCACATTCAACACTTGCCTAAAGTCGGCCCTGGACACAAGATACAAATAAAAAATATGTGAAAAATCATAATAAATCAAATTTCTTATCATGCTGTCATCTCATCATCCACATGTCAAATTTTAATTGGTCATTTTTTAACATCATTTTAATTATTATTTTTTAACAATTGTTTTAATAACATAACTAAGATCATTAATGAATAAATTTTATTTATACATATAAAATAAAAAGCATACTGATAATTAGTTTCAACAAAAATTAAAATCTATTGATATCTACCACATTTTTAATATTTAATTTATAAAAAATATCCTCAAAATAAGCTTAAATATCAAAATATGATAAGTTATTTCAACTCTCACATTTTGATAGACACAACAAAATTACAACTACAAATTAAACACCACATAAAACTAAATTTAGAATCTAATAAAATTATTAAATAAACATCGAGGAAACAAAATCCACATCAAAACAGCAATCCGAATGAAATCATAGAAATCTTCTCTATGAAGATGCATCAAAATTACTCGGCTATTACATGACACAAGCAGGACCGGCTCATTAATAAAGTGGACCATGTGCATATTATAAAAAAATCTAATTTTAGGCATATAAACAATTTTTTTTATAAAGAACCCTTAAATATTTACAAATAAAACCTTCAAACATGACAAAATTTTGCAAATATCAGGTGGTCACTGTGCATTTGCACCTTTAGCACTTGCCTAGAGTCGGGCCTGGACACAAGATACAAATGAAAAATATGTGAAAAATCATAATAAATCAAGATTTGGATATGTATGTTATATTATCATATTTATCTACACTTGAAGACTTATTACTTAAAAATTGGAAACAAAAAGACTTAAGAATTAGAAACATATTTTACACAATAATGAGGATTAGAATCGTACATCAACAATATTGGAAATAATACTAAAAATAAAACAGAAAATATAAAACGAAAAAACACAATATTACTCGAGGAAGACAAGAGCCACAAACCTAAAATTCGGTGCAACCAGCTCCATCCCAAAGCACAATATCTAATTCTAAGTAAGGATAAACCCAACATCCGCCACATATGCTTCAGAACCGAACTCTCAACCTCCTTCCGCAATAACTCTAAAACAAAACAACTCCTTTAATGTATTTTTATCTCTTTGGTGCCTTCATTACGCTTTAATGTAACTACTTCAAATATGAACTTTGCGACATCAATTAATATATAATTAATACATTTTAATTGATATAAATTAAAATAAAAAATGCATTATTAGAGATTCCTAATATTTTCTACTATAAAAACGCAAAATAACAAACTTTTAAAAAAAAATTAATTGCATAAATTGACATCTACTTTTATAAGAAAAAACAATATTGAAAATAATATATGTAAAGTATTAAACTATCAAAAACAAAATATATATAAAAAAAAAATTGACACGTCCTCTAGTTTAGTTATAAAAGTACATTTGCCAAAAAAACGTCGTCGAATTGAACTCGTATACGTATTTATATATAATAAGGTTATTAAAAAGGACTTGAGTAATTCTGTCACTGGCTGAATCCAGCAGAGCACCACTCGTGCAACATTATTTTTCTTCTATATGTCTCAATTGACTTCATGTTTCTAGACTGTCCCATATCAATTAGTAATATTGTTTCCCACGGTAATTTAAGAAACAACATTATTACTTTTTAATGTTTATCCAGAAATTATATTGCTACAACCATTATTATAAATTTATTAAAAGTGACAATTATCTGAATTTTATTTCCACAAAGAGAAAAAAATAATAAATAGGATTTTTTTTTCTTTTGGTATCTGAGTTTATAAATAAATTAATTTTGTCACCGTGAATCTTTTAAAAAGGCATAATGCATGGGAAATCGGGTGCAAGCACGTGAATGTCGACCCATTGTAGCAGTCGAATAGTTGACTTAATTCATATGATTCATGTTATTAAAAGAAACCAGATTAAAACAAAAATTAAATATCATTTTAATACATTTCATATGTATTAAAAAAATTATTAAAAATTCAATATTATTCCTTATTAATACATTAAACAAATTTTCTCTATCTAATTAATACACTAAAATAATAAGAATAAAACTAAATTTTTATTCAAAATTATACATTAATTAAAAACATAAAAAAAGATACTAAAATAAAACTTTAAAATGACGATGTTTGTAAAAAGGAAGGAATAATAAAACCTTAAAAATGATTTTGAATCCTGGGAAAATCACCACACAGCAAAAGAAAATCAATTCAGGGTTTCCTGGATTGTGGGTTGTGTCGAGAGAGAGAGAAACAAAATTTAATCCGAGGGTAACAAGTAGTCTTTTCACATGGAATAAGCCCACGTTTTTTTTCAGTTAACGGAATTCTGTAACATCCGTTGGATGGTTTAACGTCCATGACGGAATCGGTGTCAAACTTACGATTTTTGAAAGTTCAAGTATTAAAATGGGTGCCAAAATGAGTCTGTGTATTTTTATGAGTTCCAAAATAGTTCGTGTATTAAACATTCAAATTATGTAGAGTTTGTGTATTTTTAAGCTTTTTTCCCTAAAATAAACCCTAAAATCGATCAAAGTGAAAAAGGCGCCTCGCATTGCGGTTAAGAGCTGTTAAGAGCATCTCCAATGGTAGAACCCCTCATGGGGTTCTTACCAATATTTTAATTATAAATTTTAAGAACCTCTAGTTAAGAACCCCTAAAAAAGTTCTTAAATAAGAACTTTAAGAACCTTTTTTTTTAAGTTAAGAACCTCTCTAATATTTATTATTATTTGTCATTATAAAATTTTAAGAATTTCTCCCTCCATTGGAGATGGTCTAAAAGCATCTAAATTCTACTGTTGCTTTTTCCAGTCCCCACCATTAGAAAGGAAATCTCTCTATTTTACGCTTTTTGTTTGTTTTTTCTTATGAAACCATGGAACCGCAGGAGCAAAGTCACGACGCCGGTGACGGAGGAGTCTGTTCGGTTTCCGGTTTCGACTCGGCGGAGAAGGTGATTATGCGCTGGGACGCGACCGCTTCGGAAGAAGCAAGGGAGAAGATGATTTTCAGCGATCCGCAGGAGGTGAAGCTTTACCTCCACGCCGTCGATGAAATCCAACGGTATGTTTCATCTGGCGGAGAAATTGAAAACCGAGCTAACTCGGCAATCCAGATCGCTATGGCTCGTCTCGAGGACGAGTTTCGGAATATTCTCGTCTGCCACAGCTCTCCGATCAACTCTGATTCTCTAATGTCGTCTTCCTCTTCTGCTCACCTGGAGGTTGAAGAAGATGGGAGTAATGGTAACTGTAACGAGGAAGATGATCAGCAGGAGGAAGAAGACACGGATCTTCTGAAACGGACCGGGTCGAGCTCCGGTTCAAGTTCCGGGACGGTTCGGCTGCCCACCGGACGGGGTAGCTACAGTAGATCCACTAGCAGCATACGCGAGATCGAGCTGATTCCGATCGATGCGGTGGTTTATCTGAGCTGGATTGCTCGGCGTATGGTCTCCGCCGGTTATCTCCGTGAGTGCATTCAGGTGTACGGAAGCGTGCGCAAGTCCGCCGTCGATTCGAGCTTCCGGCGGCTAGGGATCGAGAAACTCAGCATCGGCGATGTTCAGAGGTTAAATTGGGAAGCGCTGGAGCAGAAGATCCGTCGATGGATCCGTGCCGCTAAGATCTGTGTGAGAGTTGTGTTCGCGAGCGAGAAACTGCTCTGCGAGCATGTGTTCGACAGCGTCGGAGCCGTCAACATCCACGAGGCTTGCTTCATGGAAACCGTCAAAGGTCCGGCGATCCAGCTGTTCAACTTCGCGGAAGCGATTAGCATCAGCCGGAGATCGCCGGAAAAGCTCTTCAAGATCCTCGATCTCCACGACGCTCTGATTGAGCTTTTGCCAGACATCGAATCGGTTTTCGATTTGAAATCCTCGGATTCGATTAGAGTTCAGGCGGCGGAGATATTGTCGAGATTGGCGGAAGCAGCGAGAGGGATATTATCCGAATTCGAAAACGCCGTCCTACGTGAACCTTCTAGAGTTACCGTTCCCGGAGGAACGATACATCCATTGACGAGGTACGTCATGAACTACATTAGCTTGATCTCAGAGTACAGACCAACGTTAATCGATCTCATCATGTCCAAACCATCGAGAAACGATTCAAACACACCGGAAATCGATTTCTCGGAGCTTGAGAACAAAGGTCCGTTAGCCCTCCATCTGATCTGGATCATATTGATCTTGCAATTCAATCTGGAAGGAAAGTCCAAGTACTACAGAGACGCAGCTTTATCGCATCTCTTCGTCATGAACAACGTACACTACATAGTCCAGAAGATAAAAGGGTCGCCGGAGCTACGGGAAATGATCGGAGATCTCTACCTGAGAAAGCTAACGGGTAAGTTCAGGCAGGCCGCTACGTATTACCAAAGAGCCGCTTGGGTCAAAGTCTTGTATTGCTTAAGAGACGAAGGGTTACGCACAAAAGGAAGCTTTGCATCAGGCGTCTCCAGAAGCGCATTGAGAGAGAGGTTCAAATCTTTCAATGCTCTCTTTGAGGAAGTTCATAGGGTTCAATCGCAATGGTTGGTCCCAGATTCTCAGCTGAGGGAAGAGCTCAAGATCTCGATCTTGGAGAAGCTTAGTCCGGCTTACAGATCGTTTCTCGGGCGGTTCAGGAGCCACATAGAGAGCGGGAAACACCCGGAGAATTACATCAAGATCACAGTTGAAGAGCTAGAGACCGAGGTTCTTGACTTGTTCGAGGGGTTATCTGCAACTCAGCATCTGAGAAGACGATCAGAATGAGAGATAAGTGGTTTTTTTCACTCTTCTGATTTTTAGAGTTTTACGGAAACAGATTCTTTGAATTCTTTTCACAAATTCGGGTTCTTTGCGGATGAGCCGAAAACCGAGCAAGACGACTTTGATTTAAAATTTTCAGATTCATGAGGTTTGTAATGTTGTATGAACTTATAATATATCTGTTTGGTTACTTGCCAAATTCCTAGCTTAAACCTTTTTGGTTCATTTGTCCATATGATGAAACTATATTTGTCCCTTTGTTGTACTCTTATTTGCTATGGTTAGTTTTGGTCTCTATTCTTGGACTTCATAGACCAAAGCATAAGTTACAAGGAAAAAAACAAGCTTTAGTGTAAAAATGCAAACTTAGGGAAATGAAATTTAAACATTACATTGTGACAAAAAAAAAACATGGCACACAAACTAACACTACAACACCGATGACAAAGGCTGCTTTGGTCTCATGACCTTTGTATTGTACAAACTAAACTCACGTGACCTAAAAGACTATATATAGTAAAATTTGAGGTGTCGATAAAGAGAGAGAAGTGTCTTAGTAGAAGAAGATCGAATGTGACTATTGTCTCATTACTTTACTTTACTCCCTTTTGTCTTCCTCCAAATCTTTGTCAGGTTCTTCTTTGTCACCTTGTAAAGATCTGGTTTCTGGGAGGTTCTTGACTTCGTGAGAAGGAATCGGAGATGGTTTAATGAGGGTTAGTGTGTAATCGTCCTTCTCAAACTCCCCGCTTGAATCGCCAGACGATCCAGAGAATGCATACCTATAAGAAGATAAGGACGGTACAAACAATCAGAAGCGTGCGATTTGCTAATATGCAGTTTAATTCGCATTTTAGGCCCAACGACTATTGATGAGAATTTTATGTTCCTCACTAAGAAACAACCGACCAACTTCATATCGCATTTTCAATTGTGTTTCTTGGATATGGCGTTACCTAGTCGAGTTCTGCGATGGAGCCCAGAGAGAACAGATAACCATTAGGAGCGAGAAGGAGAGAAGTTGCCAAAAGGCCGGGATGATCCAAGCGTTTTGCCAATGTTCGTTGTAAACATCCTTCGACTTGAAATAAAGCTGCCAAAAGTAAAAAAAATAATTATTACAGCTCTTATTCTGATTTTGAATTCAACGGTTCTCGCACTATTGAGATTAAAGACAGTTGTTTGTTATATTACCTCGTAGCAAATCCAGCCCACGGAAACCAAAATGGCTACAGCCAAAGCATTTGTGAACTTTCTGTATATATCCAACTTGACCAACAACCTTCTGGCCTGAAGCTTCTTGAACGTAGCAGAGAGAGATTTGAATATCCATATGATGAAGAAAGCATCCAATATTGCAACAGGAAGAACGAAAAACAGTCGAGCTTTCCCCGAGAGATCGCTAATAGCACCGACATTCTCCATCATTTCAAGTCCTTCAGATGCAACAAAGAAGGTGACCCCAAGCATTATAACCTTTGATGTAAACCCCCCGAGCGTAGGTCTGACAACACCGTAGCCCATTGAAACCATCAGGATGATAATACGAGCACTTGTACGCTTGATAGAACCAAACGTGACTGCCCAGATGGTGATCACGGTTGGTCTGATCCCGGTCTGGTTGAATTCCGCGTAATCGAAATACCAAAGTGCCATCTCACACATCCCTAGTGTTATCACCAGAGTTAAGCAATTCTGCAACGGAAGCACTTCTCTCCAGAATCTAGCACACTGCGAGAACCAGAAGATGCCAAGCAGCACAAAAGCAAGCGACATGAACCCGTAAAAGTACATCAATGGAGCCATTCTACCGGGTAGGTATCCGCTAGGGTTTTTCCAAATGGTTTTACCTTGTACAACCAAATCCTTGAGATGAGAATCACAATGAATGAAGTAGAGGTTGTACATTCCGGTCCTAGTGATCTGGATCGATCTTGTTGGCAACGTACCAGACAACTCGTTCTCAACCAACGAAACACCGAACACTTGTGGCCAACCTGAGTCTTTAGCAGAAGGATGATGAATGATCTCTCCGTGTGAGCATACACCGAGTTTCGCCAGATCAGATGTGCAACAGACAGCTCTCTGCCCACCATAAGCTGATCCCCCAATGTTTTCCCGGTCTTCTACCTCAAACACCACGGCGTGGATAGGTAATGAGGATCTGTTAGAAACTTCCACAGGCCTCCGGAATGTGATCTTCTCAAAACTGTCACCGTGGAATTAAGGTTAACACAAACAAACAAACGAACACCGAGTTTCAATCAATAAACTTTTCACAACTCAAAAAGTACGAATCTTCAACTCTGGGCACATACAGAAACAAACTGAGTCAGCTGCAACTCGATGATGGAGAAGAAATGACTTGTTTATCTTTAAGATCCAAAGCCCTTAAAGACTCCTCTAGTAACAATTTTCCAACTAATAATGACCCAAGGGACGAACATTGCTCTATTGATCCTAAGCAGATTTAAAAGAGGAAACTAATGGAATTACTCTTCACTATAGAAATGGAATCAGAAAGCCAAAACAAAACCCTAGAAATTACCGGATAAAGGAAACGGATTCGGAGTCAGAGGTGAAATTGTCGGAGGGAGAAGAGGAGTAGATGCCTTCGCTGCCGCCATGGAAGACGAAGGCGTTGCCTTTGGAGATGAATCTCTCGCTTCGGTACTCATGCACCGACGCTTGGACCAAAGAAGACGTCAGGCATAGCAAACAAAGAAGAAGAAGAAGAAGAAGATGGAGCAACATTGATACCGAATTTTTCGCAGAGATCTAAAGAAAGAGAAAGAGAAGAAACTTGATGACTGAGGAAGTCAGTGAGAAACTCAGATGTGTTTATGGGTCGATCGTACGGCTGTTAAAGGTTGCTACTTGATCGTTCCCAGATGTTCGAAGTTTCTATGAAAGTAAAAGTTGGAGTTAGCAAAGCCTCTAGTTTAGCCAGAGGGTTTTGCTGCTAAAATTATTATATTTTTTAAGAATGAAAATAAGTCTGAGAAATAAATCTAGAATACTTCATCCGTTTCACAAAGAGTATCGTTTTATGTTTTCAATTCATAATTTTGAACAAAAATTCAGTTTTAACCTTATTATTTAAATGTATTAATTAGAGAGAGAAACAAAACTTAGTGTATTAAGATAATATTGAACTTTTAATAGTTTTCTTAATATGTGTGAAATATCTCAAAATGACATTATTTGTGAAACAGAGGGAATAATATAAAAGTACAGAAAGACTGACCCTGAACCCAAGCAAGGCAAGCATGGGCTTACGGCCCTCGTTTTTATATAAAAATTTCGGCCCTCAAATTATTAAAAATATTCTTAGGTTAGTGTTAAAGTGTAGGTGTTTAGCAAACGATGACAAGTTGATGGTTTCTTGTGCCAACCTTGAAGTTTCTCTGAAACGTGGTAATCATTCTATTATTGATAGTAATTATTTATTTTTGGAGCTAAAGCTTTTAAGAGGAGCTTTACCAAAAGAGATTAAGAAGGTAGTCGAGATATTGGATTATCTAAAAAGATGGAAAGTTGTTATCCAAATACATGGACTGCATACTGCATAATGATGATTCCAGTTTCAGTTGTTTTTGCAGAAAGAAGTTTTTCAAAGCTAAAGTTCATAAAATCTTATTTACGGTCGACTATGTCACAAGAAATACTGAATGGATTGTCGATGTTGTCGATTGAAATGAGTATGACTGGAAAACTTGATTACACATGCTTGATGAATGAGTTTGCAAGTAGAAATGCAAGGATGATCATATTTCAAGAATAATGTACTGGTTTCTTGTGTTTTAAAATGGAAAATTGATTCCCAGCTACACGACGTATACCATAATGCATGGCTACACATCCGAAATAAAATAATGTTCTAAAAACTACATCAACAATTGATATAGCATAGTCAGTTACACGAAGTAACGATAATGCATGGCTACACATCCAAAGTAAAACAATGTTCTAAAAACTACATCAACAATTGATAAAGTATAGCCAGCTACACGATAACCATCCGAACAAACATGAGTCATATGTCTAACACCATAACCATATATTTCTGGTAAACCATTCATCGAGCTCCGGCGTTGACTCGGATTTTATACAATAAAACTCAGCCAAATTTAACCCGACTTGACTTAATCCGACCCGGATATTACCACTCGTGCTACGCACGGACACAAATATATATACATTTTATAAAATTAAAAAATATTAACTGAAATTTCTTGATTTATTAAATCAAATTTAGTTAAATTGATTTGACTATTTAAAACCAGCAAAATATAACTGAAAACATAACATAAAAAAACGAACGATTAAACACATATTCTATATACTACATAATGAAGAAAAATTATTTTTTTTCAATCATCCCTCGCTATGTATACTTCATTTTATTTCTCGTACTATTGTTAGTTTTCTTCAGGCTATACTTGTTTCCACAAATTTATTTATGAGAGAAGCAACAAATTTGGTAAAACTGTTTAAAACAACAAAATCAAGATATATATTGATATAAAACCAAAGAAAAATAATATCTAGACATGGTCTTGATCTAGACATGGGATCATTCACACATTTCCCTACCACCCGAGCTTCTTAGGCCCATGTTCGTTGTCTTCAAAGAAGAGGAGAAAATGTGATTGACCTACTTTATTTACTTTTATAATTGTTAATCGTAAATATTTTCTTAATTTTATAAAATGTATATATATATATATATATATATGTGTGTGTGTGTGTCCGTGCGTAGCACGGATGGTAGCACGGGTGGTAATATTTATGTCGGATTAAGTCGGGTCGGATTAAATTTAGGTGGGTTTTATTGTTTAAAATTCGAGTCAACGCCGGAGCTACACATATGACTCATGTTTGTTCGGATGGTTATCGTGTAGCTGGTTTCGGATGGTTATCGTGTAGCTGGTTATGCTATATCAATTGTTGATGTAGTTTTTAGAACATTATTTTACTTTGGATGTGTAGCCATGCATTATCGTTACTTCGTGTAGCTGGCTATGCTATATCAATTGTTGATGTAGTTTTTAGAACATTGTTTTACTTCGGATGTGTAGCCATGCATTATGGTATACTTCGTGTAGCTGAGAATCAATTTTCCTTTTAAAATAATTTATAAATTTTGTTTAACACATTCATGAATCATGACTTTTTTTAAATTTAAATTTTTATTATAAAATGACCTATTTTTTTTCTAGCTTGCGGCGTCTTAAAACTCAGAACCGACTCTGAATACAGTAGTTGGTTACTTAAGCATGTAGTCTATTCAGTGGTTTGTGGAAAATGCATATATTGCTCTACAACTTCAGGTTGATGTCCATTCGTCACCACCACCATATTCCTCTTTTAATATTTTGTAAATATAAGTTCAAATTATATACAGTAATAACTATAGTTTAATTATATAAATTTTGTTTAACACATTCATGAATCATGACTTTTTTAAGTTTAAATTTTTTATTATAAAATGACCTATTTTTTTCTCTAGCTTGCCGCGTCTTAAAACTCAGAACCGACTCTGAATACAGTAGTTGGTTACTTAAGCCTGTAGTCTATTCAGTGGTTTGTGGAAAATGCATATATTGCTCTACAACTTCAGGTTGATGTCCATTCGTCACCACCACCATATTCCTCTTTTAATATTTTGTAAATATAACTTCAAATTATATACAGTAATAACTATAGTTTAATTATAAATTTTCGTAATTTTATTATTTAATTTTTATTTTCTATGTTCAACTATTAGATTATTTATGGGATACTCAAAAAACAATTAGTACTATTTGCTCCTCGAAAGAAATTACAAAATAGTTACAATATTTACAAGACTGAAAAAAGTTTTATCAATCTGAATATGTAGTTGTCTTGTCTGTGTTACAACTTACAAGATGAAAAAAAGCATGTAAAATGACTGAAGAATGACAGAACAGAGTGTGGAGAAAAAGAGGAAGTCTTTAAATAAACTAAGGTTATCCACCTGAAAAATACACAGCTACAGACATGTATGCATATATATAATATATCTCTTTATATCTATACACACATGTATGTAAGAATATACAGTAAATATCTCATGTACTATATATATATATATATATATATATATATATATATATATCTGATGTTTAGTTTCCAGAACATGTTTGGTATTATGGACCCAACCATGCAAAAAAAAAGAAATTCATGGGGCTCTGCAGATAGATACCCAAAAACTTTCATCAGAAAGAAAAAGAAACTTGATTGATCATTTCTTTTATAATTTTCTTTGTCTTGATATCAGTGAAAGATTCTCTATCTGCAAAAACATAAGATCTAATATCAGATTCAGCAATTAGAAAGAAGCAAGGCTAACGAAATTAAGATTCATTGATCAGGTTAATTATTACCTGTAGTTGCTTGTAACATATTGGAAAAGAGGAAACTGGATCAGATCTCAAGAACAATGACTGCAAACAAAAAAAAAATGAAAAAGAAGAAAATCGAATTAGTTCATGTATTTTTCTTGTTTTAATTTTTAAGAACTCAAAAGATCTGAAACTCACAATCAGAGTCTGTTTTGACCCATTTACCCCCATCGCTACTACTCCTTCCTTCTTCTTCCTCACTCTTCAACGAAAGCTGTTGCTTGTCTTGCAAGTAGTGATTCGTTGATGTTTGCTTCGAGGAAGCTTGAGCGTTAATCTTCTTGTGTAGCATCATTCTCAGCAACTGCATATACAATCCATATAATTAGATATACATGAACTAAACTAAACACTTTAAGTAGTGTTTGAAATCGTGTTAATTAGCAGTACCTTCTCCATTCTCGTTTCGTAAAACGTGTCTCTCAAGCTAGGACTAGGAGCATGGGCGAAACCCTCTGTACAGACAAACATCTTCTTGAGAAGATAAGAAACAGAGGTTTTACTCAAATCTCTCTTACTCTTCTTCTTCTTATTCTTGCTCTCTGTCGAAATTGCTTTGCATCTCCCCAAAATAACACTGATCGTACGCTCAATGTCTTCTTCCTTCTCATCAGAATCTCCACCAGCAGAAAGCGCGTTGCTGATTCGTCTATCGACTTCAAGACTCGAAGGACAATTCAAGAATCTATCCAAAGGAAGATTCGCAAGTTCTCTGTTCACATCGGACTTCCTCTTCTTGCTCCTTCTTGTCAAGAGCTTCGTCAGCTCTTTTTGCAGTTTCCCAACTTCCTCGGGAGTGAAATCTTCTAAATCATCGGAAGAAGAAAGTTCTTGATCTCTATCTTGCGCATGATCTGCTTCTTGAATCACTTCTTGACCTAGTTTTTGTTGTGTTTGCTCTTTGTTCACACTACCGAACGTTCCAATCGCTAGTAATCCGTGAGGCCAATCGCTGAACTCCTCTCGCGGTTGATCTTGTTTACATAACACAAAAGAAAAATATCAGAGAGCCAATCAATGGAAAGGAGAACATGGGAAGGGTTCTTTGCAATTGCACATGTCCCAAGTAGACAACAACTTTGGTTATGAACTTACGAGAAGAAGCAGAGGATATGCTTAGTCTATGAGTATTCCCTTGTTTCCCATGTAGCTTGTTCTGCATCCACCCGAAGAACTAAAAAAAAAAAAAAACCATTATGAGTAATGATCTTGTTACATTATCTGAAATATCAATGAACCAGATCGAATGAGTGATTAAACGAACCTTCATGATGTATTAATGACCCAGAAGAATAAGAAGAGGAGGAAAATGTAAAAAGAAGAAAGAAAAAAGAGACGAAATAATCGGGTTTCTGATGAATCAAGAAGCTTAAATACAAGTAGAAATTTAAAGAACTAGTAAGATTTTTGAAACTTTTTTTGATGAATTTGATGGTTCAAGTTCCAAAATTGACTGTCTTAGTTCTGCGTCCAGATTCACTTCTTCAAAAGAGAGAAAAATAAGGAAGAAGAAAAAATCTTCTTTTTTTTTTGATAGAAATAATCACAGAGTTGGTTGGTTTTGGTTTTGGTTTTAACTTCTATTCAGATAAAACCTTTTCTCACACTCTTCTTTTATACAGCTCACTACGTACGGCTCATATCCCCATGCAAACGATCGAGGTCCAAAGAAACATTCTTCTGTGTGTATTTAATTTGAATTATAACTTAATTAATATTTAATGGAGTATTATAACAATTATTAATTTTGTATCGGAGAGAACGTCACGGCTTTCATCACAATTCATATAACGGCACTTCGTTTCATCATAAAGTCAATAATCTCGTTTTAGCATTTTTCGACGATCCATAAAAGGAGAAAAAAATTAGATTGAATATCTCTAAAAAAAAAAGTGTGTCGTCGTTGAATGGCTACTAATATGCTGACACGAGGATATAGAGGCTTCTACACATTTTGTTATTTGTGTGTGGTTTTCCAGGGATTTCTCTTTTTAAATAGTTTTCTTGTATATGGAATACTTAATTTCTAGAGGGTTTGTGTGGGTGAAATATAGTTTTAAAATTATAAGAAATTTTCTTAGAGATATATACATTGAAAATGTTGAATATGTCACTTAAGATATATTTGTGTTGTTGTTTGAAAGTGGTATAAAACATGATAAATCAACAAAAAAACGATGAAGAAGAACTTAATTATTTGACTTTTCACTCGCAATTGCAAAACTAAATATTTGTGTATTATATATTGGAGAGAAAGTATTTGCTAACCTAAATTATTGCAATAAGTACTACTTTTTGAGTTTTGCTGTTTGTGTGTGATTTACTAACAGCTTAAAACTATCCAAGTTTAGTATTACTGTATTGAACCATTCGCTTTGGTTCTACATGTTGCATTGACTATTTGTATATATATATATTTTTAGACCAAAAAAAAAAAAAAAAATTGTTATATTCGTATGATGCAGACGGAAATCGTCATGCTAAGAACTTAACGTATATAGTAATGGAAAAGAATATGGGAAAGAAAGTTTCTAAAATAACTATCAAATGTCTTATTAGTTATCGTAAAAATCAAACGTCATAAAACATTTTTTATGAATCGTCGTTTTAATTTGTGACCCTAGTTTTTATTGTGCAACGTGTTCTTGTCCAAAAGTAATTCTTTTTTTCTAACCACAAATAAAAGACTATATGCAATTATATATGCACACTATTATTGTATGGCTAACATCAAATTATAGAGCATTTCAGAAAACTCTAAGAGGGAAAGAGACAGAAAGAAAGAGTGAAATGAAAACAAGCAAAACCCCACGAAGGAACTCATGACATTGTCCCCTTGCCTTCTGGATTTCTCAGATGTTAGTCTCTCTATACATTGTATCGTATCTCTAATTCTCTATTGTCCATCAAATAATTGAGTCATATATATGTTAAAATAAATTATGGGGGTGTAACACTTTTTTTTATATCAAATCATCGATATATTACACTCTTCCATGGTGCCACGTTAGTGTTACGAAGCTGTGTATATCATTGATATAACATTTCTTTCCATAAAGTACAACAAAACTCTTCCGCCAAAAAAAAAAAAAAGAAGATCAAATTAAACTCAACCAAAATTGTGCATATCTAACAATACAAAATTTGTGCATATTTTTAAAAAGTCAAATGGCTTAGCTAGTCAGACAATTTTTCACAGTTACTTATAATTTTTTTGAAATAGTACAAAATAAAAAACTAATTGCTAAAATAGTATAAAGTTTAGGAAAATCGTAAAACTAATATTTTTGGGATAAATTTTTAAACCCTAAACTCTAAACCCTAAACCCAAAAAATTCAATTTTTTTTTGAAAAAAATATTCTAACAATTTTTCCAAACTTTGTACTATTATAGCAATTTTTTTTGTCATTTGGTACTATTTTATACCATTACCACTATTTGTTCCCCCCCTCCAAATTTCTCATTTTTTATACGACAAACAGTTTTATTTATTTTAAATTGGGATTACAAATTCATACAAAACTTTCGGAAAACAAGTTATTACAGAAGCAAATATATACGCTAAATAGTAAAAAATATACAACAAAATAAGTGATTTTGATGATGTTTTCCATAGACAAGTCTTACTTGCTAACGAATCATGAAATCCGTTATTTTCTTCTCCGTATTTGATCTTAATCTGATGCGAAATGTGTATATCGGTAGCATATATTGACTAAACCTTTGAATTATACACCACATGATAAAATCTGATGCTTCCGATAATAATCCTAAAACTTCGACAATCTAATACCAATGTTTCTGTATCATAGTTTTTTTTAAATATTTTGACTTTGTTGTTATCCCGATTTGATATATCGAAAACCTTATTTTTTCTTCTAAGAAATTGATTTTTTTCAGTGATTCCGAGATCAAAAATCCAAGTAAAACCTCCATATCATAGGAATAGAAGACAATCACCGGTTGATAACCGGATTTTCTGTTGGCAGAGAAAAAACTCACCAGAAACAAGTACTCTAAAAAGCGAAGTATGAATTTATTTTATTTTAACATCATAGTGAACTATGAATTAAATTACATAATAGTATAAAAAGAACAAAAAAGAAACAGATTAAGAAGTGAGAAGTGAGAAAAAAAAAAAGGAGACAAAAGGAAGCAATAAAAAACAGCCTCGCTTTATCATCGGAGAGTTGAGCCCACCACACCACTCTCAATCACGTGAACTTATGTCCAATCGACATTCGCCACGTTGTGCCTGCCCCTGCTTTGTCCACTTTAATCGAATTAATTCTGCTAATTCATTTCTAAGTTACAATTTTACTGTAGATAAATAAATAAATGGGTGTCTTAAAGGTAAAAGGTAGCTTTAGAACAAAAAAAAAAGATTGGTAATATTTTATTATATCGTTTTGATTTATCTTTATTTTTCAAACCGTATCAAATAAAAAATACAAAATTATTATACAGATTTTTTTAAATACAAGTTATTACATAAACAAAATATATACCATATATTAAAGACGATTGAACGCTATAAATGAAATACAACTATATTTATCTTTAAAAAACTTTTTCACTAACAAATTGAATAAGTGAAATGAGCTCTTGTTATTTCATGCCTCATCGATAAGAATGTTTGATCTTGGAATCACTGAAAAAATCAATTTTTTAGAAGACCATAACGAATTATTGATTCTAGACTTTTTATTGTTATCCTGTAAAATATTATAGAATAAAATATATTATTGAGTTGTGTTTTGATACAAAATCATAAGACACATATATATATAGTGTTTAACATTGATATATTGATAACATCAAATAATGTAAATATTCCCAATCCTTATCAATAAGATATCTATGAGAATATTCTCTGGTTTGGTTCACGGGCTTCACTTTATAACCGGGTTCTTATGGCCCACAACACTTGATTCGCATCTTGCTCTCCAAGATATCTCCAATACTCCTCCGCACGACAAAGGTGGGATGCGAAACACAAAATCCGCAATCACAAAGCAAAACACCTTTGTTGTGGACACTTGTCGAGGACGGACAAAACATGTCAACTGACTCCTCCGGATTAAACTTCAATCTTAAAAAAAATAGGGATGGAACTTTAGCTCGTCTTCGGTCTTGAAAAAAGGAATAATAACATCCGGTGGGTGCAAATCTTGCAACTCCATAAATAATCGTCCTTGTCTTGGACAGTCCATAAATCGGACTAGAAAAAAATGACCTAAAACATGAGCATTCCAAAAAATTCTCTAAAACCATAACCAACTCCCCCGTAATAGAAGAAGCCAAAACATATAAACTCCGGAAATTCTAAACTTAAGAATAAATCTCAAAAAGAAAGGAAAAAAAGTGAAAAAACCCTTAAACCTTTTTTGGATAAAACTCACTGCTTGCACCTAAATCAATATAAAACCTTAAATAAATAAAAAACCAAAAAAAAATCAAAACACGTACCTAAAAAATTTAAAACAAAAGAACTCAATTAACCTTAACCAAAACAGTCACGTGACCTCAAAACCAGTCATCGTCTGGGTCATCATCTCCACCGTCTTCAACATCGTCTCCTCCGGTCAATTTTTGCATGATCTATTTTAAACGTAAGATCACAAAAAAATTAATGTAGAAATTTTTAACTTCGATCCACTAGGTTTAGGATCGAAAGCTCTGCTACCATGTCAAATATTGTAGAATAGAATATATTATTGAGTTGTGTGTTTGATACAATATCATAAGACACACATATATATAGTGTTTAACATTGACATATTGATAACACCAAATAATGTAAATATTCCTAATCCTTATCAATAAGATATCTATGAGAATATTCTCCGGTTGGATTTACGGGATTCACTTTATAACCGGACTCTTATGGCTCATAACACTTGGTTCACATCTTGCTCCCCAAGATATCTCCAATATATTCTGTTTCATATGTGTTGTCTCCTATGTGTATAAGTGAGTTTAACCGATTTCGAACATTCTTATCGATGAAGCATGATGTGGAGAGGTGCAAAAGATTGTTTCCCGTGTTTGCGTATTGGGCCTATTGGGCCTCCGTAATATTGTTTACTCGTATATGTTTAGGTTAAGTGTTGTATTCCTTCTACTTTGTATATAAGGCATTGCCTTTGCATCTAACCTAATAAGAATACGATTCACAACTACTAAGGATTCTTGTCATGTTATCAGAGCCAATAACCTAAAAGTTTATTGGTATCGATTTACTGCTTCCGCCATTAAAACCTCTCTTTCTCTCTTCTTTATTTCTTAAACCTCTGTTTCGGATCTCTGTTTTCTCTGTTATCACTGCGCAATGACAGACGACAGCAGCACTGCTCGATCCAATGATGGAGTTTCCAGATCCATCGAATACGTAAGAAGAACTATATCTCCCTACGACCTCACCTCCGGCGACAATCCAGGAACACTCATCTCTCAACCGCTACTGCGTGGACCAAACTATGATGAATGGTCTACGAATCTGCGTGTGGCTCTTCAGGCTCGCAAAAAGTTTGGATTTGCAGATGGCTCCATTCCGCGCCCTGCAGAAGAATCACCCGATTACGAGGATTGGTGTGCAAATAATGCACTCGTAGTTTCATGGCTCAAGCTGACGATTGGAGAATCACTGCGCTCTTCTATATCCCACAGCGATGACTCTCATGACCTTTGGACACATATTCAAAAGCGTTTCTCCGTTAAGAACGGGCAACGCGTTCAACGACTCAAGACAGAGCTCGCAAATTGTCGTCAAAGGGGCCTTGCCATTGAAGCGTACTATGGAAAACTCACCAAATTGTGGACCAGCTTGTCCGATTTTCAAAGGGCAAAGACTGCAGCTGAGATTAACAAGGAACGTGAGGAAGACAAATTTCATCAATTTCTTATGGGTCTTGATGAATCGATCTATGGAGGCGTGAAATCCAATCTTCTTTCTCGCAATCCATTACCAACTCTTGATGAAGCATACAATGTTCTAATTCAAGATGAGGAATCGAAACTAGGTTCACGGCTGAATGATGAACAACACGACGGTGTCAGTTTCGCTGTCCAAACATCGTCGCAGCTGCATCCTGTTTCAGAAAATAAAGACAAAAGATCTGTACTCTGTACTTTCTGCGGAAAACAGGGTCACTTGGCTGAAAATTGTTTTCGACAAATTGGCTATCCACCTTGGCTTGGAGAGAGGAATCGCTCAAAATTTGGTTCTTCTACCACTCGTGGACCATCGAATTCTACTAGAGCTGGCCGTGGACTACTCACCACACCCAACGCTCAACCGAGAGGCGAAGTTTCAACTCCTATCCGAGCAAATCATGTTGTCGCGGATCCCCTCACTGCTCATGTGAATCTCACGACAGCTGATCGAGTGGGTATAAGTGGTTTGAACGACACACAGTGGAGGACATTAGTGAAAATGCTAGACGAACGCAAAACAACTCCAAGTGAACGTCTTACGGGTATGTATTTTCTCGAATCTTGGATTATTGATACTGGCGCTTCAAATCATATGACAGGAAGCATTGATTTCTTATCCGATTTATGCGACATGCCTCCGGTTCTGATCAAACTCCCTGATGGAAGATATACGACATCTAACAAACGAGGAAAAGTTCAGTTGGGTTCAACCCTTTGTCTTCAACACGTCCTCTTTGTTGATGAGCTTCAATGTCACCTTATTTCTGTTTCGCAGTTAACTAGAGACAGTGGCTGTGTATTTCAGATTACTGACAAATTGTGCGTTGTTCAGGACCGCATTACGAAGACCCTGATTGGTGCGGGTGAGCAGAGAAACGGGCTGTATTTTTTAAGAGGAGTGGCTGTTGCTGCGGTGATGCAAGGAACAAACTCTCAACCAATGGAGCTTTGGCATTGTCGTTTGGGACACCCATCGTCTAAGGCTTTAGAGATGTTGAAGCTTTCTGATTTCAGTAGTAGTATTTTTGATTCCAAGACGTGTGACATTTGTATTCGTGCAAAGCAAACACGAGATTCTTTTCCTTTAAGTATCAATAAAACGACGTTGGCTTTTGAGATGATTCATTGCGACCTTTGGGGTCCTTATAGAACTTCAGCTATATGCGGATCTAACTACTTCCTCACGATCTTAGATGATTTTTCACGAGCTGTGTGGATATATCTCTTACCATCGAAACGTGATGCACCCACACACCTCAAGAATTTTCTTGCCCTCGTCGAACGACAATTCTCAAGCCACGTCAAAATTGTTCGTAGTGACAACGGCTCCGAGTTCATCTGTTTATCTGATTTCTTTGCTCAAAAGGGCATTATTCATGAAACGTCCTGTGTCGGAACACCTCAGCAGAACGGGCGCGTCGAACGTAAGCATCGGCACATTCTGAATGTAGCTCGTGCTCTCCGTTTCCAAGCACATCTACCTACTGAATTTTGGGGTCATTGTGCCCTTGCCGCTGCTTATTTAATCAACCGTACTCCAACAGCGATTCTCAATGGCAAGACACCTTTTGAGCTTGTCTATAAACGTCCTCTTCCCATGGATCATCTACGAGTTTTTGGTTGCTTATGCTATGTCCACAACCAAAAGCATGGTGGTGACAAATTTGCATCTCGGAGTAATCCCTCTATCTTTCTCGGCTATCCATTTGCAAAGAAAGGATGGCGCGTTTACAATCTTGAAACTGGTGTCATCTCTGTTTCTCGAGACATTATCTTTCGTGAAACAGTTTTTCCCTTTTCAGAAATCGGGAAACCTGCTCCTTCGTCTTTGCCTGCATCAGTTCATCTTCGACAAATTGCTGATGATGGTACTGATATTTTTGAGATGGTTACTCCACTGCCAACAATCTCATTTCCGTCTCCTGATGTCGCTTACGAAGTTGCAGACACACCTCTGCCTCCTGTCTCTGCGACTCTAGCACAACCAGACTCCTCTAATCCGCAGCCATCTGATCCTACCTTGCCCACTTCAGATTCGGATCTTGACTCTTCTCTCACTCTCTCATCGGGCTCTGCTAACACAGAGATCATACCTCCTCCTCCGATATTATCTTCTGATGCTCCCGAAGAACTTGGTCGTGGGCATCGTGTCAAAAAACGACCTACGAAACTTGCTGACTTTGTTGCCCAGATTCTCTATGAACCGTTTCCATCAGCTACTCCTTATCCGTTGGACAACTACTTATCTAGTTCACAGTTTTCATCAAATCACCAAGCTTATATCTTCGCGATTACTTCGGCTGTGGAACCCATATTTTTCAAGGATGCTGTCGCAATTGATGTTTGGTGTGATGCAATGTCCGATGAAATGGTTGCTTTAGAGGATCAAGGTACTTTCACAGTCGAAGATCTCCCAACGGGAAAGAAGGCTATCGGCTGTAAATGGGTATACCATATTAAATTCAAAGCTGATGGTACCATCGAGAGACATAAAGCTCGTCTCGTAGTTCTCGGCAACAACCAAACCGAGGGCATCGATTACTCTGAGACTTTTGCTCCTGTCGCAAAAATGGTCACCGTGCGTGCTTTTCTTCAACGCGCAGTCTCAAAGAATTGGGAGGTTCATCAAATGGACGTTCACAATGCGTTTCTTCACGGTGACCTTGATGAAGAGGTTTTCATGCAATTACCTCCGGGCTTTCGCGTTAAAGGTCACAACAAGGTTTGTCGTTTGCATAAAGCTCTCTATGGATTAAAACAGGCTCCTCGTTGTTGGTTTGCGAAGCTTGGAACTGCTTTAAAAGAGTACGGATTTACACAAAATATTTCGGACTACTCGCTCTTCACTTTCGAGAAAGACAACATCGTCCTACAAGTTCTTGTCTATGTCGACGATCTTATCATATCCGGGAGCACCGTTGGCGTCATGGACGAATTTAAAGCATACTTGTGTTCTTGCTTCCACATGAAAGATCTCGGAGTCTTAAAATACTTCTTGGGTATTGAAGTGGCTCGCGGTCCTGCTGGTATGTATTTGTGTCAACGCAAGTACGCTTTGGATATCATCTCCGAGACTGGTCTTCTAGGCGTCAAACCGGTAACATTTCCGTTGGAACAAAATCATAAGCTTGCTCTAGCCGAGGGCGAACCACTTTCCGATCCTTCACGGTATCGTCGCTTAGTTGGTCGTCTAATCTATCTTGGAACAACACGACCAGAGCTATCTTATGTGATCCACATTCTCTCTCAATTCATGGCAAATCCTAAACCTGCACATTGGGATGCTGCGTTACGGGTTGTTCGCTACTTGAAAAATGATCCAGGCCAAGGCATTCTTTTTCGTTCCAACACGCCCTTGATACTCTCTGCTTGGTGCGACTCTGATTGGGCTGGCTGCCCCTTGACTCGCCGCTCTTTGACTGGTTGGTTTATCCAACTCGGTGGCTCTCCGTTATCTTGGAAAACGAGAAAACATGACGTCGTCTCACGCTCTTCTGCTGAAGCGGAGTACCGCGCCATGGCTGATACCGTTTGTGAACTTCTCTGGTTGCGAGAACTTCTCATGAGTCTCGGAATTGACTGCTCCGCACCTATTACTCTCCATTCTGACAGTCAATCTGCCATAAAGCTTGCTGCGAATCCGGTCTTTCATGCTAGAACCAAGCACATTGAGTCCGACTGTCACTTCATTCGTGACGAAATTATTCGTGGAACCATCGCAACGCAGCATGTCTCCACAACGACACAACTCGCAGACATCATGACTAAAGCATTAGGCCGAAGGGAGTTCGAAGCGTTTATTCTCAAGCTGGGTGTGATTAATATCCACACTCCACCTTGAGGGGGGGTATTGGGCCTATTGGGCCTCCGTAATATTGTTTACTCGTATATGTTTAGGTTAAGTGTTGTATTCCTTCTACTTTGTATATAAGGCATTACCTTTGCATCTAACCTAATAAGAATACGATTCACAACTACTAAGGATTTTTGTCATTGCGATTGTTCCTTTCCCACTAAAGATGGTAAAGTGTAGTTTGAATTACATATCTCACTAGAAATAGAAATGTCCGATCGAGAGTGGAGTTGTGAAATTGAATGATGATCTTGTCCCAATCAGTGGAGTAGCTTGTTCAGAATAGACGACGTGTGAAATTATCCCAGATTTCTGATGAATATTGACACACGAAAAGACATCCCCTTTTAAATTGAAAAAACCATGGTTGTAGCATAAATTGATTATGCTGAATCAAATATAAATCTCGGGTTACCTGATGCATCTTCGTCGTCTATGGACCTCTACCTGGCCATTTAATGGGGCAGAGTAGGGAAAGTCTCCAGCTTGCATCCCGGTTATGTGGAAGAAATCTCCAACACTTTGGTTACAAAATCAAAAAACATTACTTTACTAGTTTCATAATAACTGTTATTTGAACATTTAAGATTTTGTTTCATATTTTGTATTTTCAATGCAAAATTTTAAACAAACTTCCATTTTTACTCTATTTTAAACATATTGATAAAAGAGATAAAATTCTGCAGTGTACTAATAAGAGGTATTATAATAGACAAATTAAAGAAAAATTCTTAACTTCAATTTTTTTTTTGACAAGATTTGATTTGTTTTAGAAAAAAACAAATTTAAGTAGTTTTGAATTTGACAGACGGTCAAGCTAGTAGTTGTAAAGATAGAATCATCGAGATGAAGAAAATGGAGGGGAAGCACATGGAGTGAGCATGACGAGGTCTTGTAACCTTTCCTAGTCTACCAAATCTTTCCATTTATGGAATGTTTTCTCTCTTCCGCTTCCTTTCTCAATCTATACAATTCTTCAATAATTACTATTAAAATATTTCTATAAACAGTGATTCTCTTTGGATCTGAAATCTGTTTGTCTACCAAGTCGATATTTACAGGCTAATCTAATCTTGTTCCTGTAGGAGATAGTATAAAAGAATATAATGTTGGAATTTGTTTACTGTCTATTGGTTTATTGATACTTTTTCTTCGTCTGTCTTTGAATCTGAGCACCGAATTTCAATTTGGATCTATACTGATCATCATCTCTCTTTCCAATATCTCTATAATATTATTTAAGAATATCATTTAGGAAAACGAACTTTATTTTGTAAGTTATTATATATTATGTCATCCGATTTGACAATTTTTTCTATAATCATTAGTTAGATATATTATAAAATTCAGATAAAATCAAATTTTCTTAAATTTTAAAACAATTTCTTAAAAAATATTACCCCACATATTCGGATTAAGTCCTAGTTTATTTTACATATGTAAAGTACTTGCCTAGTTGTAATTCATATATTGCTTACCATCAAGATCATATTACAGCTGGAATATTCAAATGTATTAATTCTACGATCGGCTATATTATAAATGGCAACACAGAACATAAACATTACGTGATTTCAATCAAATTCCTGCTCAGGTGTGTGTGTCTAGCTATCATTTGACACAAGTTAATTTAAGTTTCATGAGTTTCCAATTCAAAATAATTTGGTAAAAAGAGGGAATTGAACAGAGAAGATGATCAAATCATCAATGTTAGAGTCGGATATGGAACCCAAATTTCACTTTTAATCTTTCCCAATCCAGTTGACAGACAAAATTCAACAACTGTATATTAGTAGTCACCACTACATTGGTCATGTATTTTCAAACTTGGCCTACATCACAACTCTAGTTACACATACATACAGATATTACACATTATAATTAGATTATTTAACTTTTTTTTTTCTCTCAAGAAAGTAAATCCATCTATTATAGAATTTACATTTTCCAATTTTATTTTGTGTTTCTTACATTACAATGTCCTGAACTTTAGAGATCAAGACAGCCACAGACTTCGAAACAGCAGCCAATACACTGGAAACAAGCCAATGCTGCACAAAGCTGTGAGAAGACGATTGTGCACTGATCGCTAACCCTCGAAACGCACCGCAAGCAACACATACAGCAAACGCGATCCACCACTCCCGACGCCGCTCTTATCAGAATATCCGCTCCTTCCGGCTCCTTCGGCTCCTCCATCCACGGCGGCACGTTCTTTGCGGTCGCGGCCACGTTACCGAACCCAAACCCTTGCTTCCCAAGCAAACTCGTCCTCTCGCTGTTCCTCTGCATCTGCTTGTGGATTTGGTACGATGGGTTCCTAAGAATCTCCTTGATTGAAACTGGTCTCTCCATAGTCTTCTCTTCCTCGTCGTGCTGGAGTGATAGAACTATTTGCGTGTATTCGCTAGGAAACCCTGTTTGTATACTCATTCTCGTGACCTGGTGATTCAAGAAAAATGATGGAGTTAGTTAAAAGAAACAAGACCAGCAATGTCAAATCAAAATCCCTGCACCTTCTCTTGTAGCTCTTTCTTGTCTTCGAACCAAGCTTGAGCAGTGAGTTCATCGATTTGTCTCCTAGCAAGAACCTGTTTCTTAAAGGTTAGAAAAACTAGCTTTGTTGCGTTTCTTACATTTTTCAGGTTATATGATTGTAATTAACTAACCTTGTCTAGAGGAATGTCTTTAGCTTTCTGCACTGTTAACTCAATTGTGAAACAGCTCATATCAGCCAGTGTGCCTCTGAGTTCAACTTCATCTGGGAACTGTCCTTTGTATCTTCCAGACAAGATCAATGGTTGACCGAGCGTAATGTCTGGAATCTGAGAAGGAAACAGCTGCAAAAGACAAGAAGACAAAGAGAAGGTCAAGAAAGAAATCCAAGAACTTGATTTTGTATTCAAGTTGTAAAGTACCTCGACTGAGCGGAGGAGTCTGAGAGCATCGAAAGTGGTATTGGCTACGATCGTTGAAGAAGCTGAATCAAATAGTCTACTCATCTGATGCTCGAATGAATCTGGCTAGGTGTATTGTTAATACAGAGTCTTGATTCTGAATTAGTAATATCAGCGATAGTAAACGAAATAAACCAATCCAGTGGGGATTACAAATTACCTGTATTGTTCGTGCCATCATAGTAACCATTCCCTATCCGCGCTAGCATTTGCAAGAAGTAATGGTTGCAAAACGAACCTGCGGAATGTTTAAAATCACGATTATGATATTTGTATGAGAGAAGGAAGCAAGCAAAAGAAGAGTATACTTTTTTACTTACCAATGCCAAAGGTAGATATCCGAGGAGAAATCGATTTTTCGTTTCTGCTACAACATTCTTTCATGGCATTACATATCTCTCTCTCATTTTCAACAGATCCATCAGTGACAAGGTATACAAGAGGAACTCCATTCTTGCTTCCTTCAAGCAGCTTCATTGCCTAAACACACAAGAAGAGTCTAAAGGTCTTAACTTACGATATTGGATAGAGATCAGATTAGTAACAGAGATTTTAGACAAGGACCTGTTGGAGTGGAAGTAACATGTTTGTTCCACCACTTGCAATTAAATTACAATCGAGCCATTCAGTCACAGCAGAGATAGTTTCATCTGTTGCAAACTCCATTGATTTTGAGAACTCCAGAATGTTGTCATTAAAGGCGATTATGTTGAAAACATCTTCAGCTTCTAGCTTAGCCAAAGACTCTAACAAGGCTTTCTTAACATCCTCGAGTGGCTTCCATTTCATGCTTCCGCTTATGTCGATCACAAACACAACTCTTCTTTTGAAAACCTGCTTATGCTTGGTGGTTCCAGGGAAAAGGTACAAACAGAACATCCCTCTGTCATCTGGATCCCAAGGAGACGGAGACTGGACCAAAACATGGCCACTAAGATCACCAGAAGAAACCTGTGAAAGGAAAGGAAACAGATGTCAATCTGTATCAGAAAGAAGAAGAAGAATACAAAAACGCTTCAGAGAATCAAGAAACCTCACATTGAATGAAACACCAAAATCAACCCTTGACCAAGATGATACTTCAGCTTCATACTCGCAGCTTAATTTACCAGCTTCACGGTGAATCACCTGAGAATGGTCTCACATTACACAACCCGTAGTATCATTCTGAAAAGTTGTTGATATAAACTATACCTTGAAAGGATGGCTTGAATAACTGCAAGCTATTTCGCCGCCATTAACACAAGAGTTGAGATTTAACTCAATCTTTTCTCGTTTAGAAATCTCTTTTCCTACAGGAGTCACATAAGCAGGGAATCTAAAAGGCACATTGAGATGAAACTTGCCGTCTCTGTAGACCAATCTCTGTGACCAATTCACATTAACCGAAAAGATTGATCCTCCATCAACCTATTATATAAACAACAACATTCGAAGCTTTTAGCATTATTTTTCCCCCTTTGCTTCATATCTTTATCAGAATCCAGAATTTTTTTTAACAAGAGGCAAAGAGGATAAACTAACATGTGGGATCTTGAAAGTAAAGATTTGAGATTTCAAGAAACGTGAATCTTTGTCTTTGTGAACGTTATCAAAGTCAGCAGTTTCTTCCTCTGTAACTAGTTTGGTCTTGTAAGATTTCTCATTGCTCAGAACATCAATCTCAGCACCTAGAAGTGAACCCTATTAGAAAAATCAAATGTCTTCGATTATCCCCCAAACTTATGCATTCTCATTGTCTGAATATTTTAGAAATAAAATACTAAAAATATCTGTAAAGTTATGCTATAAAAGGCAAAGATAGATAAAGCAGATTTTGTCGTTTTTGATGTAAATTACCTTCTCCCCCATGGGAACAGCGACGCAGCAGTCAAAGCGTTTGCTAGGCATAACGCAGTGAACGCGCCACCGTCCGGTGACGGTGAAGAACGCCGTGTCGAGCCAGCAATCTACTCTCATCTCTATTCCGAGCATCTGAAGCGGCACGAGCGCCGATGGATCGCACCGTGCGTGCACGTAGGGCTGGTAGCTCGGCACGTCGGGATTATCCACAGCAACCGGATCTGTGATAGAAGCGTAGGCCGTAATCGCCGTCGGAAGAAAATTCTCCGGCGATGAAGGAGGATCTGGGAGTACGGGAGGAGTGATGCCTTTGCCGTAGTATATCCGTCTTGAGAGCTTAAGACCTTGCTCCACTCGAATTGCGAATTCTTCAGACATTTTTTTTCTTCAGAAAGCAAAAAAAAATCTGGAGAGTGAGAAAGAGAAACTAAAAAGAGTTTTCAGGACCGTGTTTAAAGGGGGGGTTTAAATCGGCCGGTGAAAGGAACGGCAACAGAAGATTTTAATAAGTGGGATAGTTTACCCAATGGTTTGTCTACACGTGGAAGCATCCCGCCGCCAGCACAGTAATGGATTTTTTTTATATATAGATAATTTAAAAAAATAAAAAAATTCTTCTTACATCTATCTCTATAAAGACTACTTGTTATTTAAGAAGACATTTTTCAAAATAAATTTGTGTTTTGTAATTTATTATATATCATGCTATTACAAATAAAAAAACATAATTGAAATAAAAAAAAAATATAATTATATTTTAAAATACTCTACAACTCGCTATCTACAAAGTGGAAATTTTGAAAATAGCACAGTTGGTCTCAAATATAGGTAAAGATATCAACCCTCATTTCGGTACCTCTCAAGGCACAAGAAGTAACAGACTAAGATTTCGCTGTCAAATAGACGCCTCATGCGTAAGAGATGATGAAAAATTTGGTGGCACTATGTTATAGAGCTAACGAACGGAATGCGAAATCTAGGTTCTTTCGCAAAGGAAAAATCTCTAACTCCCCTTCACACTGAATTTCACACACTTTTATGGGTCATGAAAACCGTCCTTTTGCTGAAAGAATCGTCTATGTCGTTCGAATCAGATTGCATTCAGATGGTTAAGTTGATTGACGACGGAAGAAGAATGACCTGCATTGGCTTCAGAAATTGATGATTTCCATCACCGTCGTTCCTCTTTTATTCAGTTTAATATCTTTTTATTTCTCATGTACTAAATGTACGTATCGATTTCCTTGCGAAAAGGTCTGAGCGTGCGGTTTCACATTTTTTCATATAGACTTTTTGATTCCGAACTGGATAGCCTTCGAAACCAATCTATTTGAATCATATGGTGATGTTGATGTTAAAAACAAAACAAATCTATATTGTAAATAAAAATATTTAAAAATACTTGCACAGAATCCTCCACGTCGAGATCACACCACGATCGGCTTCTCAGTATGGGCGAACCAAATCAATAGACATGTAGGCCATGTACAATACATTACAGTTATTACTTACAAAAAACAAACAATTTTGGTTTTTATATATCGAGTAGGTGTTTATTATAATTTCTAGCTATGATTACTACGAATCTATGCTGGCTGAAAAAACTAACATGGTTATTACTGTTACAGATGTTTAAAAAAAAAAAGGTTAGTTACTTATCTCTATCGGAGAGTTTCAAATACTGATTACAAATTTAGTTTGCATAATTAGCCAAAGTATTGGCATAAATAGATTCATTAAAAAAATAAAAATATAGGGTTAGCTTTTTTCATTAAGAGCTGAGTAAAACCTGATTTAACGGATTGCTGTCTGCCACACTTTCCATTAGTAAGGAGAATTAATAGAATTGGCCTAAGTTTAGTTACTTATTTTTTAGGCTTTGGTCCACTAAAGATTCGAGACGGTCCTACCTTATTTTATATAATGAAGTTGTAACCACTAAACACTAGGCGTTGGGCCAACCACACTGCTGACATTTTAATTTTATTTATTGCTCTACTCTATGATATTATTAATTTGACTATAGTATATGCGTGAAACAATATTTGTTTATTTTTAAAGAGTTTGTATATTATAGTAATCACTTCCCAATTAACAAGCTGAGTACAATCAATCATTTGAAAAACGCCATGAATGTGCGTGTCATTACCAACTCTATTTTCATTTAATATACTTTTGCCGGTACAATTTAACTAATTAAATGATGTATTGCGAGATCAGGAGTATAATAATAGGTTTAATTGGTAACTCCGAATAGATGCCAATTTAACAATTACTTATCACCAAAAAAAGTAAAAATTAGTGGTACTAAAAGTGGTATTTTCAGTTTTTTTTCGTACCATTATTTACTACCACTTACCATTTTGTATCACCAATCGGATTTGATAAATGTATGTTTCCTCTACTACCGTATGGTCATAATATAACAAAATAGAGATAAAACATGTGAAATGATACTAAAACAGAATTTCACTCTGGCTCTCGAGGCCTATCCCCAGGCCCAATATTACAATCTAAATTGGGTTTAAGGACTAAGGCTCGAAGTTAAATGCATGTCAACTGGGCTTCTGTATGTTGCACATTTGTGTGTTTTTAGCTAAATATATGCACATTAAATCTCCTAGTTTTTTTTTGTTTTTTGCTCAGATTAATTTAGTTCTCAAGTTTCTTTATTTATCTGCTGCTCTTTTTTCCTTCTAAAAACTGGAAACTACAAGATTCTGAATTTGTAGCTTGAAAGGTGAATTTTGTATTTTATTCTTGTTTAGATAGTCTATAATTTTCTAAAGTTTCGACTAAAAAAGGTAAAAGTCAATTTAAAAAAAAAAAAAAAATTTAAAATATAGATGCTAATTAGTAAATACCCAGTCTACTATTTCTGATCACGTGAAAATCTGTTTTTTTTTGGAATTTTGTAGGCTTTTTTTTGTGATGGCCCTTCATTTCCGGAACTTTTGTTTGTCTTTAATTTCTCCAAGTCAGAATTTTTATGCATAAGGCAAGTCACGTCAATATCTTACTTTAGATGTGTATTATTACATTATATCGAAGTATTTGGGAGTTGACCTATATTAAATTACACTAAACCCCATACTTAAGCCATGAAATTTCCAAATACCATTTTCTTAATATCAAACACGACGCTTTTTTCGTCATCGAACTATCGAGAAACATGAGTTAAAAAATTATGAAATGTTGAAAGGCCAATTTTTCCAAAATCAAGGACACATCCAAGAACTATATGTATGGGTTGTGTGAATCTATCATCCACGTGAAACACACTTGAAGATTTCCCATCCGATCAATGTGAACACTTTTTATATGACGGCTTCATAATTGACATTTTATAATATTTTGTTTATAATATACGTATGCTTTATATATAGGATTCGAACGACTTAACGTGCAAGATCTTACAGATCATATTTTTTTAAGACATGTTTCTAGAACATACTAGTATATATGGACGCTAAGAATTAATGATGATATAAGAAAAGAGAAATATACATTTTCGGAATCATTATTTGTCCACATTATGTTATAATAAATACGATGATGGACTTAGAGCTAGTATTTAATTTATAGTTTTAATTAGTTTCGTATTAGCTATAATGATAATACAATCACAAACATACATCTCTATGTACCTGAACCTGAACCTGAACCTGAATCGGCCAAACCGAAACAATTTATTTGGCTATTTCTCCATCTGCAGAATATTCGCCGATCCTGTTTGGTTTTTTTTCCGTGTCAACGTCGATCTATTTGTTTATTGTATCAAATATAAAACAAATAGTTAAAGTGACAAGGAAATTATTAAAAAATTATTGCAACTTGCTCTTTCCTCATTGGCCATAAGGTGTTATAAGGAATCGCCAACAAGGCATATCCTTTCGTTTAATTATTCCACGCAATCATTCAACTAAAAAAATGAATTATATACGTGGCCATTATATGTCTTTTGGTAAATAATATTTTTAATTTTCTTTTTGCAAGCCACTTCTGAGAATAACATCGTAGGAGGATTTATAGGGTATGTGTAAGCATATCTACTACACTCACAAAATGTAGAGCGCTTTTAAACTAGGGTAAAATTGAGTGTATATGGTTAGTTGACTACAAAATTAAGAAAATGTTAATTTGAAAATAGTAAATTAGTTGTTTCCGTTGATCATGAGATTTCTTACTTGTTTTGCCCTTATTTTAGCTGACGTCTGCGAAGTTATATTTATCAAGAAATATTAAATGCTCTGATTCATACAGAAAAGAGAAGAGCAAGCTGAGTTGAGGGCAATAAGTGCTCTATCGAAACATTAAATGCACTGATGCTGCATCATATATTTCGCCGCTAAATGAGTTAGCACAGTTATCGGCGATACCATTCATTAATCTGGCTATCGTGTTAACCCAGTTATCATATCGCGTTAAGTTTATGTTTATCGTGTTAACTTAGTTATCAAATTATATAAAATATATAAATTTAAATTTAAATAGTGAATTAACGTTTTTTCTTTATCTATATATAAGTTCAATAAAAAATATTTGTATTTTTCTGACGTAAATAACATGATAACAATTATAACAACATATTATATAGAATGTTAACGTGCTAACAATAATACATGAATACTTATAATGTGCGAACATTAATATTTGATATGTGGTTAACATGCTAACTAATATGAGTTAACATATAACATTATTAACAAGTCAAGTTAACAATTTGAGTTAACATATAACATCATTACCAAGTAAAGTTAACATGTAGACATCGTTAACAAGTCAAGTTAACGTATAATATCGTTAACATATTATGAACTGTATTATGAAGTTGCAATGGGGTTTGTCAAGAGAACAAGTCATTTGCCATGTTAATAGGATCTTGAGACATGAAAGGTCTGTATACTAATTGTTAAAAAAGTTAACATCGTCGCCGAACCACCAAAAGAAAGAGATCTTGATAGCTCAAGGAAGAACCACCGGCGTCGCATTTTAACCTTCAATAAATCACCGACCATCAACAATGATAAATATCTGAACGACCACGACGAGTATCTGAATCTAAAATCACAAGGGTTTTGGGTAATGATATCGCGAAAGATTGATCTAAAATCAGATCTAAAATCCATCATAATGATATCGTAAAACCCACAAGGAAAGTCAGATCTAAAATCCATCATCATCAATCTTTAAAAATGGATGATCGATGGGTTTTGGGTAATGAGAAATGGATGTGAAAGATTGAATCTTTGTGGGTTTCGTGGGTTTTCAACTATAAGCATTGTTAACAATTCAATTTAACATATAACATCGTTAACAAGTGAAGATAACATGTTCACATCGTTTAACAAATCAAGTTAACAATTCAATTTAACATATATCAACGTTAACAAGTAAAGTTAACATGTTGACATCGTTAACAATAGTACAAATTTTTTTTTTTTTTATAAAAAAAATAAAGCAATTATTATACGGACACCAGAAAAACACAAAACAAATTATTAAAGTTTTTTTGTGGTTGCGCCTGGCTCCGTCGCCTTAGCTTCCGGTGCCGGTTTTACATCCTTCAACGGCGTAACCGCCGTTCCGGTGAGCTCCCATTCTTCTTCTTCTTCTTCTTCCTTCGACGGCGTAACCGCCGTTCCGGTGAGCTCCCATTCTTCTTTTTTTTTTTTTAAGAGTGGGTCTTTTACACGAAATTTTGATCTTGATTTTTCAAAAATTTATGATTTTTTTACGGGATACAGAGAGAAGATGGGGGTGAACAAAGAGAAGATGAGGATGAAGAGAGAGAAGGTGAGGATGAAGAAAAAACAACATAATCTATAGAAGATTACCTCTACACATGGTTTTCACCAAAGGCCCACCACTTCTACGTAATCAAGCTAGCCACCATCTACTACCTTTCACACAAATATAGGGGTTTGAGAGTCTTTTCTATGTGAACAGAAGCTCTCGCACAGTTGCGAAAAGGAGAACTTAATTTTGAAGTTAAGAAATACTAGATCTTGCAATTATACTTTAAACTATTTCGATTGTTTTTTTGTGTGTGTGTGTTAAACTTTGCAAAAGCTCTAGTAGACCCGTATTTTCATATGATTAAAAATATAGGTGAAACAGTATCACAATAGAAGTATGCACGTGTAATCAATAATAGGAAGTATGATGTATTGTACTAATTTTGAATTGTAAGAATTTCGATATAGGAGTTTGTTTTTGGATAATTAGAAATATAGGACCAATTAAGAAGACTCTTGTCCCCTTAAGACTTAAAATCTTAATTTTGTCCCATTAAGACTTAATTTAATGTAAATCCAGTTATACCCCTTATATTGAATTACTTATACCCATATATTTTATTAAATTAAATTTTACTTTGTTAAAAATTGTAAAACATATGTAAATGATAATATATCTAATTACAACGTATCTGCCGTCGCCTTCTTCCCCTTAAAAAAAAAAATACCTTCGATCGTATCCGCCGTCGCCTCCTGTGGATCGATGTCGCCTCCCCCCTCTGTCTCCGTAGGCGATTGCTACCTTCGGTAAGTCATAATTTGCCAAAATTTCTGCTTTTTCCTCCGCCTATCCGCCTCCTCTACCTATTGAAACTCTCTTTTCAGTCGAAATTTGGTTTTTATGGATTTGAAATCCCAAATTGCATTTTTTTTGTGGGTGCAGCTGGATATTACCGGAGCAGTTATTCATTGTCGGGAACCGGTAATTCAAGTCCGGTGAGCGTATTACTAAAGGTGACTCTGCTTCAAACCTTTGAATATTTGCACTTGTAGTTTGATGTTTGCGTGTATATAGTTTTTCTCGCTTTTTGTCCTCATCCAATTACTTGGGTTGTTGCATTCATTCCCAATTTGGTAATCTACCTGTGTTATTTTAATCGTTGGCGATAAAGAGTCATATTCTGAATCGAAGATGTCGAGTTTCTACAGTGAATTTTACGGGAACAATGTTAATTCTAGGGCTGAGGATATTCTCAGTGGTATTGTGCCTTTGAAGAAGCTTATATGTTTAACCGTGAAGACTCTTGTTCTTGCTCACCCTAAGACTCAGTTAGTCCCGAGAGCTACGTTTAGGCTCTTAAGCAAGCTTGTCTTTGCATTATTTCTCATTTGATGTTTTTTATATGATGAAATTCATGTTTGATTACATGAGATTCAAGTATTTCAAGCTGAGATTTCAGTGATTCTACTATGTGATTAGTACTGTTGTTGTTTTTCAATTGTTGTTGCTGCGTATGTTGTTGTGATGTACATTGCTGCGTATGTTGCTGGACATTGCTGTGATTAATATTGTTGTTTTGTCTACTCTGTGATGTTCATTGCTGCGTATGTTGGTGGACAAATTTAACAATTGTTGTTATTTTTTTTTTGTAGGTATGGATTTGGAATTGCCAAAACTGATATTTAAGCAAGGAAGTGAGCCGCAAGTAGCAAAGATTAACAACCGCTGCATGATTACCATTCTAACCCCACTGAAGGAGAAGCTCCGAGATGAGTACGAGAAGGTTTTAAGAGATCCAGTCTTTGGTCCGATTGTGGCAATTCATGAAAACGGTCTTGGGTATTCAGCCAGATTGATCCACACCTTCATGTGTAAACAACTCATCACTGACAAGAAACATGAGTTATGGTTCGTGTTTGCAAGGAGGCCTATACTTTTTCTCTCCAAGAATTTCACGCAGTTACGGGGCTCAATTACAAAGTCCCTGAGAATTGCAACTTCGAGAAATGGAAAGATGATGATGGTTTTTGGAGTAAGTTGCTACTGAGTAACAAAGGAATAAGCGTGAAAAAGATAATGGAGGAACACCTAGAAGGTGTACACAACTGGAAGCGTCATGACAGATTGAGGTTGGTGTATTTGTGTGTTATTGCAGGCTTAATCATAGCACAGAGTGCGGCTGTTAATATCCCACACAAATACATCAAACTGGTGATGGATATTTGTCAGCTTCGGAATTACCCATGGGGTCGTCACTTGTTTGACCTTCTAGTTGATAACATCATCAAAACTCGGGTGAAGCTGTCGCATCCCAAAGGCTACACTTTGGATGGTTTTTCAATAGCATTGTTGATTTGGATTATGGAGGTAATTCCAGATTTCGGAACATTCTTGGGCAAAAGAATAGACAATGACATCACATCAGTTCCTAGATACTGTAAGTGGAAGGGAGCGGCAAGAGTTTCGTATGAAGAGATTTATCAACTAGAATCGACAATGACAAAGAAGGTGAGTAAAGTTTTGAATAATTAACATTAATTTTAGTACATCGTTTTATTTCTCTAGGATCGATTAAATTGTATTGTTTATTATCTTGTAGGAAATTCTCTATCCATACATATCTTCCATGGGGAATTTCGATATAATCGATTCAGCTGAGTTTGTAAGGGCGGCTGAAATGACTGATGGGAGAGTAGATCTCATGAAAACAATGATCTATGGAAATAATGACTGGAGTGATCATATTTGGGATGTTGAAGAAGCAATTAACACTTCTTCAGAGGTTAATGTCCAATCTACAGAGGTTAGGAATGTGGTTGATGATGATGATAGTGAAATTGGAACTCCAAACGCTGTTGGAAGCTCTGTTTCTGGTTTGAGGAGTGGCAGGAAAAGGCTAGTTGATCATGGTTTTGAGGCACCCAAACACAAACTGTTGTGCCAACGTTCAGCGGGGAAAAACCAAGCTTTCGATGAAGAAATTAAGTCTTTGATCGAAGGAGTAATTCATGCTTCATTCAAGACTTTGGAAGACAAGATGATTGAAGGATTCCAAAGTTTAGAGAGTAAGTTTACATTGCTTAATGAACGATTGGACAAATTGGAGCCATCAACAGTTTTAATCCCCTCCACTGTCGAGACATCTGAGGCCAACAAAAAGGTAAGAAAGACAAGAAACTATAAGTTATTATCTAGTTTATTTTGTCTCTTCTTGGAACGAGTTGTTTGTTGTTTGTAATATATGTTAACATATGTTTGACTAACTGTTGTTGTCTTATTTTGGTATGTAATATAAACTTGTTGTCTTATTTTGGTATGTAATATAAACTAAATGTTGTCGTCTTATTTTGGAATATAATTTGAATTTTTTTGTTTATTTATTAACAGGTCGGCAAAACAGAGAATCTACACGAAGTATTGTTGAGTCAAGTATCAGACATCGATTTGAGAATGGGTACACAAGATTTTTCTCAAAAAAATAGTGGGTCACCTCTCTCAAGATTCGTTTGTAACCGGATTTGAACCAACGCCACCTACAAAAAACGAAGAAGTAATCACAAGTCCGAAAGGACATTGTGAAAAGTCTACAAATTCACCCTTCACCTTCATACCATTGTCAGATATGGTACGAAACCCGAAAGACAATGCTGATTACTCATTAGTTTTCTTGTCTGAAGATTCTTGGACACAACTATTTGAGTGGTCTACGTCGCCCAAGTAAGTCTCTTCTAAATCAAATTATTTCCTCTTAATATAATTGTTCTTATGGTCATTATTCTCGCTGTCTATTTTTTTTTTCCCGCTCGTTTTGTTAATGCCAACTAAATTTTGCCAACTAAACTAAACTTTGTCTTGCTATTTCAGAGACTTACAGATTGGTCCAAGTATTTTTTCACTTGAGTTAGCTCATCGTATAATGGGACGTAATCAATGGCTATGAACCGAAGTGAGTATTAGACATGATATTTTGCTTACGAATATTACACATACACAACATATTTACACATATTTTCAGGAAATTGATGCAATTATGTACTTATTTCGAGAGAACACATCTCTATGACGATGGAAAGCAGATCGTGTTGTCTTCATGGACTGTTCATTCAGCGTCCGAATCTATGGTGCATTCAAGAAGTTTTTGGAGAATAAAAAGATATACTAATTGGACTCTTGGATTTTGTATTATGGAACAGGTGAGCTTCCATCTTATGGAAGAACACACAAAGTTTGGGATGTCGAAGTTGATCGTCTTTACACTCCGGTCCATGTAAATGGTAATCACTGGATTACTTTGTGCATCAATTTTGTTCAAAGAACAATTGAAGTCTTCGATTGTTCAGGCTTGAAACACAACAGATATGTGGAAGCATTCGCAGTTCGGATCCCTAGGATTGTGAAGGAAGTCCAGTCATCGAGAAATAGGAAACAACTGAATATTAAACAATATTAAGTCTCATACGTCCCGATATAGCCTAGTTTAAATAAGAGTCATTGTGATTGTGGAGTATACGCATTGAAATACATTGAGTGTCACTTGTTTGGACTAAGCCTTTCCTTGATGGACGATGACAACATTTCTGAGGCTCGGCATAAGATTGCATTTGATCTTTGGAAAGTGGCAAATGATCCGGTGATGATTGATAGAATGTCGAAATATGAACCTATACGAGGTGAGTCCGATTTTGTGGAACTTGATTGAGATAGCCTTCTTTGTTTCCAAAAGAAATACATACTTATCTACTTCATCGATTAAGAGCTAACTTTGATTATAACTTTAAGCGACTGCAAGATGCTTTTTATTTGTCTACAAGATAGACTTACAAACGCAAAAAGCACCAACAATTATTATAAAACAAACAAGTTTCTTGACTACACCCTTGACATGTATTAGCTCATGCTCGATCTTATTGTTCTTCTCCTCGATCTCTTCTACTTTTTCCATCAAATTCTTCACCGAATTTGAGATTTTGGTCATGTCTTCAACAAACATCCTCTGATTTTCAGCAAGAACATCAAACTCTTCCATCTTCGCTTCTTTAGCCCATTTGAAAATATGGCCATACTCACCCTAAAACAAAAAAATTGAACAAAGGATTTACCAAAAGAAATGAAGGTACACGATATTTCGAATTTCGGACTTACTTGTTTTGCAGCAACATATTTGTAGAATTTCCGATTAGGATTCTTAGACGTCGTAGAAACACAGATTAAGGTTTTCTCTCCACAATGACATCTTCTCGGTATTTCTCTACTTGAAATGGCCGTAGAACCTGATGAGGTGTAACTCATTTCCTATATAAACAAAAAACATACGACATCAGTTTCTCTAAATCTTAGAATGAGAAAGCATAACCCAGAAATTCATGAAAAGAAATTTAAACACAGAAATTCAATCCCAGAATTTTAAACCCAGAAATTCAATCATAGATATTCAAACCCAGAGCAAATCAAGACTTACCGATGAATGCATAAACATACCGAGAAGATTGAGAGTAGACGAAGAACGGTATCGGGGTTGTTGTTCCGTTTTAAAAGAGGATCTGAATATAACTTAGTTTTTTATTAACCCATTTTGTGACATCAACCTCCTCTAGATATTTTCCAACAAGCGGACTAATGCTACAAATATCCTTGAATCGCCTATCAAAATCAGCAACCCTCTATTCTTTCGAAGCCTTTGTGATCATTCCAGTCAAATCCTTTGTCTTGAAATATGTAACCACATTATTCAACAAATGGTGGATGCAAATTCCATGAGAAGAAAGCGGATACACTTTACCAAGTGATTTAATAACGGAAGTATTTCTATCTTACACAAAAGTCAAACCCAGCTCATCCCCAATAACAACCTTAAGTTGCATTAAAAACCACTCACATGAACGGGTCGTTCTCTGAATCAACAACCCCGAATGCAATTGGGTACAAGTTAGAGTTACCATCTAAAGTTGTAGCAACAAGCAAGACTCCTTTATATTTACTCTTCAGAAACGTACCATCGACAACAATGATCCTACGAATGGCTTTGTATAATCCTCTAACTGATTGACCAAAAGATATAAATAGATATTTGAATCTACCATCACAATCAGTTTCGTAATGAGTATGCGTACCCGGATTAGTTTCTTTCAACATGTGCAAGTATTTTAGAAATTTTCCATTACTTTTTTCTGGAATACCTCTAACTGCATTAACTGCATACTCACGAGACTCCCATGCTTGGCTATAAGAAATCTCACATCCATGTTTCGTACGCATAATATGTATGATTTCTCTCGGTTTAGGCCCTTCCTTGACACCCTCATACTTATTCATAATCAGACTGCCAATTGTTTTCGATGAAGGAGTCCTAGCGTAATTATTCTTTCTGGAAGGAGCACACGTATGTTCAGCCACATACTTGTTGATTTTGAAATACGTAGACCCATGTAAACTCTCTGCACGAACACGCCAATTGCAGTCGTTATACTTGCACCATATGTACCACCATCGTTTTGTTGATTTTTCAACAGTGTAGTCAAAGTTATGCTTCATTGCACAAATTTCCAGAGCCGCCTTCATAATTTTTTTTCTTCTAAAAATTTGGTCCTTCTTTAAACCATCCGTCAACCAAAACCGAACTTTCTTTTCACTGTCTTCTTTGTTTTCAAGAATTATCCCATAATCGCCATCTACATGATCATTGTTTTTCAAGTCATCAATCGTCTATACTACTTCTGTCACAAATTGTTCTGGCTTTTCAAGAAACTTAACATCATTACCACATCGACTTGAATCAGATGGCTCATTATTCAAATCAATCTTCCGTCGTTCATCTGTAAATGTTTCACACAAACGTATCGACACATTCTTCCTTGCATACCCAACAAAGTTTTTCAATTGACGATCATTTGTGATAATAACTGGGGGATATCCTAAGTTATCAATCAAATTGTTTGGTAGATAACTAAACTCGACATTCTGTTCGACTACTCCATAGTCCTCCATAACCATCGTTTTTAACCCATCAAGAGTGGTGCTTGATTAGTAATTTACCTCGTTTTTCTTCATCTACAATGAAAATCCACTCCTTAGTGATATCCGATTTCCATAAACCAGATGAAACATACATATGCAGCATATTTGAAGCAAAACCAAAACAAAAAGCTTGAAGAAATCCAAACCCACGACGAACATAATAGGTATAACGTGAAAAAAGTTAAACGCGTGAGAGACAAGGGGAAGAAGAGAAAAGGAAATAAAAATATATTTTAAAAGATTTTTTCAGTTAATTTTAGATTTTTTCAGATTTTGTTAACTACCAGTATAATATATATTCTACGTTCTATAGAACAAAGAAAAAACAGCAGAACTTCCGATTCTGCAAAAAGTAGAATATAGAGAAATATGTAGAATATGTATTCCAAAATCTGTAGAATGCAACACAAGTTGTAGAATATATTTTCTATAGGCCAAGTAGAATGTAGAACAAGTCGTAGAATATTGATTCTACGTTTGATAGATTATACAAATAATACCAGAAAACATATTCTACAGAATCGTAGAATTGGTACGATTTGTAGAATGTGTATTCTACAAATCGTATATATGGTGAAATTTTTTTTTTGAAATCAGAAGATTTCCTTAAACAATTATGGAATATATTTTTATTTCCTTTTTTGGAATTTTAGAATTTTCTAAGTATTTTAAAATATTAATTTTATAATTAGTAACATTAATTAAATGGTACTTGAGTCAAAAAGTGACAAAAGTTCATAAAGTCTTAAGGGGACAAGAGTCTTTTAAATTGGTCATATATTTCGAATTGCCCCTTTTTTGTCAAATCCAGGAATAATCTCAGGTCCTTTTGACCCAGACTAATTTTAAGGAATCTTTACATTCGGATTCACACAATTGTTTAATAAATCATGTGATTAGGTGGCCAAAATAACTCGAAGCCGGGTGGAGAGAATCAATATAAACATCTTTTACCATTAGCCCAAAAAAAGTTGGTTGATATAGGAGTTTTTATTCAACCAAGTTCGAAATTGAAAAAAACAGTATGTGTAGCAGTTGAATTGTAATGCAATTAACTAGTAACTCCGTTTAACAAGAGTTAATGACATGTCTTTTGAATTTCAAGTTTTTATTTTAGATTACAAATTAGTCGTATTATGAAATTATGCATGGTTTCTTGCAAAAACAGAAAATCATGGTTTATAAATATTTCAATTATTGTATCTAATCAATAATTGGCTACTGCTGAAGACACCACATTGGAGCATTGGCGGCAGAAAGGAGATTATATTGTTACCACGATTAACACGCAATTAGTAATTAATGAATGATCTCACTTGGTCGTATATAATGTTTTACCTCATTTATTAAAACATTTTCAAAAATTACAAACTAACCCAAAAAAAAAACGATAGACGGTGAGGATTAATTTATCAGAATATCAACCGCCTTATGATGATAAGATTAAACTCAAAATCGGAAATACATAATTTTTAGTATAAGCATAATTAATGCCGTGATTACCCTATATATACTATATGTTTGTAATAAAATTGGTTGGAAGTGGCGTCATATACCACGTGGCCATTTCTGATTAGCTAAATTAGTCAAATGAAAACCAAACCGAAACGGCTGAATTAAATAACATATTTAAATTAAATTTTTTCTTTTCTTTTGATTGTGTGGAGAAGAGGTCGGTCTCGTCGCCAGCTGGCAAACTCCAGATAGACGGTGAGGATTAAAGTTAATCAGAACATCAAATAGCTGACGTGGCTTATACTATTCTTCTTCTTTTGTTCCTCAGTTTCTTCTACCCTTTAAAACACCAATCATTGCTTCTCCTTCGCCTGCACATTCTCTCTCTCTCTCTCTCTAAATATTTCCCCAAAAAAAATTTAGGTTCTTTTTTTTTCTTCTGAAACGAGGTTCGTCGATTTTTACGAACTACTAGGGTTTTTTTTTCCGTAACCAAGGGTAAATTTTTAATTTGATATCAAGAGAAGCCAAAGGAAACAAAAATAATTTTGTGTGTGTTTTTTAATTTACTGTTTCTGCAATGGTTTTGTTTTGTGAAATTTTTCTTGGAGAAGAAGGGTTAGAAGACGGAGAGTGGAAAAACGAAAGATAACTCTTCAAGAAAAGAACAAAAAAAACAGTTTTTTTCTTCTTGAAATCTTTCCTCTGTTTCAGAAAACAGAGACAAACAAGAAGATCACTAGCAAATTGCGTTGCCTTTCTCATCTCCTTTCTCCTGGTAAATTTTCTCTTCTTGATTCTATATTTTTCTTTTGGTCGTAACGATGAAATTTGAATCTGATTCTAACCCTTTGTTTGATCTTCGAACAGGGTTTAAATCGAGAAACCATGACTACAAGTCTACTAAGTGATCCAACGATGCTAATTTCAACACCAGAGGTGATGATCGTCTCGCATCAGCCATCGACGACACAAATTTCCGACGATGAGCCAGAGCCGGTGACGTGTGACTGCTGCGGGTTAACCGAGGAGTGTACACAATCGTACATAGATATGATCAGAGAGCATTACATGGGGAAATGGATTTGTGGTCTCTGTTCTGAAGCCGTTAAGTACGAGGTTATAAGAACAAAACGATTGCTAACTACAGAGGAAGCCATGGCAAGACACATGAACATGTGTTATAAGTTCAAATCCTCAAGCCCACCTCCCAATCCAACTGGACATTTGATCTCTGCTATGAGACAGATCTTGAGAAGAAGCTTAGATTCTCCAAGGATGCTTAGATCAATGCCTAGTAGTCCTTCTAAAGATGAACATGATGAATGTGTTTCAAATGTTTTGTCTAGGTCCGATAGCTGTTTCGCTAGATTGACTTAAAAAGCTCACCGTTGAAAAAAAAATAATGTTTAAACCGGTTACAACCGTCGGTTTAGTGACCACTACTTGAAAAGGATCCGGTTTTCAGATTGGAAATTTTCGTCAGTAACCAAAATTGGTCTCTGTATGTCTTTTTGCCGGATTTGTGTACCTGTGGAAATTTTTGGGCTATATGATTTAAAATAACAATTTGCTCTTTTTCTTTCTTAGTACTTTCTTTTTTTCTTTTCCCCAAATGAACAAGAACAAAATAATGTCGATACTACTCGATTAAAATTAGATGATAAAAAAGGAGATTCTTATTAATTTTATCATTTAGAAAAGACATGTATGAACAAAAACCATCGAAAGTAGGGTCATGCTTATCTATATGATGATTCTCTATCACAAAATAGAAATGTAAAAGGTGTTTCTTTAAACTTTTAGTTATTTTGATCAAAATTGTTAGGATACATACATTCATTGTCAATTGGTTTTGAATTGAAAACCCAGAAAACTTAACATGGTATCAGAATCTCGTTTGTTAACCCAAATAGGGTGGTCCAAGAAGGGTTTATTACCGGTCCTAAAGTGGGATTCGGTTCGAAATAGGCCGATAAGAGCCATCATTTCGAGAGGGCGTGTTAGGATCCCATATCGGAAATATAAAGGGACCAACACTAATATATAAGGAACTTTGGCCAATCCACTCATTGCCAATTGGTTTTGAGTTGGAAGCCCAGAAAACTTAACAAAAATAAATATAATGTAACCTATGAATCTGTAAATAACATGTACAAACGTTTGAGATATGTTTTCTTGATTGAAAAAGTAAGTAGATGGGTTGGTTGTCCAATAATCACTAACTCACAATAGTTTCTAAAATTTGGAAGTTATTCTATTATGATAAAATCAAATATAAGAATCTTATTTGAGCATAATTGTAACGTGTAGGCACTCACAAATTGGCTAACTACATTGATTCGAAATTTCGACTACATAAATTTTACTTCAACTTGCTATACATCTTCTTAGAATATAATCAAATCGAACAAAAAAAAAGAAAAAGAGAAATATAAATTAGAAGGTGGAAGGGATCACATGCGAGAAATAAATGTAAGACGTACACAACACAAGTTTCTATTTATGTGTATTGAAAGTCTCAAGTTAACAATGAATTTAGCCAAAAAGAGAATTGAAGTCGAAGTTTCGTTTTCTATGTTTTTTTTGGTTAGAAGTTATTACAATATCAATATGCATATGTTGCTTATCGAGCATATACACCATGGACCTTTACCACTCTTTTGCCTATTTTCAAATCGTGTCTGGATGAGTTGTCCTAGTGTTGTCTTAGGATGTGTTGTTGCTTCAGTTTTGGATGTCTGCTTTATTGTGTTTTGTTTTTGTCTAAACTATATGCTCTTGTAAGATAAATTTTCAGTTGGATTGACACTTAATGCATTTTTTACTTTATATTGCTTTGGTATATATATATGTGTATGTTTGCACTGATAAGGTAAGTCGAAAAGGATGAAATTGATAGAAGAAGTCTTTGCGGGTTACAGAAGTTGGATCATGGATTGGCACAACAACATTAGGAATGCAACAATAAGGAGCTGAGCGGCACGCGAGCTGAAGCAACAACACTTATGATAGATAGGAGAAAGATTCAAGTTGAGATTTACTCGGAATAAAGGCTGAATTCACGTATGTATAAAAGAAGTGATTCAATCATTAGAATAGGCACACCATATATTAAGAAAGTGAAGACATAAGTTTCTATGTTTGATTGGGAAATAGAAACGAGAGAGAAGTGTGTGGTTTGAGAGGTTCTCGTTGAAAGATTGGGTAGATCATACGCACCATCATTTTCAGGGTTTAGTTAACCTAATACTTCAACTAATCACTTCGTAAAATAGTGCAGTCATACGTCTATCGTCGCATTTTTTCAAAGTCATTTACTTAGGATTTCAATTTGCATTAAAGGAATTCAATAATCTATATATATAAAAGAAAATGTTTCAAAGTTAGTAACTCGCAAGATCGCGACACGCGTCGAGTTAATCGATCAGATTTTGACATGTGTCGAGTTAATATAAAAGTTGATTTTAGATTAAGGAAATTTATCATAAAATTAAAAGAGAGTTAAAGTTAAGAAAAAAGAAAAAAAGACTTAATCCTAAAAGTAAATTTATCAAAAAAAAAAGGATAAAAAAATATATAACATAGACTTAATCCTAAATGTTAAGTTCGCAGAAAAAAAGAAAATAAAAATTGCTTTTAGATTAAAGAAATTTATCTATAAAAACTAAATTTAAAAAAGGAGATAAACATTTTTCTAATATATATAAAAGAGAATGTTTCAAATTTAGTAACTCGTAAGATCGCGACACGTGTCGAGTTAATCGATCAGATTTTGAAACGTGTCGAGTTAATATAAAAGTTGATTTTAGATTAAGGAAATTTATCATAAAATTAAAAGCTAGAGTTAAAGTTAAGAAAACAAAATTAATCCTAAAAGTAAATTTAGCAAAAAAATAAAATAACATAGACTTAATCCTAAATGTAAAGTTAGCAGAAAAAAAGAAAATAAAAGTTGCTTTTAGATTAAGAAAATTTATCTATAAAAGGTAAATTAAAAAAAAGAGATAAACATTTTTTGTTTTTTTGACGTCAAACATTTTTCTATTTTGATTAAAGAAATTTGCTTTTAGATTAAGTAAATTTATCTTAAAATTAAAAGTTAGAGTTAAAGTTTAGAAAAAGAAAAAAAACTTAATTCTAAAAGTAAATTTAGCAAAAAATATAACATATACTTAATCCTAAATGTAAAGTTAGCACTTTTAGATTAAGGAAATTTATCTATAAAAACTAAATTTAAAAAGGAGATAAACATTTTTCTATTTTGATTAAGGAAATTTGCTTTTAGACTAAGAAAATTTATCTTAAAATTAAAAGTTAGAGTTTAAGTTAAGAAAAAGGAAAAAATCAAAAAGACTTAATAGTAAAAGTAACGTTAGTCTAAAAAAAAAGGAAAAGAAAAAAAATAGAACATAGACTTAATCCTAAATGAAAAGTTAGCCGAAAAAATGAAAATAAATGTTGCTTTTAGATTATGGAAATCTTATTATATAAAGCTGAATCTTTCGACTTTAGCGTGACATGTAGGATAATTATAATTCACGAGATTGTGACATTTGTCACGGTTGCTAGTTTAGATCTTGACATGTGTCAATTTAATTAACAAAGTAAAAAAAAAAGTAAATATTAAAAAATGTTTAACTTAAAAAAAGGGAATAAAGTAAATATGTAAATATGCTAAATTAAAAAAAGAAAAAGGAAAAAAAAATAATCTATATAAAAAAGGAAACTTAAAATAATAATAAAGAAAAAATAAAAAATGTAAATTGATCCTAAAAGCTAAAGTTAATAAAAAGAGGAAAAATCAAAAAATTATAATGGAAAATTTTAAAATCGATTAATAATCAATTAATTAAAAAATATAAAAGTTTGGAAAGATTAATAATTGATCCATAGTCCTAAATGGTAAATTTACTTAATAATAAAAAAAATATAAAAAAGAAAACATAAAATTTGAAAAAATTAATAATCGATTTATAATCTTTAAAGCTAAAGTTACTTAAAAAAAGAAAAAAATAAATACAAAGTCTACATTTATCCTAAAAGGAAAAGTTAATAAAAAAGGAAAAAAAATCTTAGTTTTTCTATTTAGATTAATGAAATAAAACAATGTATTACTAATCCTAAAAGAAAAAAAAACTATAATTTCTCACCTATACATAAATAATTTGGTAGTATATATCAATTACATACCAAAAATTAAAATTAAAAGTCCAATAATCGTTTCCAAAGATATTTAACTGTATTTTCTCCACCAAATTATTTTTTCATAGTATATATTTAATTCATCGGAAACTTTGATTCTAAATTTTTATGTTATTTATTTTTACGTGTGATTTAATTTTGTTTTTTATTTTTTGTTTTTTCAAAGGTTATAAAATATCTTATAATATAAAATAAAATGTTTCAAAGTTAGTAATATGCATGATCGCGACACGTGTTAAGTTAATTGATTAGATTTCGATATGTGTTTAATAAATTTTCAATTATATTTTAACACATAAAATTAATAATAAAAGTAAAATGTATAATCGATTCATAATCTTAAAAGGTAAAATGAAAAAAGTAGTAATGTTTAGATTAATGAAATTAAAAAAAAACTATAAATAAAAATCAAAGTTTTTTTAAATAGAAAAACCATATTTCAGGTTATAATAAGAAAATTAAAAGCCAAAAAAATATAAAAAAATGAAAAACCATATTTCAGTTTAGAATAAGGAAATCTTCTTATTATATAAAACTGAATGTTTAAAATGTGTTAATTCACCTGATCGCGGCACATGTCAATTATACACAAAAAATTAAAATTCCAATAATCGTATCCAAAGCTTTTTATTGCAATTTTTCACCAAATTTTTCTTTTAAGATATATATTTATTTTATCTTAAACTTTGTTTCTAAATTTATGTATTATATATTTTCACGAGTGATCTAATTTTATTTTATATTTTTCGTGTTTAATTTTTGTTTTACGGGTTATAAAATATTAATTTACAAACTCATATATATACATGTACTTATCTAGTTATGTATAAAATAATATATAATCTAGCGTACGGTAAGGTTGGGCACTGATACCCATTACCCATACTCAACGTGTTACCCGATTCGTACCGATAAAAATGTATCGATACTTAAACTTTTATGATTAGACAATTAGTTCAACTAATCACTTCGTAAAATAGAGGAGCCATACGTATATCATCGCATTTTTTGTACTATAGAATTTCTATTTTTCTATTTGCATAACAGGAACTATATAGTTGTCCAATAAAAAACAATATATATTTTTTTTTTGCTAAAAAACAATAGATAAAAGGATCTATATACTTGATAATATTAAATTAACTATATATTTAACTTTTTTGTCTATTAAAACAACAATATATATTGACAAAAAAAGATAAATAACTTATGAAATCGCCTTGGCCCAATGGTTGATCAATGGTTTATTAATGGTTATACACCAGCTATATATTTTTATTGTTGTTATTTAAATAATTACTTATAATCTTATATAAAATCTTCTTTTAGAAAAACGACTTATAATATAACTTTCCAAAATTTAAACGACCTAGCATGCAACCAGATAATTAACTAACTATTGCTACTTGGACAAATCATGCATCAAAGGTTTTTTTTTTTAAATCGTCTAAATTATAAAATTATAATACGACAGAAAAAACACATGATTTTGCGTGCTAGCTATGATATAACATGACACTCCAAAGCAGAAACTAACCCTGACCACTTGTTTTGGTCCACAACAAAAGTCATGTTCTGTATTTGTATATATAGAATCTCTGTGTAATTCATTTCCAGGTACATTTAAATCTATACTAATAAAGTACATTTAAAAATGAATACGTAAGACATTTAAAGTAAAAATTGCTCTCTTAAAGTTGATTCTATATTAGCTCCATTAAAACAAGAAGTGTGTACCTTTATTTATCTTTTAAATGAAGTTTTTTTTTGTTAAAAATCTTTGATGCAAAGTTAATTTGAAATGAAGAGAGATGATAAAAACCAATGGAGAGATATTCTCGGAGGTGAGGGTTACTTGGACTCGGCACATCTGGATCCACCATAACCTTCATTAATCCCATATTACCATTAACACTAACCTTATAAGAAGATCGATTATGAATTATCAAAGCAATCACTAAAGCACGAGTTTTGTTTTGTATGTTTTTTGTTAAGTTTGAAAAAATGATAACACAACAAAGAACTAAAAGCTTAAAGTTAAAAAATAAAAGAAGAAGAAGAAAAAAAAGAAGAAGAAGAAGAAGACGAAGCTTAGATTAGGAAAGAGGTAGTAGTCATGTCCATATATAGTAGAGTATCTAAACACTGGCTTGACGATAATATTTAGTTAAGATATTTACTTATCAGACCATCATTTTTTAAACAAAAAACAACTTGAGACAACCAAAAAAAAAAAAAAAAAGTCATACCCGTAAGTGAGGAGTCCGTTAAATTAACATGGAGATGTTCTTGATCCTTTCACAAGATTGGTCTCTCTAAGGATTACTTATGGCCAAAGAGAACTTACTAATGATTTGAATCTAGAACTTTCTCAAGTTCTGAACAAACTAACAATCGAGATTGGAAGAGAAAATCTCTGAATTTTCTACACATTGATTTTTCTACTTTCTACTTTCTACTTTCTACTTTCTAAGATCTTCTCCTCCAATCTCGATTGTTGATTTGTTCAGAACTTAAAAAAACCTTAGATCCAAACCATTAATAACTTCTCTTTAACCATAAATAACCTAAGAGAGACCAATCTCGTAAAAGGATTAAGAACATCTCCAACAACTCTTCCCACCACAAGAGGATCTCTCCCACTTAGAAACATGATATATATTCGATCTCAAGTCTCACACAATGTTTTGCTTCTTACCGTATATATATATATATATATACCAACCCTTTACTTCTATTTCTCTATATATAATCTTTTGGGAATTGCAATAATTAACTCGAGCCAGTGCCACTAGCCCAGTGGAATGAAATCATTACCAGAATCTTTTTTTTTTTTTTTGTGTCTTGTCTTCTTCGAGTCGAGAATATGAAACTGGTTCGACGTACGTATATCACTTATTGTCTTCCTATTCATACCTTTTCCCTTTTTTCTCTGTTTTGGTATTCAGTTCCTAACCCACTATTCTAAACATAAATCATAATATTCCAAATTATACATCATCCACTAATATTCGATTTATATATTTCCGTCAATCATATACCTCTCTCGACCATATATACTATCAATACATATTTTCTCATTATAGATACTAAACTTTCAGTAATTACGACTAAAACAGTTAATACATCACTATAAGTTTAACGTATTAATACTACTTTAATCAGATAAACAAATATATTTAAATTAACTAAACCAATAACAATATAAAAACAGTGATAGTTCAGTGGCTGAAAAGTTCATCAAGTGATTAACAAATCATGGTTGGAATATTTTTGTGTGATTTCAACTATGGCTGACTACTGGGGGGGGGGGGGGGGGGGGGGGGGGTTGTATGGTAATAGATTCCATCCCAAAACTAATATCTACACAAAAAACAAAGCGTTGAGTGTTCGGAAAACACGATTGGGGGGTGTTTTATGAGGATGCTTCAACGTTCAAGTCAATAACAAAAGAGGTAATGACCATGATTTTGGGCGTCAGGTCCATAGATAGTCGGAAAACAGTTGAGAACGCACTACAAGAATGCAAACGATTTCCGACGGTCATATCGGTCGGGAAATCGTCGGAAAACGTCTTTTTCGATGAAATTCTGACCGATTTTGCCCGTCGGGACTATCGCGTCGGAAATCAAAAATGGTCGGAAATTGGTCGGAAATTTCCGACCAATTTCCGACAACCCACTTTCCCGACTGGATTCCGACGAATATTAATAGTCGGAGAATTCCCGACGATTTCCCGACGGGACTAAATTTCCGACCAATTCTGGACCATATAATTTCCGACCAATTCCAGACCGGATAATTTCCGACCAATTTCGGACCAGATAATTTCAGACCAATTCTGGATCGGATAATTTCCGACCAATTTCCGACGGGTAATTAAAAAACAGTATTTTTAAAATTCTTAAAATTAATGATTTTGTTTTAAATTAAATTAAATTAATAATTCGAAAAAGAAAATTAAAATTAAAATATAATAATTATTTTGAAATAAATAAAATTGTTTTGAAATTACAAAAACATTAAAATTAAATTCTCGTTCCCGATCCCGTGCTTGTGCCCGGGAAATCCGAGAACTTCGCTTTCATCCAATCCGTCATGCCAGGGATTTCCGACCGGATGTGCAAGTTCCTCCCCGATTGTTGGACTAACTCCTCGATGGACATGATTGCAGGAGCTTGACTGTGCGACTCCGGAACATTCGCACTTTGTCTTGGACTAGGGGTCTCCAATGGCGGATCGTTATGTTGATGTGGTTGAATGCCTCGAGACGAACCACCGCGGCGAATGTTATCGAAACCATCGTACGGCCTACAAAAAAAAAAAAAATTTGTTAGTTGTTAGAATTATTTAAAATATAGAAAATACTAAAAATATTTCAAAAAACAGAAAAATATTATGAAAATTTAGAATTTATTTTATTTGCCAAAAATTTTTATATAACATAAAAATTTTAAAAATCACTTGTAAAATGCCAAAATTTTACTAATATTCTAAAAAAAAAATTCTAAAACACTTATAACATTTAAAAGCACATGTAAAATAAAAAAAAATCATATAAAATCACTAGTAAAAGAAATTTAAATCGTTTGTAAAATGCAGAAAAATGTTCTAAAATACTAAAAAAAATTAAAATCACTTGTGAAATAATAAAACTATTTCACAATTAACACAAAAATATTTTCCTATTTTTTCAATATTATTTCTAAAATATTTAAACACAAAATCCACATTATTAACCTAACAACAATCTAACCTAAATTCTAACCTTTCTTATTTAATCAAATCTAACAAACCTAACAACTATAACAAATTATTAACCTAAAATCTAACAAATCTAACAAATTAAACAAATCTAACAAAATCGATTAGGGAAAAAAAAATTCTTACATGGCTAGATGGGCGACGACGGCGGCGTGGAGGCAAATCCGGCGAAGGTCTTCGACGGCGGCGGCGGCGACCTAAAGAAGAAGAGAGAGAATTTAGCAAGGAGGGGAGAAGAGGAAGAAGAAAAGAGAGAGGAGAAGATACCTTGGACGGTGGCGGCGAGGGGAGGGCAACAGCGGACGGCGGCGACGACAAGAGAGAAGGAGAGAAGAGATCCAAAGAAGGAGAGAAGATGAAAGGAAATGAGGAAGAAGAAGAACAGTTTTCGATTTATTGAACCCATACGGTCGGGATCCGGTCGGAAATTTTTAATAAACCGCGTACAATGAATTTCGATAAATTTCGTTTGGCGGTTTATTTCCCGGGTTTTTTTTTAGAATGGTCGGAAATTGGTCGGAATTCCCGACCAATTTCTGACCATTCTAAAAAATTGCATGTCGAATAATTTAATATTCGTCGGAAATTGGTCGGTAATTTCCGACCAATTTCCGACCATATAGGGTTTAGGGTATGAAATCATAAATTTGAATACCGTATAGGCTTTAAAAAACATCTAAACATCTTATGTCTGAAAACAATTTGGCAAGGTAAACATAAATAGAATATATGACGATTTTTATGAATCAATATGAGAACGGGTTTAACCTCTCTTAACGAAACATAGAACTTATACTTACACTTTTCGTTTTCTTGTAAGGTTTGGATTAAATGCTCAAAAATATTGATTCTTAAGATAGTTAGACATTGAATTATTTGAAAAGATCATATCTAACCCAAGCAAACATAAGTGTAATCAAATTTTTACGGTTTGAGGTTTCGAAACCCCGTATGGTCGGAAATTGGTCTGGAATTTCCGACCAAATTCCGACCACACATAGTATAGTTTTAGCCGAGGAAAGTTTTAGCCAGGGGATTCAATTTTCCTCGGATAAAACTAAAACCGTCGGAAATTGGTCGGAAATCTAAATAAAAATGTTCGAAAAATGCTAAGTAAAAACCGTCGGGAATTGGTCGGAAAAACGGAATTAAGAAAATTTATTCTGAGTGCCTAAATAATATTAACACGTTTATTGTGAGTTTATGAAAGTTTTCCGACCAATTTCCGACCATATATGAAGATTTTCTGAAAATTGCTGATATGTGTCCACTAAATCGGCGATAATTCCTGTAATATTACTAGGAATGAGCTGAAACCACTCTCATTGGAAAGATAACTCAATTTCCAATCAGTCTTTAAAATTTGAGATTAAACTGGGCACGGGAAGATTTCCATCCGACATGATCTTTAAGCTGATTCGGATTGGCTCTGCATTTTCCGACAGTGACATATCTTCAATAAATATCCCGTATCTCCTGAACCGCTGATGGTAATGACATGAATCTACTTGAGTTGGGAAGCTAACTCAATTTCGCATGACTTTCATCAAGAGCTTCCAAGCTAAATCCATCGGGAAGGCTTTCTTTTGACTCGTTTTATAATCCCCGTCGGAAATTGGTCGGGATTTCCGACCAAATTCCGACCGTATATGAAGATTTTCCGAAAAATGCTCAATCCCGTCGGAAAATGGTCGGAATTTCCGACCAAATTCCGACCATATATGAATATTTTCCAAACAATGCTAAGTATAAAATGCTAAGTGTAAAAATATCATTTATAAAATGCTAAGTGTATAAACACTTAAAATTAACAACCTTATACCACACAGGCTTATAAACACTTAGAAATTTTCGAAATATTAGTATTTCATACCATAAATCCTAATTGGTCGGAAATTGGTCGGAAATTTTCGATCATATAGGGTTTAGGGTATGAAATCCTAAATTTAAAAACCATATAGGATTTAAGAAAAATCTACTAATCTTATTTACTAGTTTTAGCCGAGGAAAGTTTTAGCCAGGGGATTCAATTTTCCTCGGATAAAACTAAAACCGTCGGAAATTGGTCGGAAATCTAAATAAAAATGTTCGAAAAATGCTAAGTAAAAACCGTCGGGAATTGGTCGGAAAAACGGAATTAAGAAAATTTATTCTGAGTGCCTAAATAATATTAACACGTTTATTGTGAGTTTATGAAAGTTTTCCGACCAATTTCCGACCATATATGAAGATTTTCTGAAAATTGCTGATATGTGTCCACTAAATCGGCGATAACTCCTGGAATATTACTAGGAATGAGCTGAAGCCACTCTCATTGGAAAGATAACTCAATTTCCAATCTGTCTTCAAGATTTGAGATTAAACTGGGAACGGGAAGATTTCCATCCGACATGATCTTTAAGCTGATTCGGATTGGCTCTGCATTTTCCAACAGTGACATATCTTCAATAAATATCCCGTATCTCCTGAACCGCTGATCGTAATGACATGAATCTACTTGAGTTGGGAAGCTAACTCAATTTCGCATGACTTTCATAGAGCTTCCAAGCTAAATCCATCGGGAAGGCTTTCTTTTGACTCGTTTGATAATTCCCGTCGGAAATTGGTCGGGATTTCCGACCAAATTCCGACCGTATATGAAGATTTTCCGAAAATGCTCAATCCCGTCGGAAAATGGTCGGAATTTCCGACCAAATTCCGACCATATATGAATATTTTCCAAAAAATGCTAAGTATAAAATGCTAAGTGTAAAAATATCATTTATAAAATGCTAAGTGTATAAACACTTAAAATTAACAACCTTATACCACACAAGTTTATAAACACTTAGAAATTTTCGAAATATTAGTATTTCATACCATAAATCCTAATTGGTTGGAAATTGGTCGGAAATTTTCGATCAAATAGGGTTTAGGGTATGAAATCCTAAATTTAAAAACCATATAGGATTTAAGAAAAATCTACTAATCTTATTTACTAACAACTAACTTAATAGGTAAACATAAAATGGATCATATGACGATTTATATGAATCGATTCGAGAACGAGTGTAACCTTTCATAACGATACATATAACATATACTCACACTTATCGGTTTCTTGTCGGGTTTTGATTAAAAACTTAAAAAGAATGATTATTAAGATATTTTAACATTGAATTCTTTCAATATATCATATCTAACCTTAGCAATCATAAACGTAATCAAATTTTTACCATTTGAGGTTTCGAAACCACAAATGGTCGGGAATTCGTCGGGAATTCCCGACCGATTACCGACGGGGTGAGAACACATGTTTTAAATGTATAGCAACATGCTTATTTTATGTTTGTAAAAAATATTAAATCAGAATTTTTGACCGATTTCCGACCATATATGACCGGTCTTTATATCGTCAGAAATCGGTTGGGAATTTCCGACCAATTTCCGACGGGACTAAAATGGTCGGGAATTTCCGACCGGTTTCCGACCGGGTTTATTCCATCGGTATTTAGTCGGAAAACGGTCGGAAATTTCCGACCGTTTTTTTTTAGTCGGAATTCCGGTTGGGAATCGCCTTGTTTTCTTGTAGTGACGGTTAAGTGAGTTAGGGTCCAAAAACAAGGATAAATCCGCTAGTTAAGTATCTGAGATTTGTGAATCTTTTTAGAGTAAAGAAGATGAAAAAGATAAGAGTTTTGGGGTGATTCCGGCCAAAAAATGATCGGGGACAGAGTATTTTGATGGTATCGGAGAAAAGACTTGTGTTTTTTGAATAGTTGAGAGAATTAGGTCAAAAGCTTATGTGTGCATATGTGATTGTGGATTTCGAGCATTAGATTTTAGTTTTTTTTTTGAATTTTATTTTGTATTATGAATTTTATTTTGTATTTTGAATTTAAATTTATTAATATATTTTTATTCTATTTAATTTATAATTTTGTATTATATATAAAATATTAAAAATAAATTCGAAATATATATTAATTAAGATTATTTAAATTAATTAAGAGTAGTTGTTAAATTGTTGGTAATTTACAATGAATTCACATTGATTTCGTTTACGACGAAATTACAATAATTTTTGTTTACAATGAAATTACATCGATTTTGTTTAAAATGAAATTACATCGATTTCGTTGTAAACGAAATCACAACGATTTCTGTTTACAAAGAAATTACATCGATTTCGTTTACGACGAATTAACGATGATTTGTATTCGTTTCAAATCTTAAGACGATCTATTTACGACGCATGGCAAGACCCGTTTTGAAATGAATCCGTCTGTTGTTATATACTCTTGTTTTCTTGTAATTTTACTTCCATACCATTCTCTATTTTCTTTTACAAAATCATTTTTATGTTTTCTTTTATGATTGAACAAAAGCTAGACAAAAAGAACAAGAGAATAAGAAGTTGACCTGGAAATATTTCCAGCTTATTTCCAGCAGGTTCCAACATGGATCCATCCATTTTGTAGTCACCAGCAATGGAGTCCTCATTTCTTGAGATTCCGGAGCCATCCACTTTTGAATATCCGACAGTAGAGTCATCTCTGGCGGAAGAAATTTTAGAACTTACGATAATATACATTCAGATTGAACGCAACAAAGAAAGATAAAAAATACATTTTAAACTGTGCAAGTATAACACACAAATAGATCTTAAAATATCAGTTTTATTATTTATCTATACGGGAGTAGTATTATACACAGAGCCGGTTTTTAGAATGCCGCAAGCTAAAAACAAATTTGGGCCGTTTTACTATATTAAGTTTCGAATTTATGACTTTCTGAAAAAAAATTCATAATTTTACCGTTAAATTAAATAAACTTTTTGAAATTTAAGGACTGATTTTTTTTATAAAAACGAGGGTCACAAATCCATGCTTGCTTTACTTAGGCTCAGAATCGGCCCTGATTATACACCATCTTTCGGTTTATAATCATAGCCACATCTATAAGATTCCTACACGTCGCCAACTTCTTTGAGTTCTATAGTATTTTTCCTGGGATCTATGTATCAAACATAGTATTGGCATTCATATCTATTCTCGTAGCTTTTTTAAAAAAGGTTTTGAGAGGTATGGTAGGGAGCGCATTGCATATAGAGTCCATTGTGGCTTAGACGTTGGTTCTTGATTTATTTTTTCTCCTTTGATTATCGTTTGATGAAGGCTTGGAACTTTACTCCTTTATATATAAAGTTATATTTATATTTATTACTAGTATGTGATCCGCGCTACGCGCGGACGTGAACATAATTTTTTTATAAGAAAATTTGGTATAATATTATTTTAGTTTTATTAATATGATTGTTAATAGATTTGTCTCTATTAGTTTCAGAAATGTGGATTGTTTATTCTAAAGCTTTTTTGTCATTTCTTGATTTTATGTTTATTTATGTATTTGTTTTTTGGGTGATCCACAATTTGATTTTTTTTTCTTTGGTTCACTATTTATTCAATTAGTTGGTTTTTAAAAGTTAAGTTTTTGTCATTTTCAGGGCCAGGTCAACAAATACCGAGGCCCATGGGCAAAAAAAAAAAATTTTGGGGGATTTTTTTTTTTTGGCCCCTTTATGATAGAAATTTTTTTTTCTTGGGCCCAAAAAAAAAAATGTAAAAAAAAAAATTGATGGACCCTGGGGCGTGGGCCCCTTTCCCCTACCCTTAAGCCGGCACTAGTCATTTTTATGTTTAGGGAATTGTATATTTTAAAACCCAAGTGAATACTAATAAAATAAATACTTCAAAATTGGGTTAGTTTTGTATACTCCGAAAGTTACTTCGAATACTAATAAAAGGAAAGTTAGTTTTGTGATTTTAGAATTCTCAGAACTTATTAAAAAAATACTTCGAAATAGGTCCCTGTTTTTTTTATAATCTATTTTTATCTAAAACCAAATACTAATAAAATATTCAGAATTTACTATTATTAATCTTCGATGATCCAGTGTTGCTGACTACAAAATGAATCTAATTTTATTTGAAAAACGATTTAATTTCTATCACTAATTTACTATCAAAGTCATGTAGATGTATGGGTTAATGAGAACATTTGAGATAATATGGGCCGATTTAGAAAAGTATAAGAAATATCGGGTCAAGCGTCGATCTAAACATTTTGAGAGAGAGAGTGACTTCTTGTGAATAGGATTATCCTGTTAAAAAACATTACCCACTCCTCTAAAACCTTCGTCTTCTCTGATATATTGTCTCATCGCCGGTGAGATTTTACTTTCAATTTCAATCACAAATGGTGTGATCCGCGCAGACGTGGTAAACAATTTTTTTAATCTAATGGTATTTTATTTGATTTGGTCTCGTAGTTAATTTAATTATCTCTATCAGCTTAAGATCTATGTATTTGTTTTTTATTTAATTTATGATCATCTATGTGTTTATTTATTGGATGGTACGCATTTTTACCTGTTTTTTTCTTTGGTGATCAATTTTATGCAATTAGTTGTGTTTTTAAAAGGAAGATATTTACATTTTAAAGTTGCATAATAATATTTTTTTTTTTTGTTTCATGTGAAGTTATTATTTTTGGAGTGCTTCATGAATGATTTTAACCCTATTTATGTGTACAATATTTTTGTGATTTCTAAGTATATATATATTTTTAAACGATTTCCATATATAACTAGATAGAAAGATATAAATTTAGCCAACACATAAGGCTATTGAGCCCATTACAGCAATAATAGAATTAACAATTGATAAACTTTTGTTGATTTTAAATCTATTCATGGATTGCATGTCACATAAATTCAGATTTAACCGTTTTAAAATTTGCTTATTCAAGACAATATGTTAGATTATGTATTTTGATAAAATAATGAATTTAATTACATCAATAATGGAAATTTAGCCAATACATAAAGCTATTGATAATGGGTAAGCCCGGTGAGATTCAACTTTATATAAGAAAAAAGTGTGTGACACGCGAGTTTTTGTTTTTTGAGTTTTATAAAAGTTTAATTTATTTATGAGAACTTTTTATTTATTTTTAGTAAAACAAATCATTGCTTGTAGATTGTAAACCTAATATTTTATTTGAAACTTAACTAATTGTTTCTCTTATTTCCATCTCCATTAAAATGAAAATGTAAGTGATAGTCAATCACTTCAATATCTACGGTCAATCACTTCTATATTATTTACAAATAATCATATTTGTATGGAACTTTCATTTCGTATCAATTTAAAGACCAAATAAATCATGTTATCCAAATATCTAAATTACTGAACATTTCACTTTTATTATTGTAAATTATGTACTTATTGTTTTTTAAAAAAATCAATTTTCTTATATATAATTTATTTAACAAAGTTACTATAATATGCATTATAATGAGTTTGCTTTTTATTTATTAGATATTCTGTTTTTTTTATAGAAATTTCTATATATTTGTGATATATTAAATTAATATTGTATATATTGTATACAATTAGTTTGGATCAAATAATATCCATTCACTAAACATCTTTTTGATATAAAATTTTAACTTTGTAACTATAATAAAGTGTGTAATCTATATATATATAAAGTTTTAAATCTATAAAATGTATAGTGTAAAGTGTAAACTAAAATTTTAAATCTATTATTCTTTCAATAAATTTTGTTGATTTTTATAAGTTTTCATGATATGAATATGAAAATGACCTTTCAAATTCTTTTCATAATTTAATAAAATGTATAGTTAATTTGTATATCAAATTTTTAACTAATTAAATTATGAAAATTAAATATCAAAATGATATGGCATACATGTGGATGATATATGTTATATTAATATTGTATATATTGTCTACTATTAGTTTGGATCAAATAATATCCATTCACTAAACATATTTTCGAGATAAAACTTTAACTTTGTAACTATAATAAAGTGTGTAATATATTAATAAAACTCTAATTTTTAAATCTATTATTCTTTCAATAAATTTTTGTTGATTTTTTTAAAAGTTTTCATGATATAAATATGAAAATGACCTTTCAAATTCCTTGCATAATTTAATAAAATGTATAGTTAATATGTATATCAAAATTTTAACTAATTAAATTATAAAAATTAAATATCAAAATGATGTGACATACATGTGGATGATGATGTGTCTTCACCACAAGAGAGCTACGCGCGGGCGTTTTAAATATTTTTCTAAATAGTTTTTATTGTCTATTATTTTATTTTTTGAATCTGGTAGTTAATTGAATTGTCCCCATCAACTTAAAATATGTGTATTTTTTATTTTTTGGCTTATTTTTTTAATTTCTTAAATTTATCATTTTATATGTACTTGTTTAGTGGATAGTACACATTTTTACTTTTTTTTCCTTTGTTGGTCAATTTCATGCAATTAGTTGGTTTTGTTTAGGGAAGATCTTAACAATTTAAAGTTTTTTTTGCATAATTTTTGTTTTTTTTTGTTTCATTTAAAATCTATTTGTTGAAATCCTTGTAGAATACGTTTCCCTTTAATATTAAGGAATGAATTAAGGAATGAAGGAATTTGGGCTACTTTTAAAATTTTAGTTTTAAGATAATTTTCTGTTTTTTTTTAAAATATGTTGGATGTATAGATACAATGCTCGGGCGTAGTCCACATTTTTTTTATTGTGTAATAGTATTTTATTTTCTTGGTTTTGGAGTTAATGGAACTGTTTCTAACAGTTTAATATTGGGTGATTCCTTATTTTATTTTATTTTCCATTTTTATATTATTTTTAATTGTTTTTTTAATTATTATTTTTAATCGTGTTTCATGTTGGATTCTAATTAGGCATGTCTAGCGGTTCAAACTTGCCCCGCTAGATCCGCCCCGCGTGGGTTAATTTTTTTGTTCGACCCGCATCCGCCCTGCTTGAATTCGCGGGTATCCGCGGGTAATCCGCAAATATCTAAATAATAAATAAAATAAAAAAACTTAAAATTTCTCGATCCGCACCTGACCCGCACCCGACTGGCGGCGGGTTAAACGGGCCAGGACCCGCGGATAATGACTCAAATTGACAGCACCGATTTATGTATATTTTGGAATTTTTGTTTTATGTTTGATTTTTTTTTTTGGATCTTTTGTTTTATGTGTGTTTTTTTTTAAATGTTTGTTGCTTAGGTGGAAGGTGAGGTGGCAGCACGAGAACATAAAAAAACTAACTTTATATATATAGATCTCCAGCTATCTTACATATTATTTAGTCTGACTTGAACATAATTCTTTATGTAAATCTGATCTATTTAAGTATATATATATATATATATTTTTTGTATTAATGATGTGAACTTTTCTCATGAATTCACTTATTGAAATGATGAATTAATTTAAGGTGTTAATATTTGATGTAGAGCGAAACAAAAAGAATTATAAACTCCGATTGATTATAGTAAAAAACTGCAGCGAGAAAAAAAGTTAATGTAACACTACAACTTAAAACTTAAAAGTGCAATTTTTTTTTTTTTTAGTATTTTCTTAAAAATCGGAGTTGAAGTTCAAGTCCTAATGTCCCGTGGATAAATGTGAGCATAAACAAAGTGGGACGACAACAAAAAAAATGTGAGCATAAACAAGCTCTCCGCCAGTGGAAGACAACTTGTGGTGTCACGCATCTTTCACCTCATCACCGAAGAAAGTATCAATCTTGTAATTAGTTTCATTATTTTGTTAGCTAGTTCCGTTTGTTTTGGAGCCCTACTCTTCTTGGACGGTACTACACTACCACATATATATATATATATATATATATATATCATAGCGCAACCCATCAAAATACACTAAATGATAATTTCTCATAATCGGTTAACTCTTTGTTAATAAGATATAGTTATACCAAGATGGATCGGTTCAACATGGTTAATCCGTTTTAAGACAATAAAAGCTCCTTTTCTATTAGAAAATAAAATATTGTTGAAAGCTTTATTATATATAAGAAAAATGACTAGATAGGTGAAAAAAATGGGATTAGATCTTAAAATAATTACTTTGATACTTTTTAAAACTGTAATATCAGATATAAACACTTTCATGTTTAGACACATTTTTTGCCTATTTTAGTGTGTGTTAAGTCAAAAATGTCCTCCGGCTCAATTTCTCTCTTCTTCTCTATTTTATTCTTCATCTCATCAATTTTTCTCTTTCTCTTTCTCTTCCCCACGGTAAATTTAAGAATTCTTTGAGAACAAATCACCTCCACAAAGACCATGTCCGGCCCAACAAAAATAGTGGTCCGAGACAAAGAAAAAAAATGTGGCTCTTTGTAAAATGTAAAATATTAAAATTATAAGGCATAATTCTAATTTAATTTGAAAATCATTGGAAAAAGGAAATAAAATAACTTGATATAAAAAAGGATAAATAATTTTTTTTTTTGGTGGCCTTATAAAAAATGGGTTTCAAATATAAACATTAAAACCTTATAACTTTTTAATTTAAAACTAATTTTGTAGTCCATCAAAAACTAAAAAAAAGGTGGTCCAATGCCATGATAGTCTGCTTAGCCTCTGGGCCGGGCCTGACAAAGAAAAACATAATACGCATTCAAAGTGTTGGATGAAATACGTGAGAGAGGTATGCATATCCATTTAGCAGCAAACACATGTTTCATATTTGCGAGAAAGGCATGCGTATCCATTATGCCGTGAACACGTGTTCTATATACGCGTGGATAAGCATGCGTATCCATTTAGCGCTAACTTGTGTTTCATATGCGCATGAATACGCATGCATATCTATTTAGCCGCGAACAAGTGTTTTATATGTGCGTATCTATTTAGCCATAAACAAAGGTATTGATCCATATGTTCTCTATTTTCTTTCTATCTACAAGGTTTGAACCACATGTAAGTAAAATATTGTGAAATTAGTATCAAAATATAGGAAAAACAAATTATAATACAAAAAAAAACGGTTTGATTCTTTTTCTATGAGAAAAAAATAAGCAAACAAAATATGTGGGATGGAAAGGAAAATAATTAAAAAAAAATCCTTCCCTTTTCACGTGAAGGTATTTTCTCTCCTCTTCGAACCAATGATTTAAGAGGCATTTGTGGTATTTCAGATGTCAAAAAGTGACAAAAGTGTACATAAACTCAAAAAAATATCTATGTTGTAATGCAAACTCAAATAAGCGTATCAAAGTGTATATCACTCTCAAAGCATCTCCATGGTTTGAGAACCTCATTTGAGTATTTTAACAATAAAATGTTAATATTTTGATATAGTTTAATTATATAATTAAATTTTAATTTTAAAACAAAAAATAAACTAATAGAAAAGAAACAAATGTCATAGGGATCCTCATATCACTTCTCTCTCCTACTTATTCTTTTATCGGTGGAGATGCTCTTCGATCTTGGGTGGGCTCACAAAGGCGTCCACGAAAATGTGACACGTGAGCATGAGTATCTCGCGCACACAACTTTATCTTTCACGTGCTTGCATTTTTCTGTGAGTTGAGTTAATTAGAAAATTTCAACAAAAAAGGGAAAATTTGAATATCTGCCGTTGAAATTCTTAGGTGCAAGAAGAGTTCAAATGAACAATTATTCAAACGGGGCATGATATTATTTAAAGGACCCATATATTGTCAAATTAGAGACAACGTAAGTATTATACATGCAAAATAAATATTGATATACAGCTAGTTTTTGTGTGTGTACGTTTCAGGCTGAAACTTTCAGCTCATTTATTTATATTGTTTGACTTTGTAGGTTATAATTTCCTTGGAAGTTGTTGATCCCGGGGATCACTAAGTGTGTTTAAAGAATGATTAGGAGATGGGAGGTGAGATTTTCGTTAATAGAGCAATTTAACCACATTTAAGACAGGTCGGGAGAAATATGAGTAGGCCGGGGGCCGTGTTTCGTTTTATTGATGAGAGAGAAGTAAACGCTTTAGAATTACGAACTGGTTCCGAAGGACGTCCAGTTCGGCGTTCTAAAGTGTTGTCTTGTTACAAAGAGAGAGAGGTCGGGTAACTTGTGGTCGGTGAGACAGTAAAAATCAGAGTCCCCCTCATTAATGACATATGAGGGGTATATATAGTCGGGGTCGGCTTCCTGCTCCCCGGGATCTCGGGCCACGTGTCGTCTGCGGCCTCTTTCGCGGGTAAGGTGGCCTAGGAGGCGTGTCCCGGCTTTCGAGGAGAGAGGTCATGATGAGCTCGGCGTGGCGTGTTGCAGAGCAGTGCACTGTTTTACCAACTCTGCTCCACCTGCTCCTTCCTGCCCTTGTCAGCTCTGTAGGGTTGGTGGGATGTCGGGTCGAAGGCACATCCCTACGCGGGTAGGGTACTGCCTTACCAACTCCCACGCGCCTATTCTTCCGACACTCCCTGCTCTGGCGGGGCATCAGCGCGGGCCCGGGGTGCGTCGCTTTCAGGTCGGCTACCGAGCTGAAGAGTGGTCTTGCAGGTCGGTGATATTAAGTCCGGTGACCGTACCGAAGAACGGCCTTTCCTAAGATGGGCCTAACTAATTGGGGGTGCTAGGCCCACCTCCAACAATAGGCCCTCCCCCAGTTCGGTATCGCGAGGCGAAGTGAGCGTGCCGAAGTTGACCTAATGTTAGTTCGGCGCATCTTAGGACGGTCTTTCCGGGCTCAACTGTGTTTGCCTTTTCCGAAAAACCCGTAGGAGGTTGGCGCGTGCTCACCACGTGGGACGACAAAGGACGCTTCGTTTTTCGCGTGGACTGCCCACGCTCGGCGTGTAAAAGACGCTTCGCGTTTATCGAGGCGTCCTTTGCTTTTTGGCGTGGGGAAACGAAGAGACGTCATCATTACATTTCTGGGCGGCCGTGCTTCTTTTGACACGTGTCCAGGCGTCGCTTCACTGTCTCCCTTCTTCTATTTAAACCCCCTTTCTTCCTCCTGTGAAAACCTTCTGCGCATAACCCTAAGGTAACCCCTTCTCTCTGACTGCCTCCTCTCCAATTGTTACTTTCTGTATTTTTCGACTTCCCATTCTTCGTGCAATGGCGCCGATGTTAGACGGTATTAGGGCTGAGTCGAGTGAAGACTCGGCGTCTCGCGGTGGCGGCAGCGATTCTCCAAGCTCTTCCTCCGACGGTTCCGAACGTGCTTCCCCTCCGTGCCGAGGCGCAGACAGTGGGGAACAGTCTGCTCCTTCGTCTTCGAGGGCCGCCCCGTTGCTCCCGGGGACCCATCTCCGGCCGAAGACGGTGGTTAGATCCTCTGGCGGTCGCGGTGTTGGCCAAGCTGAGGGTAGAACCGGGCATCTGGGCGACCGCGGTGGTCGTCAGGGCGGCCGTGGAGGCGGAGCTCGAGTGGCCAGGGTGAGGTCCCCCCTGGTCCCCTACGAGCAGGGAGGGTCACCGACCTGGAGCACAGCGGAGTCGGTGACTCTCCTGGGGGATCTGTGTGGCTTTCCCGCCGGCGTTGAGCTCAGGGTACCCAGGGCAGAGGAGCGCCCGTGGACTCCTCGACCGGGCTTCGACTGCCTGTACGAGTCGTCCTTCCAGAAGTGCGGCTTGCGCCTTCCTCTCCCCGAGCTGTTCGTCCAGTATTGCCGGGCGTGGGGCTTGGCCTTCTCGCAGGTCTGCCCGTCCACGATCCAGGGGTTGATCGTGCTGCTGACCTTGGGGCACGAATGCGACGTGGAGGTGACGTTGCCTATGTTCGAGGCGCTCACCCAGCAGAAGGCAAACCCTGGGATTCCTGGGACCTTCTATACCGCCTTCAAGCCCGCGGCGAACGTCCTGGAGGCGCCCAGCTCGGGGTCCAAGGCGAGCAAGCTGTCGAAGGTCGAGGACTGGTCTCGCAGTTACTTCTACATCCGGGCTACCGACGTGGCTGGGCTCAACCCGTCAGCGAGATACACCCGGGATTGGAACTTTTCCCCGGGTAGGGATTTGCAGGTCGGGCTGACTTCTCCTCTCTGGCTCTGTCTGACTGTTTTTGTTTGCTTCGCTTTCAGGTCCTCATTCTTCTAGGTTCAAGCTACCGGAGTACGCAGGTATCGTCGCAGTGCTCAGGTCGGTGCGTAAGAGAGAGTGGAGGTCATTCACTGCGGAGAGAATAGCAGCAGCAATGGCCGGAGGTCGGTGAAATTTCCTTTTCCTTCTTCTTTTTTTTTTTTTTTTTTGCTGATGAGTGGCCCTATCGCAGGAAGAGCACGGTTCACCAGTCCGCGGTACGCGGACTCGTTTGTTGCACCGCCGCCGCCGATACCCGAGGTGCCGGTCAGGCGAGACCCGGCACCACGGGTTGCGGGGGAGTCCTCCGCGGCGACTCCCTCGAAGAGGAGGGAAGACCGGGCTGCTGGTGGGGAGACCGGCAGAAAGAAGAGGAGGACGGGAGAGTCCTCTTCCGCAGGTCGGGAGGTCACCCGGCCTACACTGCCCGGGCCGGAGCCCCAGGTGCCTGCGGCCGACGTGCCGGCAGGGGGGGTCGATGAGACCCGGGCCCAAGGGGGCGATGAGATCGGCGAGGCGATCGTCGTCGTGGAGGATCCTGCTGCGGTGCAGGAGGCCGAGGATCGCAGCGCCGAAGTGGGCGGCGCCTCGGGAGGTTCCGACGATGGGCCTCGGGACTACAGCTTCTCCTTCACCCACGAGGATGGAAGCAACCAGATAATCGTCGATCAGTACGAGTGCGCCGAGTTGGCGCAGGCCATGATGTTCGGGTAGAGGTACCCGCACTTCGTCCCGCTGGAGATGGCGGAGTCCGACACCTTCCGTCAGATGGCGCGATCCGCAGCTCGGGTAAGCTTCTGCTCTGGTCTAACTGCTTTTAGCTAGACTTGTTGCGCGTCTTTGTTAACAATTCGTTTAATGCAGACGATGGCCCTTAGTGCCTTTCTGGCGGAGGCCTACGAGAAGAGGCTCGCCGAGCAGGCCGCCTCGATTAACTTCCTCCGGGAGTGCCGGGAGTCCAGCTCGCAGATCCAGTCTACCCGTCTCCACGGGCTCGAGAAGGAGCTGAGAGATGAGAAGGCCCGATCTGCGGCGCTGGAAGAGGAGGCGGTGCGGTTAAGAGCCCGGGCGGTCGAGGTGGCCAGTCTGCAGTCTGCACTAGAGGCCGAGAGGGACCGTGCTGCAGCTGGGTGGGATCGGGCGTCGGGGCTCGAGGAGGAGAACGGGCTCCTGAAGGGGGAGCGGGAGACACTCCGCTCCAGGGTGAAGGGGCTGGAATCCGCCATAGGCCGGGCCAAGGTGGCCGTGGCTGCGGAGAGCGATTGGGTGTCAGCCCGGTGGGAAGCGCGGAACCGGAAGTGGTCCGCGAAGATGGAGAAGATCCGCGCCCACCTGGACGGGCGCCGCCGGGCCTTAGAGCCTCACCTTCTGTACAGCCAGGTGACCGGCGTAAAGGCCTGCCTCGAGAGGATGGAAGCAGAGGACGGGGTGTCGGTACCGTTCTACCGGTATCAGAAGCTGGACGAGGACGAGGCGGCATTCGGTGCCGTACTGGACGGGATGGACTTTCCGGATTTGACCCCGGAGGATCTGGAAATCCCTCTGGACCGTGCTCACGGCGTTCTGCTTGAGCACATTATACCTGTCGCTCCCTCTAGCACCCCCGTGGTGGATCTGACCTTGGAGGCTCCGCTGGCTGCTGAGGACGTTCTTGCGGTCGCTGAGACCGTCCAAGCAGATCCCTCGATCCCGTCTGCTGATGAGGGAGTCCCCGAAGCTGCTGGGATTGTGCAAGCAGATCCCTCGGTCCTGTCTGCCGTTGAGGCCGGTACGGACGCGCCGTCCGGTGAGACCGGAACCGACGTGCCACCCGGTGGAGTCGTGGTTGGGGAAGAGGGGTCTGGGCAGCCCTTCCTTGGTGAGTACGGGACCAACGCGAGGATGGTGGCCCCGGCTGATTTAGATGGTACCCGTGCTGACGGGAGGGAAGACCGACCGGCCGATGCGGCCTTGTAAAAACTTTTTTCCTTTTTGTTTTCTTCTTTTTGTAGACTGGGCCGTAGGCCGTTTCTTTTTGTAAGGACTGGGCCGTAGGCCGTTTATGCAAAGAGCAGGCCGTTGGCCCCTCTCTTTTTTGTAAGTGCCGTTTCGAGGCTTTTGTAACGACTAGGCCGTGGGCCATTTTTATAACAGACGAGGCCGTTGGCCCTTTCTTCTTTTTTTTTTTTTTTGTAAGTGCCGTTTCGAGGCTGTTGTAATCATTAGGCCGTGGGCCCTTTTTGTAATAAACGAGGCCGCTGGCCCTTTTGTATAATGAAAGAGGCCGTTGGCCCTTTTTTTTTTGTGTAAATGCCATTTCGAGGCTTTTTTGATCGGTAGAGTAGGTCGTAAACCGTACTCTGTCAAGTAAGCAGGTCGTGGACCGTGCTCTTGTATTGGGTGCGAGGTAATCTCGGCTTAAGGCACTTATTGCTTGTGTACCTTGTTTTTTTGGTGCGGGTAGCGAGCCCGGCTTAGAGACACTTAATGCTTGTGTGTCTAGTAGAGGTGCGAGCCCTGGGGCCCGGCTTTGGCACTTATAACTTGTGTGCCGGGGAGAGCGAGCACCGGAGCTCGGTCCCCTTTTTTTTGTAGTGCGAGCGTTTGGAGCTCGGCTTTTTTTTTTTTGTAGTGCGGGCGTTTGGAGCTCGGCTTTTTTTTTTTTTTTTTTTTTTTTTTTTTTTGTAGTGCGAGCGTTTGGGGCTCGGCTTTTTTTTTTTTTGTAGTGCGGGCGTTTGGAGCTCGGGAGCGTTTGGAGCTCGGGAGCGTTTGGAGCGCGGGAGCGTTTGGAGCTCGGGAGCGTTTGGAGCCCGGGAGCGTTTGGAGCTCGGGAGCGTTTGGAGCTCGGGAGCGTTTGGAGCGCGGGAGCGTTTGGAGCTCGGGAGCGTTTGGAGCTCGGGAGCGTTTGGAGCTCGGGAGCGTTTGGAGCTCGGGAGCGTTTGGAGCTCGGGAGCGTTTGGAGCTCGGGAGCGTTTGGAGCTCGGGAGCGTTTGGAGCTCGGGAGCCTTTGGAGCTCGGGAGCGTTTGGAGCTCGGCTCTTGTGCGCAGGTCGGGGACCGTTTTCCTTTGTCTAAAAGGTTTTATTAGATTAATAGCTGAGCCCTGGTTAGGGGTTGCCTACGTACCCTTTAGTAGAAGGGATCAAGCCAATCGTAGTTCGTTTGTTTACAAAAGCGGAGAGCGGATTGGAGCCCGGGGGCTTAATAGTAGAACCGTTTGAGGTTGATCGAATTCCATGAGCGCGGGACTGCGTCGCCGGCCATCGTGACTAGCTCGTATACGCCGGGCTTGACGACCTTGGAGATAAGGTAAGGGCCCTCCCAATGTGCACCGAGCTTGCCCGCTGATATGCTCAATTTAATACCCTAAAAAGTACTAAAGCAGTTGCTGCAGTAAATCAGGGGTCGAACACAAGAACTCAAAAATCACTCAATAGATTCTATAGATCAGAAACAAGCTAAACCAGATGATGTAATTGAAAAACAGGGTTGCAAGTAAAACGTTTGTAAATTCAATTTGGGGAATGTAGGCTTAGGGTATTTCTCAGGAAATCAATGAATGCAGCTAAGCTACCTAACAGGATCCAGATTAAGCACTGTTCTAGAACTCAAATCACTAAAATATAATTAACCAACTCTCGTTGCGAAAACTATCTAAATCTAAATTCTAGAAATTCCAAATCTCTTTGCGAATCCCAAAATCTAAATCAGCTTTAAAATCAGGTTTGATATGTTCACAAATCAATTAAACCAAATCTCTTTGCGAATAATCAATTTGCTCACCTAAGGTTCTATCAGGTAATTAATCGCACTCTCGTGCCTAATTAATTATCCTAAGATCTAAGTTCCAGATTCGTCAACCTAGAATTAGCTTTGAGAACAACCTAAGGCGAAGAACTAATTTAGATAGTGAATCCTAACAGATAATCAACCTAGCATTCAAAGAAATCCCTATGAGAAAACCCTAAACCTAACAGGTGATCTACTCAGACATGGATATTAAATTAATAAACATGTTGAATAAATACTCTTATATTAAATCAGAAAGAGAAACAAGGTTTTGAGATCTGATCTCGGACGAAGGGAAACCAGACTTGTCTCTCACCAAAATCTCTCTTAAACCTAAACAAAAATAAAGCATAGCCTAAACAATGGCTGTAAAATCCTATTTATAACCTAAATCACGATTTGGGGCCTTCTTGTAATTATCAAAGTCTTCTGGGTGCTTTTGCAATTCTCCAAGGCTTCATAATTAGTCGCGGCCCATGAAATCTCGATGAGTGTCGATCGATACCAGGGGGTATCGATCGATGCTCGGTGCTCAGATCGGGCTCTTAGTCATCAGACTTCAGTCTCGCTCCAGAATGCTCCAGAAAAGCTCCAATAATTCCAATTAAGCTCCAAATGTGCTATAACCTGTGAAAGACTCTAAAAGACTCCAAAACACAAGAAAAGACTCTATAAAAGGACTTATATCATGGCCTAAACAGGGTAAAAACCATGATATATCAACTCCCCCAGACTTAGCCTTTTGCTTGTCCTCAAGCAAATAGAAGACTAAATCAGAAAAAGAGGTTTGAAAACGTAGAGACTCACCTGTTCCTGAACCATCGAAATGATCTTCTTTCCAAGTACCCAAATGTCACCTGATCAGCTTTTGATCTGACCACCATGTACTTCTCCGTAGACATTTGCAGCTTTTCCAGACTCCACACAAAATCCCACAGCATTGTTCAAGTAAAACCTTCATCGCCAGTTTCATCGCTGCAGTTAATGTTCAAGAACCTTCTAGATTCTTTACCAGACAATATCATGACAAAGGAACCACCCTTTTTAACACTTTTTGTATCAATTTCTCTCCCCCAGACTTATTTCTTATTATGTTCTATTTATATATTTTTTATTTTCAGCTTAGCATATACACATCAAGGTATGAGACGCGAGTATTGATGGTGTTTGCCACCGAATCCCCGGTTCTTCCCTCTTTATGTATCAAAGGATGTCGGCGAATAATGGCATCATAGGAAAATCCTAGCCTCGCTTCCAATCCTTTGTGTGATCATCCCCTCTCAAGTAGAATAATGGGATCGCTGGAAATTTTCCTAACCCTCTACTCAGAAGAAAATCATTTCAATCTTTTATGCTCTTATCTATCAACTTATTTCAGGGGGGAGAGATACCATAATTCTAAACACACGGGTTCCTTTATCAGATATGAATGATGAATCAAGCTCTATGAACACTAACCATATTGATGAAGTGCAAAAATTTGGCTCAGGTTTCAGAAGAATTCTGCTGGAGACATGGATGTTTTCTAGTCAACTGGTCAGCCTTTGGATTTTTCATTAGTCGATCTAGAACTGATCCTGTAACACTGTGCACTCAAAAACAAAATCAAATCAATAGGTTCAAGCACAGGATCATCATCTCCAACAAATTTTTGACTCAATAAAACAGTTTTGACTCGATAAAACGACTGACTCTAAGAAAAACGAAAACAATGTCAGCAGACACCTCCCCCAGACTTGAACAACACTGTCCCCAGTGTTATCTAGCCTAGAGTCAGTGAAAGAAATAAAAGAAAAGGATAGAATGAAGAGAAACAAGAAATTACCTTCCTGGAACAGCGAGTGTCGATCGACACACAGCACGGTATCGATCGATACCACGCTTAGATCGACTTGGTGAACTTTCATCCGCGATTGGTGTCGATCGATACCAATTGGGTATCGATCGATACTTAGGCGATTGCGAGTTGCTCCTTGTTCATCCTGACACAGACTCAAAACAAATGAAAAAAATCAAAAGGAAAAACGACTCAAGGACAGACTCACCAGTGGGTTGCCTCCCACCAAGCGCTCGTTTAACGTCAATAGCTTGACTGTAACGCCTTTCAGGCTGTTGGTGCATCATCCAGAGGCATTATCTGCCCTGTTGGAATCTCGGCTTGCGCCCAATAGTGTTTCACTCTTTGTCCATTGACAGTGAATTCCTCGCCTGTGCGATTTATCAGCACCACAGCACCATGTGGTCTGACCTCTTTGATTGTGAAGGGACCTGACCAACGTGAACGCAGTTTACCAGGAAACAATTGCAAACGAGAGTTATACAGAAGTACCTGGTCGTTCGGTTCGAAGTGTCTGGAGATGATTTTCTTATCATGATAAGCTTTAGTTCTCTCCTTGTACAGCCTCGAGTTCTCATAAGCATGGTGCCTGATCTCATCCAGCTCGTTCAGCTGAATCAACCTCCTCTCAGCAGCAGGCTTGATGTCGAAGTTCAGCATCTTTGTTGCCCATGCAGCCTTGTGCTCAATCTCTACTGGAAGATGGCATGCTTTCCCATACAGCATTTGGAAAGGTGTAGTACCCAGCGGTGTCTTGAAGGCAGTCCTGTATGCCCAAAGTGCATCATCCAGCTTTGTAGACCAATTATTCCTAGAAGCATTCACTGTCTTCTCCAAGATCTCCTTGATCTGCCTGTTAGAGACTTCAACTTGCCCACTTGTCTGAGGGTGATATGGAGTAGCCACGCGATGGTTTACACCATATTGCTTCAACAACCTTTCGAACACCTTGTTGATAAAGTGAGAGCCACCATCACTTATCACAATTCGAGGTACTCCAAAGCGAGGGAAAATGATGGTCTTAAACAGCTTAAGAACCACCGCAGAGTCATTCTTCTCACTGGCTATCGCTTCCACCCATTTAGACACATAGTCCACAGCAACCAGGATGTAGGTCTTCTTGTGTGAAGATGGGAAAGGACCCATAAAGTCAATGCCCCAGCAATCAAAAACTTCAACCTCAAGGATGAAATTTTGTGGCATCTCATGTCTCTTACTGATCTTCCCTCTCCTCTGACAAGCGTCGCACTGTGAGACGAAAGTGTGAGCATCCTTGAACATGGTAGGCCACCAGAAGCCTGCTTGAAGAGCCTTGGATACTGTCTTGAAGGTGGCAAAGTGTCCAGCATAGTCTGATCCATGGCAATGAAACAAAACATCGGAAACTTCTGACTCAGCAATGCATCTCCTGTATATTCCGTCAGAACAATGCTTGTACAAGTAAGGTTCATCCCAAAAGAATCTCCTTATGTCGCGCATGAACTTCTTCTTGTCATACTTCTTGAGGTGGTTTGGCTTTGCATCTGCAGCGAGATAATTTGCAATATCAGCGTACCATGGAGTATCAGAATCTGCTGCAGCGACGAGATGGTGGTTAGAAACGACTGAATGATCGATGATGAAAACAGCGTCTGAATCGTCAGGGTATCGACCGATACCATCATGGTATCGATCGATACCGGAACCTGCAACTCGTGGAAATTGCTGATTCTCGGCCAGATTCATCTGAAACCCAGTTTCAATGAAGTAGATGGCTTCCTCAGGTAGTTGATCATCAATGGGGACGTCCTCATCGATCCGCATCCGCGAGAGATGGTCAGCAACTCCATTCTCTATGCCTTTCTTGTCCTTAACCTCAATGTCAAACCCTTGTAGCAAAAGAACCCAACGACAGAGACGAGGCTTGAGATCCTTGTTGTTCATCAGATACTTGAGAGCAGCATGATCAGTATGAACAACCACCTTGCTCCCAACCAAGTAAGATCGGAATTTCTCAAAGGAGAAAACAACAGCAAGTAGCTCCTTCTCTGTGGTGCTGTAATTCCTCTGAGCGTCATCTAAAGTCCTGCTGGCATAGTAGATGACGTGCAGCTGTCTGTCTTTCCTCTGACCCAGAACGGACCCCACAGCAAAGTCACTGGCATCACACATGATCTCGAAAGGTAGAGTCCAATCAGGAGGTTGCACAACAGGAGCACTCACTAAAGCCTTTTTGATCTCCTCAAAGGCTGCAAGACAATCGGCTGTGAAATCGAATTTGATCTCTTTGCACAGCAGAGCAGTGAGTGGACGTGCTATCTTGGAGAAATCCTTGATGAACCTCCTGTAAAAACCAGCATGACCAAGGAAACTCCGAATATCCTTCACAGAAGTAGGTGGTGGGAGACTTGTCATGACCTGAATCTTGGCTTTGTCAACTTCGATTCCAGCTTCAGAGACTTTGTGCCCAAGTACAATGCCATCCTGAACCATAAAATGACACTTTTCCCAGTTAAGGACCAAGTGTTTCTCTTCACACCTCTGGAGCACCTTGCACAGATTAGTCAAACAGATCTTGAATGATGACCCATATACTGAAAAATCATCCATGAACACCTCCATGAAGTCCTCGATCATGTCTGTGAAGATAGACATCATGCACCTCTGAAAAGTGGCTGGAGCGTTGCACAATCCAAATGGCATTCTCCTGTATGCGAACGTGCCATAGGGACACGTGAAAGTGGTATACCCTTGGTCATCTGGATGGATAGGAATCTGGAAGAAACCTGAATATCCATCAAGGAAGCAGTAGTAGGGATGACTGGCCAATCTCTCCAACATCTGGTCAATGAATGGCAATGGGAAGTGATCTTTCCGTGTGGCCGCGTTCAACTTCCTGTAATCAATGCACATTCGATGTCCTGTGATAGTCCTCGTGGGAATCATCTCATCCATGTTGTTCTTCACCACAGTTATCCCTCCTTTCTTAGGAACAACGTGCACTGGACTGACCCAAGAGCTATCTGAGATAGCATAGATAACTCCTGCATCTAAGAGTTTCATGATCTCTTTCTTAACCACTTCCTTCAGGTTTGGATTCAGCCTCCTTTGATGCTCAACTGAAGCCTTTGACTCGTCCTCAAGATGAATCCTATGCATGCACAGGTTCGGGGAAATACCTGAAATGTCATCAAGAGAATAGCCAAGAGCTTTGCGATACTTGCGCAGCTTGCTTAGCAGTAAAGTGACCTCTGCGTTGTTCAAAGAAGAATTAAGGATTACAGGGTACGTGGAATTAGGACCAAGAAAACCATACCTTAGATTCGCAGGAAGTGGTTTGAGTTCCACTTTAGGAGCGTTCTCCTCGCTCCAATCTCCAAGCCCAGCAGCTTGCATAGTTCTTTCGGCCAAACTTGTTTCTGGCCGTAGGGTATCGATCGATACCATCCGAGTATCGATCGATACTGGTCGTGCTGAATCGAGTATCCTTCCGTATTCAGCAGCAGCATCGTGTGGCTTAACCTCTGACTCAGCAGAACAGGCCAATGCTCTCTCCAATGGGTCCTCAGGATGCATCTCTAAGAAGTACTCCTCAGCAATATCACAGAAGGTATCAACGAAGAAAGTCCGCCCATCGATGGTTGGTCTCTTCATCATCTTCTCCATGTTAAAATTCATGACCAACTCACCAATGTTAAGAGATATCTTCCCATTCCTGCAATCAATCAGAGCACCAGCTGTTGCTAGGAATGGTCTTCCCAAGATGAGAGGATCTCTGGGTTCCGAATCATACTCCAAGACAATGAAATCAGTTGGGATTAAGCAGTTCCCAATCACAATCGGAACATCCTCGAGCAATCCTTCTGGAAGTCTAATTGAACGATCAGCGAGAATCAGCGAGATTCTAGTAGCAGTGAAGTCTGTCATTCCCATTCTCTTAGCAACCGAGTATGGCATGAGGTTGACACTTGAGCCAAGGTCACAGAGAGAGCGTTCAAACCTGTCAGTAGCTATTGTGCAATCCAAGACAAAGCTCCCTGGATCTGGAAGTTTCGTTGGGATCCTGTTGCTTAGGATTGCACTGCACTCATGAGTGATCATCAGACAGCCTTCTTCAAGGTTCACATTGCTGGACACCATCTTCTTGACATACCTCTTGAAAGCTACCGAGGTCTTGATAGCATCGATGAAGGGAAGTTCAACAACCAGTTTGTCCAAAATTTCCTTGCATTTAGCATCCTCTACTTCTTTCTTAGTCTTCCCAAGAGCTCTGGGATAGGGTACCCTCGGGATGTAGACCCTCTCTGGTGCTGCTTTAGGCTTCTCCTTCACAATCTCAACTTCTGCATCGTCTTCAGGTTCGGTATCGATCGATACTGGGGGGGTATCGATCGATACACGGGAATTTGAGTTTTCCCGTCTGAGAATCGCGATCGGTGTCGATCGATGCTGAGTAGTGTCGATCGATGCCTTAGCGATTTCAGTGTCTTCATCGTCAGACAACTCGAAATTTGCATTAGGCTGATCTACTTTTGCCCCTGATTTGACCTCCTTACCACTTCTCAAGGTAATGGCATTGATGTGTGCCCTTGGGTTCTCTCCTTTTCCTGGTAGAAAACCGTCTTGTCTTCTCGAATTCTCTGAAGTCTGAGCTACCTGAGTTTCCAGCTTCTTCTGACCAATACCCAGAGAATCGATCCTTCCACTCAGATCTTTGTACATGGCGTCCATCTTACCATTGAAGGTTACTGTAATCTGCTGCTGTCCTTGAACGAGTGTTTCAAGCATGGCTTCAATCTTGTTCTCTGATGTCTTAGCAGTCACAGGCTCGTAAGAAGGATTTCCGTAGTTCCTGGTGTAACCACTGGTCTGGGCAGGTTTCTGGTTGAATCCTCCTTGCTGGAAGTTGTTGAAACCTCGATTGTTGTTGTACTGGTTCCTCTGTCCCTGAAAGCCAGAACCACCAATGTAGTTCACGTCTTCTGCTTCATTCTCATTGAAAACCTCAACATCCTCAGCAAAATGGACAGCTTTTGTTGTCTTTCCCAGCAGAAGACTGTGCATAGAATCTAGTTGAGCCTTAAACTCAGCGATCTGCGATCCATCTTTATTACCAGCCAGCTTCTTGCGCTCGAAATCTGCACTCTTTGTGCTGCTGCTAGATGCAAAATTCTCAATCAACACATAGGCGTCCTCAGGATAGTTGGTGTTGAAGTTCCCATTGCTTGAAGAGTCCAGAGCCATCTGATACCTCCAATCTACTCCTCTGAAGAAGATACCTAGCAGCTGCACATCAGAGTATCCATGGTGTGGACAGTCTCTTTGGTACGATCTGAATCTTGTCCAAGCAGCCTTGAACGCCTCAGTAGGTCCTTGAGAAAAAGTGGAGATTTTATTCCTCAGATCTTCAGATCGTCCATCATCATAGAAGTTAATTAGGAAGGCTCTCTTGGTGTCTTCCCAATTAGTCAGTGATCCAGGAGGTAGCTGCCTCAGCCAGTAAGTAGCCTCTCCACCTAGAGAGTAGGGGAAAAGCTTGCAGAAAAGATAATCGTAGGATACTCCATTGCTCTTGATGCTAGTGACCAAGTCCTCGAATTTCTCTACATGATCCATTGGATGCTCATGAGGCAAACCATGGAAGAGATGCTGTCCTACTAGAGTGTAGTAAGCAGGCTTCAGCTCAAAGTCATTCCGCTCATACGCAGGGGGACGAATCGCAGAGCGATTGGCGAAAAATTGCTCTGGCCTGTTGTGTTCACCAATCGTTCTACCACGATTAACCACAGCATCCCTTGCGTTCCTAGCGGCATTCTCAGCGACAACCGGAGCAGGTTGAATGACAATCCCCTCTCCATCCAGACGTTGTCCTTGCTCATTGCACAACCGACCCTGTTGGTCCCTGTAAGCTCCAGCAGCATCACGAACCAACCCAACTTGATTGTTGTTCATCTTAGCTGACTTCTTTGCTTTCCTGTTTGTGCGTTCCACTTGTGCCAGCTGTTCCAGTGATAGATCAACTAGCGGAGTACTCTTTTTGCTTCTGGTTTCAAGATTATGCATGCACCTGAAATCACAAGTAAAGAGCGTAAGTAACTGAAATTTACGACGGGTATCGACCGATACTCAAGGGTATCGATCGATACTCGGGCGATTTAGACGAATTTCCTAGCTAAAATCTAACGGCGAATTGAGTCCCCGGCAACGGCGCCAAAATTGATATGCTCAATTTAATACCCTAAAAAGTACTAAAGCAGTTGCTGCAGTAAATCAGGGGTCGAACACAAGAACTCAAAAATCACTCAATAGATTCTATAGATCAGAAACAAGCTAAACCAGATGATGTAATTGAAAAACAGGGTTGCAAGTAAAACGTTTGTAAATTCAATTTGGGGAATGTAGGCTTAGGGTATTTCTCAGGAAATCAATGAATGCAGCTAAGCTACCTAACAGGATCCAGATTAAGCACTGTTCTAGAACTCAAATCACTAAAATATAATTAACCAACTCTCGTTGCGAAAACTATCTAAATCTAAATTCTAGAAATTCCAAATCTCTTTGCGAATCCCAAAATCTAAATCAGCTTTAAAATCAGGTTTGATATGTTCACAAATCAATTAAACCAAATCTCTTTGCGAATAATCAATTTGCTCACCTAAGGTTCTATCAGGTAATTAATCGCACTCTCGTGCCTAATTAATTATCCTAAGATCTAAGTTCCAGATTCGTCAACCTAGAATTAGCTTTGAGAACAACCTAAGGCGAAGAACTAATTTAGATAGTGAATCCTAACAGATAATCAACCTAGCATTCAAAGAAATCCCTATGAGAAAACCCTAAACCTAACAGGTGATCTACTCAGACATGGATATTAAATTAATAAACATGTTGAATAAATACTCTTATATTAAATCAGAAAGAGAAACAAGGTTTTGAGATCTGATCTCGGACGAAGGGAAACCAGACTTGTCTCTCACCAAAATCTCTCTTAAACCTAAACAAAAATAAAGCATAGCCTAAACAATGGCTGTAAAATCCTATTTATAACCTAAATCACGATTTGGGGCCTTCTTGTAATTATCAAAGTCTTCTGGGTGCTTTTGCAATTCTCCAAGGCTTCATAATTAGTCGCGGCCCATGAAATCTCGATGAGTGTCGATCGATACCAGGGGGTATCGATCGATGCTCGGTGCTCAGATCGGGCTCTTAGTCATCAGACTTCAGTCTCGCTCCAGAATGCTCCAGAAAAGCTCCAATAATTCCAATTAAGCTCCAAATGTGCTATAACCTGTGAAAGACTCTAAAAGACTCCAAAACACAAGAAAAGACTCTATAAAAGGACTTATATCATGGCCTAAACAGGGTAAAAACCATGATATATCACCCGCATTCAGCTCGGCGGTGTTTTCGAAGACTTTGCGGAGGACCAGGTCTCCTTCGGTAAAGAACCTGCCTCGAACCCTCTTGTTGTAGTACTTGGAGGCGAGCTGCTGGTAGTTTTGGATTCGGAGGAGGGAATGGTCCCGTTGTTCCTCAAGGAAGTCCAGCTCGCTGAGGAGGACGGTGTCGTTCAGGGCGGGCTGCTGGGTGAGCATAGCGCGGCGAGGAGTGGGGAGCCCGACCTCAGAGGGGGCCATTGCCTCCATTCCGTGAGAGAGGCTGAACGGTGTGCGTCCTGTCGACGTCTTCGGCGTTGTGCGATGGGACCAGAGGACTCCGTCGAGCTCATCGGCCCAGGACCCCTTCTTGTCGTCTAGCCGCTTTTTGAGGCCGTCGAGGATGGTCTTATTGGTGGCTTCGGCTTGTCCATTCCCTTGTGGATATCTCGGGGTGGACTTGCTCAGCCTGATTTTCCACTTCGCGCAGAAGCCTTCGAAGAGGGCCGACGTGAACTGGGCACCGTTGTCGGTCACGATCTCGTAGGGCAGTCCGTGCCGGCAGATGACGAACTTCCAGACGAATTTCCGGACGTCTTCTGCCGTGATTTTGGCGTAAGCTTCGGCTTCGACCCACTTGGTGAAGTAGTCGGTCATGACCAGAATGAAGCGCTTTTGCCGAGATCGGGGTAGGGGTCCGACTATGTCCATGGCCCATCGCATGAAGGGGTAGGGTGCTACCGCAGTGGTGAGGAGCTCGGTAGGGCAGTGAATGAGTGTGCCGTGACGCTGGCACTTCTCGCACCGGGCTGCGAATTTTTCACAATCCTGCAGCATTGTTGGCCAGTAGTGCCCTTGGTTCCGGATTCGCAGGGCGAGAGCCCGGCCGCTGGAGTGGTTTCCGTCGGCACCTTCGTGCATTTCTTTCATTACGTCGAAGGTTTCCTGCCCGTGGAGGCACCCGAGCAAGATTCCCGAGGCGCTCCACCGGAACAGATTGCCGTACAGCATCGTGTATCGGGCACACTTCTTTCTTAGCCGTCGGGCGGTCCACCGATCTGCGGGAAGGACGCCGTCTGCGATATATAGCAGTAGGTCGATTCGCCAGTCCGGCAGTTCGGGCTCGGCCGGGGGCGGTGGTAGGTTCTCGGGAGGTTGGGCGTCTTCGTCAGGGTCCGCGACCTGGGGACCGATCAGATAGGCTCCCTTTGGCAGCTCGATGCTGGGGAGGTCGATACTTTCCACCGGGATTACCCGTCGTTGCTCTGGAGCCGAGGTGGAGGCTAGTGCTGCGAGGGCGTCTGCGGAAGTGTTATCGCCTCGGGGGATCTTTGTCAGGGTGAACTCGGAGAAGTCTGCGGCCATGCCTTGAGTCACCTTGAGGTAGGCGTCCATGCGATCATTCTTGTCCTCGTACTCCCCGCTGAATTGATTGGCAACGAGCTGGGAGTCGCAGTAAGCTCGGATTTTCTTTGCGCCGACCTCTTTGGCCAGGCGCAGGCCGGCAATCAGAGCTTCGTACTCGGCCTCGTTGTTCGATGCAGGGAAGGCTAGGCGGAAGGACTGCTCGAGGATCTCCTTGGTCGGGGATTCGAGGCGTATGCCGACGCCGGACCCGTGCTTGGAGGCCGATCCGTCGACGTGCAGAGTCCACACTTCGGACACCTCGCTGACTGCCAGCTCGGGTGCCAACTCAACTAGGAAGTCGGCCAGCGCTTGAGATTTGATCGCGGTCCGACCCCGGTACTCGATGTCGTACTCGCTCAGCTCGACAGCCCACTTCATTATCCGGCCGGACCGGCTCGGGCTGTGGAGGATGGTCCTGAGGGGGTACGTACTTAGGACGGCTATCGTATGGGATTGGAAGTAAGGCCGGAGCTTCCTAGCTGCGACGACCACTGCCAAGGCGAGCTTCTCCAGAGTCGGGTATCTGCTCTCCGCGTCGTCTAAGGACTTGCTGATGTAGGAGATAGGTCTCTGGTCGCCGCGGTCTTCCCGCACTAGTACCCCGCTGACTGCCGACGTAGAGATGGCGATGTAGAGGCAGAGGGTTTCCCCTTCCTCTGGTTTGGACAGGACGGGAGGAGTAGATATGTATTCCTTCAGCTGCTGGAGGGCTTCCTCGCACTTCTCGTCCCACTCGAACCGTTTGTTAGCCCGGAGCAGCTGGTAGAACGGGAGGCACTTGTCGGTAGAGCGGGAGATGAAGCGGTTCAGTGCGGCGATTCTCCCGGTAAGCCGCTGTACTTGGCGCGTGCTCTCAGGGGATTTGAGCTCGGTGATCGCCCGGATCTGCTTTGGGTTGGCTTCGATCCCGCGCTGGGTGATGATATAGCCGAGGAATTCGCCCGAGGTGACGCCGAAAGAACACTTGGCCGGGTTCAGCTTCATGTTGTATTCGTTCAGCGTCCGGAAGCAAGAGCGGAGATGGGCGACGTGGTCGGCGGCGACTAGAGATTTCACCAGCATGTCGTCTATGTACACCTCCATAGTGCGGCCTATTTGGTCGGCGAACATCCGGTTGACGAGCCGCTGGTAGGTGGCCCCGGCGTTCTTGAGTCCGAAAGGCATTACCTTGTAGCAGTAGATGCCTCGGTCTGTGATGAACGCGGTCTTCTCCCGGTCGTCGGGGTGCATGGGGATTTGGTTATACCCCGAGAAGGCGTCCATGAAGGAGAGCAGCTCGTTCCCCGCGGTGGCTTCGACGACTTGGTCGATCCGAGGGAGGGGAAAGCTGTCCTTTGGGCACGCCTTATTGAGGTCGGTAAAATCCACACAGACCCTCCATTTCCCGCTCTTCTTCTTGACCACCACCGGGTTGGCCAACCAGTCCGGGTATCTGACCTCGGTGATCGAGCCGGCCGCGGTGAGCCTTTCGACCTCGTCGTTGACTGCCTGGGCGCGCTCCGGGCCCAATTTTCGGCGCTTTTGCTTGACTGGTCGGCAGGTCGGATCCACGTTGAGCTCGTGGCTACACGTCGCGGGGTCTATGCCGGGCATGTCGGCGGTTGACCAGGCGAAGGTGGAGACGTTCTCTCCCAGAAAATTGACCAGCTCCTTCTTGATGGTCTCGTCGAGGTCGGTTCCGATGCCGACGCAACGGGCGGGGTTGCTCGGATCGATGTTGACCTGGGTGACGAGGTCTTCCCCCGGGAGGTCCCAAGCAACTGTCTCGCCGGGCTGATACGTGCTGACGGCCAGGCAGGCCGGCGCGGCGCGGCGCAGCTTGTGCTCAATGGCGAAACAGGCGCGAGAAACCCTCTGGTTGCTTCTGAGAGTGTACGTCCCGGCCTGGTTGGGGAACTTGAGGCACTGGTGGTACGTCGACGTGACTGCCTTCATCGAGTGCAGCCAAGGAGTTCCAAGGATGATATTGTAGATCGGGGTGGTATCGAAGACCACGAACTTGACGATTTTCGTCACCCGACCTACGTAGACCGGCAATTCGATGGTGCCGATTCCGTTGACGGTATCCCCGGCGAAACCGGTTAGCGGGATGGAGTGCGGCTTGATCTCGACCCCGTTTAGATTCATCCTGGCAAGGGTGTCCTTGAAGATGAGGTCGACCGAGCTGCCCGTATCGACGAGGACTCGGTTAACGTCACAGTCGGCTACGCGGACTTGCACGACGAGGGGATCGTTGTAGGGCTGGTGGACCCCGGCCGCATCGGCCTCGGTGAAACATATCCCCCTTTTTCTCGTGTCCTGAGCGTCGATCTCCGGCCCGGAGTGCCACTTCAGGGAGACGTCGGTCTTCCTCTCATGGCGCTTGATGGACCGCACTGAGTCGTTGCACGAGAGGAGGCCTCCCATGATCATCCCTATCAGAGTCCGGGCCGGGGGAGGCGATCTGCCCGTTTCCCGGTCTCGCGAGGGAGATCGTCGTCGTTTTGGGCGTGGTGATAAGGCCTAGCCCGGTTATCCTCGCGACCTCGGTTGTCACGGGGTTGCACTCGATCGCCATCCCGGGGATGTGGGCGCAGCCGCTCCGGTACGTCGATTTCGCCCCGTTGAAACCGGTTCAGCAGGACCTCTTGGAGGGCGCGGCAGTAAGAGGTCGGGTGCCCCTTTCGCCGGTGGAAGTCGCAGTAGGCCGACCTGTCGTACGGCTCGTCTGGTCGGGACTCCCTATCGCTCGGGCCGTCGGGACGCCGGTCCTGCTGGTGGGGGTCCCGTACGTACTTGTTCTAAGGCAACCCCGGCGCGGGGCCGGGAGGAGGTACGGGATCGCGCATACGGGGTCCTGAGGTCGGTCCGTTAACAAGGAACGCAGCGGCCTGCTTTCCCTTACTGCGCTGGTACTCGTCATTATAATGTTGACGAGGCTCCTGGTATCTCTCCTGGGGCCGCTCCTTCGCGGCCGGGGCCTTGTGAGAGGCGCTGTTTCTCGATTCAGCCGCCTTCTCCTCCTCGAGCTCGACGAAGAGTCCAGCGCGGTGCAAGGCGTCCTCCAGCGAGCGCGGCCTGTTGAGCTTCATGTCGTCCTTGAAGGCCGAATCGGCCCGTAGCCCCTTTCTTAGAGCAGGCAGCGCGGACTCATCTGTCACATTGCTTTGGGAGGCCGTGGCCTTGAAGCGTTCTATGAAGGACCTGAGCGACTCCTTTGCTCCCTGGTTCATCGCCCAGAGGTCCGCGCTGGATGCGGACTGCCGGATATAGATGGAGTAGTGCTCGAGAAAGGTGGTTGACAGGTCTCTGAAGCTGTCTATGGAGTGCGTCTTCAGCCGAGAGAACCACGTGAGAGCCAGGCCGGTGAGGTTCTCTACGAAGAGTTGGCAGTGGGTGGCTTCCCGCTCATCTGGTGAGAAGTGGGCGCGGCCCATGGCGATGGTGAACGCCGTGAGATACTGGGCCGGGTCGGTGGTTCCCGCGTAGGGCTGGAGTTTGAGCTTCCCGAGGTGCTGGAGCGGGACGGAGGAGATCCGGCGGGTGAACGGCGTGTTTTGCGTCTCTCGGAGGACGCGATCTATTTCCGGGGCCGCACTGGTGGCCTGATGGATCTTAGAGGACATCACGCGGAGTGTCTCCTTCATAGCTTCGAACTCGGCGTCCCTGGCGCGTTCGGAGCTGGATCGGAGATGATGGGCTTCGTCGCCCGGGGAGCTCCCTACGGCTGGGGCGAAACGTCCGCCCGGGCCTTCGGAGCCTGACGGCGAGTCGCCGGGCTGGCCCCTTCGGATACGAGGGGTTTCTTCCCGAGAGGCCGGCTCTCTGAAATGGACGTCGGGGGATCCGGTGTTGTCCGACCGGTCCCGGGAGGCTGCTAGCGTGGCGAACCGTTGGTCGGTCGCACGCGTCAGCTCGTCTATTCTGGTGAGTAGGGCCTGCATTACGGCGGACAGCGTGGGCTGGTCCTCCGGGGGGTGAGGCGCGTTGTGCGCGGCGGGGCCGCCGGAAGGAGTGGGCGCTGGGGCCGGTGGCGGAGCCCTGAAGGACTCCTGGGGAGTCATCCGGTCGGTGGCTGCCTGGGCTGATGGCCGGGCTGTCGTCGTCGCTGCTTGAGTTGGTGGCGGGGCCGTTGTCTGGGCCTGGGCCGTTGCTTGGGCCGGGGTCTCTAGGCCTGATAATACTCTTGGGGGCGGAATAGCCATCGTTGCTGCGGTTGCGGCGGTGGTTGAACTGCTCCTTGCGTATAGAAGAATCTCTAAACTGCCCCTCCTTCTAGCGCCAATTGTTGATCCCGGGGATCACTAAGTGTGTTTAAAGAATGATTAGGAGATGGGAGGTGAGATTTTCGTTAATAGAGCAATTTAACCACATTTAAGACAGGTCGGGAGAAATATGAGTAGGCCGGGGGCCGTGTTTCGTTTTATTGATGAGAGAGAAGTAAACGCTTTAGAATTACGAACTGGTTCCGAAGGACGTCCAGTTCGGCGTTCTAAAGTGTTGTCTTGTTACAAAGAGAGAGAGGTCGGGTAACTTGTGGTCGGTGAGACAGTAAAAATCAGAGTCCCCCTCATTAATGACATATGAGGGGTATATATAGTCGGGGTCGGCTTCCTGCTCCCCGGGATCTCGGGCCACGTGTCGTCTGCGGCCTCTTTCGCGGGTAAGGTGGCCTAGGAGGCGTGTCCCGGCTTTCGAGGAGAGAGGTCATGATGAGCTCGGCGTGGCGTGTTGCAGAGCAGTGCACTGTTTTACCAACTCTGCTCCACCTGCTCCTTCCTGCCCTTGTCAGCTCTGTAGGGTTGGTGGGATGTCGGGTCGAAGGCACATCCCTACGCGGGTAGGGTACTGCCTTACCAACTCCCACGCGCCTATTCTTCCGACACTCCCTGCTCTGGCGGGGCATCAGCGCGGGCCCGGGGTGCGTCGCTTTCAGGTCGGCTACCGAGCTGAAGAGTGGTCTTGCAGGTCGGTGATATTAAGTCCGGTGACCGTACCGAAGAACGGCCTTTCCTAAGATGGGCCTAACTAATTGGGGGTGCTAGGCCCACCTCCAACAGAAGTCATAGCGATTGTGTAGCATGGAGTTGTTTACGATGCCGGAGACAGCCTTGATACTTGACCAATTAATATAAAACGACCATGCTTCCGCCACATCTAACAAAGTAGTTGGTCAAAAAGATTATATATAAACAAAAACGAATTGTTAATTACATAAACAAGTATTAATGTGTTGAAAAAAAAACAATTGCAATGATTTTTTTTTTCTCCACTAGCTCAATGTTTTTTCAATTTTGTTCGCTAAATATTACTTGGATCTAAGTTCGATTTCACTTGTACGTGTTATGCAACATGCATGACATGTTTTAAGATCCGTTACATGTAATTAAACTGATTGTCTCGAATCCAAAAATACATTTGCACTAAGTGCCATGGTAGACTAGTCTCGGACTATTTGGATGATCGTCTATGCAGAATTTGAGTCAAAATTAATTTCAATGCTGTCAAGAAGATAAAAATCACAAATCTTAATACATAACAAATTGCTTTATACAATGATACTCCATTATCCATACATACTAAGAAGAGAAGCATATTCACGTACGAAAATCTTAATACATATCAAATCTTAATTCAAGGAGTACTAAAGAATTTTCAAATCGGAGGCTCAATACAAAAGCACCACTTACGTACGTGAATATGCTTATCTTCTTAGTATGCGATGTTAAAGACTAATAAGTATATAATTAAATATTTGAAGCTTTAACTTTTAAGGAAGCTTCATAAACTAATAAGTATATAAAGCGACTAAACATTGGCCAAACCAAAGAGGCGGCAAGTGAGCAATTTGTTGTACCAAAACGGTGGCTATAACGACTTAAAGATACTCTTCTTCCTTGAAAACTCTACAAAAGAAAAGATTATCTCTTTTATAAAAGTTTGAGCATTGATTAATTTATACAGAAAGTTGATTTTTTTTTTTTATTATGCAGGGACGAACTCCTTACAAGAATCCGATACCGCGATTAATTAAAACAAAGAGAGAGGAAATTAATCATAACAAAAAGAAAGAAAAAGGGAGAAAAGATAGATGATAATCAACGAGCTGAAGGATTTTTGGACTTTTGAAACGTCATTTTGCATGCATGTATATTAGCTTAGTTTTGAGATTTATAACGATCGATACATCACAAATATAACTTCTGATTTTTATTAGTGTGTACATATCACTGCAAGAAAACACCCCGATTTCTGACGGGAAAAAATCGGTCGGAAATTTTCGACCGATTTCCGATGAAATACCGAAGACAAATACCGACAATTATTACCATCGGAAACTGGTCAGAATTTTAGTACAGTCAGTAAATCGTATGGAATTTCCTAACTAATGGTATCTGTCGGAATCTGGTTGGTCAATTTATGTCGTCAGAAATCTGTCGGAAATTGTCGACCGATTTCTGACAGATTTTCATTTTCGACAAGATAATTCTGACGGATTAAATCGGTTGAAAATTTGTTGGGAAAGCCGATTTCCGACGGATATGTATTCTTGTAGTGTATATAAGGCTGATATTTGTTTTTGTCACAGTATTTATGTACGCAATGGTAATTTTAAAATGTTTTTGCACATATAGATGTCCGAGACATGGTCAGCTTTCTTTGACGAGCCCGGGATATAAACACCATTTCGGGTTACATTTAAATTATTTCGCTGTAGTTATTGCATTACTTTTCTTCGTGAAATATAAAATCCACTGTTTTTTTATCAAACTATATCACAAACCGATCTTCAAAAATTCGATGTGGAATTATTTAGTCACTTCATTTGTGGTATTTTTTTAATTCATTAAAAGCCATGGTCAACTTTATATGACGATCCCAGGATATAATGACCATTTTCAGAAAGACCAGGGATAAAATTGTCATTCAATAATTGTAAGAGAATCCGAGTCATTTTAAGTTTCTCGTTTGCTTCCTTAACCTTTCTAGACGCGTTTTTGTCTGACTCGGAACTCAGTTTGACCCAATTAAGATCTCTTATCTTTTTTTTTGTTTCGTAAAAAAAAAACAAAACAGTCTTGTAAAATTTTGTTACAGCAAAATAACAATTTGGTGATGCAAGTCATTCCAAAGAATATTCTTTTCGAAAAAAAGAAGGTATCATCAAAACAAAAAAAAGTAAAAAACTTAAGTTGAACATTAAAGCGTCCGTATTATATTATTCAGATTGAAAAATTCGGGTCCTTTTTGTTACCAAAGGAATAAAAAATGTGATTGACTGAAAGAAAGAAATATAGGTAACTACGAATATTCCAATAAAAAAAACGTGTGGACGGAGAATAAGCTTTCTCTTTGCTCTCTGTCTCTCAAAGCTTAAGGCATATAAATAGCTCTCACCTCCCGATTATTTGTAATCAGAACGCACCAAATAAAGCTCTCAACTTCTTCGTGAAGCTTTAACCTTTTTTTCTGCAATATCATCACTTTCGTGAAACACAAAACTCTTAGATTTATTTATTGATTCATCAGTTGTAAATGGCTCTAGCTAAAGAGATAATGGGCTGTCGTCTGATCTTCGAGAGATCATCACTCGCTTCGTCTCCGTTTCAATCTCGTCTCTCAATCAAGAAGAAGACACAAATAACGCAGTTCTCGATCAACCCTTTTGACCCGAGACCGATGAAAGCCGCTATCTCCGGCGGCGTCGTGGCGGCCATCAGCGAGGATTTGGTTAAAACGCTGCGTATTAGCACTGTCGGTAGAAATCAAGAGGAGAAGGAGGAAGAGGAGAAAGCCGTGAAGTTTAAGGTGAGAGCGGTTGCGACGGTGAGGAACAAGAACAAGGAAGATTTTAAAGAAACTTTGGTTAAGCATTTGGATGCTTTTACTGATAAAATCGGTCGAAACGTCGTCTTGGAGCTTATTAGCACCCAAGTTAATCCAAGTAAGTAATAACATAAAAAATGCAAATTTTCTTTGTGGCTCGAAATATATAGTATGATTTAAAAATGGGTTTTTTCTCAAATCGTGAATATTCGGTCAAAGTTTTGATTTTTATTTATTTTCCCACATTTTTTCGCTAATTACACATAAATTTCTCAAAACAGAAACGAATGAGCCGAAGAAGAGTAAAGCGGCGGTATTGCAAGACTGGTCAAAGAAATCGAATTCAAAGGCGGAGAGAGTCCATTACACGGCGGAGTTCACGGTGGATTCCGCCTTTGGTTCACCGGGAGCCATCACGGTGACCAACAAGCATCAAAAAGAGTTCTTCCTTGAGAGTATCACCATCGAAGGTTTCGCATGTGGCCCTGTTCACTTCCCCTGCAACTCATGTGTCCAATCCCAAAAAGACCATCCATCCAAACGAGTTTTCTTCACTAATCACGTAATTATTCAAATATTAATCAAAACCATCAACAACCCCCATTAAATGTGAATTCATCATATATATCATATAGTAATGTCGTGGTGGGTCAAAAAATTGTCTTAATTAACTTCCGTGACGTTCAACTACATATTTTGGACTGAAAAATTAAATGTCTCGTTACAAAATTTGGCAGCCTTATTTGCCGAGCGAGACACCGTCGGGTCTAAGAACGTTAAGGGAGAAAGAGTTGGAGAACCTAAGAGGTGATGGTAAAGGAGAAAGGAAATTATCAGACAGAATCTACGATTTTGATGTCTACAACGATATAGGAAATCCCGACATATCTCCCGAACTAGCCCGTCCGGCATTTGGCGGCCGTGAGTTTCCTTACCCTAGACGCTGCCGAACCGGCCGGTCTTCAACAGATACCGATCTAATGTCGGAGAGACGAGTAGAGAAACCATTACCGATGTACGTGCCACGAGATGAGCAGTTCGAGGAGTCCAAGAAGGACACTTTTGCTGCGTGTAGGCTTAAAGCGGTTTTACATAATCTTATACCTTCGCTAAAAGCTAGCATCTTGGCTGAGGACTTTGCTAACTTCGGCGAGATCGATAGTCTTTACAAAGAAGGCTTGCTTCTCAAGTTAGGGATTCAAGATGATATGTTCAAGAAGTTCCCTTTGCCTAAGATCGTCACAACCCTCCAAAAATCTAGTGAAGGGTTACTCAGATACGATACTCCCAAAATAGTTTCAAGTAAGCTCAGCAATTTACTTTCTGATCTCATTTAATAGATCTTTTAATTATGTCGTTAATTAATTCGTTTTTCTTTATGATATTTTGAGATTCATGAGTTAATAACCAACACATATTCACATGCCGTTAAATTACGAACCAATCCTTAAAAGGAAATCACTTTTTTTTGTTGCTATAGTTTTGTGTACTTGGAACAGTGAAACATCCCTTCAATATAGAAACATGCTTCACGTGCTAGTTGTTCTCACCTAAAAGTTAAATTTCACTGCTAACTTAGATGATTAAATTAGTTTGAGAATATATGATTAAATTAAAAGCGCTTTTATGTTTTATATTAGTTCGCTAAACTGCTAACTTAGATCTTCTTATAACATGGTTAAACTTATCTAATGGCTCATTTGACCTTTAATATTAATGCAGAGGATAAATACGCATGGCTTCGTGATGACGAGTTCGCACGCCAAGCCATAGCTGGGATAAACCCGGTCAACATAGAACGAGTCACTACTTATCCACCGGTTAGCAATCTTGACCCCGAGATTTACGGTCCACATATTCACTCTGCTCTCACCGAAGATCACATCATCGGTCAACTTGACGGCTTGTCCGTACAACAAGTACGAATCTATATATTAACTTGCACATATATACAAAAAGAAAACAATCTTGATTAGATTATTAATTAAATCTAATTTTCTTGAATTGAACTTTCAGGCGTTAGACGCGAATCGATTGTTTATGGTGGACTACCATGACATATACTTACCGTTTCTAGACCGGATCAACGCGTTGGATGGACGCAAGGCTTACGCAACTCGAACCATATTATTCTTGACACGTCTCGGTACACTCAAGCCTATAGCCATTGAGCTAAGCCTCCCTCCTCAACAAGGCTCAGACATAAAGCCCAAGCGCGTAGTTACACCTCCTGTAGACGCAACCTCCAACTGGATCTGGCAGCTCGCCAAAGCCCACGTTGGATCCAATGACGCTGGCGTCCACCAGCTTGTGAACCACTGGTTACGCACTCATGCGTGTTTGGAGCCGTTTATATTGGCTGCTCACAGACAGCTGAGCGCGCTGCATCCTATATACAAATTATTGGATCCTCATATGAGGTACACTTTGGAGATCAATGCCGTGGCACGACAGACTTTGATTAGTGCGGACGGTGTGATTGAGTCGTGCTTCACAGCTGGTCAATACGGTTTGGAGATTAGCGCCGCTGCGTATAAGAATCGATGGCGGTTCGATATGGAAGGCCTCCCTGCTGATCTCATCCGAAGGTAATGTCTCTATAATTTTTGGGTGTTAAACTAAATCTAATGCATACTCTTAATGATATACGCACAATATATGGCCCAAAATAGTATGCACAAGAGACATATATGATTAGATTACACAGCAAAAGCTTCAACACTTTATAATGGGTTAAAAACTCATAATAACGTAGAGAGATAGGATTTTTTTTTTTTTTGTTTCTTATAATAATTGTTTTATAGAATCTAACAATTTTTTAATTTTTAATTTATTTTTTAGGGGAATGGCTGTTCCTGACCCAACACAACCACATGGGTTAAAATTACTTGTCGAAGATTACCCATACGCCAATGATGGTCTCTTATTGTGGTCAGCCATCCAAACCTGGGTCCGAACCTACGTGGAGCGTTATTACCCTAACCCGAACCTAATCCGAACCGACACAGAGCTCCAAGCCTGGTACTCCGAGTCAATCAACGTTGGTCACGCCGACCACCGCGACGCCGAGTGGTGGCCCGAACTTTCCACCGTCGATGACCTCGTCTCCGTCATCACCACCATAGTTTGGCTCGCCTCCGCACAACATGCTGCTCTCAATTTCGGACAGTATCCTTACGGCGGTTACGTCCCGAATCGCCCGCCGTTGATGCGGAGGTTGATTCCCGACGAGTCGGATCCCGAGTTCGCGAGTCTTCTCGAAGATCCGCAAAAGTATTTTTTCTCTTCGATGCCGAGTTTATTGCAGACGACGAAGTTTATGGCGGTGGTTGATACCTTGTCGACGCATTCGCCGGACGAGGAGTATATCGGGGAAAGACAGCAACCGTCTATTTGGACCGGAGACGCTGAGATCGTCGATGCGTTTTATGGATTCTCGGCGGAGATCGGACGGATAGAAAAGGAGATTGAGAGAAGGAATCGTGATCCTAGCCGTAGGAATCGGTGTGGGGCCGGAGTTTTGCCGTACGAGTTAATGGCTCCGAGTTCCGAACCGGGTGTTACGTGTAGAGGCGTCCCTAATAGTGTATCAATTTAAAATAAAAAAAAAAGATTTAAATTTGGGTTAATTATGGTTTGAAGCAAACAAAAATTGTTATAATTTAGAGTAATTAATTAGGGTTTTTTTTAATTCTTTTTCAAAAGTTGAAAATGAGTATCGGATTAAGAGAACTCGAGTATGTTGGAAAATTGAGTGTAGACGACACAAATAAATAAAAACTACTCCCTCTGTTTTTTTTAACGATTTATCACAGTTCTCCGTATTGATTGAGTTTTTGTTAGTGACATATAACCGGTTAGGTATTGAAGTCTCCATAGAAATAGACTAGTTCACCAAATGGCTGCTTCTCTGTTCTTGTTTGTCAATCAGGACCATGTAGACAAATTAGAGGAGACGAAAGCAACCACAGAACATAACTTCTACACGTCTTTGAGTGGGGTTTGGTGGGATTAACAAGTCTTTCTTCATGACCAAGGTATGTCATCTAATCTGGTTTCATCTGTTTTGTCTGAAACAGATTCTAAAACATTGACTAGGAACATAAGCTTACACCACTGAAATTATTTGTTGGTGATGTACAGTCAATTTCGGATTTGATGTTGAGTCTTTTTGGTGAAAAAAATTCCAAGTAATACTGTCCCTTTTGAACACGCATACAATTCAGACTTATACATCTGTGGTTACAAATTTTTAAAAAAGTTGAATGGTAAAATATCTATATGTAGCTCACTTTTTAAGCTACGTTTCTATCAAAACATCTGCATAATTTTCATGGAATCCTATGGTATTTTCATTTATCTAACACGACCTTTTTTTGTATTTCCCCTGTATACTATCGTTTCCTAATATCTACACCTGTAGAAAAATTTAAATAATTTAATCTTGCGATTAATTACTCTGCCGGGGAGTATAAACTGGTTCCTAGACTCTTGTACAAAGTAGTGTCTGAAAATACGGCGCGAGACTTCATTGCCTTGTGTTTACGTCTCTTCCTTCGACCTGCTCGATGTCGTGGGCAGACTTTTGCCTCTTTCTCTGTTTCCTCCTTTACAACTTTGACATCATCCTTACATTTGATGTCATGAACTTCATTTTAATCTGCGACCGGAACAATGTACACAAACGGTCCGTTTTGGATGTCTAGAATTGGCTCCAGGGTCTTGACCACAGTGGTCATAGTGGGTCGTGACTTAGGGTTTTGGCTCAGGCACTGGTAAGCCAAAGCAGCTGCTTTTCTGATGCCTTCAAACGAGTATCTCCCTTCGAGACTCGGGTCTATGATCCTTTCAATCTTGTTGGGATCCTCTAACATGGGTCTCGCCCATTCCACTAGGTTCCTCCCTCGCTGTGACCGATACTTCTCCACTGCCTTTCTAGCTGTTAGCATCTCCAAAAGCACCACCCCGAAACTGAACACGTCGCTCATAGTCGTCAAATGACCTGAAATGCACCAAGAAACATGTAAGCGATGAATGTAATGGCTGTTTCTTTATGACAAGTAGCCTTGTTGTTATGTTCTTTAACCTGCTGAGATGTATTCTGGAGCTGCATAGCCTTCTGTGCCCATTACACTTTTGGTAAAGTTTGAGTCTTCTGCCTCTGATCCATCTGTGGCTAAGCCAAAATCTGAAAGCTTAGAGCTGTAGTCCTGATATTTTCAGATATGAGATTAAGTTATTTGAAAATGACAATAGGTATATCGAAATGGAAAACAGGAAGAGAAGCGTTCGAATTACCGAGCTCAAGAGGATGTTGGAAGGCTTAAAATCTCTGTAAATGACAGGTTTCTCTTCTTTGTGAAGGAACTCAAGGCCTTTCGCAGCACCAAGCAGAATCTTCACTCTTGTTAACCAAGGTAAGGCTCCACCATACTCTGCATTGCACCAAACAGTACTCGTATTGTTAGTAATCTGCATCTCTCTCTATCACAATTATATTTGATTCTTTTAACCGACTAACTTTGAAATAAATGTTCTTCTAGATTGCCTCGCTCCATGTATTCGTAAACTAGAAGCCTGTGATCATCCTCACAGCAGTATCCTATCAAGTTCACAAGATGCGGATGCTTCAACTGACCAAGGATTATAACTTCAGCCTGCATAATGTCAAAGAAACGTTTTTATTGACTTATTATGATCCCATTCTCATATGAGCTGAAATATAGTACTTGAAATGTGATCAATCAATATGCAGATGGAGAAAAAAATCATTACCAACCACTCTCTATGGCCTTGTCCACCTTCTGGTTTCAAGGCCTTGACAGCAACGGGCTGAGCTTTCAAACTAGTCTTGAGGCTATCATCAAGAAACCCTTTATAGACTTCCCCAAATCCTCCTTCACCGAGATAATTATACTTTGAGAAGCCTTGTGTGATCGTTTTGAGCTCTTCATAGGTGAAGATGTGAATGTCTATGAGGAAAGAGTTTGAGAAGTCGTTGAGTGAGATGGTTGAATTGCTGAAATCCGACAAGTAGACTCTGCTTCGAACAGAGGTTTGTCTGGAGAGCATAAGAAGTCTTTCCTTTGATGTGTTTGTTGTAGTCTTCTGGTTTGTGTTGTTGATGCAGCCTATGGGAAGACATATATTCTTCCAAGAAAATCTCGTTGGTTTCATCTGAAAGAGTCTCTCTCTCTCTCTGTTTCTTTCACAAGATTTTTTTGTCTCTCTAATGGTTTTCTTTTTCTGAATATATAGGAGATGATGAAACTTCTTTGAAAAGGGCTACTGAGAAATTGGAGAGAAAGAGATTGGTGAAGACTCCAAATAGTAAGTCTGTACGTAGTCTTAAAAAGCCATCTAATGTGAAGGAGGCATTAGCCACTAAGCATAATCAAATGTGAATAATATTTGAAAATGAGTAAGATTTTTCTTAAACTCACTCTTTTTAAAAAAAAAAAAAATTTCAATTTCAAACTTTAATTTTGTAACAAAACTCTATTCATGAAGTTGCATAATATCATGAACTACCAAAAAGAAACTTTATGTTTCTATTATTATTATTATTATTCCAATTAATACTTTCCTTGATTTGTTTACTTTTTTTCATTCCAAATTTAATGTTTGTTTTTTTTTGAACAAACATTCCAATTTAATGTTTTGGTAGGTTATATGATAATTTTGCAATAATTTCTGATAACATATGTAGCTTAGCTGTGTGTTATTATAATGTGCAGGAGACATTTTCAGAGGCAATTTTGGATCTATTATAAAGTTCTTTGACTATCTCAAGCCATCTCATTCTTTTTTTGCTTATTGGCTATTATCATACACTTGTAAGTTGTGTTATTGACATGGTTATATATGTATCATATATTCATTTTCATCTAGAAGAATGTTGCTTCTGCTAAATATATTATGTTAGTTCTCTCAATAATAATAATAAGTTGGATTATTTTCTGTCTCTTTCTCTCTGTGAAGTTGGAATGTAATCAAATACCTTTGGCTTTGGCCACACCATTGACTTGAAACAATGGTATCCTCTGTTTTCTACGTTAGGCTGAGTTGTTAAAAGCAAATAAAATATTTTATATATATTTAAAAAGTCGGTCAATTGTATTTTATTTCCAACTAAGCGATTTTTTTTGTTGCTAAAATCCTACTATTGCTAATAATAAAAAGAATAAATTTTTTTTTTCGTACTATATAAAGCTAAACGTGCTCGACGAGATCATGACACATAGTATAATTCTAACTCATCTTATCGTAACATATGTCATTGTTAATTTAGATCGTGACATATGTGTCAATATAATAATATAATTTTTTAATTTTTATTTATTTATTCTTAAATAAAGAAAATAACTAAAAAAAATTGTGTTTAAAAATAAAAACTTAGAAAATCGAAAATAAAATAAAATATTTATATAATAAGATTTTTTTAAAAAATTTGAACCTTCTCATTCATTTAGAAGAATTGCTGATGAATAATATGAATCAATTTTAATTTTTTTTAATTATCAATTACAAAACATAATTTTTAAATAATTAAACAGAGGTTTTAATTTAAAATCTAATTATATAAATTATAATTAAATATGCAAATTATCAATTTAAAATTTAAATATTTTATAATTTATCCACGTATCGGAACCTGTCATTTATAGATACCTCATCAGATCATATTCATCTGTCATTTTTGTGTTCATAATTAAAAATGATAATATAATTGTAGAATTCCACTAAATATGCTCGTGTCGTGTCATACTCTCATACACAAAATATGGTTGCATGCGCAAGAAAATTATGTTCTAAATTTTTGTTTTGTATTTTATTTTTGAATCAAATCTAAATTGGTTATGTTACTACGTGGTGGCCGTATGAGATAAGGCACAATACTTTTCCCAACAAATATTATTTAATACGAAGCGAACCGAGATTTGCTTTTCGTTAAGGTCAATTTGCTTATTTTCATTCATTTATTTTTCAACATTTTAAAATATTCTGAGAGCGACAGGGGAACAACTTTTTTTCCAATTTGTTGTGTGAATATTTCGTCTAATTTTTTTTTTATATATAAAAATATGTAGTAACACGCACCTAGTCTCTCATTTTTCTTCAAGTTTATAAATTAATGAGAAAAAGATAAATAATAGTGATAAAAAGCCTTTAAAGTTGGCTCAAAAATGTTTTCCCAAAAAAAAAAAAGTTGGCTCAAATGAACATGTGAACTATCCTTATAAGGGGAGAAAAAAAAGATGTGAACTGTACTAACACAGTGACACATTTAGCACGTGACGTAGATATTCTTCAAATTTCACAAATCTATTTAGTCAGTTAAAACTTTTTGTTTAGGTTAAAACAATCAGTTAGAAAATTATTATCATATTATCATTAGATGTACTCAGTTATTTTTATCAATTGCTTCTAGATATTTTTATCAATTGCTTCTAGAGAAGTAGCAAACATAATCTATGTTACGTAAACTATGTTATTATATCATTTTTTTTTTGGTAACCAAAGGTAATATTAGGTCTATGGAGGGGCCAAGACTAATCTTCGGATAAGAACAATTTACGGATAGGCCCCTTTCCAGATTTTCAAATAAACCATAAGCAATGGGGCCATATCCGTGTGGGTGTCCAAGAAAAATGTGATTTTAGTTTTGCGGAGCAGATAAATCGAACCCGAAGTGTGGTAGCACCCCGACCCCGTTCCCAACCACCCGACCACAAGACCCCAGACTTATTATATCATATTATCATGATCAAATATATATATTTTTTTTGTTTAAACAGTGATGTAGATGGTATTTATCAATATATGATTTCAAAATATAATTTAAATTGAACCCAAACTGAACTAACTTGGTTGGTCTAACTAATTAATTTGACCTGGAATTTCAAGTGGCACTAGACTAAAATCATTACAGAACTATATATGGATATTTTATAAGAATAATGTGAATGAGATCAATGCATCTAATTAAATCAGACCGGCAAGTAATAATATAAAGTAAAAAAAAAATTTGAAGAAAATATTCTTATTTCCTCAAGTATGAAACATTTTACAAATTAGCAGTGAAATATTGAATTCGAATGTAAATAACTTTTTGACTTCAATCTTTTCTTCTTAACATACGAAAATAACCAGATGATATGTGTATGTAAGATTTAAAAACGAAAAAGAGAGAGATGTAATCATGATTTCAGGTGTTTCAATATAATATATATATATATATATATATATAAGAGAATTTTTGGATCCCAATTTTGTGTATATTTGAAAATAAAAGATTAAAGTGAGGTTTTATATTGTGGCAGCCGCGGAATCAATTAGAGGTTGCTTTTGACCTTGGTCCATTTTGCTTTTCTGAAGTTCATTGGTGCATTTTATTTACATGGATATTTATTCGATATGTTGAGAAAACAGAGAATTCAAAACAAATCAAAAATAGAGACATAAAAGAGCAATCTCAAACAAAAGAAAGCATCAAATTCATAAAGGTAAGAAATACTAAATGCTCCGAGATGCTTCACGCTGCAGATGATTGTGTAACCATGATGGCCCTCCCATGGTTAAGTAAGACTGAAATCGACCATATCTTGTTACACTTTTTGTTGTAGCCCGAGCAATTGAGTTTAGAAACCGGCCTCTCCAATCATCAAAGATTGCTTCGAATCTCATTAAAATCTCCAATTAAAAAAACATTGCTGCATCTCTAAGATTTAGAGTTTAGGTTCTAGATTTAGTCTACTTTTGTTAAAAAATATAGATTCAGGTCTAATTTTGCCATAAAATTTTGGCTATATTAATTCTCCGTTATAAAAAATCTTTCTTGTTTTTTTTTTCCTAAAAGAATATTATAATCATTTGCTATAATGAAGCAGCAAAACTATAATGAGAGAGAGAGTAAAAGATATAATCGAAAAAACCAGCAAAACGTTTGACGAAGCAGAAAACACCACTCACACTCACCACATCATCAAGCTCGTTACCGAAAACGGAAACACAGATCCTCAAATTCATCATCATCATGTGCTACATTTTTCAAATAGGATGAGGCGAAATCAGAAGAAGATGATGAATGGAATCAAAGAAAGAAGAAGACAACAGTTGAAGTTGAAATAGGAAGAATCTGATTACTGTAGGATTAAAAATGGTTCCTTGCTCTCACCTTCTTCTTTACAAAATTATGACAATCAAAATTTGAGGCTATAACTAATAATAATCATTTCGTATTAAATAACCAAGTATTTTCATGGACAAGAAACAGGAGCCAGAAAATTCATAATCAACAAAATTTGGGGATAGGACAAAAAGAGGAGGCATTATAGACACAAAAATCCCACAACGAAGGGCAAAAAAAACAAATAAAACATCAAATTTGCGACTGGATGATGAACTTGCAAGGCCTTGGTTTGAGTAAACTACTTCGGAGAGAGAATCAATAACATATTTCTTTCGTAAGTTACAACTGTAGATTTGAAAGAGAAAAAAAAACATATAATTAAAATCAACATCATCAGTATGACAAGATTGAGCTGGTGGATGGTGAGAGAACGAACCTTGTTGCCTCTGAAGTAGACATTGACAATAATATTTACATCTGGAGAAACCTACAGAGATACTAAACATTATATATCAAAGACATTGATTGCTTCAATCCTTTAATGTAGAAATTTAAGAAAGGGAGCTTTGTTGTCAAACCTTTAGAGTTCACATTGCCAGCTCGTACCAGAATTCACCTGAGAGACCTTTCTATGGAACTATCTGTATTTTGAATGCTATCTGAAAACGTGACTCCCGTTTTGTTGAAGCCGGAGATTTTCTATAAGGGACTGGTAGTATGACTTGAGGCTCCGAATATCATTACCCTGAATACCAAACAGGACAAGGAGAAACTATGTTTAAGCACACGACAAGGCCATTGTTATCTATTGTCATGGTTGTTTTAAAGGAGTAAAAAAATCTTATCGAACCTGCAATTTTTGGCAATACTGCTCCGCCAAATCTTGTGGACAATGTGCTGATGGAAAAGTTTTTGACATAAGATGCATGAGAAATGCATTACCAAATTTTTCATACATCACTTTCTGAGCCGTGATGATTTCCCCGAACAAGACGTGCTGCATTCATCAAAGGAAGAAATCTAGTCAAGTTGTGGAAATAATTCTCCAGTTTATACAACTGCAACTGGTAGATAAAACGCCTAAAAGAAAAGAGAATTCAAGTTTCTTATGCTTACAGTATTTGCATCATTGAACTCGAAGGATTTATCGAGTACACTGTACAAACAGCAGTTTGTTGCAAAAGTTTCGATCATGAAATTCTGAAAACCTGGAACCTGAAAGCAAATAATTATTCATTATGACATTTGTGATTCTTCCATGAAGAAAAGAAAGTGAATAAGATTATTTTAGCAGGCAGACCTTCTCCTCACTATATGGCTTGGCACACCAATCTTTAATAAGCCTAATAAATATCTGCACGCATGCCTATTTTATGGCAAACAATAAAAGAAGAGTGTTATAAGTAAGCGAATAAAAAAGATCATCAAAAGTGTGTGAAAGTGTAACCAAAGGGTAAGTGTTACAAACCTTACGGACGGTAATATCCTTGTGATTACAAGAAGTGTTCAAAAGCAGGTACATCATCGGATCTAGATACGGCATACTTTTAGGGTTAAGGAATACAGAAGAGAGATCGTGTGTTGCTATCACATGAAGAAATGTGTACAGCGTCCTTTGAAGCTCTATCAATTCCCTCATTTCCTACACAGAAAAAAAGGATTTATAAATGTGGATATAAAGGATGCTACGACATCCCCAGGTTATATAATTTACTATTGTAAGGAAATCATGCATGAAGATTACAAATTGAGTTAAAAAAGGAAAATCAAACAAAATACCTCAGTAACACCTCCAGGGCGTGAGGGGAACCCATCTCTTGGAATTACATTGAAAATCCTACCAGCAACCACCGGATATACTTCTTCCAGTATATCACGGAGAGAACTGTTGAACTTGCAGATAAGCTGGTTGAGTAATACCAGGAAACCAACCATTTCCTTTGGCTGCAACAACATGCGAACACAATAAAATTAGTTTGTTGAAAAAGTTATCAAACTATTATTTGCTCATCCCGGTATCATTGCACAAAATGAAGTATCCTGATCAGTAGGTATTACTCCCAGAGAAGCAAGTGAACCATAGGAGTTTCAACGAATTTTTATTTTGAGGAAACGAAAGCAGTGGAGCATTGAACAAATATAAGATGAGATTTGAAATTAATACCTCACTGTCAGCAAGTAGTTGTTCCAAAGCCTTGGGAAGATACGGAAACACTGAGGATCCAAGGGTATCAACCATACGGTGTATGAATGATGTGACCTGCAGAGAAGTGGAACATGCTAATCACCCAACTGTGAATCATTATTTTAATAGAATAGAATATGTGACACTACTGGTCACAATATCTCTACTTATTAACATACAACTAAACTCATACCTTACTCCGCAAAGGCTCAACCTTTGGAAACTCAATCAGAACCCTTAGAAGCACATCTAGTGTCTACATTACGAAGGTGGTCACCAATTGTTAGAAAAGAAAGAGCAGCTTCAATTAGGACAGTGAATTATATAGTGATCTACAGAATTCATAAGAGGGGAAAAAAAAAACCATCATTCATACAAACCTGCTTAAACATGAGACCAATTCGAGGACGGCTCGCAGTAACAAGACGTTCACTAAAGCCCTGGATTTCAAACAAAAGTGTAAGGGCAAGTCCAGAAGAGGCCAAAATTCGATGTACAAGTAACAAATCTCACATACAGAAAGATGTCTTTCTGGAAAAACTAGATTGAAGGAGCACAAACCTTGCTGAGAGCATTAATTGCCACAATAGCAAACTGGATATTAGCAATTTTTAAAGGAAACTCTTCGGCACTTGTGACTTTTGCCTCCACAAGTCCTTTCTCAATCTGGTACAATCATATGGAAAGAATCTGAGTACATTTGGCCATAAACAATGCAAAATAGTGTCATGCAAACACGAGAATAGTAGGAACCAAAACCTGTTGACAGAGAGGGGTAAGCAGTAAAGAGAGATAATCTGACTGCTTTTCAGCTGGGACATCCTCTAACCCTATGATTAATCCAATGGCCTACAGTAAATCACATTGGGAGAAAGAGATTTTAGTTGAAGGTTCTAAAACAAGTTTCTTTTCCAACTCAGAAGTACATATATGAAAGCAACAGCTTCAAGGGGCACGTCATAACCTCAAAAATGTGACTGCCATTTTCAGTTCCTGAAAATTCTCTTGATGCAAAGTTCATTGTCGTCAACTGGGACAACGTATCTTGGAGGTTCTGATTTTCCCCAAAAATTTATATTGGTTACACAAAAAAATTAATTAAACATATAAATCAGATTTACAGAAATGGGTATCAAACAAGCTTACCTGCAGGATCTTGTCAATGAATGGAACAAGCTTTGATTTTAACAATTTCACGACTCTCATGAACAAGTAACAAGCTCTACGGCTCACATGAGCGTTCTGGTGATGCAAACCCCTTTCATCAAGGAAAGCACCAAGAACATTGGGAATGTACTGGGAATTTTCCTGAATAAACTTCATGTACCTTGTTATGTTTTCTAAGTACACTAGTGCAACTAGTCTATGAGAATGACCAGGAAACTGTGTGGTCAGGAGCATCGGAATTAATTCACTCAAACATCCAGATCCCGTTTTCATGGCCTCCTCCGTCATAGACTCTCCAAGTGAATACAAAAGTGAAAGGGCAGCTTCTACTTCTTCAACATTTCTCTCGGATGAGGATTCAACAGCATTTGCTAGAGAGTTTCGAATGAAATGCTGAGTAACTTCAGGAGCAACACGTCCCACTGTACGTAATAAGACAAAGAGATCTTTTCTAAACTCGGACATTCTATCCTCCTCTTCCAACCCAATTTTATCCAGTGAATTAAGGTTATTACGATACATAGGATCATAGCAAATCTGAATTCTAATCACTTCAAGAATCTGAGTAATGTGGAGCAGTTGCTTCTCCTTTAGTGCAGGGAGGCCTTTGAGAGTTGAAACGTAACCCAGGAGAAACTGGACGATACTAAAAGTAGAATCCACCTCACAGTTCCTCATGACATAAAAAACTGATGGCAGAACTTCATTCAGCAAATCCATGGAGACTGCCTTGGTGTCCTCTGAGTTCAACCGCTTATGGCATTCTAGAACCTCAACAGCATAGCCGGTAAGCAAAGCAGATACTCTTAATACCAGTTCTGAATCAACATCTTCTGACACTAAACCAAAAACACGACTTATTTGAAGGGTCTGCAAAAGAGGCAGTTTTAACTGGGGATCCATCCGCTTAGAAACCATGGCTAAGACACACCCAGCTGCTGCACCGCGGACTTGATCAGACAATCCGTCAGACAAAATCAAATCAAACAGTAGTGGGAAAAATGCGTCATTTGCAACCAAACCAATGTCAATCCAAGACACAAATCTTCTCATACAATCTAAGACAGTAGCAGACAGATCAGGATCGGAATTCCTGTACAATGATACAATGTCATACCATGCTCTAGCAATCTGAGGGATACATTGCTGCCTCATTGCATCTTTGACTCGAGCAGCGACAGATATCTCCTCTGGTGTCCGGGGGTAATCCAAGCTAATCAGCTCATCATCCAAAGCGTTCAAAACCCGACAAAACATGTCGATCACAACCGCCCCTTTGCTCAGGTGACGCATAAAATCAACAAACACTGACGACCAAATCAAAGGGTAGTCAAAATAGATCAAAGTAACCAAAACCTGAGCAAGCTTGTTTTTAACAAATGGCGGTCCTTCCACAACCCTTACAGCATTCTCATTATCAACAACCTCCAAACACGCCATTGAGAAAACCGATTTCCTCACATAACTCTGCTCATCCAAGCGCATGGATCCGTATTTCATCTGTAAAACATCCTGCAGCGTTTGCAGGCACCAGAACTGTACTTGGACAAGCTTAGAGAACCAGAGCTTCTCGATACATATGCTGCATATAGATGGAGTTTCTTTGATTTGCTGACAATAACTAACCGCCTGAGACTTTAACGCCGAATCGTCAGCACCAGATTCAAAGCTAATTAGTATTGCCTTTTCAAGGTCATCCATTGTTAACCCAAACCTAAAACCCAGATTTGAAATCCTGTCCGTTTATTGAATATAAGTCAAACAATGCCTCAAAATTAGTATCGTCACCGAGCACGAAGCTAGCTCCGCTTCACCGTGTCGGATTTTGATGCGGGAAAAAAGAAAAAGACGCGAATCTTTGAGTGAGTTTCGCTCGAGGGGCTTACCAGAAGTAAGGAACTTGGCGATTATGTTACAACAAGGAGGATCGGATTTTTGATTTTGGGAGTATGAGCTAAATTTGAAAAGGGTCTGGAAACCCTAAAGCTTGAGTATTTAGTAAATCCTTTTTTTTGATGAGAGTTTTATATATGAAAGAATTTGTGAGACGAGAAAGAAGACGGAGCGTAGGGTTCTTATACTCATTTTATTAGCGTTCACAAATTTCCTAAATACTGTAAATAAGGAAATCTTGGGAAATAAATATTTCATTGCCACGATGTCAAACAAAAATATATATTCCCTCCCTATCAAAAAGTTTGATTTTTTAGATTTTCTTACATAGATTAAAAAATAATTAATATTTAATTATAAATACATCATTTTCTCTCACTACACACTTTTTCATTAACTAATATCAATTTAGTAAATTTAAATATTATCATTAATATTTTTTGAAATTTATTATTTCTTAACATTAATTAATAAAAAATACATAAAAAACTTAGAAAATCAAATTTTCTGATACAAGAATAAAACTCCAAAAAATCAAACTTTTTGATACGAAAGGATTATATTTCATTGCTAGCATTTATAATTTTATTTTTAAAATTAAAATTAATTGCGAGCCAGTTTCAGGAAATCGGCCCATGGGCAAAAATATGATAATTTATCAAGTTTAATGGGTGAAGGACATCAAACTGATCAAACATAATACATATGCAAAGCATCAAATTGATTAAAATTAAAGCGAGACATGTATATATGCAGAGTTAAAAAGCATTATACAGCAAGAGTATCAAGATCGAGTTTTTTTTTCTCTTCACGAGACATATGTATATATGCACTATACTAAAAGCACTATACCACAAGAGCATCAAATCGAGTTTTTCTCTTCACAATACACTATAGCTTGAAAAGAACTGAAGTCGAGATTTGTATTTGTTGTGCATTTGTTGTGCGTTCTAATACATTCTAATACAAATAGTTTCTCTTCACTAAGACACTATTGTGACTCATGCACATGTGTTTTAAATGGCGCTAGGCGAGTCGATGCGCTAAAGGTTCTGATGGCGCTCGAGCGCCTAGGCGCACTGAGGCACTCGCTTTTTGGACACGAGGCACTCTAGCTTGTGAGGATTTTAGGTTTCGAGCTCTTAGTCTTTGATGCTGGTTTTTGAAAATTAGGGATTTCAGATCTTCAAATTGGGGAAAATTATCGTAGCTTATAAAAGAATGGGTCAAAATTGGTTCATTTTTTTTATTGGTTTATTAGTTCAGCTGGTTCATCAAAAAATGAACCGGTGATTGATTTTGTTTGATAAACATAGTATCAAACATGGTTTAATCCTTCAAAACCGGTTAGGTCGATAAATTAATAAATTAAAATTGAACCAGATGTTGGGTTTATAAAAAAAGGTTTACTAGGGTTAATGTTATCGTCTTCTCAAACACGAGTGAGAAGCTTCTGTAACAGAACATCGGCTATGGCATGAAGCTCAGGGTTGGGAGAGGAATTGAGTGCCTCAACGAGTGATTTCAACAGATTGAACGCCTTACTCCAAGAAGCGATCGCCTCCACCGCCCATTGCTTCAGCCAAAGCACACCTTAGGCACGCCTTCTGGACCGCGCTTCGCCTCCACCTCTTGAGACGATTTACCCATCGCCTAATGGCGCCTAGGGCGCGCTTTTTAAAACCTAGTCAACAGCGCATAGTTTGTTTTCAATCTATAGCATCTCATCAATGTTTGGGGGTTGCTGAGACTAGATATAGGGATTATAGACTCCTAAAGATGGAAGGAGAAGCATTTCGTCTATAGTAAACGGTTCAATTCATATTCAAAACGGCAATATATGGCCAAGATACTAAGAACGCATTTTCAACAGATGCTTCTCCTTCTACCTTTAGGAGCATTTAGTTTCTATTTTTAGTCTCAACACTCCATATTATTTGTTTTACTCAATAACGGTCCGTTCTCCAAGTACCCCAAACTCGAGCAGATCGGTTTCTCTTAACCCACTCCCAATCCAATATAGCCAAGAAATTTGCAATGATGTTTTTCTGTCATGTGAATTGAAGGCTGATATTGTGGAAACTGTTGCAAGTGGAGACCAAGAAGTGTAGGGAAGTTCTCTCTCGTGAGGATGTTTATCCGTATACTAACGATTTCACTATTGACATTTTTGCGAAGAAGATAAATTTGAGTTTTTCGTGAAATGGGCTGTTGTTTGAGAATGCATACAATAACGGATCAAACCCTTTCTCAAGCTTTGGTAACACCATTAACGCACCAGAGAAGCCATATAGTAGTCATACATTATTTTAATTACAGATCAAACCCAACTTTGCACCGAACTAATGATATGTCATCCTTTTAACCAATCATTCTTTAGAGTGTACGTCTTTATCTCATTCGGATCCAAATTAGCAAATGTCAGATTCCCAGAACCCTCTTTTATTGTCATGAGCCATAGAACTGTCGATCTCTTAGACGTGATTTCTCTCGTATCCTTTTTCCAGCTTCTACATGACCGTTGATGTTAAAAATATCAACAACATTCAATTTCTTGGAGAAACTTAATATTTATACATATGCAACATAACAATTGTATTACTTATTTCGATTCGTGCATCTTGAATGTAATTATATTACAAACTTGTTGAAATTATTTCGTGGAATTATATAAATTTTCTGTGATTGACAAATATAATTTTATGTATAAAAATAAATAATTAGGTAGTAAACAAAAAAATACATAAATCTCAACAAATACAAATCTATGGATTAATGTCAAGCTATATTGTATTTGTTGATTATAACATTGTCGTTTTATGATTAGTGTCAAACTATACAAATACGTTGTCGTTTTATGTATAAAAAAAGATAATCTCTATAATATTAAGACATTTTTGAAAATGATTTTTTTTTGTAAGTTATTACATGAAATGCCATTAAAAATAACAAAAGATAATTAAAATAGGAAATTATATAATTATCTTTTACAATGAGTGATAAGAATATAGAAAAAATTATTTTGTATTAAAGATGTTATCTACTATATATTTTTAAATAATAATCAATCAATATATATTTAAAGAAACAAATCTATTCAAAATCTTGATATATTTTTTACTATAGTTTATTATATTTTATTTGAATTTATATCAAAATAAAAGTTGAAAAATATTTTACTAATTTTATAAAAAGTTAGACACAAGAAAATTAATTTTTAAGGTTCGTGAACTAACCACAAAACTAGAGTAATTAAACGGTGCATAATAGAATTATTTTTTCAAAATTATAGGTTTTACTAGTTAGCCCGAATAATATTTTAGTCCATTGCAAAACGAGTTAAATAGACAAATTATTCCGTTTGACAAATTTATCTATAATCATGAGTTAAACATATTAGAAAATTTAAATAAAAAAAAATTTCTTAAATTTTAAAATATTTTAAAAAAAAATTTACCTCACGCTAATTATAGTGCATGTTAAGTCCTAGTTAAGTAGTAAACAAAAAATACATACATCTCAACAAATACAAATCTATGGATTAGTGTCAAGCTATATTATATACATAAATCTCAACAACGTATTTGCTACCTAATTTGTATTTGTTGTGCATAAAACGACAACGTATTTATCCCAAAACTAAAGAGAAAAAAAAAAAATTAATACATCTAAACAGAATTTTCAGATTGTAGACAAAAAGAAATGCAAAATTTTCACAGCATATAATTATAATACATTTCGTATCTTCATATACTTCAAAAATATTTAAATGGACAATATGTAAAACTTTCATTTACATTTCAATCATTCAGTATTTTTTTGAATTGTAACCAATAAAAATACGATAATTAATTTTAATCAATCATTCACATTGTAACCAATAAAAATACGATAATTAATTGTAATCAAATCATTCACAATTTTATTATAAAATATTTTTCATAATATCCTTGAACCACTATAAAACATACCTCAATCACCTTCATTTTCTCCACACTCAATTCACCCACTACATAGCTAGTGAACAGTATCTTCTAAGCAAAAAAAAAAATGGCTTCAAGCTCCATAGCCCTTTTCTTGGCTCTCAATCTCCTCTTCTTCACAACTATCTCCGCATGCGGTAGCTGCACTCCGTGCGGTGGAGGTTGCCCCTCTCCCAAGCCAAAGTCAACTCCTAAACCAACCCAAGCCCTAGCTCTGGGATGAACAAGTGCCCTAAAGACACTCTTAAGTGAAAATATTCAGAAAGACAACAACCCAGAACAGACAGAAGATCAAAAGACGATTCTTATATTTTCTTCTGTTTAATTACAATGGCTGCTGCTATTACAATATATATGTGGGAGAGCCTTCTGCATTAGGTTAATTTCGTTCAGAGTATGGGCTTCACATTGGGTCTGCATCTTTTGTTATGTGAGGTCCATTTGATCACTTTCTCTTACATTCCCCCTCAAACTTGTGGTTTGTGGAAGACAAATACCAAGTTTGCCACGAAGAGTGTCAAATGGAATTCGGGGAAGAGACTTATTAAACATATCTGCAAGTTGAAACTGAGCTGGAATGTGACAAGTTTCAATCACACCAAGAGCCACTTTTTCTCGAATGAAGTGGGAGTCGATTTCAACGTGTTTAGTACGAGCATGAAACTTAGGATTGAACGTGAGGTGAACCGCAGAAAGATTGTCACAGAGCAATCTGGCTGGCTTGGATTGAGAAATTCGCAAATCTCGCAGTACTGATGAAATCCAAGTAAGTTCGGCAGCTGTTTCAGCTAAAGCTCTATACTCTGCCTCAGTTGAGGATCGCAAGACTGTTGGTTGCTTTTGTGCTTTCCAAGAGATCAAGTGTGGACCAAGAAAGGTGCAAAAACCAGTAGTGGATCGTCTTGTGACCTTGCAGCCTGCCCAGTCGCTATCACTGAATGCTAGGACAGGAAGTGAACTTGTTGCAGAGAGATTAAGACCAAAAGAGCTCGTTCCACGAATGTATCTGAGAACTCTCTTGAGAAGACTGAAATCTGCAACCGTAGGAGCATGCATTCTTTGACATACCACATTGACAGCAAATTGAATGTCAGGACGAGTTAGTGTCAAGTATTGAAGTTTCCCGGCAAGACTCCGAAAGTAAGATGGATCAAGAAACAAATCATATCCATTAGGCCCATGATCCAGTTGTAAAGGAAGAGGAGTTCGCACTGGGTTACAAGATGCCATTCCAGCGGCAACAAGGATCTCTTCTGCATTCTTGGATTGATGAAGGAACAAACCAGAGGAGTGAAAGTGAGCTTGGATGCCGAGAAAATAACTCAACTGGCCAAGATTCTTCATTGAGAACTTAGTGTGCAAAGCGGTAAGAAGGGACTGCATTAACTCAGAACAACTGCCAGTGAGAAGTATATCATCAACGTAGATGAGCAAAATCAAGGTTTTACCATCATGATGATATACAAAGAGCGACAGATCAGCTTTACTACAGAAAAATCCAAATTCAAGTAAGTAATTACTGAATTTATCAAACCAAGCACGTGGAGCTTGTTTCAAGCCATAGAGAGCTTTTTTTAGACGGCAAACATGAGTTGGAACCGTAGGATTTTCAAATCCTGGAGGTTGCATCATAAACACACTCTCTTGAAGATCTCCATGCAGAAATGCATTTTTAACATCAAGTTGAGTAATTGGCCATTGTTTAGCTGTAGCAACAGAGAGAACAATGTGAATGGCAACTGTACGAACAACAGGATTGAATGTCTCAGTAAAATCCAGACCTTCTTCTTGATCAAACCCTTTAGAAACTAATCGAGCCTTCAACTTATCGAGTGAACCATCACCAGTCAATTTGATGCTAAAGACCCACCTGCATCCAAGCACATTCATGTTTGCATCAAAGGGAACCAGATCATAAGTTTTGTTCTCAAAAATAGATTGCATTTCATCTTCCATTGCTTTTCTCCAACCAGGATGCTTGAGAGCCTCTGTAACTGTCCAAGAAATAGATGGGAGAGTAGTATTTGTAAGGAGAACATATCTTGTATTAGGCTTAGACACACCTGTTTTTGCTCTAGTAGTCATATGATGAGCATTATAAGGGAAATAATCTCTTATGTTAGAACTCGATGTATCTGGCCTACGATAAGGAGAGGATGAGAGTCGCCTATAGGATCAGAATCAGGGTCTGTCGTACGCCCATTACACACCCCTGTAGATCTGAAATAGTTGTAGAAGATGACTGAACAGAAGTTGATGGATGTGACATCTGTAGATCCAAGGATCGTGAGAGAGGTGCCTGAGGTACAACATCAGAAGAAGAAACATATTTATACCAAGCTGTAACCAAAGGAGTAACAATATGTGAGGAAGGCACATGTGTTCTTTGTTTAAAAGGGAAGCATAACTCATCAAAGATCACGTGTCTGCTAATATAAATCCTGCCAGTTGCAACATGTAAGCATCAATATCCTTTGTATTGAGTATTGTAACCAAGAAAAACACATTGCAGGGATCTTGGATCAAATTTATTCTCAGTGTACGGTCGAATACATGGATAGCAAGCACATCCAAAGGTGCGTAGAGCTGTGTAAACAGGTTTCTGATGAAATAGAATCTCATAAGGACTTTGAAACTTTAGAACTTCAGAGGGAAGAAGATTGATAAGATACGTTGCAGTGTAGAATGCTTCTACCCAATAAGAGATAGGAGAATTACTTGTGAACATTATAGCAAGCCACAACTCTGTTATATGTATGTGGCGTCGTTCAGCTAACCCATTTTGTTGTGGGGTATAAGGGCAAGAAATATAATGTTGGATCCCATGAGCAGTAAGGTGTTCTTTCAGTTGGTTACTAGTAAATTCTCCACCACCATAACTTTGAAAAACTTTAATTTTCCTATCAAACTGATTCTCCACCAAACTCTGAAATTTCACAAACGTAAGGAATAAGTCTGATTTAGCTTGCAGAGGATAAAACCAACAGTAACGAGAATGATTATCAACAAAGATAGCATAAAACTTAAAGCCTTGTACTGAAGCATAAGGAGAGGGACCCCACAAATCACAATGAATCCTTTCCAACGGTTCCTTAGCCCAAAATTTAGAGTCAGAGAATGAGAGTTTAGAGCTTTTTCTCATTTGACAAGGTTCACAAACAGAACTAGAACACTTAGTACTTAAAATAGCCTTCAAACTCTTCAAATGTTGGAGAATTTGAGCATTAGGATGGCCAAACCGCATATGCCATACATCATCACTAACCACCTGCTGTCGTGAAGAGTAAAATTCCATGGCTCCTGGATTCTCCAACCGATAGAGGTTATCCTGTATTGTTCCCTGAATCAACACTCTTTGTGTAGTTTTATCCAATATATAGACATTATTAGCATCAAAGTAGATACCACATGGGTTGTCATCACACAATTTGGATATAGATAAGAGAGTTTTCTGAATGCCAGGACAAACTAAGACATTATTTAAGGATAAACTACTTGCAGGAGTTGGCAAAGAAGTTGACCCGACATGAGTTATCGGTAAAAAAGAACCATCAGCCAGCATCACAGTCTCAACACCATAATAATTGGTACAGTCCTGAAGAGTCTCCCGAGATCCAGTAATATGTGACGTGGCTCCAGAATCTGGATACCAGACCCTTTGAGATTGACCAGGAGTGGAGATGTGCATTGCAGTAAGGGCTTGTGGAATAGTCTGTGGAACATCAGTATTTTGATAGTTATTATCAAAACGATTCCAACATTTCAAAGCCACATGACCAACTCTGCCGCATATTTGACAAGTGGGACGTTGCTGATTAGAGGAAGATCCATGGCCTTGCCAACTATTAACCTGTTAAGAGAAACTTCGACCTCGTGAAGAAAAACCACCTCGACCACGAAAACCACCACGATATCGACCTCGACCTCTGTATCCAGTGTAATTCGAGTTGTAGTTAGGAAAAGGAGACTGAGAGAAATTACCACCATAGTTTGAACCTTGAGCTTGAAAGACCATCTGAGGATTCACAGCAGAATTAGTGTAGGCTTTGAGACGACTGTCAAAACCAATAAGTTGAAAAACCACTTCAGTGTATGTGGGAACAGGTGGTTTATGCATAGATGTTTGAATTGAAGTGGTAAACGACTCATAGTTTCTGCCAAGACTCTGAAGAAGATGATAAATCTTCATCGATCCAGTCACCGGTTTTCCAATCGAGCTTAACTGGTCACACACACCCTTAAACTCACGCAAATATGTCTTCAGATCTTTGTTTCCTTTTGTCATAGTCTGAAGCGTACCAAGTAAATCAAACTCTCGAGACATTGAACTTCCATTAAAATTTTCTTCCAACATAACCCAAACTTCACGAGCAGTATTCATCCCAAACACATAACCCAAAACTTCTTCAGGCAGAGTACCATACAACCACAATTGAACTAGCTGGTCCGTTTGTAACCAAGCTTCATAGTCAGGATTACTAATATCTGTCAACTCATTATTAAACTTCGTACGAATCTGTTCCAACGGGGGTTTCTGACTTCCATTGACGAAACAAAGCAGCTTCTGACCTTTCAAGAGAGCTTCAACATGGATCTTCCATCCTAGATAATTTTGATCCGTGAGTTTTGTAGACACAAAGCTATACACGTTGATATGATCCGGAAACAGAAACATATCACACACTCTCTCCCTACGCTCTGATACCATGAAGATATTCAGAAAGACAACAACCAAGAACAGACAGAAGATCAAAAGACGATTCTTATATTTTCTTATGTTCAATTACAATGGCTGCTGGTATTACAAAAAATATGTGGGAGCCTTCTGCATTAGGTTAATTTCTTTCAGAGTATGGGCTTCACATTGGGCCTGCATCTTTTGTTATGTGAGGTCCATTTGATCACTTTCTCTTACATCAAGCTCTGTGTCTGCGCCAATGTTCTCAACGGCCTCCTCGACTTGACTCTCCGCAAGCCACCGGTTGAGCCATGCGGCAGCCTCATCCAAGGACTCGCTGATGTTGAAGTAGCCGTTTCTGCACCGTCCTTAAGGCTACCGTTCTTGGAATCAACTTGAACCTCCCAATCTGTCTAAGTCTGCTCCTCAATGTCTGCAACAAACAAGTTCCTCCTGGCTTCCAGTGCTAATCAACCATATTCATATATAATTTAAACACACTTATGTGTATATTTATCTTTTTGTTTTGGACAGGCAAGGTGATTCTATATACTCGTATATTATTGTCTTTTTATATATGTGAGTTTTTAGAACATCTCCATTAGTTTAGATACCTATTTGTGTATCTCAACAATAAAATAGTCATATTTTATTGTGGTTGAATTATATAATTAAATTTTAATTTTAAAACAATAAATAAACCAATAAAAATGAGACAAGTGTGAAGAGAGGTTCTCATGGATATCTCAAAAATTCTCAAATGAGAATGAATTCTCATATCTCTCTCTTTCTTTTTCTTTTTAATATTATTTTAATGGTGATATACCCTTTGAAAACCCCTTGATGGGGATGCTATTATTCTAGTATTTTTCTTATGGTGTTCTTTGGAGTCTAATTATATCTCTGTCTGTGTGATCCGTAAGATTCCTGAAGTTCATAGTTTCATTAATTCCTATTACGCTTATATTGGAGAGGGGGTATTGATGTATTGGTTGTATTATGATTCCATGAATTAATAAAAGCATTTATTTATTTTGTTATGCTTTCATTATTTAATGATACTAGATAAATATCCGCGCTATGCTGCATGATTTTATTTATTTATATTGATTTAATATAAATAAAATTTTTATTGTTGTAATAAATATAATTAGATTGGATTAATTATGAAGATAACTATTTACGCGGGTAAAGTATAAAAGGAACAATAAGAATAATAGGTAGAAAAAATAAGAGAAAATTTGAGAAAATGTCTTCACATGAGTTTATATTTTGAAAGTTACACCATTTTGTTTTTTGATAACTACACTTATTTAAAAGTTAAATGACCAAAGTAACCTAAATAACAATTATACTAATTTAGATATTTAAATCATGAATTTTATTCAAATAAATACTAAAATATATTTACAGATCTACAAAAGATAATATCTAATTTGTTTTTTTTTATTCTATTTTATTCAAATCAAATTTGTGTTAACTTTCAATAAGTAAATCATCTATTAAAAGAAAGAAAAAAGAATACGTCAATCATCTATACAATTATCCAACCTCGAGCAGACAGTTAGACATACATCTAATTATGGACTACTAAGTTTAATAAATTCCTAATCTTCATCATCGATTAAGCAAAATCGGAATCTTAGGTAAAGCGTAAATCATTGACTTTTCTTTCACGAGTCTTTGGACTAATAAAATCGACTATTTTCAAGCGTGTTTGTCTATTAACTTGGCTTGACTACGTTACTTATTTATATGTTGTTGATGCTACATAGATAAACTCTTAGCATTGAAGCAACGAAGCAGCTACTTTTCAAAAAAGAAATTAAGGCAAAGTCATTTACGTACAGTTCAATAGATATAGGCATTAAAAATAGAGAGAAGGATCAGAGAGAGTACCATTGCTCTGTTTTTTTTAGAAAACTGAAAGAGAGTACCACAAGTCGAATGATCTCCGTTCCTCTGCTTTTTTTAGAAAACTCAATTGTTGATGAAACTGTTTACGTAATAACATGTTTATATAAGACTAATAAAAGTGTTTTTTTGTAGAGATAAAGTTAAAAATATTTTAAAGATTTATCGATCAAATGTTCTAAATCCAAGAAACGTTGTTCGTGTGAAGAAAAGAGCGAAGCTCGCCGTTCCCAAAAATCAAATAAACCCCGCTTCAGAAAATTCGGGCGCAAACGGTTTTTCAGAAGGAAGCAATCTTTCAAGAAGTAAACGAAGTGCTTTCTATGCCACAAAGAATGACATTTCGCCAAAAACTGTCCGAACAGTTCTAGGAAGAAACGACAGTATCTCATCAGCTCCATATCCGATCTTGCCGAAGATATTGATCTTGACAATCATGATCTCGAATCGGTGCTGTCTTATGACAGCGACGAAAAGGATGCCATTTGTGGCTACTCAGATTTCGATACCTCAGAATCCGACGATGAGGAAGAATGTTGTTTCAATATTGCTTGTACGCCTCATCAAGAAGAGATACAATCTCCTCACCTACCGGTGACGATCTTTGATCCCGCAAAGAACGAAGAACCGGTCCATGCTATTGCATTCATATACATGGGAGCCCACACAACAATAATGAATCCCAAGGTACTTCCTCATCCATGTGGAACCCGTACCAGCAAGAGTTCAGGGTAGCAAATTCAGGATCATTATCGATCAAGCTCAAATCGAAGCCAATCACCATAGAACTCTTTCCAGGATTTCAGATAACTACAGAAGTCCTAGGATCCTCCGATCCTGGAAAGGACATAATTCTAGGATGGGATTCGTATTACGCGCTAAAAAGAAGTTTCGACATCTCGATCGAACCAAGAGGAATAAGATGGAAATCTTATTACAAAGCCTTCACAACGATACCCCGATTGTTCGCGATTGAAGAACTTCATTCCCCCGAATTCGACAAAATCAAAGAAGAAATCACTGCAAGTTCATGTGCAAATTCTCATACAGAGTTCCTTCGTATATTCAAAACCCCACTGTGGTTAAACGAGGAATTCTTCGTGTCATTACCTTTCAAAGAAAATATCCACACAACTTCGACAAAAGCAAGTCACGCAGGAATGCCACTTGTATTCCTTAAACAAGAAAACGAAGAATGTGACCAGCTGGTCAGTCAAATGGTAGTCTCATCGACTAATTCTCCGTGGGCGTGCAAAGCATTTTACGTCAACAACAGAGCTGAACAGGCAAGAGGAAAATTAAGGCTAGTCATTGACTATAAACCGCTGAACCAATACCTCCAAGATGTCAAGTTCCCGTTGCCAAACAAAAGGGCACTATTTCAACATCTTCAAGGTGCGACCATATTCTCAAAGTTCGATCTAAAATCCGGTTTCTGGCAAATCGGTATTGCACCAGAGGAAAGGTACAAGACAGCTTTCTGTTTGCCCAATCGACATCTTCAATGGAATGTCTTACCGTTCGGCCTCAAAACGGCGCCGTCGCTATTCCAACAGGCCATGTTAAAAATCTTCAAGCCTCTGCTCCATACAGCCCTGATATACATAGACGATATCCTCTTATTCTCGTCAAGCCACGAAGATCATGTTCGAACTCTACAACAGTTTCAGATCATCGTGAAGGCTCATGGAATAATGCTCTCGGCCCGAAAAATGATCATAGCCCGGCCCAACATCGAATTCCTTGGGATGCATATTGCAAATGGACAATTTGCCCCTCAGGCCCATCTAGCCACGACGCTTCTCGAGTTTCCAGACAGCGACCTCTCAAAAAGACAGGTCCAACAGTTCCTTGGGGTAATCAATTACCTAAGCGACTTTATCCCGCAACTTTCGCAGCTGACGCGTCCACTACAAAAGATGCTGTCCAAGAATCCTCCTTTATGGACTAACAGACAAACGGAGGCGGTCAAAAAGCTTAAGCTAGAAATTCAAAACCTGCCACCTTTAAAGATTCCCTGCGATGGCACGCGTGCTCTCCAAACAGACGCAAGTGATAAGTATTGGGGTTCTGTCCTACTCGAAGAGATAAATGGGAGACGTCAAATCTGTGGATAAAAAAGCGGACGCTTTAAAGATTCCGAAATCCACTATCACTCCACGTTCAAAGAAATCTTAGCAGTAAAAAAGGCCATTGAAAAATTTGAGTTCCATCTGATTGGACACAAATTTCGCATAGAAATGGATATGTCATCCTTCCCGAAGATGCTACAATTCAAGCAAAAGATGGTCCCGCATCAACAGTTACTACGATGGAGCGAATGGTTTTCAAAATACGACTTCGTCTCCATCTATTTAAAGGGCACAAAAAACATTCTTGCCGACATGCTCAGCAGAAACCCTCTGAAAGAGATTCAGATGATGGCGAGCTCATCCGCGACCGAAAAAGAATACTACGATTTCGGTGCCAACATGCCTGAAGATGCTCATCAGCTTGTCAACATGAAGATCATTCACGAACATCTCAAAGAAAGAATTTTTCGGTACCAATCGGTTATCCTATCAAAGTATGGTGTCATATGTCAACACATCGCACCATTAGGAATCCATCCAGACCACCCGTTCGCTCATCTCTACAGAATCGAGAGCACTAATATGCCATAATAAGTTCTTTGTTTCCTTTGGTATATATGTTCTGTATACACCATTGGCATCACCTTCGACATACATTGACATTACCAATTCGTTAACTCACGACAAGGACAGAAGGACTGCCTCTCTACGTTTTTAGCTTGGTTCGCGCCATTAAGTGCTTGGAGTGGTAAGCTAAGGAGGTCAGCAAAAACGGTGAACATATCGTTCAAGAAGCTAAAAGGACAAGGGTGCCTCAACCCTTTCTTCAATCCTCACACGATATACTTTTTCCACCGCCCCATTCAAGTCAACATCAAAAGCAACAAAATGCATGCGTTACCAACGCTAATCCACCACGACGACTACAACCGAGGGGTTCGGCCAGACTTCAATATCTATGAGAACAAAGGGTTTGAAGAATTCCAGAAACATGCGTTACGCCTCAATAGTGCTACACAGACGTTCCCCATTCCGTTCAACCTAAACTGGAGCTACTATTCGACTGACTATCATATGAGTCTAGACGAAGATCTGCAGTTCTTCGAAAGCAAACCAGCCCCGAAGCTAATCCAACAGAAAATGATACCGGAGCCACCGCCAACGACAGATCCGCCAGAGCATTTCCAAGATGCACAGTCTCCAGACGATTCGATGAATATTGAAGAGATCGGAAAAAGGTTCGGTTTAAACAAAGACGAGCCACTAGATGATTTCGCTGAACCAGAAATCGAATTCAAGTGTCCAGATGACTATTACGGCTGCTGTGACGAACATATCATCGAGTTCGAAATAGATCATTAAGACTTTTCTTAATAATTTAATTATGTATAATTATGTGTGTGATGTAAGCGATGATGTAATCGCCTAAATAATGAGGTAAGCGCTTATATCAGCGCACTAGACCTCCACTATATATATATGTGTACCCCCTTGTGAAATATATCTCATAATTTCTCTTAAAACCTCTCTCTAGTTTCTCTCTCTATGAGTCTCTAAACTCTCTCTAGTTTTCAGACTTCTATACATCTTTCATAAGCTCTGGTTACTTTCTCTCATCTCATGGGTTGCGATTCTGTTCATTCGTGCTTACAATGAGCTTATCGTTTAACTGTCATGACGATCAATACGACGGTTGTGAGAGCCAATACGACGGTTGTGGGGGGAGATAAAGTTCCTAACAGTGGTTGAGCCAAGGCCAGGTGTGCCGCATATGCTCCCTTTATCTGGAACTTATCGAATCCCATAACTATCAACACGGCTTTCACGATCTTCAACACGACTCTGTCTATACGGTTTCTCGTTTACTCAGCACATCTATACTATTGGTATCAGAGCCAACAACCTATGTTTGAGAGAATGAATCTTTGTTTATGACTGATTGTTTTGAATGTTCTGAAAACAATTTCTCATCATGTCAAACTCTAATTCTTTAGCGATCGATTCTCAATTTACAATTTCTACTTTACCTAAAACAATAAACCTTTACATTTAACATTTTGGTTCTAATTCTACTATATCTGCATATACAGTATAAAAAATGTGTGTTTCGTCGATCCCCAGAAAAAATATATAAAAAATGTGATGATGGGCTTTATTGATCAAATAATATTAATGAAGATCCAAAAGGCCCGAATTGAAACATAACAGAGATTTACGTCAACGTTCTTCAGATTTGCGTCTCTCTTCTCAAATCGATTCCCTTAGATCAATTTCTCCTTTTTTCACTTCCCCTTCCTCAGATTACTACTGTCTCAGTTAGCTACTATCGATTTTGCAGATATTCAACAGCTTCGAGATTTTTTGTCTGATCGCAATTTTTGTCTGAAGCTATCAAGTTCAGGCAGAGAACCCTAATTTCACAATTCTGAGATTTTTGACGAGCAAATTTCCAGATTCCTGTGTCCTTTCTATTTATTTTCCCGTCAAATCTCACTACGATTCCTCTGTAATTTTCTTGAATCCACCTGGAATTTCTCAGATTTTGCGTTTTCTATCCATGGAACCACCATTACCGAGTTTGAGTCTATTTCTTTTGTGCTTCGTCTTCTTCGTCTCCGCTTCTATCTTAGTTGACTTACAATCACAAGATTCCTCCATTTCTCCTCCACCACCACCACCGCCGCCGCCTCATTCCTTAACTCCACCGCCGCAACGATTCCCGCCTCCTCCGGTAAGGGTCGAGAGTAACAAGGCGATTCACGAGAAGCATCAGCGAAGAAAAAAATGGAGACAGAGAAGGAACCAAAATCATCAACGGCCTCGGAAGCAGAAGCTGAACACGGGGAAGACCGTGGGGTTTTTCTTCGCCGGTGTAGCGGCAGCTTTGCAAGTAGTTGTTGCTGCTTTCTTGCTTCTCAAAAGAAGACAGATTCTTCTTCTTAAGATCAATGATAATAGACACTGAATCAATAGAAAACCTTTACAGCTACACAAAGAGAGATTCGAAGCTCATTATGCATCTTCTTCTTGCGATCTGGATCTTGTCAAAGTAATCGACATTTTTTGAAAGAGCATTGCGGATATTTGCAGTTGGAGTTAAGTCATCTCAATTTTGGTCCTCTTTTTATCTCTAAATCTATACTCTAGTCTATGAAATTTACACACGTCAAATTGTTGTTTTAGATCTGAGTAATCCAAATGTTCTGATGAAAATTCAGTTTGCTGCTTCAACTTTCAGACACTTCTCTAGTCTCGATCTGGAACCAGTCGTGTCAATGTCTGTTTATAAGAATGTTAATGAAAGTTCATAGTTTCTCAAATTTGATGATAGATTTAGAAAAATCTGTCAGAAAAAAAAAGCAAGAACTATCATAGTGTTCTTGATTCCCAGTGATAGATCTAAGTTAACAAGAGACTGAAGGAGGCATCATGTCTCCTTTTTGTATGGTATTTTAGGATTAATGTCATACATATCATGTAGAATAATTGCAGTGGACGGATCTAAACTTATGGATTTGGGACCACTGAAACCCATGTGACAGTCTGGTCCTAAAAGTTAGCATAATCTTTGTTTTATTTTCTAAGTTTTCACAGAGGTCAATGCTTAGATTTAGTTTTAGCAAATGGTATAAACGGTGTGACCAACTCAGGATCTTAATTGAAAAACTCACATACAATGTAATAATGTTGACAGCTTTTGAAGAATTACAAGGAACACAAAACAGAGAAGACAAGAATCCATCAAAGAGAGAAGAAAAACAGGCGTTGTTGTTTTAGTCAAGGAGGCGCAAGTCTTTTTTAGCCAGTTCCTCCAAGAACACCCTTGAGCTTCTTCACTGTAGCAGGGTCAAGGAAAGTAGTACCCACTACGAGTTCAGTGGGAAGATTGTTAGCAAAGAGTGCAAAATCTAGAATCTGCAGACCAGGATTAGCACTGTTGAAAGTGACAACGGCTGCAGCAGCAGATTTTCCCGCATTGATCTGGAAATGAAGCAAGCCCTGCGGGAAAACCATTACCTGTCCTGGTTTAAGTGTCTGCACGTAGACAGCGTTCGCAGATGAGACAAACCCAGCGGTAATGGAGCCGTCAAGGACAAAGAGAACCTCAGAGGCACCTGGATGAGTGTGCATTGGGATCACACCTTTAGGAGCTAGGTCAAGTCTAGCTGTAGAGAGGCCTAGACCGTTCAGACCTGGGAACTGGGCAACGAAGCCGGGCGTGACCGCAGCGCTGATGATGTTTGTAGTGTTACCAGGAGTGCCTAAGCCGGAGAAGACAAAGTCCTTAGCTTTGACATGAATGGGACGAATGCAAGGGTAACCCGCAGGGGTGTCAGCCTTTTTCAGGTTCGCGACACAGAATTCTTGAACAGAGGCATTGGATAGAGCAAAGAGGAGAGATAAGAGGAAGATAATGCGCAACATTTTGATTGGTTGGTTTAATAACTAACTCTCTTCTTATTTGCTCTATTCCTATCTCTTCTCTTCAGTGCTTATATAGAGAGGCTGGTGGATAAACTGTGTGGTGAACATTGGAAAGACGGAGATAAGCTTTTGGAAACCATTATGGACGTCTGAAAACAAGGACCACTCTTAGATACAAACAAAATGCCTCTTTTCTTTGCCTGCCTGTTACGCATCATTGGATCGCTAGTGATCTTAATGATGATGTAGACACGGATATTTAATAGCTACGCAGATTTCGGGCTGTTGGTAAAGTAGAAGCCGGTGGATTCGGACCGCAGCATCGAGGATTTTGAGAAGAACAGAGAGTAGACAACAACAAAAAGAAAAAAGTGACCGATTGATGACAACAAGGTCAAGTTTCTTCTTGCAAATTTAACTTGTGGCTCAAGTAAGTAGAAGAGAGCAAATCACGTCAATAAGACACTCCTTTACGTCGGTAGTTGGAGTAATGAGTGAAGAGACAAAAAAAAATTGTCACAATGGGTTAAGTTGACGTAGAAAATACGAGGAGAAGATGTGGATACGTATGTGTTGTAATGTAGTGTGGACCAGAGGCACATGTGACGAACCATTAAATGACACTATTTGACAGCCAGAATAAGCTTATTAAAGATTCTTATAAAAGATCCCTTCTTTTTTTGCCATATTCAACTAACAATGTGTGGAGTATACAACAATGATATCTTTCTATGTTGAAGCATTGTGTGATACATTGACAATTATGGGCTGAACAATAAACATTGACCCAAACATATAACAAATAGGCTTTGGCCCATAAGTGACGCTTTGGCGGGAAATTTGTAAAGAATAAGAAGGGGACAGTGAGAATCTGATGATTTTTTTTTTCTTTGTTGTTTCTTTAGATCTCTTACTCAATTTTTCTTACAAATTTTAAAACAAGATAATGTAATATCAATATCATCTCTATAATATTATTTAAGAAGACATTTTTAAAAATGAATTTTGTTTTGTAAATTATTACATGAAATAACATTACAAATAATAAATAATAATTGAAATAGGAAATGATGTAATAGTCTTTTAAAATTATTGATTAGAATATGGAAAGTATATATTTTGCATTAAAAAGTTATTTATTATTTAATTTTTAATTATTTTTAATACTATATATTTTAAAATAATAATCAATTCATATATATTCAAAATCTTGTTATCTTTTTCACTATAATTTATTATATTTTATTTGAATATATATCAAAACAAAAGTTAAAAAATATTTTACTAATTTTATAAAAAGTTAGACACAATAAAACTATTTATTTTTATTAAGAGTTCGTAGATTAACCACAAAATCTAGAATCATTTAACGGTGCATATTAGAGTTATGTTTTCAAAATTATAAGTTTTTGCGGGTTAGCCCGAATAATATTTTAGTTCACTGCAAAACGGGTTAAATAGACAAATTATTACAAATTGACAGTTTTATCTATAATCATTAGTTAGCTATATTGTAAAATTCAGATAAAAATAATTTTCTTAAATTTCAAAACAATTTCTTTACTCTGTGCTATAATAAGCACGGGTTAAATCATAATTAGTTACAAAATAGTTAAACAAATTTTAAAAAGAAAATTGCACACACGGTGACGGTGGTAATGTCAGGTTAGGGTGTCGAAAGATAATAAACATGCATTTTGCCACACGTTATGTAACTTACCAGATGAAACCAGCAACAATTAGATCACTCAGAATTTTAAATCGAATCGTACCGTATTAAACCGGGCTAGACCGAAACAGATTGAAAAGGCTCTGTTTTTTTCAATTTTAACCATAACCAATTCTGTCACACACACACATGCAACACCACTCGACGCCAATAATTCCAGAATATCACCCACTCTAATGGCGTCCATGAAACTCGTTGTTCATAATCTCCGTCGTGCAATAACTCTCTTCCAGAGCCTCATTTTGTGTATATTCGATAATTTCGATTACCCGATCCTGATCAAGCTCGCCGATGCCTTGTTATCTCTATATTTCATAATTTTCTGCGATCTCCGCCCCATCACCGTCGATTTAGTCGATGGGGAATCCACCGTACATTTCTGGGTCTCCGGTCACCGCAGAATCAGCCGGCCGGACCTCGTCATGCTGCACGGCTACGGAGGAAACTCGAAATGGCAGTTTATTCTTCAGGTCTCGGATCTATCGAAATCGTTCAATCTCTTCATCCCCGATCTCGTTTTCTTCGGGAAGTCGTACTCGAGAAACACCGACCGGAGCGTCGAGTTTCAGGCGAGAAGCATCGTCGGAGGTTTGAAGAGGCTGGGTTGCGACGGAGGCTTGGCGGTTTACTCTATCAGTTACGGAGGATTCGTCGCGTACCGGATCGCTAAGATCTGGCCGGAGATGATCGATAAATTGGTGATCGTGAGCAGTGGAGTAGGGTTCACGCAACATCAGAAGATGACGGAGATGAAAAAACACGGCGGAGATGTATCGGAGATTCTTGTTCCGAGAAATCCGATGGATCTCCGGTTGTTAGTTAGGGTTTCCATGAATACCGGTCTCGCGTTCCTTGACTGGATTCCAGATTTCATCCTCTCCCAATTCATCGCTGTAAAGTTCTGTTTTTTTTTTTTTTTTGAAATTACCGATTCCGCCCCGTAATTTATGTATTGTTCAAAAAGTAACCCTACATGTTAGCAAAATTGAAGAATCAGCCCTAAAGTTACAAAATTTCAGGTGATGTATGAGACAAATCGGCAGGAACTTGTAGAGCTAGCCAAGAATTTGCTGGAAAGAGAAGAAGAGGCAGAGTTCTTTGCAATATCACAGGTCACTAATATTTTCATTGATCAGTTGTTTTTCTTTATCCATAAAAACAGTAAATTATTGTAACCTTTTAATTGATTTTGGTATTAATATTCAGAAAACGTTAATCGTTTGGGGTGATAAGGATAATGTATTTCCCTTGGAGCATGGACGTCGTCTACAAAGGTAAAATACACAATATGATAATTACAAAGATTCTCTAACAGTTTATGTCATAGAAATGATCAGGTGTCCTTTTTTATTTTTAGGCATTTGCCAAACTCGAGTTTAGAGATATTGAAGGAAATTGGACACGGTGTGAACATTGAAGCACCAACTACACTTAACAATTTGATTATCTCGTTTGTTTTAGGTGTTTCCTGACTTCTATATATTTCTGTGTATTTTTTTGGTCAACCAATAGTAATTGTATGTTCCGAGAAAATTCCATATGCAATAACCGCCGAGAGATTACGAATATTAACATGTCTCATCTCATTATATTGTATTCTATAATAATAATAATATCTTGTGTGTTCAAGAATTGGGATCAAAAACTCAATTTCAGCATCAAACTTGAAGATGTCTCTGGTTTTGCTGAGAAAGCAGCAGCATATGGTGCGTCCGGATACTGTCAAAGTCGATTCTTACATGATATCTGATTTATGTTCAACGATGTTATTTTACTTTTCTGCCGGTGTGGCATCTGAATCAGCAGGCATATTAAATGGATTTTAGTGGATTTTAAGTTTTAGATCTATTCACAAAACGACGTAGTTTTATTTAATCGTTGATTTAAACGGGATTGTAACTCTGTTTATGAGGTCCGTTATCGGATTTAATATGGCTCGGTCAACAAAAATTCAGTGTTTAAATTTGAAGTCATCAAAATTATATGATTTAAACTTACCTGGTCATAGTTCATGTTTTTAACGGCACATTTTTTCCAATAGTAAATTTTAAACATTTCCAATTACCGTTCACCAGTAATTTACTTGAAAGAAAACAGATCTTACGGACCACAATTATCCGCTCCAGATGTCTGGCACTGGCACAACTTTATCCTCTACAAAATTGAGATGCAGAGTAAGTACAGACATGCCCAAAAAGATCTTATTTTTCAAAAAAAGATAACAACATTTTCTCTCTCAAAAACTCTCTCTGTCTCAGACTGTTTGTCTACAGACGACAAGTAGATTCCTTTTCCTTTGCTTTCCAATAATTGTCATATAATTTCTCGAGAAATAAGATTCTTTGTTTATTTCCCGAGAAAATTATCTCGATTTCCTCTCTGCTTATATTATCTGTTCCCGGAGCTTCTTCTTTTCTGCTTTGAAGGTAATGAAATCGAATTCGGACGAAGACAAATTTCTTCTTCTTCTTCTTTCCTTGTTTGTATATAATCAAAATCTTGCTTTGCTTTAAGGATTCATCTTTTGGGTTTCTGGGTTTATAGACTTTACATATTGCTATGAATCTTATGGAATCGGTTATCTCACTATAGGCTGAAATTAATATCTCTATTCCCTAGTCTAGGCTACTTATAGAACAGCTATTACTTCTTCTCTCTTTTTTTTTAAATCTATATATAGATCTCTTTCCTGAAAACATTGATTGGTATCTTGTCCGAAATTGAGGGTTCTGAGATTGATTTATACCTGAAAAAACAAAGAATTTTTATTACAGTTGGAATCTTATGTGAGATCAAGAGCTTATAGACAAGGTCAACGGAAGAAGAATAAAACACTGTTAAATGTGAGTTTTCTTGCCCTTACTTTAAAAGCTATGTAGATTTAAACCACCGTTTGGTTGTAACTATATACTGTTAATCTCAGGAACAAGATCAATCAAGATTTGAGCTTGGTGGAATCAAGATTGGAAGGAGATGTGTTTTCTGGATTTGGAGAGAGATACCAAATGGATGGTAAATTGTTGCAGAATTTCCAGAAGAGCTTTGTTCAAGTTCAGGACATTCTGGATCAGAACCGGCTTTTGATCAACGAGATCAATCAGAACCACGAGTCCAAACAAGCGGATCACTTGGGTCGAAATGTTGGTTTGATAAGAGAGCTCAACAACAATATCAGAACAGTGGCAAGTCTTTATGGAGATCTCTCTCATTCTTTCGCTAGATCGATAGATGCTTCATCAGAAGGGGAATCCACTGGGACCTTGAAATCTGATGGCAAGGCCAACAACCAAAAGAGATTTAGATCCGGGTAATTATCAATCTTTGTTTCTGTAGATTCAGTACTAATTTTGAGTGTGGATTCAAGGAATGACAAGTTGCTGAACAGAAAGACATTAATATCTGTGTATTGCTTGAGTGTGTCTTCACAACAGTGTTGCTTCTGTAATTTCTGTTGAAATGATATCCTACAATATGTTCATGTCTTTGATTCTGAGATAATAAAAGAAGTTCCTCTTTTGTTGCATTTGAGATCTCTTAAATTTAACTTTTGTCACCACCTGATGCATTTTATTAGACTTTTGGACTCCTTATAGATGATGTGTAGAGCCTGTGATTTCTTTGGTTCTAGAATTGTAAACCTTGTTTTTAGCTAAAATAAAGTATGAAACTCAATTAAAATAAGAAGAAAAAGGAAAAAGAATTGAAGTGTACTTAAATCTGATCTAACAAAAGAAGGCCAAAAAAGAGAATAAAGGATGATGATCCCTGTTGCCTTTGTGCTTGCATGATCCTTAAAAGTCAAAAAGACAACAGAGACTTGTAGTGTTAACTTTAGTTAGGTACATTATTCCTCCATTTTTTACACAAGTTTCCAAGTTGTTTTACTTTTTCGCTTTTGAAACAAGAGAATCCAGCCAACTTTTTTCATGTATTGCACCTTTTTTTTTGTGTGTGTTATAATCAATTTCTAGCCTCACACCATCTATTTTCTATTTACAACATCCATTTTTCAATCAACTTACTTTGTGGATATCTTATAAAATTACAAAAGTGAAGGGATCTATATAGTAGGGTCTTACAGAAAAAAGAGACAAATAATTCGATTAAAGGAGAAAAAATTACATTGAGACCCATATGAAATATATGTTGAAATGTTTTCTCTTCATCAATAGAAAGATGTTTTAGATGTAGACGATGATGATCTATGTGATGTTCTGTTCATCTCAACTCTAAAGCTTTACTTCTTTTCACTCTCTCTCTGCATCACTTTCATCAACTGTCCTTCCCAGTCAGAGACAGCCTCTTCTCCATTCGAAACCTGGCCGAATCAGAAGCTTCATCAGTAACAAATGTTTTTTTTTTCTGTATTGAAGCAGCATCAATAAAACTGTTTATTGGGTTTTCTTATTTCCCTAGAAAAGAAAAGAATGTTATTTTACCTCAAATATCAACCCTGTTGGTGGAACCACGCTTAGAGCTTCGACACATATACGAGCAGCGTCTTCCTTGCTTATGCTTCCTTTGGCTGCAGCACCCTGTTTTATTCACAGATTTGTTGTTGAAACCAAGCGGTGAAGTTCAACATACGTTTTGTCTTATCATTTTATAACATGACTTTACCGCGCTAAAGTTGAAGCCTTGATTCCCTCCAGGACTGTCCTCCAGCTTGCCTGTCCTGATGATTGTATAAGGTACATTCGAAGATCTAACGGCGTTTTCATCTCCCTCGGCCAGTTTTTTGGCCTTGTTATTCATCATAGCTTGAATTCCGCCGCTGCTTTCATAAACAGACAACTGCAGCTTCATTAAACCATGATCTCACAGACACAAAAACATGCCCAAAAAAAAGACAATTCCAACTTCCAAGCCTCGCAAGATTACTAGTACCATCGCGAATAACAGTCTAGTCCTCATAATATGGAATTGAGTATGACGGAAGTAAAGTCATGGAGATGTATCCTTACCTGAGACAAGAGAATTGCGTGTTTCACACCTCTTAAACTCTTGACATTCGATAAGAAACCTTCCTGCCAAGGAAACGAATAAAATGTTTGATTTTTTAGATCAGCGTAGAACTCGATCAACGAATGATGAAGGATATAGTTAAAACATACGGTTGGGGATATGATTGCACCAACGCCTTTAAAAGCTGTCCTTAGGAAACGGTCGTCGCTTGCATCTCCAGACGTCAGCTTCACAATTTTAATTTAAGTTTTCCAACTAAATGTTTGCCAAAAAGTGAAGAGAAACAAACAGACAGAACCAGGAGTGTATATTCAGTGAACCAACCTCAACATAAGCTCCAAAAGCTTCCAAAGCCTTTCTTTTGTCCTTCACAAGTGCTTTAACCCGAGTCCCTTTCACAATCAGTTGCAGTATAATCATCTACATCAGCTAAAAATTAACACTTGTCAGTTCCATAAACTTTCATCTTGTTGCATCAAATCAAATGTATATGATGATTCTGTGAAAGCCTGAGACACACACCTGACCCAAATCACTGTCACCATCTGTTACAAAAACAGCGTCTTCATCTCCATCACGATCATCTTCTTCTTCCTCTGTTTCATAAGTTCCAAATGCAGATACAAATTTATGTCATGAAGATTCCCATTCAACTATTTTGGGTATTTTCTTGCATTTCGTTTTATTATACGGTTTTGTACCTTCAAATTCATCGTCATCTCCACTTGAAGTTCCATCCTTTGGCAAAAGTTTAGGTGCTCCATACCATTTCCTAAGCTTCGGACCGCCTTACATCAAGAAACACACATACCAAACAAAAAAAAGGCTTCAGCTTTTATCATGAAATTGGAAACTCAAAGTGCAGAGAAATTTGAAAACTACCTTCGATGTAATCGAGGATCTGATCCACGAAGCTGATTTTCTTCTTAGCCAAACAACGAACAAGACAGCGTTTCCCAGATGTAATCAGAATCCGAGATTTAGCTTCTGAGACATGATTCGAAGAAGAGAAGAATAAAGAGGGTCCTTGACTGAGGAGAGATGAAGGAAGAGAAGTACCAGCCATGTCTACAACTTCAAAGATAAGAGGTTTCGCCCTCACCTTACTGTAATCTCCAAGAGGTTCACTGTTAACCCTCTAGACGAGAAAGAGGTTTCTCGAGACCGGATAATTACAAAAATACTAGGGATGTCAATCAGGCTGGTCCGGCCCGGCCCGGTCCGAAACCCGTAAAGCCTGTATATATTTGAGCCCGGCTCGGTCCGGTCCGAAAAAATATCGGGCCTATATTTTAAAGCCCGGTTCGGACAGGGATTTAGGGCTTTTCGGACTTTTTCAAGCTTTTATTTACAAACACAAAAAGTCACAATTCTCAAATAAAAAATAATGAAAACAAAATATTTATCAAAATAAATCTAAATTGAAATATATTATATCAAATCCAATTAAATTTAAAAGCAAAAGTTTGACCCAAAAAATAAATAAAATTCAAATAAATTGTACTACTAAATAAAATATAAAATCAAAACACTTCAAATCTAGGTAGTAGAGTTTAGATTATAATCTCTTTCATCGTCTTCTAAATCATCATCACCATAAAAAGCTACATTTAAAAAGAAAAAATAAAATAATATTAAATTTTGAAAGGTATAAATCATTTAGAAATATCATGGAAAATCTATAGATAAAGATTTTAAAAATATGAAGTAAATATGGATGAATGATAATGGTACATGGATCACGAAATGTAAACCTATAAAACCAAGTGCATGTACAAATCAATGCTTCAACGTTTCTTGGTAAAAGACGATTTCCAAGACATACGCACAAATACTAAATGTAGACTATGATGCCATTGTAGTTATCAGAATGCTTAGAACATCACATGTCATACGAGCTAACTCACCATAATATTGTGAATGACTATTCCACCATTCTAAAACATCCATGTCTTCATAAAAAGTCAGTTTCAACATATCGTCTTTTAAGTATAGAGTCAATTTAGACTTTGATTCTTCTATAATGGTACGTTTGTTCATACGCTTTAAATTCATATGATAACTGAACCCAAATTTAATAAAACATACGTAATCAAATAGTTTCGGGCTTTTCGGGCTAACCCGAGCCCGAAAACACACTAGCCCGAAAGGCCCGATTTTTTTGGGCTTTTATTTCTAGGTCCGAGCCTGCTATTTTTCAGGGTCGGGCCGGGCGGGCCCTCGGGCTTGGCCCTAATTGACACCCCTAAAAAATACCTTTCTTATTTGATCTAGGAAAAACAATCTATTTCTCCACGAAGTATGGCCATATCCCTCTAGATCCCCTTCGAACTATGCCTTCTGTATATCTCCCCACGAAATCAAAGTTCGAGACCTATATACCCATGGATGTTGGTTTCGACGGTTTAAATTATCAAAACCTGAAATTAAACCGAACTAAAAACCCGTTCCGAACTTAAAACCCTGATTCAACTTAAACCCCGACCCGTATTTGTATCCGCCTAATAATTACTAAAAAAATATAGGAAAAGAAAGAAAGAAAAAAATCTTCATCTCCGTCCTCTCGTTTCCTGAGTCGTCTTACCTCCATCTTCCATCATTTGATGAAACAATCCACAAAAACAAAGTTTTGATAACGAGAGGCGATTCCTGTGCGGCGTCTTCCGCCTCTTCCTCCTCCGCATCGCCGCCGTGGATCCTCTCGTTCTGGTCATTATCCAAACGACGAGGACAAAGAATCTGACCCCAATCGCCGCCGCCATTATCCAAATAGTAGCTCCGCCGACAAGGGATCGGTCCGTTGAGAGAATTTCCATGCAGTTCGATCCTGTAGAAACTCTTGCATCCAACGTAGTTAGGGATTTCACCGATCAAATTGATGAAACTCGCTGAGAAGATCTGTAGATTCGGTGCTCTCTATATACTATCCGGCAATCGGATGTGGAAGAAATTTTTAGACAAGTACTGAAGAACAGGAGCAGTGGTGAAATCCGCCGGAATTTGTTCGGTGAATCTGTTGTTGCTCAAATCGACGAAAGTGACGACGGAAATGGCATGAATCCGGCGTCGAAGAAGATTTCTTTTTTTTTTTTGTATTTTTATTATTAATTAAAATAATAAGATGATTTTGGTTTAGAAATCGGGTATAAATCGTGGTTTACAAATCTAATCGGGTCGTAATCCGTTAAGAGTCGGGTTTTAGATGCTTAACCACGTTTACAAAACAGTAAATCAGTTTAAACCGAGTTTCATGGAAATTTTAGTTTTGAACTTTTTCTGTGGGGATTTAAGTTACGAACTTTATTTTCGGGGGAGATTTACGTTTTTAAATATGATTTCGTGGAGAAATTTACTTTAGACATAGTTCGAGAGACATCTGGAAGGATATGACTATAGTTCGTCGAGAAATATATCGTTTCGCTTTTATCTATTACGTTTGAATAATTATCCGCCGTTGGATCGGATAAGATTATAATCATTCTCTCTCTCTCTGCCAGGTGTCCAAAGTCCAAACCTTTCATTCTGCAAAACCTTATCTCAACGTTATTTTGGTGATATGTGGTTCATGATAAAGTTTGAGACTTTCTTCATCGATTTTGCAGTTGATAATTGTTTGGTACTACTTTTCTTCTCTTTCTCTTAACATCTTCGATGAGTCTCTTTGGTTAGTAAATGTTCTATTCGTTTGATTCTATTTAGCTTGATCTAGTAGTGATGTAGCCTGTTCTTAAAGTCATCGTTCTAGCTTTTGAGATTTCTTTTGTTTTGATGAAGAGAAACCTAATATGCTCTAAATTGAAATAGAAAAGGAACAACATATCACAAAGATAATCCATCAACCTTTTTCATCAGACCAATTTCTCTGTCTTGATCTTGTTGTTTACATCTACTTCATGGTAACAAGTAATTACATCTTGATTTAAACTCCCTCTGGATTATTATTCTTTTTGTAAAAAGAAGTTTGTTATGATGGTCTTTTCATGTTGCTTTGTTTTATTATTAGCATTGATCCATCTCTACTCAATCCTTACACCAGATCTTTGATGGTATAAAGAGGATCCAGAGACAATGCTTACATTAAACTGGAGTTTAATAGTCTCTCTGAACTCTCTATGTCCAAGTTCTTGGGAGTTCGGAAGCTCCTTACATCGTTCACATATGTTTTATTTTTCCTTTAGAATCATCGTTCTAATGGTTGTTTTTTAATACAAGCATTTTCATCTCAACTACTTAAGCTTCCCTTTAAGACTTCTTTTCCACTAACTGCATAGTTTTGAGACGTTCTAATGATTTAATGCTTAACAACTGCATAGATTGGATTGAATCAGGACTGTTTTTTAGCACGTGCAATTGATGCAATCGAACAAGGTTCCGATTTAAAAACGATTTTTTTTCCTAGATATATGAATTAGGACCTGAAAAAAAATTAAAATTCTTTTCTATCATATTAAATATGCTTTTAATAATAATAAAAAAGTTAAACATGATTTACAGATAATTTGAGACGGTCCTGGATTGAATCACATTGATGGTAATTTGGTTGTCGTGGCATTTGATTTACTCATCCAAACACATATAATGCTAAGTCCACAATGAAGTCTCAAGGATCACAAATATGTTTGTACAATGTTGTAATTCTCTTGGTTTAGTTTGTAAAAGAGAAGACCAAATTTTTTTTTTTTTATTTTAAGAAAAATAACTAATGTATAAATGTAGCTACAAATTAATAGTTATCTTATTAAATAAAACTGAATATTTTAAAGTTACTAATTCATATGATCATAACACGTTTCAAGTTAATCGATCAGATTTTGATACGGGTAAAAAAATATTAGAAAAATTTCTATAATATTATCTAAGAAGATATTTTTGAAAATGTATTTTTTTGTAAGTTATTATATATTATGTCATTATAAATAAAAAATAATAATTAAAATAGAAAAAAATATTATTATCTTTAAAAATTATTGATGCAAATATGAAAAGTATTTATTTATCATTAAAAATGTTATTTACTATTTAGTTTTTTAATTATTTTAAAATTATGTATTTTTAAATAATAATCAATCCATATATATTCATAGACAAAAATCTATTCAAAATATTGCTATATATTTTCACTATAATTTATTATATTTTATTTGAATATATATTAAAATAAAAAATAAAAAATATTTTAGTAATTTTATAAAAAATTAGACATAAGAAAATAGTTTTTTTAAAAAAATTCGTGAAGTAACCACAAAACTAAAGTTATTAAACGATGCATATTAAAGTTATGTTTTCAAGATTATAGGTTTTGAGGGATTAGTCCGAATAATATTTTATTCTATTGATAAATTATTCTGTTTGACAAGTCTATTTGTAATAATGAGATATACATATTATATATACAATTCAAATAAAAAAAATTTAAAAAAATGTTTTAAAAAAAAAACAAAATTATCCGCGTTATAATTAGCTCGGGACCCACGATGTCCAAATAATTCATCTTGTAAACTATTAGACGGCCTGCAATCCTAGTCTAGATGTACCAGACCACACGGCGTTCTTGCACACGTGATCCAAAACGGAACGTAGTTCATTTTGTTTTGGCATTATTCGACTATTTACTGACGTGGCAATGTTTCAATGTCTAGGACCAAGCTTGAAGTCATTAACTCAGAAGCTATATACGGATTCCAAACTTCACAAAGATTCTGAGTTAATAAAAACGCTTTGGAGTCCGGACTTTGTTATTTGCTCTACGCACTGGAAAAGCCGAAAGCGAGCCAACTAAAAAAAGCAGCACCAAAATTTCCCCAAATTTCTTTGCCTTTTCGCTTCTCCTCTGAAATTATCTTCGATCAATCCAATGTTAGACATGAATTCGTCTCACCGGAAATTGTAATCGCTTTTTTTTGGGGTCTGTTGCTGTAATTGTCACTCTCCGGCGACGAACTCGGTTTCCGGTGGTAAGCATTAGAATTTCCAAGCTTTTGATTTCGTTCTTTCTTGATAAGATTTTACTGTATCTCATTCGAAATCTCGATAATTTCATTCCACTGAACTGACTGTCAAAACCGCAAAGCTCTTCCGTTTGTCAATTGCGAGTTCTTTGGAATTTCTTATTTCTTTGTGTGTTAAAAATAGATACTTTCTCGCTGAAGTTCAGGCAGAGACTCTTTTGGTGCTTTGTTTTAATGAGAATCCGTTTTGGTTTGAAATTGGACAAAGATGCTGTCAGTTGGTAAATATAAATAGTGATCTGTTTGAAAATCTTTCTAACCTCTGTCAAAGACTTTTTCTTCTTCCTTTGGTCAAGTTATATATATGACTATACTGCAGGCTGCAGCATACTTGGGTGGATTGTTTTTTGGGTCTCACTTGAAGAATTTATCAATTTATTTGCTTTTTCCTTTTTTCGGATTTCAGGCTGTGTCTTTGAGTTGGATTTGCAATGGGAACTGTGGTTGAAACTGTTGAGGACTGCAGGGAGATGTTTGAGGGCAGTGCTCAGACGAGGATCTCACCGTTTTCTTCAACTAATCAGATTGAAAATCCTGTTGCCTACAAGCTTGTCCGGGTATGGTTACATATTGTGTCCTTTTCGATGTCACTTTTATAGTCGTCCCTCGTGCTTTATATAGATTTCTTAAATTTCGTTCGTAGCTTCTTTAACCGTCTTCCTAGTTAGAACAGGAAAGAAAAAATAAGAAAATTCTGATAGGGTTTTCCTTCTCCTGGAATTGAGAAATCTATCTACTATGCCTATAGGTATTAGCCTTTCAAAATCTTATTTCAAGTGGTTTATGGAAATGGTTAGGTTGCAGGAGATGGGAGACTAGTGCCTGCAACCGATGAAGAAATTCTGGAGGTCAACGAGACGGATATGCATACTGCATCAGATGCTTGTCAGGCTGTATGCTACCTTCCTGCTGATGAGTTACCTTCTCGGTTGTCCCAGCTAGAAAGCTCTGAAGGTTCGGTACTCACCATTCTTTACATATTGAACCCTGCTCTCTTGCTTAAAATCCTGTGTTATTTTAGTTCTACTAATGCTCCTTTCTGGAGGAACATTTGTTTTGGTGCTAGCGAATGCATTGTATATCCAGATGCGTGTCTCTAAACATTTCCTGCAGTTAAAGGAAGTGGTTATTCTAGATGCAAATCAGATGGAGAGTCAATTTTGTGGTTTCTGTAACCACATTCATACAGACTTTTTTCTATCAGTGATATATGGCCAAATATGCTTATGTCTCTGTGGCTTTTCCTCATGGATTCAGTTATGGTTTACTTACTTCTTGACGATAATTTTTTTTAATTCAACGCAGCTATCAATTCAGATTTATTGCAGTCTGACAATGTGGAACCCTACACAGACCAGGTGAATTCTCGGCTTGAGGCTACTCCCATTACACTTATATTGAAAAACAGAATTTTAATTTTCTAGCATTGTATCTTTTCGACAACTACTATTTCTTATTTCTGATTCTCAATGTTTTAATGTTCGGAATTTCATAAGAACTCTATCAGAGACTAGTTGGCCTTACTCCTTAGATTTTGCTCCAACTTTGAAATTTTTGCAGTATAACGAGGAGATGTTGCAAAAGGTCGAACAGGAAGAGAGACTTGTCATGGTACATGGATCTCCGATGCCTTCTACTCCTCCGGATGCCAACATCCACTGTTCTAATGAAAACAACTTGTTTGATGAGGATCAAGTCCACCGTGAAGCTTTGCTCCAGGAAACCGTTTCTTTCTCATCAAATGTTCAGAATGGATGCGATATGAATCAATCTAATACGGTTGAACCATGCTCGAACGCAGAAGCTAGTCCAAAAGAAATTGCATTGCCTGCTGCTGCTCAAAAACCTGATTTTTCTTTAGTTAGAGGCGAGATCTGCTTGGATAATTTACCGATTAAAGCACTGCAAGAAACATTCAGGGCGACGTTTGGCCGTGAGACAACTGTTAAAGACAAGACATGGCTCAAAAGGAGGATTACAATGGGACTTATTAGTTCCTGTGATGTACCAACAACTAACCTGACAATTAAAGATAACAAGCTAGTTGGAAATCAAGAGAAGTCCAATGATGTGACTGATGCTGTTAGCGAGGATATGAGTGATGATGTAAGAGCTACTAACCTGAAGGGTGCACCATCTAGTACTGATCATATGAATGGAGATTCAAAAGCTTCTGGCCATAGTCTCAGTGTCAACCACTATAGCGCATCTGAAGATTTTTCTTGTGAAGATAGGGCTGCAAAAAGAGTTAGGAAACCTACTCGAAGATACATTGAAGAACTTTCAGAAAGTGAAAAACAGCAAAATGACAAGTCAATGATTCCTTCAAAATATCAGAGGCTATCTGAAAAATCTGAGGTCATGTCTATTAGCGTCTCCTCAGGGAAGAGAGTTACCGTCACCAGGATGGTATCTCTTGCTGGATCTGAAATTGAGGTTCCTTATGTTTCTCATGTCCGGAGAAGCCGTCCAAGAGAGAACATTATGGCTCTTATGGTATTTCTCTTGTTTACTCATTCTTCTCAATATGGTAATTAATTTCGTACCTTCCCTTTGAACTGACAAAGCTTTGAAATCATCTGGCTTATTTTACATTTGTGCCTCGTACTACATGCCGAATTCTATCTCAAGAAGGACATATGTAAAAAATGAAAAAAACGCAAGATCATCTTTTAGATTTGTGTATGTTCTTTTGCGCCGTTATTTTGTGTTGCTTTTTAAGTGGGAATGTAATTAAGGATATTGCAACATTGTGTAGGAATCTCATTCCAGTTGCTTGGAGGCGAAAGCTAGTGCAGGAGAGAGTAACCGGAACTTGAGCCCATCTCAGTTAACCAGTGAGGTTGTGAACCGAGGTTCAGTGGTAAAGTCTGCTTCTGTCCCGGTCCACAAAGAAGTAAGACATACTTATTTTCTTGGTTCCCATCAAAACGTCTTTTAAATTTCCTTAGTCTCGTCATCCTACTTTGCAGATAGTAGAGATAGTCTACCATTTACCTGATAATTTAGAAGAATTTAGTGTTCCAGATATGATACAGTTTCTCGTTGCATTCTTGGTTTGCCAATGCAGGTTGCTACAAGTCACAACAACAACGAGGAGTATATTCTCTCCGAGGTTGATCAAGACATGGAGCCAGAGCGCATAGACTCATCTGGAAATAGCTCGGATGACAATAATAACATTGGCGCGCCAATCATGCAAGGTGGTGGCCTTAGAAGGAAGCATCATCGAGCTTGGACTCTTTCCGAGGTTACAAAATTAGTTGAGGGTGTATCAAAGTATGGAGCCGGGAAGTGGTCTGAAATCAAAAAGCTTTCCTTTTCATCTTATTCATATCGTACCTCTGTAGATCTCAAGGTAATCCAAGTTTTAACCGTCTTGACATAACCCTATCGATCCAGGCTTTGTTTGTAACCATCGTGTTGTTTTATAGGACAAATGGCGAAATCTTCTGAAAGCAAGCTTTGCTCAGAGTCCCTCAAACAGCATGGTACCTCTCTCTCTCTCTCTCTCTCTCTCTCTCTCTCTCTCTATCTCTCTCTAGTCTATCCCTTTAGCTTGTAACTGCATTTTCCTTTGCCAAGACCTGGACGTGCTTAGTTGTGAATATGGTGCTGTGTTTTCAGGGAAGTCTCAAGAAACATGGATCGATGCACATTCCTATGCCGATTCTGTTACGGGTAAGGGAGCTTGCGGAGAAGCAGTCACTGGTCCCACCGATAAGCAAGGTTGTTTTGAGATAGCAACAGAAAGGAAAAGGAAACAAGATCCCAACTTCTTGTAGCTGAGTTTTGTAAAATAGCAACCAAGTAAGGGAGACGAGAAATGTGAGATTAGATACAGTTTCTGTAGGACTTGTAACTTTATAAGGAAGCTTTGTGGGTTATATAAAGAAGTCTCTTTCTCTGGAACTGGTATATCAATTGTTCTATAGTATCCATGGGAAGTCATGATCTCATGCCAAAACCTGCGTTTGATTGGGCCTTTTATAGTTCGATCCATAATTCTTCTGGCTATGGTTTCTTTACCCAGACTTTACATGTAACTTTCTCGCTTTCTCTAGAACCATCCTCCGATCGCCATCACTCATCAAATTTCCCCCTTTTTCATGCAAAAGCTTCGATTTTTAATGTTGTTTTCCGAACACATGGCTCTGTTAGTACCAAGAATCATATGTTGCATAGCTCTGATATTCTTTTATAGATAGTCGACGCTAAAGAGGTGAGCTTTCCGTTTTTATTTGGTTAGTTAAAAGCCTGTGGTGGTGGACTTAGAAGGAAGCATCAACGAGTAAATGAAACTTCATATTTATTGGATACCTGTTACTAGGATTGTTTTGGGAAAACTGTTACATTTCTATAGCTAAATATTGTATAAACTTCTGCTCCGGTATCAGATTCTATATTCTTTCAAATCTACTTAACAGGGTTCAAGTGGAGGTGGGGATGGTTTTGAAGTTACAAAATAGGTTTCCCAAGGTCCATCTTAATACAACTCTACTCACACGCATCCATGTAAATGTATTTGTGTTTCAACTTTAGAGTCTTCACTTCGGTAGCCTGATTTGGGATTTCAGTGTAGGAAAGTCCACGCTTTTGACGATGTTAACTGGCACACATTCTGAAGCTGCCTCATATGAATTTACAACGCTTACATGCATCCCTGGAGTAATTCACTACAATGGCACCAAAATTCAGTTGCTTGATCTTCCTGGGATTATTGAAGGTGCTTCAGAAGGAAAGGGACGTGGGAGGCAGGTTTAAATCCTATTGATTCTTGTTTATATTATTCCCTAATCCTTAAATATTAAGGAATGCTATGAAATGAACTTAGATTGAAACTGTTTGTTTCTCAGGTTATCGCTGTTGCCAAGTCTTCAGACCTTGTGTTGATGGTTCTTGATGCCTCAAAAGTAAGAGCTTTGGTTTTGGCTGTCCATTCGAATTGTTTCTTTTTCACTGTTTCTGTTTTTTTTGTTTCTTAATCTCTATTTGTTCTTCCAAAATCGTTTTAGAGTGAAGGTCACAGGCAGATACTGACTAAGGAACATGAAGCAGTGTGTCTACGTTTAAACAAAAGACCTCCACAGGTAAACTAAACTCTTATTAGTTCTCTTTCACTTGTTTTCTTTCAGTTTTTATATCTCAACTCTTGAAACCCAAAATTCCTCTTGTGTTACTGCTGCACCAGCTTGATGTGCTACCATTTGTGTTGTTTTTGCTTTCTTTGTTTAAAAAAGATATACTTTAAGAAGAAGAAGACCGGTGGGATTTCTTTCAACACTACAGCACCCTTGACTCGCATTGATGAGAAGCTCTGTTATCAAATTCTGCATGAATACAAGATTCACAATGCTGAGGTACTTAACTCCTTATTTTAATCTTTTATTCAGGAAAATAATCATTCCTGGCCTGATTGTACTCTGTTATTAGTCTTTAAATGAGCGTATCATGTCTGAAGAGATAGGAACACATTGTTTCAGAAACATTAGAAGTAATCCATTAATGATCCAACTGGCCAAACAACAACATTGCTGCTGTATCTATATTCCGCGTATGTGTTTCGTGGGACCAACAAGCTGTTGAGATGACTTTTGAAACCATGTTTGCGCTTAGCCTCTCTGGCTCTTTGCCCACATATGTCTCCCTGTTACTTGGGCCGGTGGATATAGATCGGTGTACTGGTTGCACAATGGATCCGAACCAGCACTACGCCTTACATTTACATCTCCGTTGTAAGACATGGACTGTTTCTTCTCAAACGGTGTTTTGGAACAAGATGATGAAGATCGTCTCTGCTTAGCTTTGATAGATTGTGTCAGGCTCATGTAGCTTGGCTTCCTGTAGTACCCACCTTCCTCAAGGAAACTTCCCGAGAAGGGAACTGGGGATTGAGATGTCGACGAAGACTCAGAACTCGTAGCAGATGATGACATTGGAGGAGGTCTGACAAGAACCCTGGTTGTGAGATTGTTCTTCCTGACCTGAACTGTGTCATGTTCAGACACACTGCTCTCACTTTTCCTTGCATTATCTGATGAGTTTGTAGGACCTTCCATCAACCGACCTTCCCATGGCCTGTCAGCAACCCATCTGTCAAGCCAATTCCAACCTGGACTGCTCTTGCACGACCCTTGATTCTTCTTAACACTCCCTTGTTTGTTCACCTTGGCGCTCGGACTTGGACACGTCCTCGGCTGTCAAAATTGAAAATAAACTCAATGAACACAAATGCTCTGAGAGATTAAATCCTAAAATGTGATTCCATTACCTGGTGTGTGAGTGCATATACCATAGCTCTCTCCCTCCTGATTGCCCCTTCTTGCCTCATTTGTAGCTTCGTTCTCACTTCATTTACACTTCCGGGGCTATCACACCAACCCTTCTAAATAAACATCATTTACAAAAAAGAATATTTGAATTTAGTCTCTAACGAGTCCCATTTCATCTCGAGTTCATCATGTCTGATAACCATTACCTCAGCTTGCTTGGCAGGATCATCTTTTTGTTCAGATGGCTTCTGCAAGTCCTGTCCTTCTGAGGGCACCCTGTTGCAATGAGCTCGTACTCGAGTTTGGACTCGAACAAGAGCTTGCATACACCTTAGTGTCACATCTGCTTGTTTCCGGACTTGCCTACCACGGAATATCGCCTGAATCCTCACCACCGCCTTCAGAGCTCTCAGCGCCTGTCTTGCCTGAAAAAACGCAATACATTCTTGCAAGGATCCATAAGTGTTGTTGGTTGACAAAAGTTTCCTACTTTGTAAAAGAAAGTTTCCTACTTTGTAAAAGCAAAGAGCTTGAGTTATTGCAGTTGAAGTCACATACCAGGAAAGCTCGGAAAGCAGCCTGGATCCGTGTTGCAGCCCATTCTCGTTTAAGGAGAAAGAAATCTTTCGGCGGGGCTCTGATAACAGCAGCAACAGCCGCAGTGAAGGAATCGTCGGCAGAGAAAGACGGCGGATCTGAGCCCAGCGAAGGAGTCTTGAAACCCTTTGAGGAAGATATGAAGCTCTCTGATGAAGTTCTCCAGAGTTTCCATTTCTTCTTGCTGTTCTTATCACCTAACTGAGAGAGAAATGTTTCTGTTCTTAATAAGAAAGAAAACAGAGATTCGAATCAACGAGTGAGTGAGCTTTTCGAGATTACCTGATCATCAGTGATAGTTTTTTTGTTGCTTATCAGAGATTTTATCCAGTTTCCAGAGCCACCCATTTGCTCAAAATTGAAACCTTTGTTCTTCAAATCTGTAATAAAAGTTGGAGACTTTCACAGGTTTTGGAATCAGATCCGGCGGAGAAAGGACAGAATCGAGAATATAATTGTAAAAAACTTCTTGGGAAGAGAGGGAGAAGAAGAAGAAAGAGAGAATTTTGGTGGCCTGAGAATGATGCAGACAAAAGTTTGCAATGTTAAAAGAAGAGAAGTATTTGAAATTTGAAATTTTGGGGAAGGAGAAAAATCATTTATTGTATTTAACAACGGTAACATTGACATTTCGCTTTCGTCGCCATAAATAAATGACTCATACGTTGGGAAGATAAATAATTTATTTCTCATGGTAATCATCTTCCTAAAATTTTCTTTAGGTACATATATATATATATATATATAGGGATAATTATGCGATTACCACCTCACTTCTTATTTCTTAGTTTTTCACCCCGTGACTCTTTTTAAACAATTAAAAACCACCATTTGGGAATTTTTAATGTAGATTCTACAGAGGGCCTTCTCATTTACATTTACTTATCCAATCCAACTTTAATGTTGCGAGTTTCTTTTCCTTCTTTTAGTCTCTCAATATCAATAATCTCCATTTATTTGCTTTACTAGTGAATAAAAAACACAAAGAAGAAGATTATGAAGTGTAGCAGTGGGTATTATTCTATTACAGATAATCACCTCAATCTCCATTGTACCTGTTCTGTTTCTACTGCCAAAGATATGAGTTTTTGGATATCAGCTTTAAATGAGACCAAGGATCCTCTCTTCTTAACTTTTTTATTAGGCATCTATCTATGTTCTCTATTTCAGAGAATTCTTGATATCAATCACGAAACGGTACTTGATGTCCTTGTTCACCACCCTTTCAAGAGCTTCGTTAATCTTTTGAATGGGAATCACTTCTATATTTGGATAAATCTTGTGAGCAGCACAAAAATCTATCATTTCCTGTGTCATTTTGGTACCCCCGCTTACGCTTCCCGCGAGCATTCTCATACCTGTCCCAAAAGCCTTAGGTCTCAGCATCTTAATGGGTATGTAAAACTGAATTACACAGGAGTTTTTTTAAAGATGCATACCAAGATTGAGATTGGCAGGACTGATTTTTATTTCCCTTGGGAAACCAACCAGGACATAAGTTCCAGCTATCTTCAAGAGCGACATGTAAGGATCAAACGGGTGATCACCAGATGCTGTGTCAATGACAAAGTCTAGAGATTTCTCTAGTGCCTGCAAGTAAGAACATCATATATATAGGTCCAATCCCAAGTAAGTTTTTCTTCTTCTTATTTTGTTCCATTCCTAATGATCACAAAGAATGAATCTTTACCTTCATTTGGTCATGGTCAGACGAGATAACGAAATTCTTAGCTCCCAGCAGATTCAAAGCTTCCTCTTTCTTGGAAATGCTGGTGCTAAAAACCGTCACATTAAGTCCAAAAGCCTTGCCAAACTTAACCGCCATGTGGCCAAGCCCACCAAGCCCGATCACCCCTAGAGATTTACCAGGTTGGTTCATACTGTGACGTATCATAGGCGCATAGACCGTGATTCCAGCACAGAGCAATGGTGCAGCTGATTCCAGGGGATAGTCCACAGGTAACTTGTAGCAGTACCTATTGTATTCAATATTTGAGGATCATTTTCTTCCTAGTAAAATCTAACAAAAAAGAGAGAAGTTGAGTATAACCTGTCATGAACAACAATGTGGCTAGAGTAGCCTCCTTTTGTAACAGAGCCATCATAATCAATGGCGTTGAAAGTGAAAACTTGACCCTTCACACAACTGACTTCTTGTCCTTGGTTACAATATTCACACTGTCTGCAGGAGTTAACATAGGTTCCAACACCAACATGGTCTCCAACTTTGAATCGATAAACGTTAGATCCAACCTTATTCACTATTCCAGCAATCTCATGCCTTGGAGGAGAAAAACAAAAACACATTAATTCCACTAGTAAGGTGGAATTGATGATTTAAGAGTGAGTCAGATCTTGTTAAACATACCCAGGAATCAAAGGGTACTTAGAGTCTCCATGTTTGTTCCTCGTCCAGATAACATCAGCGTAACACACTCCACAGTGCGTGATTTTGAGTGAAACATCGTCACTCGTAACAGACCTGGATGGAGATTTGTGAGTCCAAAAAAAAACAAAAATTGCTTGAAATGAGTGAAAAGGATAACTAAATCATGAATCCACCTGCGAGTGAATGTATGAGGAGAAAGAAGACCAGATGGATCTCTTGCAGCCCAACTCAGGCACTCGTCTTCCCCACTCTCCGAAGAACTCCTCGGCGATTTCACTTCCTCCATTACCTAATCAAGGATCGTCGTCGTCATCGCTGAATAAAAGAGGGAGAAAACAAAAAAAAACGAAACCACTCACGGCTCACGAATGGCGTCTTCTGCTTCGCTGCCTTCCAAAAAAATATATAATGTCGGTGACTGATTTGTTCTGATCCTATCCAAAACAGAGCAATTTTGTATATGTTTTTTCTTCTTCTTTTTGCAGCATCTCAACCACCACGCTGGTGGCTGGTGGTTAGACTTACCGTGGTTCTTATTGCCCAACAAGGCCCATTATGCCCAACAATGCCCATTACGTCCGTTTGTCGAGCTCTTTCAATATATATATATATATATATATATATTTTTTGACAAAAGGTTTCAATTAAATGGGTCGAATGTTAACTTCTTACATATGTAGTTTTCTTTCTAAGTTGTAAGATTTGACAGAATCTAGTGTTTTGTATTTAATGTTGTCTAGGGATGTCAATCGGGTTGGTCCGGCTTGGCCCGCTCTGGCCTGAAACCCGTAAATCCAGTATATATTTGAGTTCGGCCTGTCTCGGTTCAAAAAAAAATCGGGCCTATATCTAAAACTCGGTCCGGTCCGAACAAGTCTCAAGGGCTTTTCGGGTTTTTTGGGTTTTTTCAAACTTTTTTTTACAACCATACGTTGTGACTGACACTTCCACCATTATAAAACATTCATGTCTTCATAAAAAAGTCAGTTTCAATATATCGTCTTCTAAGTAAAGAGTCAATTTAGATTTTTCTTCTTCTATAATGGTACGTTTTTCATATGTTTTGAAATCATATGATAAACAAACCCAAATTTAATAAGATATACATAATTCAATAGTTTCGGGCTTTTCGGGCAAGCCCGAAAAATACAGTAGCCCGAAAGGCCTGATTTTTTTTGGATTTTTATTTCTAATCCCGAACTCTCTGTTTTTCAGAACTAGGCCAAACCGGTTTTCGGGCTTTGTCCCTAATTGACACCCCTAATGCTGTCATAAACTGGATTTATATTTACCACTGTATGTGTGTGAGTTGCGAACAAACAAACAAACTAATATGACGCAAAACCCTAAAAAGATCGGGTTTAATCGAGTTTTCTTAAACTCGAGTTTAATCGGGTTTCTTAAACCACCGGTTCGAAGTCCAGGTTAGGGAGGGTCATGTCGATGTGGGCTAGTCTAGCGGTTGTGAGGGACCCACTACTATTCTTTCTTTTTGTTGTTGTTGGACATCATTCTTCTTTACATCTGACGATTCACAATTAACGCATCTCGTTTCGAGTAAAATGATCCCCAGTAGAGCAAACGGCACCGAATCAAGAACCAAAAATAGGAAGCAGGAAGATCATCCATCTAGCGGAGATCCAGACCTATCCATGGCGGAACAAAACCCAAACTCCTCATCAGGTACATGCACAATGAACGATCAGATCTCATGGGTTACTATGGGTTCCTGTAAAAATGAAGACT